>CP136055.1:35754668-36409668 GCA_032464435.1 Aegilops umbellulata | reverse complement strand
CGTAGTTTTTTTTTTGAGTGCGTGAGTGGGAGACACACCATTCTCTGGTTAAGGAATACTCCCTCCATTTAGGTGAGTATAAGTCACCTTATGAAAATCAGGTTTTCCCAAAACCTTTAGGCGTGGAGCATTAACTTCTTGCTCGATCCCCTCCCAGCCTCATTAGCCAGCGTTCTCTTCCTCTGCTGCCGTGTTCTACCTTTCCATTTTTCCTCTTCTCAAGTGTGGAACGATCTGCATGCCGTCCTTGATTCACCAGAACGACCACTGCATGCATCGCGGCAGAGCGTTGATTGGGCATGCACGAAAATTTGGTTCTCCTCGCAATATGGATGATACCTGAACGATGGAGTGAACAGGCATGCTAGCATGGGAGACCTATTTACGCTATACAATACTGGAGTACTCATGTACCTACTACTAGTAGTAGTAGTACAACTGTGGTACACTTGATGGTCAAAATACTATTCATCCGGTCCTCACAGTGAAGTGACAACACCCTGCGCCAGACACTAGTCCAGGCGGTGTGTTCGGGTTACCAAAGTCAGCCTCACCCTATGCACAGTGTAGTCTGTCATCGCCGCTGTACATCACATTGGCGTCTCGCCTCGTCTCCCTCTCCGCTCCCATAGAACCACTCCATCTCCATCTCCTTCTCCGTCTCCATCTCACTGTGCCCCCGTGTACCATCGCCTCACTCGCCTCCCCCAGAACCACTATTCCCTCGCTAGCCGCTCCAGCACCGACATCCTTCTCCCCCGTAAATCAAGCCCCCTTCCAAACTCCACCATGGCCGAACGCGAACCGCGCAGCATCCATATGAGACATGATTGGAGCAATCTCCCCAGTGACATCCTTGGCCTTTGTTGTTCGTGTATGGATATGTTGAGCGCCCTGCGGCTGGCTACATGCTCGAGGCACATGCACACGACCATCGTCGAAGCGAGGCCTAAGCTTTTCAAGACACCCTTCTTGCTGCTATCTGGTCTTGCGAGATTGGCTCACCATGATACGGAGGCGTGCATGATGCCCCTCGACTTCAATCCGATCTCCATTAGCCGAAACTTCTTTGCAGGTATGTAGTGGGTCGCCGTACATCATTTCCCTCGACATCGACCCGATCACCATCGCCCGAAACTTCTTGGCAGGTATGTACTGGGTCAGCATGAACTCCCACTGGATGGCTGCCTTCAGAGAAGACGGTAAAAAGTTGGTACTCGTGAACTTCCAGACCTCCCATGAGATTATTCTTCCTCCGTTGGATTATATAGAGTATTACCATCGCGGTCCAAGTCATCTAGATTACTACATCAGTTGGACGGGCCTTGTTTTGCAGAAGATTGTAATCTGCCAAGTGCCCACACGACATGCGAATTACACAGACTTCAAGCTAATTGCCTTGTTCGACCGCGAACTCGCCTATCTTTACGCCGGTGCCTTCTTTAGCTGGAGACAACTCGGCTCGCAGTGGATCATCGTCAAAGCTGATACATACTTCTGTGATGCTATTGAACACAATGGCATCATCTACGCGATCGACAAAGCAGATGGCACCACGTATTGCTGGGACGACGTGTGTAAGTTGTTTCCTCTCATGTTAATGATGACGCCATGACACTGTTTGAACTTTTTGTGATGATTGGCATATCTCTGTTTGAGCAGAATTTGAGTAGAACTATGGCAATGTATTAGAGACGCCGTAAATCACCTATATTTGGAATGAGTTAATTCATGCGATTGTGACCATGTCATTACAGCCAATTTGTACCCTGAATAATCAAACGGTTAGGAATATATGGATATTATCCTTATTTTACAGTAATCTATATACTACTACTAAATATGAGTGTGTATCAATGGCCATGTTAGTTTCCTCATTTTCATGATGTAGAAACATGCACCACACTATTGGTTTCATCTAACCATACATTAGGGAAGTAAATGTGCATATGGAGAACTCTATATTTGGAAGTAGTGAAATCCTGCAATTCTTACCATGTGTACATACCTATATTCGCCATTCTTCAATCAATGGCTAGAATAATATCCTCACAAAAATTTTGCCCACAGAACACGAGTATATAACAATGCATGGTCTGTTAGTTACCTTGAAGAATTTGTTTGTGAGGACAGAACATGATTACATAACATGCATGACATGGTAGTTTCCTGTGAAGAATCTATTGCGAGATAACAAGATTATAACCATGCATGGCACTTCTATATTTTCGAACCCAGTATACATTTCCCTGCATTTTCCTCCCAGTTCCAACAGGGACATATCAATGCTGTTTCTTGCATTATCCTACTCATACTCTAAACAATGCTGATCTTACATTAACAATGCATGTCCTTTTTTATATGATGCAGTGTCCCTACAATTACTGCCCTTTGTAATCACACCACCTTTGCCAAAAACAGGGAAGCACAACTGGTTCCTCGCTCGATCAGACGACGGCAAAAAACTGATGATCGTTCGGACACATGAGCCGGAAAAGTTATATTGCAAAAACCCCACTGTATACAAGCACCGTGTAATACGTGAGTATCCGGACAGTGGTTGTTACGTCAATGAGCAGGATACCAGCTTGTTGGGGCCTTTAGGATTTTTTAGTTGGAGGCGGGTAAACAGCCTTGGTTCACACTCTCTGTTTCTCGGACTCAATTATCCGATTAACCAGGAGATCACCGTTGGCAAGGAACTTGATGGCAGAGAGGCTCTGTTTGCTATGGAAAACTGTGTCTACACGGCGAGCCCTAGGAGTTCGGGAGCAAACTCCCCTGATTGTCAACGATATAGCCTACAGCCAAAAGAAGGTGAGAATGACAAAGGCATCCGGATTAACTTTGATCCTTGGATGTCTCAATTACGACAGGCAGTGATGTGGTTCGAGCCTTCAGGTTGATAGGTAATTGGGCAGTTGCATCGAAAGGGTGGAGTGCTGGTGTCTCCGGATCACGGGTCGCTGAAGCGGGGCTGCAGATTATGATGGTGTTGGATCATCTCTTCGAATAACTTTGTTGTCTTTGCTGCTGGTTCTGGATGGGTAGTTCTTTCTTTTCTTATGCATATTCCTTGTCATTTGGTCATCCTCATCTATGTCACTCTTACTATGTAATAGTTGCTTCTATTTAGAATGTCATTCTCGTCTGGATCACGAGAGTCTGAGCGCTACAGATGGGTGCGTTTTGGTGGTGTAGCAAGAATTTTTATGAACTAACATGTCTTGCTGTTTATGTCAGTAGTAGTCACTAGTCAGTTTTTGAATGTTGTATATATATCGTTGTTTCGAACTGTTTATTGTCTCGAACTACTGGTGGGCTAAATGAGGGCATCACCATTCTCCAGTGTTCAGAGTATATCTCCTTTTTTCAAGTTATATAATTTGAGCTCAGTGTCTTTTTGATGATGTACACTTGTTTGGGCCAGTGAGGTGTCGTTGAATATGGGCCGAGTAGTAACGCAATGCCAAACAGGTCAATTATGACTCTCAGGCCAGGCTCTCAAAAGATCCTGAAAAAAAGGCTGGGCTCTCCAAAAAATATAGAATAAGGACTCGTGCGCTTGCGCGCCGAGAGCATATTGGCGTGTGCTCAAAATTCATGCTACCTTTTCATCCCCAGTCTCCCGCCCCTCCCCCACCTCTACAATCTCGATTCCTACTCCAGTTCCCCAAAATCCCCCTCCTGTACTCCTTGTACTCAAGCACACTACCATGTCGCCGGTCAACGCGGATCTCCGAGCCGGAGATCCTGAGGTCCTTCCTTCCTTCGGTCGCTGCGTGTTGTCGCTCAACAGTGGCATGGCGGCGCTTGATGACCAGTTTGCCGGCAAAGTGCTGATGGTAACCATCAATGGCGATCGGCCTCCCGTCTCGCCGGATGACCTTGTCAAAGCTCTTGGCATTGCGCACGGCATCCAAATAAGTGACTTGCTCGTCGAAGTCTGTCCGCCACCGACTGATTTCTTCGTCAGCTTCCGGACAACTTTCGACTGCAGTCGTGTGTTCGGATCTTCCCAGCGTTTGTTCTGCGATGGCGCGCTAGTGAGCTTTGATAGGTGGCACCCAGGATGGGGCTCGGTGCCCTCTGATCTTGAGTTTTTAACAAAGCTTACCTTCCACGGCATGCCTCAACGTGCTTGGAACAGCGAGTCCATGAACGAGCTTATCAACGACCTTGGAGGTGAGCTCGTAAGTATGTTTGTTCCTCCAGACACCTAGGCTCTGATGGTTATGGCATGGATGAAGAAGCCGTCCACCATACCTAAGGTGATTGGTGTTGAGATACCGGTGCAGGAACCGGGGATGTACTATTCGTCGCCACCAAGACCGCCGTGGACCACGTTAGGGATGTACCTGCATCGAGTGTTCGTGCATGTCGAAGAAGTGGTCAATCCATCAATCGAAGTCCTGCCGCCGCCGCTGGTGCCAGGGTCCGTCGACGGCGTCCATTACAGGAGTCAACGTCAGACTTTCCCCGTGTTGCTCGGAACGATGGATGGCACAGGGCCTACTCCATCGCGCGGCGGAGGCCACTGCTTCTTTGGGAGAAGAGGCAGGGCTGGCTGCCTGGATGTGCTCTAATTTGAGGTAACAACTGAATCTTGTCAGATACTAGTTAAATCCGAGTTATGGGTGTGAAGCACGGATATGCCAGTACATTTGATTGTGACCTGTTCTAATTTTGAACCTGAACTTTTTTTAGAAAGGATTGTACGCCAACTTAATGTGCTAGCAAAACTTATTGTGTTGTCTGTCTGTTTTCTTTGCACAACATTCAAGATATTTCCCCGTCATTGATAAAGACGATGAACCGTTATGTATGACTTCGTTGGTTTCAACATAGCCCTTCCCGTAGCGATCCACTGCTTCCATCCTGATTGTGCCGCCTGCGTGAAATTTGTGTATGCAAGTTCAGTGTGCTATGATGTTCTATATGATTGTGTCAACTATATAAGTTTTTACTGAGCACCAGCAATGCATATGGTTGAAAGATGTATTTACGAGCATCGGCCGATGGGTCTCTCTCTCTCTCTCTCTCCACACACACAAGCACACGCATAAGTGGGACCCGTTGAATTATTTATTTGCTTGTGACAGCTTTTAATTAGGTTCCACTATAATCTAACTTTTTTCTTAAGTTATTAATTGAGCTCAGTGACTTCAAAAAATTGTACAAAAGCCTTGTTTGGGCCTTTCCGGCGTCGCTGAATGTGGGCTGAGTCACCATGTTAGGTTGTACTGTACTACACATGCCTTTTTTTTGCTATTTTTTAAATAATACTTTTTTTTATTAATTTTCATAAATATTACGCTGGGTAAATTTTTTTCAAAAATAATACACCGTCGGCCCGCTGCAGGCCGACTGGGCCTAGTCGGCCCACAGCAGTCTGATTGGATTCCAGTCGGCCTACAGCTGGCCGACTGGCCCCTGTCGGCCCACTGTGGGCTGATTGGGTCATGTCGGCCCACTGTGGGCTGACTAGAGCTAATTGGCTCGCTATGGGCTAATTGTTTTTGCAAAAGTGTTAATCATGTATTTAAAAAATATGTGTATTGTGACCTCCTCCGCTTGCTGTGGGCCCACTGTTAACTAAAAAATATGTTTTAAAAAAGTGTTAATCATGTATTTAAAAATTGTTAAATGTGTGTATAAAAACGTTCCTTATCTATACAAAAAAAATTAAATGTGTGTATAAAAAATAGCTATTTTTCCACATCAGCAATGCAACTGGGCCGACAGTTGTACACAATATCCGGGTCAACTTGTTATTCTCCGCCCCGCTGGGCTGCAAACTTTCCTAGGAGGTATGCATTAGGCTTAGCAAGAAATAATAAATGGGATGTAATTATAATAACTAGACAGTTACTATGCACCAAACACGTAATTAGTTTGGAAAATATATTATTTTCAGAATTTGAAAATTTTAATTTCATTACTTGTTGCCCGCGCAATATTTCGTTGGATTTTAACGTAATACAACTTTTTTTTTAAATTATATTTAACCTGACTAGAAATTTCGGATAAAAATATTTCGGATCCCATCAAAATGTGGGAATTTTTTTAATTCTGTTTTGAGCGGTTGTTTGAAATTATCAATCGTTGTCCTAGCTAGAAGTTGGGTTGTACTTTTAACAAACTGTAAATGGGCTATAGTAAATTCCATTAGAATTAAAAAAATGGGCTGTACATTCTTACAAATCGCAAATGGGATATATGTTCTCTGCCAAATCCGAGCTGTGGGCCTACCAAGTTGATCGTACAATTTCCATCCAACAGCCGTAGTGCTTCTTCAACCTCTGGTCTTCTTGCTCCAGCCGCCCAAAGCAGCGCCGGTCGTGTCGCGTGCTCCTGCCTCCCGTGGCCGGCTGTGATGCCGCGGAGGCCTCACCGCCCCGTACTACTCCCACCGCTGGCCAGGCCATCCCTCTACTCACCCACACCCCCTGTTATTCTGCGCCGACGACAGCCTCACACCGCAGCCGAACCAGTGATCCCTCGTACTCCTCTCCGCGCGGGCTTCCACTGATGCGTCTTCCCCGGCTCCGCGTCGTCCCCTTCCTAGGCCTCGCCGTTGTCCAGACCACCGCCCTGGTGCTCTCGGCGCGGCGTGGTCAACGTGGTCAACGACCGAGTTCCATCAGAAGAGTATTGTACGTGTAGAGGCTCACAGCTGGGTCCACGGCAGCCGCAAGGAAGTGCCTCTTTATTACGCGCAAAATAATTATTCCTCCACCTGACAGCGGGGACCCACCGGACGGGCCACCGTATTTCGTGAAAAAAAATGATTCGCCCCCTGACTGCTGGGACCCACGAGCTACATCTTCGCACACAAGGAAGTGCGTCCGAAAAAAAACGATTCGCCCCCCTGACTGCTGGGACCCACCAGCCCCCCGACTGCTGGGACCCACCAGCTACATCTTCGCACGCAAGGAAGTGCGTCCGGGCAAAAAAAACAATTCGCCCCTGACTGCTGGGACCCACCAGCTACATCTTCGTAGGCAAGGAAGTGCCTGACAGTCGGGACCCACCTGGTCGAAGCATACGTAGCGTTGTCATTCTGGTCGCGAACGTGTACGTACATATATACTGGTGGATGTAGAGGCGCGCACGTGTTGTAGTAGAGGCGCGTACGTGTCGTAGTAGAGGCGAGCACGTAGCATGTACACGTATGTACATCGGCCAGGGTGCAAGAAAGAAAATACGGCCACGTACGTACATACGGGCAGGGTCTCGAACGCCTACTCGCACATACGTACGGCCAGGGCTCGTGTACATGGCTGGGTCGGAACGGAGAAACAATGTCGTCGTTGTGTTCATGGGGAGGCAATGGAATGCGTCATGTTCATGGGGAGGCAACGAAATGCCTCGTGTTCATCGGGAGGCAACGGAACGCGTGGGAGCGAACTGGCTGGGTCGGAACGGAATGCGTGGTCGTGTTCATTGGGAGGGCTTGGACGGAACAGACGATGGAAACAAGGCTTGGCATACCGCACAACAGAGGAAACAGACCTCCTACGTTTGGAACGGCGTCCTGTTGATCGGGAGGGGTCTGGCGTACCGCAAAACGGAGGAAACGGACCTCCTACGGTCAAAACGGTGGTCCTGTTGATCGGGAGGGGTGTGGCATACCGCAAAACGGAGGAAACGGACTTGTGTTGGAGCGCTACGGTCGAAACGGGGGTCCTGTTCATCGGGAGGGGTGTGGCGTACCGCAAAACGGGACTCCACGGGATACTGTTCATCTCCACCGTCGACCCCCTCCAGCCTCCCCGAGCTACTGTTCATCCACTGTCGACCTCCTCCAGCCTCCACAAGCTCCTGTTCGTCCAGCCTCCACCGCGCGCTACTCCACCGGCTACTGTTCAACCACCCCTCCACCGTCTACTGTTCATCCAGCCCTCCACACCACGGGGTCCTGTTCAACCACCCCTCCACGGGCACTCCTCCATCGTCTACTGTTCATCCAACCCTCCACACCACGGGGTCCTGTTCAACCACCCCTCCACCGTCTACTGTTCATCCAGACCTCCACCACACCACGGGGTCCTGTTCATCCAGAGGCAACGCCACCGCTCACTGTTCATCCAAACCCCCCCGCAACACTCACTGTTCATCCCATCGATCGACTTCATTTAGCAGCAGTAGCGAAGGAATCGCTCGATCGGGTTCAGTTAACAGCCATCGATCGATCGCTCGGGTTCAGTAACGCGTAGCCTGCAGTGCAATCGCTCGGGTTCAGTTAGAGCCCAACGCCTCACTCGGGTTCAGTTAGAGCCAACGCCTCACACACACACGTGTACGTGTACGAGAGAAACGCGCATCGCTCGGCCCCCGACCTCCCACCGTAACCGGGAACTCCCTGAAATTTTCCTCCCCCTCGCTTCTACCACGGTTTTTTCCGTCATGGACGGCCCAAAGAATGTCATGCAGCTGCGTCTCCGGCCCGCCCAGGACGAAAATCCCATTTTCTATCATGATTTTTTGTCATAGAAGTAGGAGCCCACCATATCTATGATCATACCGGGTTTTGTCACAATTATCGTCATAGAAGTGTCATATGTATGACAGAAAAAAAATTCGTTCGGCCCAAAATGTCACAGATGTGCCTTTCTTTTGTAGTGAGAACACATCTTTTTATCCTTAATAGCAACGATACTTGCATGCCTCGCTACCCCTCCTGTCACTGGGTGAGGACACCGCAAGATCGAACCCATCACAAAGCACCTCTTCCCATTGCAAGAAAAATCGATCTAGTTGGCCTAACTAAACCAGAGATACGGATAAGAAATACGAGGCTATAACAATCATGCATATAAGATATCAAAGAAAACTCAAATTATATTAATGAATAGATCTGATCATAAACTCGCACTTCATCGGATTCCAACAAACACACCGCAAAAAAAGTCAATACATCAAATAGATCTCCAAGAACATCGAGGAGAACATTGTATTGAGAATCAAAAAGAGAGAAGAAGCCATCTAGCCACTGCCTACGGACCTGTAGGTTTATGGTGAATGACTCACACATCATCCGAGGAGCACCAATGATGACGATGAACCCCTCCGTGATCCTGTTCCCCTCCGGTAGAGTGCTGAAAAGGGCCTCTAGATTGGATCTCGTGGTTCTGGAACTTGCGGCGGCTAGAATTGTGTTTCGATCGCTCCCCTAGGGTGATACGGCTCCAATGTATCTATAATTTTTTATTGTTCCATGCTATATTATATTCTGTTTTGGACATTAATGGGCTTTATTATACACTTCTATATTATTTTTGGGACAAACCTACTAACCGGAGGTCTAGCTCAGAATTGCTGTTTTTTTGCCTATTTTAGAGTTTCGCAGAAAAAGAATATCAAACGGAGTCCAAACAGAATGAAACCTTCGGGAACGTGATTTTTGGAACAAATGTGATCCAGAGGACTTGGACCCTACGTCAAGACATCAACCAGGAAGGCACAAGGTAGGGGGGCGCGCCTACCCCCCCCATGGAGCAATACTTGTGTTGAAGTTTGCAAGTCCCTTAGCATGCACGTATGGTAAAGGTTATGTAACAAATTTGAAACATGAGGTGTTCTTTGATTCTCCTCCTTATGAGTGGCGGTCAGGGACGAGCGATGGTCTTTTCCTACCAATCTATACCCTTAGGAGCATGCGCGTAGTGCTTGGTTTTTGATGACTTCTAGATTTTGGCAATAAGTATGTGAGTTCTTTATGACTAATGTTGAGTCCATTGATTATACGCACTCTTACCCTTTCATCATTGCTAGCCTCTTCGGTACCGTGCATTGCCCTTTCTCACATTGAGAGTTGGTGCAAACTTCGCCGGTGCATCCAAACCCTGTGATATGATATGCTCTTTCACCCATAAACCTCCTTATATCTTGCTCAAAATAGCCACCATACCTACCTATTATGGCATTTCCATAGCCATTCTGAGATATATTGCCATGCAACTTTCCACCGTTCTGTTTATCATGACACATTCATCATTGTCATATTGCTTAGCATGATCATGTAGTTGACATCGTATTTGTGGCAAAGCCACCATTCATAATTTTTCATACATGTCACTCTTGAGTCGTTGCTATCCCGGTATACCGCCGGAGGCATTCTTATAGAGTCATACTATGTTCTAGTATCGAGTTTTAATCATTGAGTTGTAAATAAATAGAAGTGTGATGATCATCATTCATAGAGCATTGTGCTAAAAAAAAAGAGAGAAAGGCCAAAAAAAGAAGCCCCCCTCCAAAAAAAGGGACAATGCTATTATCCTTTTTCCACACTTGTGCTTCAAAGTAGCACCATGATCATCATAATAGAGAGTCTCTTGTTTTGTCACTTTCATTTACTAGTGGGAATGTTTCATTATAGAACTTGGCTTGTATATTCCAACAATGGGCTTCCTCAAATGCCCTAGGTCTTCGTGAGCAAGCAAGTTGGATGCACACCCACTTAGTTTCTTTTGTTGAGCGTTCATGCATTTATAGCTCTAGTGCATCCGTTGCATGGCAATCCCTACTCCTTGCATAAACATCAATCAATGGGCATCTCCATAGCTCATTGATTAGCCGCGTTGATGTGAGACTTTCTCCTTTTTTGTCTTCTCCACATAATCCCCATCATTATATTCTATTCCACCATAGTGCTATATCCATGGCTCACGCTCATGTATGGCGTGAAGGTTGAAATTTTTTCAGATTACTAAAGTATGAAACAATTGATTGGCTTGTCATCGGGGTTGTGCATGATGAGAGCATTCTTGTGTGATGAAAATGGAGCATGATTAAACTATATGATTTTGTAGGGATGAGCTTTCTTTGGCCATGTTATTTTGAGAGGACATAATTGCTTAGTTAGTATGCTTGAAGTATTATTACTTTTATGTCAATATTAAACTTTTATCTTAAATCTTTTGGATCTGAACATTCATACCACAATTAAGAGAATTACATTGAAATTATGCCAAGTAGCATTCCACATCAAAAATTCTATTTTTATCATTTACCTACTCAAGGACGAGCAGGAATTAAGCTTGGGGATGCTTGATACGTCTCCAACGTATCTATAATTTTTTATTGTTCCATGCTATATTATATTCTGTTTTGGACATTAATGGGCTTTATTATACACTTTCATATTATTTTTGGGACTAACCTACTAACCGGAGGCCCAACCCAGAATTGCTTTTTTTGCCTATTTCAGAGTTTCGCAGAAAAAGAATATCAAACGGAGTCCAAACGGAATGAAACCTTCGGGAACGTGATTTTCGGAACGAACATGATCGAGAGAACTTGGACCCTACGTCAAGACATCAACCAGGAGGGCACGAGGTAGGGGCGCACCTACCCCCAGGCGCGCCCTCCACCCTCGTGGGCCCCACGTTGCTCCACCGATGTATTTATTCCTGCTATATATACCTACGTACCCCAAAACTACCAGATACGGAGCCAAAAACCTAATTCCACCGCCACAACCTTCTGTACCCGTGAGATCCCATCTTGGGGCCTTTTCCGGAGCTCCGCCGGAGGGGGCATCGATCACGGAGGGCTTCTACATCAACACCAAAGCCTCTCCGATGATGTGTGAGTAGTTTACCTCAGACCTTCGGGTCCATAGTTATTAGCTAGATGGCTTGTTCTCTCTTTTTGGATCTCAATACAATGTTCTCCCCCTCTCTCATGGACATCTATTCGATGTAATCTTCTTTTGCGGTATGTTTCTTGAGACCGATGAATTGTGGGTTTATGATCAAGTTTATCTATGAACAATATTTGAATCTTCTTTGAATTCTTTTATGTATGATTGGTTATCTTTGCAAGTCTCTTCGAATTATCCATTTGGTTTGGCCTACTAGATTGATCTTTCTTGCAATGGGAGAAGTGCTTAGCTTTGGGTTCAATCTTGCGGCGTCCTTTCCCAGTGACAGTAGGGGTAGAAAGGCATGTATTGTATTGTTGCCATCGAGGATAACAATATGGGGTTTATATCATATTGCATGAGTTTATACCTCTACATCATGTCATCTTACTTAAGGCATTACTCTGTTCTTATGAACTTAATACTCTAGATGCATGCTGGATAGCGGTCGATGTGTGGAGTAATAGTAGTAGATGCAGGCAGGAGTCAGTCTACTTGTCTCGGACGTGATGCCTATATACATGATCATACCTAGATATTCTCATAACTATGCTCAATTCTATCAATTTCTCAACAGTAATTTGTTCACCCACCGTAATACTTATGCCCTTGAGAGAAGCCACTAGTGAAACCTATGGCCCCCGGGTCTATTTTCCATCATATTAATCTTCAAACACTTAGTTATTTTTATTGCCTTTTATTTTACTTTGCATCTTTATCATAAAAATACCAAAAATATTATCTTATCATATCTATCAGATCTCACTCTCGTAAGTAACCGTGTAGGGATTGACAACCCCTTATGCGTTGGTTGCAAGGATTTATTTGTTTGTGTAGGTGCGAGGGATTCGCGCGTGGTCTCCTACTGGATTGATACCTTGGTTCTAAAAAACTAAGGGAAATACTTACGCTGCTTTACTGCATCACCCTTCCCTCTTCAAGGGAAAACCAACGCAGTGCTCAAGAGGTAGCATAGGGTTTCTAGAATATTTGGGTATTTATAGAGCTGAGAGGCGCTGGAGGAGACCTACATGGGCCCCACCATCAATCAGGGCATGCCAGGGTCCTCTGGCGCGCCCAGGTGGGTGGTGGGCCCCATGGGCCTCCCCTCCGATGCTTTCTTGGCTCCCAAGTTGTTTTCTAGTCAAAAAAATCTCCAAAAAGTTTCGCTGCGTTTGGACTCTGTTTGATATGGATATTATGCGAAGTAAAAAACAACAACTGGCACTTGGCACTATGTCAATAGGGTAGTCCCAAAAAATGAAATAAAGTTGCAATAAAATGAAGGTAAAACATCCAAGAATGATAATATAACAGCATGGAACAATAAAAAATTATAGATACGTGGGAGACGTATCAGCATCCCAAGTTTAATTCATGCTCGTCCTCAAGTAGGTAAATGATAAAAACAGAATTTTTGGTGGAATGCTGCCTAACATGTTCATCACATATTCTTTTCTTTTGTAGCATGGACATTTGGACTTTTAGATGGTTCAAAGCAATAGTCTATATTTGACATGAAGACTTCAATACTCAAGCATATTAACAAGCAACCATGTCATTCAAAATATCAACACTAAAGAAATTTATCCATAGCCCATCATGCTCAATCATTGATCCATTCACGAAATACATTCGAATATTAGCTACATCCATTGCAGAAGTATGATCATAGTGCTCCCTAGTTGGTGCTTTATAAGAGAAGATGGAGACTCAAGTTTTTTTGCATAAAGGTAAATAGATAGGCCCTTCACAGAGGGAAGCAGAGATTTGTAGAGGTGCGAGAGCTCAAAGCTTAAATTGAGAGATAATTTGTTTGGGAGGCATGCTTTTTGTAGCGACCCGACCCGAATGGATCAAGTCTCTGTGCTTAAGTGTCATCCTTGGATCGGTATGCTGACACACACAGTACTCGAGGGATTTATAACAGAGGTAAATCACATGTATAAATTAACGTAAATACTATTACCTCAATCCAAATATAGCGGAAGCAACAAGGTTGTGGATTCCCATCAACACCAATGACAAAGTTGAGTGTAGAAATCGTAACCCTAACGTATCACTTACTCGTCGTAAGATAATCCTGCAACATGAGACGTTGCAGCCACAAAGGGTCAGTACATTGAATGTACTGGCAAATTCACACCATAGAGAATGATGAACAATGGCTATCACTACATGCATATATGGCTGGTGGTAAAGCTCTATGGTTAAGGTTTTTGCGAAAAGCCAATTTTCCCTACTGCAAAGGAATAAATTTTATTTAACTATCATGGTGGTTGTTAAACATTGAGAATGGTTGACAGCATTCTCAATCCCAATTAAGTATCATCATTAAAACCCAACAAATTTAATTAAAGTAAGACGATGAGATCAACATGATAATCCAAGAACTAGATACTCAAGATGTCCATAACCGGGGACACGGCTAATCATGATTAGTTTGTACACTCTGCAGAGGTTTGCGCACTTTTCCCCACAAGACTCGATCTCCTCCATTGGATTTCTCGCACTACATGGTTTTTGAGAAACGGATGACTGAGACATCGTCTTTCAGAAGCGTTTGCACCTTACGATGGGTAGACCGTACCACCTACAACCCCTACATCTGCTAGTCTACCACTGTAAGAGTTCACACGACTTAGTCAACTATGCCAGAGCCCATAATGGCTTGTGGCTGCACACGAAAGTTTCTAGTATGAATAATCTCATGTTCCCTTTGAGCCTGGGTGGCGGTCCATAAAAAAACAGGCAATCCTGGTCTACCCAGGTGCCTAGACAGGCAAATCCTGGAATAACTAGGTACCTCAATCCACCCAGATGTGTGTTTAAGTTGCCACCTTAAGTAAACCATTAATTAACAATCTCACATATGTCATGAATACTCTCAAAGTCCAATCCACGTCTACGAACATAGCATGGCAATATAAGTATAACGTAATAGTAACTCCCAAGGGTTGAATGCAGGGCAATAGGTTCCTACCTCATCAACTACTTCCCAATACCCACATTTTTATCAAATCCTACTCATGCAATGTTTGAGGGTTGAAACTAATGCATAAAACTGGGTATGAAAGGATATGATCAAAGTGTGAACTTGCCTGCAATGTTGATGAAGATGATTCACACTCAAAACTCTTGATAGATCTACTCGTCACACTCCGGTCAATCTATCATAAGCAAGCAATAGTAACCACACATAAGCACTCACTCAAAAGATCGGAAAGATCGAAGAAGACGATTCGGAAAACATTAAAACCGAGCAAATAAATCTTGCAACATAAAACAGTTTCTCACAGTACCAAAATTATGTGAATTTTGCCTTACCATAAAGTTTAGGTCAAGAGCTTCGATTTGCAAAAAGAATCAACTCAAACGGAGTTATAAAACTCAAGTTATGATCAAACAAAGTTCAAATTCAAATCTGTTCTAATTCAAATTTTAAACTTTCAAAAAACATGTTTGAGTTGGATTACTGTATAGAGGGGATCATAACGAAGAAGTGGGCGTTGGTTTCGTTGGATTTGGATAAACGAGTAAAAAGATGTGGTCATTCGAAACAGAGGGACTAATCTATAAATAAAAACATCACAGATAGGTCCCTGGCCGAAAATAAAATAAAAAGAAAAATCTAACTAACGAACGTTCGCTACAGAGACTTAAACAGTGAAACCGTTCGCTAAAACGGCTAACTAATAAATGTTTGCTAAATAACCTAACTAAAATAATAAACCGGCTAAAAGAAAACCGAAGAAAACAAAATAAATAAACTGGACCAGGACGGTTTTATACCGGTTTGGCCGGTTCGGGCGGATCGGCCGGCGGGTTGTCGGTGGCGGCAGTTACGGCGGCGGAGGCGAGCTCCGGCGACTGCAGCGACGGCGGCGTCGGGCGGCGACGGCAGCAGCAGCTAGCGGCGCAGGCGGTGGCTACGCGGGGCGGCGGCGAGGCGTGGCAAGGCGGCGTGGCTTGCAGCGGCGGTGGCGGGATCTGCGGCGGCGGCGACGGCGCGAGATGCGAGGGCGGCGATGGCTCAAGGAGTCGTGGGGCTCGAGGGGCCGGCTATTTATGGAGGAGGGCGGCGCGGTGGCGTGCGGGAGGGGCAAAGGCGACGGGGAGAGTCTGGCCGCGGCACGGAAGCCGAGGCGGCGGCGGCGGAGTGGTGCGGGGTTCGGTCTCCCGCTGGAGATCGGGGACGACCCGGGGTGGGCCAGCGCGGCGCTTGGCCGGCTGGGCTTCGGCCCAGTCGGTCCGAAGAGTTTTTTTTAAACATTTTTTTAAATGCAAACAAACAAAAGGAATTAGAAAACAAAATAAATACTAATATTATATAGGCATATAATATATCAAAATTTGCAGAAAAAGGTTTTCTACAACATGGACATTTTTATAATGCCAAATAAAATCCACACAAATTTAGATAATTCAAAGAGTGCTACTGGTCTAATAAAATCCAATAAAAATCATTTTAAAAATACCAAAATGATTTCAAATTTATTTCTCTCCAATTTTTTGTTGTAGGGAATCATGTTACCCTAATTTTCATATATTTTATTTTTGGAGAAAAATAATTTGAATAAAAACTCAAGTAACACCAAATTGAAAATAAATTCAAAAGAACTTTGAATTTAATTCTTTTAAAATTTCCAGCTTATATTTCATATATTTTGAAGAAGTCGTATTATCTTCTCTCATGAAAATCATTGAGTTGCTTAAAGTTTCTGAATTTGAAGTATTTTCAAATGAAATTCAAATATTTTCAAAAACCCTTGTCATTTAAATAAATGGAAGAAGTCATGTCATCTTCTCTCCAGGGTTTTGCATTTGAAAAGAATTTGAATTCATGCAGAACATAAAAACAAAATGAAAGTTTGGGAAAGTCCTTTTATTCCCTCTCATTTAACTTTCAAAAGGTTTCGAATTTCACTCAATCAATCATACAACAATCAAACAATCAATCAAATCTATCTATTTATTATAACATTCCAAAATTTAGAATTTTGGGATGTTACAAACCTACCACCCTTAAAATGAATCTCGTCCTCGAGATTCGGAGAGGCTAGAAGGAAATAGGTTAGGATTGGGGTCTTCTCAAGATCCATCGACCATCTCCGAGGTCTGGGGTGCTACCACCCTTAAAAGCATGGTTACGGTTCCATCAAAACTCATATACTTCATCCATATTGTTAAAGTGTCGGTCTTCTCAGATCTTGAGGATAATTCCTCCTCCGGCTCTTCCAGTAGTGGCATAACCTTTTCCTCAATGCTTCAGCCCTTTCGTCTTGGTAAGGTTATTCTAAGGCTGGGTCTTCTTAGCTGACGGGTCTGGCGCCAATACTAAACAACTACCGGTATCTCGTGGTGGTCAACAATTTATGATTTCTCCTACAGGAAATGGGTCTGGGTTGATCCTCACTGTATAACCTACGGTTGGCAAAAGCTACCTTGTACAAGGGGAAATTCTTATACCATTCTAAGGTTTAAATAGGGTTTTGATCGTCGTCTCTTTACTATAGGTAAGTCACTCAGATTTACCATCCCACATAGCAAGGCGAATAATAAGAGTAAGTCGGTATGCTGATCAATCCATCCCGCACCCAAATCATTACCTTGTATACGGTTTAGCGAATCTCGCATTCTAACACTCGGTCATCCTCACAAGCATTGCAGAATTTTCTCTTGTCGGCGATCCAAGTTCGGATATATCCATAGATTCTGCAAGCCAAACAAACATATATCGTTCCTTCCCAATCCCCAGGTTTTGCGTAACTCCTATAAGATCGTTTGTCGATAAAATCGTAACTTCTACCAGGGTTTTTCCTTCAGCAAGAATGTGCTTGCTTCTTGGCAGGTCCTGGGGCCTGTGGGTTATGGCCCCTCTCATCACTTGTAAACCTTGAACTCATCATCAGGGCAACTGATCCTTATTCCAACATCCATCTTCCTGGCATTCTTAAATCCATCCAATTATACTGTCTTCCTTCCTACTTTTGCACCAAACTAGGACATGATTACTTAGAGTCATCATGGAATTTCCATTGATCCATATTTCCAACATCATACCTCCTTTATATCCAATAGTAATTCATCTCTTCATCCTCGTGGAATATCCCTCATACCGAGATGAAAACTTATACTTATGACATCCATACTCCACTTCGTGGAACATCATTACCCTTTCCAGGGTCAAGCGTCCTTACAGGGGGATATTGGTCATCCCTGCATGGCACTTATTCAATTGGGAAACGTGAAACACATCATGAACTCCTGACAGTCCTTCGGGTGACTCCAACTTGTCGGCCACTTCTCCCATACGCTCCAAAACTCGGTATGGTCCTACAAATCTCGGGGCTAACTTTCCCTTAACTACAAATCGATTAACTCCTCGCAGAGGGGAAACACAAAGACATGCTCTGTCTCCAATTTCATAGACTAACTCCTTGCATTTTTGAGTCTGCATAACTCTTCTGCCTGGACTGAGCTACCTTCAGTCTATCTCGAATCGACTTAACCTTCTCTTCTGACTCTTTTATCAAATTTGGTCCAAACAACTGACGGTCTCCAACTTCATCCCACATCATCGGTGTCTGGCTCCTTCTCCCATACAAATCTTCAAAAGGGGCCATCTTCAAACTGGCTTGGTAACGGTTGTTGTATGAGAACTCCGCATAAGGTAGATTATCATCCCTACTAGATCCATAATCTAGTGCACACGTTCTCAACATGTCCTCCAGAATCTGATTGACTCTCTCGGTCTATCCATCTGTCTGCGGGTGAAAGGCTGTACTGAACTCTAGCCTAGTACCCAAAGTCTGGTGCAGCTGATTCCAAAACTTTGAGGTAAACTGTGTTCCTCTATCTGATACGATGGTCCTCAGAACTCCATGCAGGCATACGATCCTGGTCATATATATATATATATATATATATATATATATATATATATATATATATATATATATATATATATATATATATATATATCTTGGCCAACTTCGCACTTGTATAGGTGGTTTTCACTGGGATAAAGTGAGCCACTTTGGTAAAGCGAATGAACTACTACCCAGATAGAATCATATCCCGAACGGGTTCTGGGAAATCCGGTAATGAAATCCATGCCAAGCTTATCCTACTTCCATTCGGGTATCGGCATAGGCTGTAGTAATCCGGTTGGCTTCTGATGCTCTGCCTTTACTCTCTGGCATATGTCGGATCACGGGTTCCGGCAGACCCTTAAGGTTTGAACTCTGGGGTGCGCGCGGAAATTATGCCCTCTACCTCTCTGTCTCGCAAGGATCTAAAACTACAGAAAGAACAACACAAGAGACACAGAGTTTATACTGGTTCGGGCCACCGATGTGGTGTAATACCCTACTCCAGTGTGGTGGGTGGATTGCCTCTTGGGCTGATGATGATGGTGAACAGTACAAGGGAGAACGGCCTCGCGAGGGCCTGTTCTTGGCTAGGACGATGAACTGCTAGGAGGAGTTCAGCCGCCCTTCTCTCTCTTTCTCTACTTGTTCTATGCTTGCTCTGAATACTCCCTCGTCCCCTTCTCTCTGGGGGTGGCTAGTCCTATTTATAGGCAAAGGCCCCGGGCCTCTTCCCAAATATTGAGCAGGAAGGGCGCCAACAATTGGCCAATTCAAAGGGGAACATCTGTGAGGGAGTCCTGGATTAGGGGGTGTTCGGATAGCCGAACTATATCCTCAGCCGGACTCCAGGACTATGAAGATACAAGATTGAAGACTTCGTCCCGTGTCCGGAAGGTTCTTTCCTTGGCGTGGAAGGCAAGCTAGGCATGCGGATATTCAAGATCTCCTACCAATGTAACCGACTTTGTGTAACCCTAACCCTATCCGGTGCCTATATAAACCGGAGGGTTGTAGTCCGTAGGACAGAACACATCATAACCATCATCATACCTATAGGCTAGCTTCTAGGGTTTAGCCTCCTTGATCTCGTGGTAGATCTACTCTTGTACTACCCATATCATCAATATTAATCTAGCAGGAGTAGGGTTTTACCTCCATCGAGAGGGCCCGAACCTGGGTAAAATAAAGTGTCCCTTGTCTCCTGTTACCATCCGACCTTGACGCACAGATCGGGACCCCCTACCCGAGATCCGCTGGTTTTGACACCGACATTGGTGCTTTCATTGAGAGTTCCTCTGTGTCGTCGCCTTTATGCCCGATGGCTCCTTTGATCATCAGCAACGATGAGGTCCAGGGTGAGACTTTTCTCCCCGGACAGATCTTCTATTGGGGAACGTAGCAGAAATTCAAAATTTTCCTACGTGTCACCAAGATCTATCTATGGAGATACCAGCAACGAGGGGAAGGAGAGTGCATCTACATACCCTTGTAGATTTCTAAGCGGAAGCGTTCAAGTGAACGGGGTTGATGGAGTCGTACTCGTCGTGATCCAAATCACCGATGATCCTAGTGCCGAACGGACAACACCTCCGCGTTCAACACACGTACAGTCCGGTGACGTCTCCCATGCCTTGATCCAGCAAGGGGAGAGGGAGAGGTTGAGGAAGACTCCATCCAGCAGCAGCACAACGGCGTGGTGATGATGGAGGAGCATGGCAATCCTGCAGGGCTTCGCCAAGCACCGCGGGAGAGGAGAAGAACTTGGGAGAGGGGGAGGGCTGCGCCAGCACAATGGTGCGGTTTCCCTCCCACCCCCTTCATATATATAGGGGCAAGGGAGAGGGGGCCCGGCCCCCTCAGATCCCATCTGAGGAGGGGGCGGCGGCCAGGAGGGGGTGGCTTGCCCCCCAAGGCAAGGGGGGGCGCCCCCTTCTAGGGTTCCCCCAAACCCTAGGCGCCTTGGGCCCTTGTGGGGCGCGCACCAGCCCACCTGGGGCTGGTCCCCTCCCACATGTGGCCCATGCAGACCATAAGGCCCTCCGGGACTGGTGGTCCCACTTGGTGGACCCCCGGGACCCTCCTGGTGGTCCCGGTACGTTACCGATAAAACCCGAAACCCTTTCGGTGACCAAAACAGGACTTCCCATATATAAATCTTTACCTCCGGACCATTCCGGAACTCCTCGTGACGTCCGGGATCTCATCCGGGACTCCGAACAACATTCGGTAACCACATAGGAACTTCCTTAATAACCCTAGCGCCATCGAACCTTAAGTGTGTAGACCTTACGGGTTCGGGAGACATGCAGACATGACCGAGACGTTCTCCGGTCAATAACCAACAGCGGGATCTGGATACCCATGTTGGCTCCCACATGTTCCATGATGATCTCATCGGATGACCACGATGTCAAGGACTTAACCAATCCCGTATACAATTCCCTTTGTCTCACGGTATTGTACTTGCCCGAGATTCGATCATCGGTATACCGATACCTTGTTCAATCTCGTTACCGGTAAGTCTCTTTTACTCGTTCCGCAACACATCATCCCGTGATCAACTCCTTGATCACATTGTGCACATTATGATGATGTCCTACCGAGTGGGCCCAGAGATACCTCTCCATCACACGGAGTGACAAATCCCAGTCTCGATTCGTGCCAACCCAACAGACACTTTCGGAGATACCTGTAGTGTACCTTTATAGCCACCCGGTTACGTTGTGACGTTTGGCACACCCAAAGCACTCCTACGGTATCCGGGAGTTGCACAATCTCATGGTCTAAGGAAACGATACTTGACATTAGAAAAGCTTTAGCATACGAACTACATGATCTGGTGCTAGGCTTAGGATTGGGTCTTGTCCATCACATCATTCATCTAATGATGTGATCCCGTTATCAATGACATCCAATGGCCATGGTCAGGAAACCGTAACCATCTATTGATTAACGAGCTAGTCAACTAGAGGCTTACTAGGGACATGGTGTTGTCTATGTATCCACACATGTATCTGAGTTTCCTATCAATACAATTCTAGCATGGATAATAAACGATTATCATGAACAAGGAAATATAATAATAACCTATTTATTATTGCCTCTAGGGCCTATTTCCAACAGTCTCCCACTTGCACTAGAGTCAATAATCCAGTTCACGTCGAAATGTGATTAACACTCAAAGTCACATCCCTATGTGACTAACACCCAAGAGTTCTGGGTTTGATCATGTTATGCTTGTGAGAGAGGTTATAGTCAACGGGTCTGAAACATTCAGATCTGTATGTACTTCGCGAATTTCTAAGTCATCTTCTAGATGCAGTTACCACGCTCTATTTGGAGCTATTCCAAATAACTGTTCTACTATACGAATCCAGTTTACTACTCAGAATAATCTGGATTAGTGTCAAAGTTTGCATCGGCGTAACCCTTTACGACGAACTCTTTTACCACCTCCATAATCGAGAAAATTCCTTAGTCCACTAGTTACTAAGGATAACCTTAATCGTTGTCCTGTGATCCATTTCTAGGTCACACTTGTACCCCTTGACTGACTCATGGTTTGGCACACTTCAGGTGCGGTACACAACATAGCATACTTTAGAGCCTACGACTAAAGCATGGGGGACGACCTTCGTCCTTTCTCTCTATTCTGCCGTGGTCATGTCTTGAGTCTTGCTCAATACTCACACCTTGTAACACAGCCGAGAACTCCTTCTTTGCTGATCTATTTTGAACTCCTTCAAATCTTGTCGTGGTATGTGTTCGTTTGAAAGTACTATTAAGCGATTTTGATCTATCCTTATAGATCTTGATGCTCAATGTTCAAGTAGCTTAATCCAGGTTTTCATTGAAAAACACTTTTCAAACAACCCTATATGCCTTCCAGAAATTCTACATCATTTTCGATAAACAATATGTCAACAACATATACTCATCAGAAATTCTATAGTGCTCCCACTCACTTCTTTGGAAATACAAGTTTCTATCAATCATACAACAATCAAACAATCAATCAAATCTATCTATTTATTATAACATTCCAAAATTTAGAATTTTGGGATGTTACAAACCTACCACCCTTAAAATGAATCTCGTCCTTGAGATTCGGAGAGGCTAGAAGGAAATAGGTTAGGATTGGGGTCTTCTCAAGATCCATCGACCATCTCCGAGGTCTGGGGTGCTACCACCCTTAAAAGCATGGTTACGGTTCCATCAAAACTCATATACTTCATCCATATTGTTAAAGTGTCGGTCTTCTCAGATCTTGAGGATAATTCCTCCTCCGGCTCTTCCAGTAGTGGCATAACCTTTTCCTCAATGCTTCAGCCCTTTCGTCTTGGTAAGGTTATTCTAAGGCTGGGTCTTCTTAGCTGACGGGTCTGGCGCCAATACTAAACAACTACCGGTATCTCGTGGTGGTCAACAATTTATGATTTCTCCTACAGGAAATGGGTCTGGGTTGATCCTCACTGTATAACCTACGGTAGGCAAAAGCTACCTTGTACAAGGGGAAATTCTTATACCATTCTAAGGTTTAAATAGGGTTTTGATCGTCGTCTCTTTACTATAGGTAAGTCACTCAGATTTACCATCCCACATAGCAAGGCGAATAATAAGAGTAAGTCGGTATGCTGATCAATCCATCCCGCACCCAAATCATTACCTTGTATACGGTTTAGCGAATCTCGCATTCTAACACTCGGTCATCCTCACAAGCATTGCAGAATTTTCTCTTGTCGGCGATCCAAGTTCGGATATATCCATAGATTCTGCAAGCCAAACAAACATATATCGTTCCTTCCCAATCCCCAGGTTTTGCGTAACTCCTATAAGATCGTTTGTCGATAAAATCGTAACTTCTACCAGGGTTTTTCCTTCAGCAAGAATGTGCTTGCTTCTTGGCAGGTCCTGGGGCCTGTGGGTTATGGCCCCTCTCATCACTTGTAAACCTTGAACTCATCATCAGGGCAACTGATCCTTATTCCAACATCCATCTTCCTGGCATTCTTAAATCCATCCAATTATACTGTCTTCCTTCCTACTTTTGCACCAAACTAGGACATGATTACTTAGAGTCATCATGGAATTTCCATTGATCCATATTTCCAACATCATACCTCCTTTATATCCAATAGTAATTCATCTCTTCATCCTCGTGGAATATCCCTCATACCGAGATGAAAACTTATACTTATGACATCCATACTCCACTTCGTGGAACATCATTACCCTTTCCAGGGTCAAGCGTCCTTACAGGGGGATATTGGTCATCCCTGCATGGCACTTATTCAATTGGGAAACGTGAAACACATCATGAACTCCTGACAGTCCTTCGGGTGACTCCAACTTGTCGGCCACTTCTCCCATACGCTCCAAAACTCGGTATGGTCCTACAAATCTCGGGGCTAACTTTCCCTTAACTACAAATCGATTAACTCCTCGCAGAGGGGAAACACAAAGACATGCTCTGTCTCCAATTTCATAGACTAACTCCTTGCATTTTTGAGTCTGCATAACTCTTCTGCCTGGACTGAGCTACCTTCAGTCTATCTCGAATCGACTTAACCTTCTCTTCTGACTCTTTTATCAAATTTGGTCCAAACAACTGACGGTCTCCAACTTCATCCCACATCATCGGTGTCTGGCTCCTTCTCCCATACAAATCTTCAAAAGGGGCCATCTTCAAACTGGCTTGGTAACGGTTGTTGTATGAGAACTCCGCATAAGGTAGATTATCATCCCTACTAGATCCATAATCTAGTGCACACGTTCTCAACATGTCCTCCAGAATTTGATTGACTCTCTCGGTCTATCCATCTGTCTGCGGGTGAAAGGCTGTACTGAACTCTAGCCTAGTACCCAAAGTCTGGTGCAGCTGATTCCAAAACTTTGAGGTAAACTGTGTTCCTCTATCTGATACGATGGTCCTCAGAACTCCATGCAGGCATACGATCCTGGTCATATATATATATATATATATATATATATATATATATATATATATATATATATATCTTGGCCAACTTCGCACTTGTATAGGTGGTTTTCACTGGGATAAAGTGAGCCACTTTGGTCAAGCGAATGAACTACTACCCAGATAGAATCATATCCCGAACGGGTTCTGGGAAATCCGGTAATGAAATCCATGCCAAGCTTATCCTACTTCCATTCGGGTATCGGCATAGGCTGTAGTAATCCGGTTGGCTTCTGATGCTCTGCCTTTACTCTCTGGCATATGTCGGATCACGGGTTCCGGCAGACCCTTAAGGTTTGAACTCTGGGGTGCGCGTGGAAATTATGCCCTCTACCTCTCTGTCTCGCAAGGATCTAAAACTACAGAAAGAACAGCACAAGAGACACAGAGTTTATACTGGTTCGGGCCACCGATGTGGTGTAATACCCTACTCCAGTGTGGTGGGTGGATTGCCTCTTGGGCTGATGATGATGGTGAACAGTACAAGGGAGAACGGCCTCGCGAGGGCCTGTTCTTGGCTAGGACGATGAACTGCTAGGAGGAGTTCAGCCGCCCTTCTCTCTCTTTCTCTACTTGTTCTATGCTTGCTCTGAATACTCCCTCGTCCCCTTCTCTCTGGGGGTGGCTAGTCCTATTTATAGGCAAAGGCCCCGGGCCTCTTCCCAAATATTGAGCGGGAAGGGCGCCAACAATTGGCCAATTCAAAGGGGAACATTTGTGAGGGAGTCCTGGATTAGGGGGTGTTCGGATAGCCGAACTATATCCTCAGCCGGACTCCAGGACTATGAAGATACAAGATTGAAGACTTCGTCCCGTGTCCGGAAGGTTCTTTCCTTGGCGTGGAAGGCAAGCTAGGCATGCGGATATTCAAGATCTCCTACCAATGTAACCGACTTTGTGTAACCCTAACCCTATCCGGTGCCTATATAAACCGGAGGGTTGTAGTCCGTAGGACAGAACACATCATAACCATCATCATACCTATAGGCTAGCTTCTAGGGTTTAGCCTCCTTGATCTCGTGGTAGATCTACTCTTGTACTACCCATATCATCAATATTAATCTAGCAGGAGTAGGGTTTTACCTCCATCGAGAGGGCCCGAACCTGGGTAAAATAAAGTGTCCCTTGTCTCCTGTTACCATCCGACCTTGACGCACAGATCGGGACCCCCTACCCGAGATCCGCTGGTTTTGACACCGACATTGGTGCTTTCATTGAGAGTTCCTCTGTGTCGTCGCCTTTATGCCCGATGGCTCCTTTGATCATCAGCAACGATGAGGTCCAGGGTGAGACTTTTCTCCCCGGACAGATCTTCTATTGGGGAACGTAGCAGAAATTCAAAATTTTCCTACGTGTCACCAAGATCTATCTATGGAGATACCAGCAACGAGGGGAAGGAGAGTGCATCTACATACCCTTGTAGATTTCTAAGCGGAAGCGTTCAACTGAACGGGGTTGATGGAGTCGTACTCGTCGTGATCCAAATCACCGATGATCCTAGTGCCGAACGGACAACACCTCCGCGTTCAACACACGTACAGTCCGGTGACGTCTCCCATGCCTTGATCCAGCAAGGGGAGAGGGAGAGGTTGAGGAAGACTCCATCCAGCAGCAGCACAACGGCGTGGTGATGATGGAGGAGCATGGCAATCCTGCAGGGCTTCGCCAAGCACCGCGGGAGAGGAGAAGAACTTGGGAGAGGGGGAGGGCTGCGCCAGCACAATGGTGCGGTTTCCCTCCCACCCCCTTCATATATATAGGGGCAAGGGAGAGGGGGGCCGGCCCCCTCAGATCCCATCTGAGGAGGGGGCGGCGGCCAGGAGGGGGTGGCTTGCCCCCCAAGGCAAGGGGGGGCGCCCCCTTCTAGGGTTCCCCCAAACCCTAGGCGCCTTGGGCCCTTGTGGGGCGCGCACCAGCCCACCTGGGGCTGGTCCCCTCCCACATGTGGCCCATGCAGACCATAAGGCCCTCCGGGACTGGTGGTCCCACTTGGTGGACCCCCGGGACACTCCTGGTGGTCCCGGTACGTTACCGATAAAACCCGAAACCCTTTCGGTGACCAAAACAGGACTTCCCATATATAAATCTTTACCTCCGGACCATTCCGGAACTCCTCGTGACGTCCGGGATCTCATCCGGGACTCCGAACAACATTCGGTAACCACATAGGAACTTCCTTAATAACCCTAGCGCCATCGAACCTTAAGTGTGTAGACCTTACGGGTTCGGGAGACATGCAGACATGACCGAGACGTTCTCCGGTCAATAACCAACAGCGGGATCTGGATACCCATGTTGGCTCCCACATGTTCCACGATGATCTCATCGGATGACCACGATGTCAAGGACTTAACCAATCCCGTATACAATTCCCTTTGTCTCACGGTATTGTACTTGCCCGAGATTCGATCATCGGTATACCGATACCTTGTTCAATCTCGTTACCGGTAAGTCTCTTTTACTCGTTCCGCAACACATCATCCCGTGATCAACTCCTTGATCACATTGTGCACATTATGATGATGTCCTACCGAGTGGGCCCAGAGATACCTCTCCATCACACGGAGTGACAAATCCCAGTCTCGATTCGTGCCAACCCAACAGACACTTTCGGAGATACCTGTAGTGTACCTTTATAGCCACCCGGTTACGTTGTGACGTTTGGCACACCCAAAGCACTCCTACGGTATCCGGGAGTTGCACAATCTCATGGTCTAAGGAAACGATACTTGACATTAGAAAAGCTTTAGCATACGAACTACATGATCTGGTGCTAGGCTTAGGATTGGGTCTTGTCCATCACATCATTCATCTAATGATGTGATCCCGTTATCAATGACATCCAATGGCCATGGTCAGGAAACCGTAACCATCTATTGATTAACGAGCTAGTCAACTAGAGGCTTACTAGGGACATGGTGTTGTCTATGTATCCACACATGTATCTGAGTTTCCTATCAATACAATTCTAGCATGGATAATAAACGATTATCATGAACAAGGAAATATAATAATAACCTATTTATTATTGCCTCTAGGGCCTATTTCCAACAGTCTCCCACTTGCACTAGAGTCAATAATCCAGTTCACGTCGAAATGTGATTAACACTCAAAGTCACATCCCTATGTGACTAACACCCAAGAGTTCTGGGTTTGATCATGTTATGCTTGTGAGAGAGGTTATAGTCAACGGGTCTGAAACATTCAGATCTGTATGTACTTCGCAAATTTCTAAGTCATCTTCTAGATGCAGTTACCACGCTCTATTTGGAGCTATTCCAAATAACTGTTCTACTATACGAATCCAGTTTACTACTCAGAATAATCTGGATTAGTGTCAAAGTTTGCATCGGCGTAACCCTTTACGACGAACTCTTTTACCACCTCCATAATCGAGAAAATTCCTTAGTCCACTAGTTACTAAGGATAACCTTAATCGTTGTCCTGTGATCCATTTCTAGGTCACACTTGTACCCCTTGACTGACTCATGGTTTGGCACACTTCAGGTGCGGTACACAACATAGCATACTTTAGAGCCTACGACTAAAGCATGGGGGACGACCTTCGTCCTTTCTCTCTATTCTGCCGTGGTCATGTCTTGAGTCTTGCTCAATACTCACACCTTGTAACACAGCCGAGAACTCCTTCTTTGCTGATCTATTTTGAACTCCTTCAAATCTTGTCGTGGTATGTGTTCGTTTGAAAGTACTATTAAGCGATTTTGATCTATCCTTATAGATCTTGATGCTCAATGTTCAAGTAGCTTAATCCAGGTTTTCATTGAAAAACACTTTTCAAACAACCCTATATGCCTTCCAGAAATTCTACATCATTTTCGATAAACAATATGTCAACAACATATACTCATCAGAAATTCTATAGTGCTCCCACTCACTTCTTTGGAAATACAATTTTCTCATAAACTTTGTATAAACCCAAATCTTTTATCATCTCATCAAAGCGTACATTCCAACTCCGAGATGCTTACTCCAGTCCTTAGAAGGATTGCTGGAGCTTTGCATACTTGTTAGCATCTTTCAGGATTGACAAAAATCTTCTGGTTGTATCACATACAACCTTTCCTCAAGAAAATCGTCGAGGAAACAATGTTTTGACATCCTATCTGTAAGATTTCATAAATAATGCAGTAACTGCTAACATAATTCCAACAGACTTTTAGCATGGCTACGAGTGAGAAAGTCTCATTGTAGTCAACTCGTTGAACTTGTCAGGAAACATCTTAATGACAAGTCGAGCTTTCTCAATGGTGACACTTACCATCATTGTCCGTCTTCCTTTTAAAATCCATCTGTACTCAACAGCCTTACGACCATCGAGCCGTTCTGCCAAAGTCTACACTTTGTTTTCATACATGGATCCTCTCTCGGATTTTATGGCCTCGAGCCATTCATCGGAATCCGGGCCCACCATCGCTTCTCCATAGCTCGTAGGTTCATTGTTGTCTAGCAACATGACTTCCAAGACAGGATTACGTACCACTCTGAAGTAGTACATATCCTTGTCATCCTACGAGGTTTGGGAGTGACATGATCCAAAGTCTCATGATCACTATCATAAGCTTCCACTTCAATTGGTGTAGGTGCCATAGGAACGACTCCTGTGCCCTGCTACACACTAGTTGAAGTGACGGTTCAATAACCTCATCAAGTCTCCACCATCCTCCCACTCAATTCTTTCGAGAGAAACTTTTCCTCGAGAAAGGACCCGATTCTAGAAACAATCCCTATTGCTTTCGGATCTGAGACAGGAGGTATACCCAACTATTTTGGGTGTCCTATGAAGATGCATTTATCCGCTTTGGGTTCAAGCTTATCAGCCTGAAACTTTTTCATATAAGTGTCGCAGCCCCAAACTTTTAAGAAATGACAGCTTAGGTTTCTCTAAACCATAGTTCATACGGTGTCATCTCATCGGAATTACGTGGTGCCCTATTTAAAGTGAATGCGGTTGTCTCTAATGCCTATCCCATAAACTATCGTGGTAATTCGATAAGAGACATCATGGTATGCTCCATATCTAATAGGGTGCAACTATGATGTTCGGACACACCATCACACTATGGTGTTCCAGGCGGTATTAGTTGTGAAACAATTTCCACAGTGCCAAACTCGTAACTCAGATATTCATTTCTATGATCATATCATAGACATTTTATCCTCTTATCACGAAGATCTTCAACTTCATTCTGAAAATTACTTGAACCATTCAATAATTCAGACTTGTGTTTCATCAAGTAAATATACTCAGTATCTACTCAAATCATCTGTGAAGTAAGAGCATAACGATATTTACTGCGTGCCTCAGCACTCATTGGACTGCACACATCAAAATGTGTTACTTCCAACAAGTTGCTTTCTTGTTCCATTTTACTGAAACCGAAGCTTTCAGTCATCTTGCCCATGTGGTACGATTTGCATGTCTCAAGTGATTCAAAATCAAGTGAGTCCAAACGGTTCATCTGCATGGAGTTTCTTCATGCGTACATACCAACAGACACGGTTCACATGTCTCAATCTTTTCAGAAATGAGTGAGTCCAAAGATCCATCAACATGGAGCTTCTTCATGCGTTTTATACCAATATGACTTACATGGCAGTGCCACAAGTAGGTGGTACTATCATTACTATCTTATATCTTTTGGCATGAACATGTGTATCATTATTATCGAGATTCAATAAACCATTCATTTTAGGTGCAAGACCATTGAAGGTATTATTCAAATAAATAGAGTAGCCATTATTCTCCTTAAATGAATAACCATATTGCGATAGACATAATCCAATCATGTCTACACTCAACGCAAACACCAAATAACAATTATTTAGATTTAACACCAATCTCGATGGTAGAGGGAGCGTGCGATGCTTGATCATATCAACCTTGGAAGCACTTCCAACACATCTCGTCAGCTCACCTTTAGCTAGTCTCCGTTTATTCCGTAGCTTTTATTTCGAGTTACTAACACTTAGCAACCGAACCGGTATCTAATACCCTGATGCTACTAGGAGTACTAGTAAAGCACACATTCACATAATGTATATCCAATATACTTCTATCGATAGCCTTCTCATCTACCAAGTATCTAGGGTAATTCTGCTCTAGTGACTGTTCCCCTTATTACAGAAGCACTCAGTCTCGGGTTTGGGTTCAACCTTGGGTTTCTCCACTAGAGCAGCAGCTGATTTGCCGTTTCATGAAGTATCCCTTCTTTCCCTTGCCCTTCTTGAAACTAGTGGTTTCACTAACCATCAATAATTGATGCTTCTTCTTGATTTCTACTTTCGCGGTGTCAAACATCGCGAATATTTCAAGGATCATCATATCTATCCCTGATATGTTATAGTTCATCACGAAGCTCTAGCAGCTTGGTGGCAATGACTTTGGAGAAACATCACTATCTTATCTGGAAGATCAACTCCCACTCGATTCAAGTGATTGTTGTACTCAGACAATCTGAGCACAAGCTCAACGATTGAGCTTTTCTCCCTTAGTTTGCAGGCTAAGAAAATCGTCGGAGGTCTTATACCTCTTGACGTGGGCACGAACCTGAAATCCCAATTTCAGCCCTCGAAACATCTCATATGTTCCGCGACATTTCAAAAATGTCTTCGGTGCCTCAATTCTAAACCATTTATCATTACCGAACTATCATGTAGTCATCAAAACGTGTATGTTAGATGTTCGCAACATCCACAGACCACGTTCGAGGTCCAGCACACCGAGCGGTGCATTAAGGACATAAGCCTGCTATCGTCCGCATAATTGCTACTATCAACTTTCAACTATATTTTCTCTAGGAACATATTTAAAATAGTAGAACTAAAGCGCGAGCTACGACATAATTTGCAAAGATCTTTTGACTATGTTCAGGATAATTAAGTTCATCTTATGAACTCCCACTCAGATAGACATCCCTCTCGTCATCTAAGTGATTACATGATCCGAGTCAACTAGTCCGTGTCCGATCATCATGTGAGACGGACTAGTCATCATCGGTGAACATCTTCATGTTGATCGTATCTACCATACGACTCATGCCCGACCTTTCGGTCTCTTGTGTTCCGAGGCCATGTCTGTACATGCTAGGCTCGTCAAGTCAACCTAAGTGTTTGCATGTGTTCCGAGGCCATGTCTATACATGCTAGGCTCGTCAACACCCGTTGTATTCGAACGTAAGAATCTATCACACCCGATCATCACGTGGTGCTTCGAAACGACAAACTTTCGCAACGGTGCACAGTTAGGGGGAACACTTTCTTGAAATTTTAATGAGGGATCATCTTATTTACTACCGTCGTTCTAAGCAAATAAGATGCAAAAACATGATAAACATCACATGCAATCAAATAGTGACATGATATGGCCATCATCACTTTGCTCCTTTCGATCTCCATCTTCGGGGCTCCATGATCATCATCGTCACCGGCATGACACCATCATCTTCATCATCATGATCTCCGTGAAGTTGTCTCATCAACTATTACTTCTACTACTATGGCTAACGGTTAGCAATAAAGTAAAGTAATTACATGTCTTTATGTTGACACGTAGGTCATAAATAAATTAAAGACAACTCCTATGGCTCCTGCCGGTTGTCCTACTCATCGACATGCAAGTCGTGATTCCTATTACAAGAACATGATCATCTCATACATCACATATATCATACATCAGATCCTTTGGCCATATCACATCACATAGCATACCCTGCAAAAACAAGTTAGACGTCCTCTAATTGTTGTTTGCATGTTTTACGTGGCTGCTATGGGTTTCTAGCAAGAACGTTTCTTACCTACGCAAAACCACAACGTGATACGTCAATTGCTATTTACCCTTCATAAGGACCCTTTTCATCGAATCCGGTCCGACTAAAGTGGGAGAGACTGGCACCCGCTAGCCACCTTATGCAACTAGTGCATGTCAGTCGGTGGAACCTATCTCACGTAAGTGTACGTGTAAGGTCGGTCCGGGCCGCTTCATCCCACAATGCCGCCGAATCAACATTGACTAGTAACGGTAAGCATATTAAACAAAATCAACGCCCACAACTACTTTGTGTTCTACTCATGCAAAGAATCTACGCAATAGACCTAGCTCATGATGCCACTGTTGGGGAACGTAGCAGAAATTCAAAATTTTCCTACGTGTCACCAAGATCTATCTATGGAGAAACCAGCAACGAGGGGAAGGAGAGTGCATCTACATACCCTTGTAGATCGCTAAGCGGAAGCGTTCAAGTGAACGGGGTTGATGGAGTCGTACTCGTCGTGATCCAAATCACCGATGATCCTAGTGCCGAACGGACAACACCTCCGCGTTCAACACACGTACAGTCCGGTGACGTCTCCCATGCCTTGATCCAGCAAGGGGAGAGGGAGAGGTTGAGGAAGACTCCATCCAGCAGCAGCACAACGGCGTGGTGATGATGGAGGAGCGTGGCAATCCTGCAGGGCTTCGCCAAGCACCGCGGGGGAGGAGAAGAACTTGGGAGAGGGGGAGGGCTGCGCCAGCACAATGGTGCGGTTGCCCTCCCACCCCCTTCATATATATAGGGGCAAGGGAGAGGGGGGCCGGCCCCCTCAGATCCCATCTGAGGAGGGGACGGCGGCCAGGAGGGGGTGGCTTGCCCCCCAAGGCAAGGGGGGGCGCCCCCTTCTAGGGTTCCCCCAAACCCTAGGCGCCTTGGTCCCTTGTGGGGCGCGCACCAGCCCACCTTGGGCTGGTCCCCTCCCACATGTGGCCCATGCAGCCCATAAGGCCCTCCGGGACCGGTGGTCCCACTTGGTGGACCCCCGGGACCCTCCTGGTGGTCCCGGTACGTTACCGATAAAACCCGAAACCCTTTTGGTGACCAAAACATGACTTCCCATATATAAATATTTACCTCCGGACCATTCCGGAACTCCTCGTGACGTCCGGGATCTCATCCAGGACTCCGAACAACATTCGGTAACCACATACGAACTTCCTTAATAACCCTAGCGCCATCGAACCTTAAGTGTGTAGACCCTACGGGTTCGGGAGACATGCAGACATGACCGAGACGTTCTCCGGTCAATAACCAACAGCGGGATCTGGATACCCATGTTGGCTCCCACATGTTCCATGATGATCTCATCGGATGACCACGATGTCAAGGACTTAATCAATCCCGTATACAATTCCCTTTGTCTCACGGTATTGTACTTGCCCGAGATTCGATCGTCGGTATACCGATACCTTGTTCAATCTCGTTACCGGTAAGTCTCTTTTACTCGTTCCGCAACACATCATCCCGTGATCAACTCCTTGATCACATTGTGCACATTATGATGATGTCCTACCGAGTGGGCCCAGAGATACCTCTCCGTCACACGGAGTGACAAATCCCAGTCTCGATTCGTGCCAACCCAACAGACACTTTCGGAGATACCTGTAGTGTACCTTTATAGCCACCCAGTTACGTTGTGACGTCTGGCACACCCAAAGCACTCCTACGGTATCCGGGAGTTGCACAATCTCAAACGATACTTGACATTAGAAAAGCTTTAGCATATGAACTACATGATCTGGTGCTAGGATTAGGATTGGGTCTTGTCCATCACATCATTCATCTAATGATGTGATCCCGTTATCAATGACATCCAATGTCCATGGTCAGGAAACCGTAACCATCTATTGATTAACGAGCTAGTCAACTAGAGGCTTACTAGGGACATGGTGTTGTCTATGTATCCACACATGTATCTGAGTTTCCTATCAATACAATTCTAGCATGGATAATAAACGATTATCATGAACAAGGAAATATAATAATAACCTATTTATTATTGCCTCTAGGGCATATTTCCAACATCTTCGTCTTCGGCGGCTTCGCTCTGCGGGCCAACTCGCTTGGTCATCTGGAGCAGATCGAGAGCTATGCCCCTGGCCATCAAGTCAGGTTTGGAAGCCTAAACTACACGACAGATATCCGCGGAGACTTGATCTTCGACGGATTCGAGCCACAGCCAAGCGCGCCGCACTATCTCGAGGGGCATGATGTAGCTCTGCCTCCGAACAGTGTCCTGGAGGCCGCATACGCTCCGGCCCCAATCCTCGATTCGGAGCCCGCTGCGTTCCTTGAAGATGAACGGTTGGACGTCACCTCAGGGGCTGCGATCTCAAAGGCCATTGAGCCGAATGCGAGCCCCACGCTCTGCATGGCCCATGACTCCAAGGAGTCGGACTCTTCTCCGAACTCCGAACCTCCCGCGCCCCTGCCAATCGAATCAGATTGGGCGCCTGTAATGGAGTTCACCGCCGCGGACATCTTTCAGTATTCACCTTTTGGTGATATTCTGAATTCTCTCAAGTCTCTCTCTTTGTCAGGAGAGCCCGGGCCGAACTAAGGCCTGCGAGGTTGGGATTCGGACGACGAAGAAATTCAAAGCCCACCCACCGCCCACTTAATAGCCACTGTCGATGACATATCCGACATGCTCGACTTCGGCTCCGAAGACTTCGACGGTATGGACGACGAAGGGGGAGACGAGCAAGAACCAGCACCTGTAGGGCGCTGGACCGCCACCTCGTCATACGACATATACATGGTGGATGCTCCAAAAGATGGAGATGGCGATGGAACAGCGGAGGATGGCACTTCGAAAAAGCCTCCAAAACGCCGACGTCAACGGCGCCGCTCGAAATCCCGCCACAGCAGAAACGGTGATTCCGGCACGGGAGATAATACTACCCCGGACAGCGCCGAAGAACACCAAAACCAGCAAGATTCGGCACAGGAAGATGGAGAAGACCTCCCTCATGAGAGAGCGATAGAGCGAGAGGTCGAGGGCGATAACTACATGCCTCCCTCCGAAGACGAGGCAAGTCTCGGCGACGATGAATTCATCGTACCATCAGACCCCGCCGAACAAAAGCTCTTTCAACGCAGGCTTTTAGCCACGGCGAACAGCCTAAAGAAAAAGCAGCAACAGGTTAGAGCTGATCAAGATTTGCTAGCTGACAGATGGACTGAAGTCCTTGCGGCCGAAGAGCACGAGCTCGGACGCCCCTCCAAAAACTATCCTAAGCGCAGGCCGCTACCCCAATCAGAGGAGGAAGCCCAAGACATGGCAGATCAGCCACCTCGCGGCCGCAACAGAGAAGCCTGTCGAACATCCAAACAAGCCATGCCCCGCAGCCGCTTTACCAAGGCACGGGAACACGAACCAGACCTGCGAGACGTCCTGGAGGACAAAGCAAGGCAAACAAGATCGATCAATGGATCGCGCGGACGCCCGACGGCACGTGATAGTTTTCACTCCGGACACAATAAATTCGGCCGGGCCGAACACAACAGGAACAGCTCCTCCGAACTGCGTCGAGACATAGCCCAGTACAGGGGCGCCGCACACCCACTATGCTTCACAGACGAAGTAATGGATCATAGAATCCCAGAGGGTTTCAAACCCGTCAACATCGAGTCGTACGATGGTACGACAGATCTAGCAGTATGGATTGAGGACTATCTCCTCCACATCCACATGGAACATGGCGATGATTTGCACGCCATCAAATATTTACCCCTTAAGCTTAAGGGACCAGCCCGACACTGGCTCAACAGCCTCCCCGCAGATTCGATCGACTCTTGGGTGGACCTGGAGGCCGCATTCCTCGACAACTTCCAGGGGACCTACATACGGCCACCGGACGCCGACGACCTAAGCCACATAATCCAGCAGCCAGAAGAATCGGCCAGGCAATTCTGGACACGGTTCCTAACAAAGAAAAATCAGATAGTCGATTGTCCGGACGCAGTGGCCTTAGCAGCCTTCAAGCACAACATCCGTGATGAGTGGCTTGCCCGGCACCTGGGACAGGAAAAGCCGAAATCCATGGCAGCCCTCACGACACTCATGACCCGCTTTTGCGCGGGCGAAGATAGCTGGCTAGCTCGCAGCAACAACTTATCGAAGAAGCAAGGTAATTCAGATACCAAGGACAAAAGTGGCAGGTCGCGACGAAATAAACAGAAACGCCGCATCAGCAGCGACAACAATGAAGATACGATGGTAAACGCCGGATTCAGAGGCCATAAATCCGGTCAGCGGAAAAAGCCATTCAAAAAGAATACCCAGGGCCCGTCCAGTTTGGACCGAATACTCGACCGCACGTGCCAGATTCACGGCACCCCCGAAAGGCCAGCAAATCACACCAACAGGGATTGTTGGGTGTTCAAGCAGGCAGGCAAGTTAAGAGACGAACACAAAAACAAGGGGCTAGACAGCGATGACGAAGAGGAGACCAGGCCGCCGAACAACAACGGACATAAGGGGTTTCCCCCACAAGTGCGGATGGTGAACATGATATACGCGACTCATATTCCCAAGCGGGAGAGGAAGCGTGCGCTACGGGACGTATACGCGATGGAGCCAGTCGCCCCAAAGTTCAACCCATGGTCCTCTTGCCCGATCACCTTCGATCGAAGGGACCACCCCACTAGCATCCGTTACGGCGGTTTCGCCGCATTGGTTCTTGACCCAATCGTTGACGGATTTCACCTTACAAGAGTCCTCATGGACGGCGGCAGTAGCCTGAACCTGCTCTATCAGGATACAGTGCGGAAAATGGGCATAGATCCATCAAGGATCAAGCCCACAAAGACGACCTTTAAAGGCGTCATCCCAGGTGTAGAGGCCAATTGCATAGGCTCCATAACACTTGATGTGGTCTTCGGATCTCCGGACAACTTCCAAAGCGAAGAGTTAATCTTCGACACAGTTCCGTTCCGCAGTGGCTATCATGCTCTGCTTGGACGAACCGCATTCGCTAAACTCAATGCGGTGCCGCACTACGCATATCTCAAGCTCAAGATGCCAGGCCCTCGAGGTGTAATCACGGTCAGCGGAAACACCGAACGCTCTATCCGTACGGAGGAACACACGGCGGCCCTCGCAGCAGAGGTACAAAGTAGCCTGTTAAGGCAGCTCTCGAGTCCAGCCGCTACAAAGCAGGACAAAGCAAAACGCGTCCGGAATAACCTGCAGCAAGACAGACTGGCGCGTTTAGAGCACGCGTAGCAATACGGCCCCAACCCCAGCCATCGCTACATAGCGGAGCTAGTACCTCGAGTACACAATTACGCCCTTACAATTCCATGGGCATAGGGGAAGGGGCAGATAAAACGGCATGCCAACAATACGGCGTCAAACGTACTAGGGGCTGTCGGGTTCTTTTTTTCTTTCAGGACTCCATACTCTGGATACATTGTTCGGCCTCGCTGCCGCACAGACGATACAGGACCCAGGAAAGCAGACAAAACAACGCCGCATCATGGAACTCTCAGGTGGTCTCTATTTCGAGCGATATATCTGTTTCTAAATTCCGCGGCCTGCGCCTGGTCAGGACATGTTAAATAGTCTACTTTTTTTTTCTCGCACTACTTCTATCGTTCGGCTTGAATAAACAGCCTCCTCATAAATAATGCATAGCTCTTCGTCTATTTTTTGCATTATCTTCTTTTAATATACATATGTTTACTCAAATAAACATGATCGCACCCGTACACCATGGTACGGCAAACCACGCCAGGGGCTTTATTATCCTTCTATCTGGTATGAGAAGTCCGTCCACTTTCACAAGTGTGGCACCCCGAACTTATAGCATTATATGCATCGGCTCCAAGTCATGATTTTGGTCATATGTTGGGTTTGCCCGGCTCCTATGTTTTGGTGCCTTACGTTCCGCTCTATCGGCTAAGGTAGCACTAGGAGAACCACTGCGATTGTGCCCCAGATCATGTGGGTGAGCACCTCAGTGGAGAAAGCTAAAATAGACTGTCATGATAAGGCGCGAGACCGGTCGCTGTTCGAGAGGTTTTTCGAGTCCCTAAAGGCTTATGCCGCTTCGAGCGAAGAGCTGGTTAAGTCCGGCTAAAGGCGTGGATAGTGCCCCGAATTCGGCCTTCCGAACTAGGGGCTTCGCCGAAATTTAAAATTATAACGTTCTATGGCTAAGTGAGAGTGTTCAAGCATTATAGTCCGGATTGCCTGGTTCGCTGTGCTGAGCGCCTCCCTCGAAGGACCCAACTATGGGAACAAGAGCCCTCAGGTTTATCCCAAACACCCCAGCACTAGTTGCATGGGGGCAGAAGCCAACGACTCGCCATCTCTCAGTTATTGATAAACGGCCGCACAGAAAATAATATTTTAAATTCAGAAAGCATTGCTTAAGCGCATATGAACAAGTTTTCAGCGCACAGGATACAAACGAGCGAGTTCATTGAAATATTACATCTTTGGCACACTCATCCGCAACAAGGCGAGCTCCAGCGAGAACTTCCTTGTAGTAGTTCTCGGGCTTGCGATGCTCCTTCCCCTGCGGTGGCCCGTCCTTCACCAGCTTCTCTCCGTCCAGCTTGCCCAAGTGTACCCTTACACGGGCAAGAGCCCTCCGGGCACCTTCTATGTAGGCGGAGCGCTTGATGACTTCAAGCCGTGGACAGGCCTCCACCAGCCGCCGCACCAGCCCGAAGTAGCTCCCAGGCAGGGCCTCTCCAGGCCACAGCCGAACTAGTAAGCCCTTCATGGCCTGTTTGGCCGCCTTGTGGAGCTCGGCCAGCTGCTTCAGCTTATCGCTTAAGGGCAAAGGGTGTCCGGCCTCAGAATACTGAGACCAGAACACACTCCCCGTCGAGCTGCCCTCTTCAGCTCGGTAGAATGCGGCAGCGTCGGACGCGCTGTGGGGAAGATCGAAGAACGCCCCTGGAGAACTCCGGATTCGGGTAAGTAATAGGTATTTCACCTTTATATTCCTACTTTGCATTAAGAATGCCTTGCCCGCTGCTATCTTTTTCACATCCTCCAACTCTTGGAGGGCCTTTCGGGCTTCGGCCTTGGCACTCTTGGTGGCCTCAACAGCCGACGCGAGCTCGGATGCTTGCGTTTTTGCCTCAAGCTCCAAACCCTCATGTTTCTTCATGAGAGCTTGCAGCTCTTGCTGCACCTCGCCGACTTGGACCCCAAGCTTTTCTCTCTCGGCGCGCTCCTCGGCCGCTTTATTCTCGGCCTCAGCCAGCGCCTGCTTCAGGGTTGCCACCTCGGTCGTGGCCCCTACAATAAGCAGTACAATCCTGTTATTTATTTTTGCAATCAAGCCTCTCTATAGGCACCACTTTTTTTCTTTCTTTTTTCTTTCTAAGGGGTATTTTCTTACCTTCCTTTTCCACGAGCTGCCTTTTGGCATGGCCGAGCTCTTGCTCAGACCGCTCGAGGTCCTTTTTCAGGACTTCCACCTGCGCAGTCAGTGTGGCGGTGGACAGCAGGGAAGCCTGCATACGCATATTAGACTTTTTATTAGACTCCTGCGAAAATTGTTGGATCCTCTATTCGGCTTTTCTTTCCGAACACCGAACAGAGCATCAGGGGATACTGTCTATGCGGTAATGAATTTAGCATATTTTTTGCTTACCTGGAAGCCTGTTAGAAGGCTAGCGCAAGCTTCATTCAGTCCGCTCTTGGCAGACTGAACCCTTTGGACCACCGCACTCATGACAGTACGGTGCTCCTCGTCGATGGTGGCGCCTTCAAGCGCCTCCAACAGACTATCTGGCACCTCTGGTTGGACAGAGGTCGCCGGCGCAGACGGCTTACTCCTTTTGGAAGGAGTTCGCCCACCGCGAGCCAGGACGGTTGAGTCCGGCGTGGTGTCCGGCACAAAGCCGGACTGGGAGCCCTGGGGGGTTTCATCCCCTTTACTCCTGGGGTCCTGAGGATTGCCTTGCGGCTCCTCCAGGACCACCTCCTCCTGCCCTGTTCGGCGGGACGCCGCTTCGGCGTCGTCCGCCCCGCGGGGGGAGACTGCGGACGGGACAGAGTTTATGTCCGACGAATACAGGGAGCCGCTCGATGAATCATCGAGTGCGGCTCGGGGCGGGCTGCGCAAATAACATTCGACATTAGGGTAAGCTGCGCACTTGAAGATACTATGAGTCATTCTGGTATGTGAGTACTTATGATGTCGCCGGACGCTTGGTTCTGTCCGGCCACTCCTTTCCGCCCTCTTCGGCGTTGGGGGAGTAGTCCTGTGGAGGGGTCTTCCTTTTACTCGACCCTTCGGCCTCCCCTGTTGGGGCGGCCTTCTTCTTTTTCGCTCCCCTCGATGGAGGGGGAGAGCTTCCTTGCTCCTCCTCCTCGTTTTCACGAGAGGAGGGCGTCGCAGACTCGCCAGATGACGAGCTCGACACCACCACATTGCGGGCACTCTTTCGAGTCCCGGTGGTCTTCTTCTTCTTGACCTTCTTCTCCAGCACCACATAGGGCGCCGGAGCCAGCAGCTTCTCTAAGAGAGCTGGGGCTGGGTCTTCGGGCAGAGGAGCCGGACAGTTGATTGGTCCGGCTATCTTCAGCCACGCCTGTCAAAGGCAAAAGGGAGTTTTTAGATCCCGCATAAAGTTAATCTATGTAGAAAAGCTTAACGAACCTGTGAAAGGTATAAATAGCTTACCTCGCCAGCGTTGCGCTGCGAGCTGTATCCGCGGTCCTCGGAAGCGGATGTGGGGCACTCGGCGCCTTTGGTTAGCACCTTCCAGACGTCTTCATAAGTCGTGTCGAAGAGCCTATTGAGGGTTTGGTGCTGCGCCAGGTCAAATTCCCACAAAGTGAAATCCCGTTCTTGGCACGGGAGGATCCGGCGAACGAGCATGACCTGGATGATGTTGACATGCCGGATGGGCTTGTCCATCAGGGACCGAATGCAAGTTTGCAGTCCGGTCACTTCTTCTTCGTTGCCCCACGATAGGCCCGTCTCTTTCCAGGACATGAGCCGCGTGGGGGGTCCGGATCGGAACTCAGGGGCCGCGACCCATTTCGAGTCGCGTGGCTCGGTGATGTAAAACCACCCTGCCTGCCACCCCTTTAAGGACTCCACAAAGGAGCCATCGAACCAAAGTGTGTTGGCCATTTTGCCGGCCATAGCACCTCCGCACTCCGCCCGGGTGCCGGACACCACCTTGGGCTTGACATTGAACGTCTGGAGCCAGAGGCCGAAGTGGGCGCGGATGCGGAGAAAGGCCTCACACACGATGATAAACGCCGAAATATTGAGGATAAAGTTCGGGGCCAGATCGTGGAAGTCCAGGCCGTAGTAGAACATGAGCCCCCGGACAAAAGGGTGAAGTGGAAAACCCAGTCCGCGGAGGAAATGGGGGAGAAAAACTACCCTATCATGGGGCCTTGGGGTGGGAAGAAGCTGCCCCGCATCGGGAAGCCGGTGCGAGATGTCCTTGGACATGTATCCGGCCTGCCTAAGCTTTTTGATTTGACCCTCCGTAACGGAGGAAGCCATCCACTTGCCACCCGCTCCGGACATCGTTGGAGCAGGTTGGGGAAGAAAGAGCGAACTTGGGCGTTGGAGCTTGAGTGCGCAGGAGATGGATGGGCAAAGGAGGAAGAAGGCGTAGGTGAAAGAGGTGGATCTTTATCCCCTTATATAGGCTGATGCCGTTATGCGTCCCCACCTACCTAATAAAACTCACTTGCCGCTCACACGCCGTGGTAAACGGCGTGGTTGGGTTACCCACGTCCGCGTTAATGAGAATCCCGTTAAAAGGGGCACACGATCTCTGCTTCGACAAGACGTGCCAAGGAAACCGCCTCGTTGAACATACTGCGGCGGAACAACAAGAAATAATCCATACAGAAGGCTTGGTCGCAGTGTTATGACGCACTGCGGAATACGTCGGCAGATTTGATTTGTGTTTGTATTATTCTCTATATAGCAATACGTGGAAACTTGTTTTGCAGAGCCGGACACTATTTTTGGTGTTTATTATCTTCTTGAAGAATTTGGAGGAGGAACCCTCCTTGCAATGCCGAAGACAATTTGCGCGCTGGACTCGTCGTCATTGAAGCCTAGTTCAGGGGCTACTGAGGGAGTCCTAGATTAGGGGGTGTTCAGATAGCCGAACTATATCCTCAGCCGGACTCCAGGACTATGAAGATACAAGATTGAAGACTTCGTCCCGTGTCCGGAAGGTTCTTTCCTTGGCGTGGAAGGCAAGCTAGGCGTTAGGATATTCAAGATCTCCTACCAATGTGACCGACTTTGTGTAACCCTAACCCTATCTGGTGCCTATATAAACCGGAGGGTTGTAGTCCGTAGGACAGAACACATCATAACCATCATCATACCTATAGGCTAGCTTCTAGGGTTTAGCCTCCTTGATCTCGTAGTAGATCTACTCTTGTACTACCCATATCATCAATATTAATCTAGCAGGAGTGGGGTTTTACCTCCATCGAGAGGGCCTGAACCTGGGTAAAATAAAGTGTCCCTTGTCTCCTGTTACCATCCGACCTTGACGCATAGATCGGGACCCCCTACCCGAGATCCGCCGGTTTTGACACCGACAATCTGGTACACTTATCCTGACTAAAGTTGGTCCTCGCCTGCCAAAGGCCCTGTGGTGACGCCGTTCTGGGCTCCATGGTGACCTCCTTCCCACCGTTGGACTGGTCTTGGTCTCGTTGCACCGAAATGGGTGCCTTTGCTTGATCCTCTTGCCTGCGCTTGCCCCCTTTGCACCAAAGAGGAAAGGGAGACGCTGCATGGTTTGGCGCCCGCCTAGCACCCTTGGTCGTCATGGCTTGCGTCATGGGCACCTCCTGAGGTACCCTGCCTTGATCTCTCCGCCTCCTCGTGAGCCAGCCTGAGGAGCCCGCGCCTGAGGAAGCGCCGTGTTGTCCGCCCCGCGAGGCTTGGCCCCTCGCGAGGGTCTTGAGTCTCGTGTTGATGAAGATGGGCCGCGCTGGGCCCCCATTTGAGCCACGCCGCAGGCCGCAGGCAGGCAAGTCTAGGGACCCCCGTTCCCAGAACACCGACAGTAGCCCCCGGGCCCAAGGCGCGCATGGACTTGGCCGTGCCGATGGGCGAAAGGGCAAGGGTGAAGCGCCGCGGGCCCTAACAGCTTGCGGCCTTGGGCGCCGCGTGGCGGTTGATTGGACGTGAGTGCTTCTGCAACTGTGCTGGTTATTAAAGGCATGGCATCTGCTCCAGCTTTGCTCTTATCTTTCTCCGGCTGCCGCTCAGATCCCCTTTCTTGCGCCTCTCCTTCCTGTTAAGGCCCTTGGAGATGTTGCCCTTGGCCTCGGCCCCACGGCTGAGGCCGAGGCGCGTGTCCTGTCTTCTGCTGCACTGATGCGGGTATTTTCCCACATCTATCTTCGCGATCCCAGCGCCGACCTCGACAGCCTACTGGAGCCGGTGAGTGGTGAGGGTGCTGCCGCCGCTGTCGAAGCCGTGAAGGGGCGCGCGGAGGCGCTGCTGGGGAAGTTCCGGGCCTTCAGCACCAGGCCAAAGCAAGGCGCTGCCGACCCTGCTGCTCCAAGAGGCGAAGCCACTCCACGCAGCTCCACCGTCGACAAGTGACTCTGTTTCCATCCCTGTTCTTCTTTCAATTCCTGCACATGCACCACGCCTCGGGGAGGCATTTAAACTTGCGTTTGGTACTAAGACAACAGTATGGACTGTAATATTTGCTTTTAAATTCCTTGAGTTTTATGATTTTCTTCCCTACTTGCTTGTGTTCTACGCTGGCAGAGCTCGGCCCCGCGCGTGCCTCACCCAGCATTAGCCCGGACCGGAAACCAGGACGGGACCAAAGGAGTGAGGGGCTACGTGACAAGTTAGGCTCCTGAGTCGCGATGCTCAGGAGTCCCCCTTGGCGCACGAACTACAAGTAGGGGAGCGTGATGTAGGTGTATCTTCCGTTCTACGTCTGCAGAGCCCGACTCCGCGCGTACCTCACCCAGCATAGCCTTTCGGAACTAAGGAGTGAGGGGCTACGAAACCAGTTAGGCTCCTGAGTCGTGATGCTCAGGAGTCCCCCTTGACGCGCAAACAGCGAGTGACGCGGTGAGATGTAAGCGGGGCTACCGTTCTACGTCTGCAGAGCCTGGCCCCGCGCGTACCTCACCCAGCACAGCCTTTCGGAAAAAAGGAGTGAGGGGCTACGGGACCAGTTAGGCCCCTGAGTCGCGATGCTCGGGGGCCCCCCTTGATGCTCAAACGGCCTTCATACCTTGGCTCCGCTCGGGGAGAGGCGCGCGACGAACCAGGCCCGAGGGGCCTGGCTGGGCGGCGTACGTCTAGGCGTGACCCAGTCGTAGCCCCCGTGCCTAGCCCCCTCGCGCGGCGCTCCCGAGGGGAGGCATTGCGATGAGGCCGGCCTCTGAGCTCTAGGCTCCCTGAGGTTAATGCGGCCCGGAGGCCACCCTCCGTTGTTTATCACCAGCGCGGACCATAGCGCTTCCGTATGTGTACGGGCATAGCCGCTCCTCGGCAGTGTCGTCAGCCAGCGCGGAGCATGGTGCTTCCACTGGTACGTGGGAGGGGGCTCCCCTCCGGGAGGAGCCCCCGGGGCGTGTACAGCCCCGCCCTGACACGTGGCCGGCACGGTAGGGCTAGGTGAGGTGTATCTGGGCACCCGTGAGCCAGCGCGGGACTCACGAGGCCCTACCTCTAGGCGGGTTGCGCCTGGCACTGGGCCGTATCTTGGGATGTGTTCCTGCAAAATTCGGTTAGATGTCGGCACTCTACGTCCTCGGGTCCCGGCCCTCGAGCTTGTCTCAGCCGTCGCTGGTATGCCAGGTCGCGATGCCGTGGACAAGGCCAGAGGGTGAGGGCTGGAGAGCCAGTAAGAGCCCTGAGTCGCGATGCTCAGGCACCCCCCCTTTAACGTGCAAGTGGTCGACATGGAGAAGAAGAGGTGCCGTGGACAGGCATCAAGTAATCAAGCATGATAGGCGAACGCATAATTGGAAATAAACGCGAGGGAGATACATGCCGCTGGGCCTAGCCCGAGCGGCTTGGGGATGATGTAGCCCGAGGGGCGCCCCCAACAAGGCGACCTAACGACCGAAAAATAAAAAGGGATACACGCCGCAGGGACGGACCCACGCGGCCTGGGAGTGATGCAACCCTGGGAGGGTGCTCCCAGGTGGGAATGTAACTTGAAAGATGTCACCTGAAGATGTCGACGGCGAAGTGGCGTTGGTGCAGTAGACTCGGTGGGCTGCGGAAGCCGATCTTCACGAGCCCTAAGGCCCTAGGGCCTCGGGAGGCTACGGAGGCACTGGTGGCTCCTCGCGAGCTGTCTCCATCTCCGCCAGGGCCATGGAACGCCTGTCTTCCTGAGGCTCCATGATGCTCCTCATGAGGCGCTGGTACGCCGCAACCATGTTCGGCAAGCTGTAAGGCATGCGAACATAGCTGTGAGGTGGACCCCCGCAGCTCCCCACTTGCGAGGGCCAGAGGCGCTCCGTCGTGGCGATCTAATTGAGCCCTGGTATGTCGAGGCAGCCGCGCAGCCCACCATCCTCGCCTGGATGTGGAGTCACAGCTGGTGGACGACGGCAACCTCTCATGATCCTTGACTCCTGTAGCTCTTGAGTGACCTTGTTAACGAACTCCTGCTGGTCTGACCTTCCTTGACTGGCTCCTTCTCGAGGGAAACGTGCTTCGAAACACGCCTCCACATGGTGCCCAAGCGCCTTCCTTGTGACCCTGGCTAGGTCGGTGGCCCTCAAGGTGAGAGCCCTCGAGCCCTGCCTGAGGAGGGCGCCGGGCGCGCTTTCCTATGCGATGGAAGGAGGGTCCCCCTGGGCAGGCACGGGCCCTGAAGGGCATGCCTCCTGAGGGGCTGACCCTGACGACGTCTTCTTCTTCTTGGGGGTGGTCTCGGGAAGCCTCTTGCTTCCGCGATCTGGGTCTTCTAGCGACGCGGCCTGAAAGGCTCGCTCCAGGGAACACACTGCATCCTTCTCTTCACATGGCACCGTGATGACGCCGCCACTCCCTGGCATCTTGACGACATTGTAGCCGTGGTGAGTTATGGCCATGAACTTGGCCAGCGCTGGGTACCCGAGGATGGCGTTGTACGGCAGGCGGATGTGGGCGACGTCGAAGTCGATGAGCTCGGTGCGGTAGTTGCTACCGGCCCCGAAGGTGACAGGGAGGCGGACCTGCCCGATCGGGATTGTGGAACCGTCGGTGACTCCGGAGAAAGGCTTGGTTGGCTGAAGCTGGTCATATGGCACTTGGAGGTTGTTGAATGTTTCCACGGACAGGACATTGAGCCCTGCTCCACCGTCGATGAGGGTCCTGGTGACCAGTACGTTGGTGATGACTGGGGAGCAAAGCATCGGGAGGACCCCAGCTGTGGCCGCGCACTTGAGCTGATCTGCTGAGCTGAACGTGGTGGCGCACGCCGACCACCTGAGGGGGCGCGTTGCTTCGAGCTTGGGGAGGACTGCATTCACTTCACGGGCAAACTGCTTGAAGATGCGTTGAGAGGCTGGGGCTTGAGCTCCGCCCAGGATGCAGGCAATTGCGCGCGGCTCCTGGAAGCCCCCAGCCCCCTCGTCTTGATGGCGGTCTTTGTTCCTCCTTGGCTGAGGCGGCAGCGGAGGGAGGCCTGCGTTGCCATGAGGGCGATCCTCACGAGGCTGATCCCTCCAGTCCCCCTCACGAGGCAGGTCCCGCCAGCGGTCCTCGCGAGGTTGGTCGCGCCACCCTTGGGGCGGGCCGTGATCTTCCCAGCGTCCTGGGTTTCTTCCTCCTCCTCGGCCGTAGCCCCGGTCAGCGCGGTCAGGGCGACGGCCGATCCTTCCTTCTCGCACGGCGTGGAGTTCTTGACATTCGTTGGTGTTGTGGGTGTGGAGGTCGTGGTACACACAGTACCGGCTGCCCCTGGAGGATTCGGGCAGATCCTTGCCCCGCTTGGTGTCCAGTTCTGCTGCGAGTACGGCAGCCCCCTTGCGCTTCACGTCCTTGGCCTTGGGCTTCTTCTCTTCTGGGTCTGCGGCGGGCAGCTCGAGGAGGGAGAGACGTCCCTCCTCAGCCCTGGCGCATTTGGTCGCCAAGTTGAACAGCTCCAGGGAGGTGCAGAGGTCTTCATGCATCGCCAGCTCCTCCTTCATCTTGACGTCACGCACGCCATCAGAGAAGGCCGAGGTGATGGCTTCCTCGGACACCTTGGGGATCTTGAGGCGCGCACTATTGAAGCGCTGGATGTACTTTTGCAGGGTCTCCCCAGGTTGCTGCTTGATGCGGCGCATGTCGCTCACGGCGGGCGGCCGGTCGCGAGTACCTTGGAAGTTGGCGATGAAGCGGGTGCGCATCTGGTCCCAGGAGGAGATCGTGCCTGGAGCCAGATTCAGGAGCCAGGTGTGAGCTCGTTCCTTCAGCGCCATGGGGAACCAGTTCGCGATGACCTTTTCATCCCCGCTGGCAGCTTCGATGCCCAGCTCGTAGAGCTGGAGGAACTCTGCGGATCAGTTGTGCCGTCGTAGCGAGTAGGTAGGTCTGGCTTGAACTTGCCGGGCCACGCGACGCTACGCAGCTCGGTGGTGTAGGCGCGGCAGCCTGCGGTGGCCACGGGAGGCTTCGGTTGAGGGAGAGCTTGGCCTTGCGGGTCCCGTTGCGCTGCAGCTGGGAGTAGCGCGGGGTCTTGACATGCCGGAGCTGGAGCAGGGTCACGGCGAGCCGGTGCAGGAAGCGCCCGGGCAGCCTCTTGCGGCCGAGGGACTTCTTGGCAGCTCCGATCTTGCCGGGCTGGCGCCTGACGGAGCGGGTTCCGCCTAGGGGCCACGCGCCTTCAAGCCATGGCGTCTTCTTGGAGAGGAGGCGGTTGGTACGCCCCCGGAGCTTCATTGCCCGCGCGGGGCAGGGTGCGGCGCAGCGGAGCGGACGTCGCAGGAGAGCCCCCTGCGGCGCGGATGAGCTCGGCGACGCGGTCGAGCCACTCTTTGTAGACGTCGTCGACGGGACGGTAGCGCAGGAGCTCATTTACTGCAATGAGAGCAGCTCGAGCCTCCAAGGGTGCGCGGAGCGCGCGGGACGAAGAGCCGGCGGGGGTGAGCGATGGAGTAGCGGTGCGGCCGTCTTGCCGCACGAACGGGTGCTGGGACGATGCCTGCTGCTCGTTCCCCGCCGGGCCGGTGGCGGCGTTGACGGTTGGCGACGGGGAACGATGGGGACGCCCACCGACGGGAGCCGTCTGGGCGACGCGGGAAGCGATGGCGGCCCGGCGCTCGGCGCGGGCCTGACGAGCGTCAGACATGGATGTGACGGTCGGAGGAGAGCGGAGCGGTGGAAGACAGATTCCGGCGCACCCCTACCTGCCGCGCCAAATGTCGGATCACGGGTTCCGGCAGACCCTTAAGGTTCGAACTCTGGGGTGCGCGCGGAGATTATGCCCTCTACCTCTCCGTCTCGCAAGGATCTAAAACTACAGAAAGAACAGCACAAGAGACACAGAGTTTATACTGGTTCGGGCCACCGATGTGGTGTAATACCCTACTCCAGTGTGGTGGGTGGATTGCCTCTTGGGTTGATGATGATGGTGAACAGTACAAGGGAGAACGACCTCGCGAGGGCCTGTTCTTGGCTAGGACGATGAACTGCTAGGAGGAGTTCAGCCGCCCTTCTCTCTCTTTCTCTACTTGTTCTATGCTTGCTCTGAATACTCCCTCGTCCCCTTCTCTCTGGGGGTGGCTAGTCCTATTTATAGGCAAAGGCCCCGGGCCTCTTCCCAAATATTGAGCGGGAAGGGCGCCAACAATTGGCCAATTCAAAGGGATACATCTGGTACAATTATCCTGACTAAAGTTGGTCCTCGCCTACCAAAGGCCCTGTGGTGACGCCGTTCTGGACTCCATGGTGACCTCCTTCCCACCGTTGGACTGGTCTTGGTCTCGTTGCACCTAAATGGGTGCCTTTGCTTGATCCTCTTGCCTGCGCTTGCCCCCTTTGCACCAAAGAGGAAAGGGAGACGCTGCGCGGTCTGGCGCCCGCCTCGCACCCTTGGTCGTCATGGCTTGCGTCATGGGCACCTCGTGAGGTACCCTGCCATGATCTCTCCGCCTCCTCGTGAGCCAGCCTGAGGAGGCCGCGCCTGAGGAAGCGCCGTGTCGTCCGCCCCGCGAGGCTTGGCCCGTCGCGAGGGTCTTGAGTCTCGTGTTGATGAAGATGGGCCGCGCTGGGCCCCCATTTGAGCCACGCCGCAGGCCGCAGGCAGGCAAGTCTGGGGACCCCCGTTCCCAGAACGCCGACAGCATACATCACCTACGACTACATACTCCGCAATATCCTTCTTCATACCAGTCCACCAGAAACACTCCTTCAAATCCCAATACATCTTGGTGTTTCCAGGGCGAATCGAGTATGCTGAGTCATGAGCCTCCTGAAGTATTAACTTCCTGATCTTTGCATTATTGGGAACATATACACGGTCCTCGAACCATAAGGTGTCATGCTCATCCTTACGAAAACCTTTGGCCTTTCCTTTGCTCATCCTCTCTTTTACCTCAGCAATCTCTTTGTCATCCTTCTGAGTTTCACGGATCTTTCCCAACAATGTAGACTGAACTTCCATTGCTGCAACAAAACCTTTGGGAACAATCTCCAACCGAAGTTCCCTGAGATCCTTGGCTAACTCCTTTGGTAATCCTCTGATTATGAGGGTATTCGTCCTTGTTTTCTTTGTGGTTGTGTCCTATTTCTCCACAAGGCTTGTAGGCACAAGGTTTCTTCATATCCTTTCCATAAGTCCTCAACTTCTGGGACACAAGACGAGATATTTGCAGAGTCAACTAAAATTCTTCCCAAGTGGTTACTCTTTGCCATCCATTGATGGTTTGGTACATCCTCCACCAAGTAGCAGCAACTCTTACAAAGCACTGAAGAGCATGCTGGGTCATATCCTTTCCAGCTATAGGGTTATTCTCCATGTGATCCTCCATGTTCTGAAACCATCGATCCATCTCCAATTGACTCACCGATCCAGAAAATATAAGCTCATCTCCATTCATCCTCTATTGGGTACATGGGTTTGGGGTGGGATAAGAGAGATCGAGAGGGATGCACACAATACAAACAATGGTTTTGAAAGGACAGATTTTTATTGTGGTTGTCGGAAAAACATCAAACAAATGGCAGCTCACAAACGTCGCATCTAACGTAGGTATATAACAGGGGTTTGGTCTTCTAAAGGTCAATAAATCTTCAAAGTCATCAAACTCTTCAAGTCTTGTTCATGTCTCCGATGACTTCTTCTGATCATGCTTGTCTTTCTCCAGTTCTTTTGCCAGATCATCTCTACCTCGTGACCTCCTTTAATATTTTTGGAGTTGCGTTCTAAACTTCCGGGTTTCGGTATCCTTGACATGAACCATGGCACTACGGTCCTTCCGTTCCTGACGAATCTCCTGTATCTCAAGGTTTTGCTCCTCCAGCTTGGCTACTTTCGGCTTCTAGGTCCTGAGTTCTTCACGGAATGCTTCCTTTCAAATACGGCTTCTTGTAGCTCCATCTTAACTTCTTGATGTAACACTCTAGATCCTAATGATACACTGGCTAAAGTTAAACTTTATCTTGATGTTAGGTGCTCCATCAGCCTTCTACCATCCAATCCTTCCATGCATATGCATGCTTAACCCAGCACGGTGACAATAGCATAAGCGGGCGATAACCTCATGGATAGCCGTGTTTCTGCTCTTGTCATTTCCATGAGCTATCTCTCCATAGTTGATATCTCCTGCCTTAGGGTTTTCCTTGACAGAACATTGAGTTTTTAAATCTCCATGCTCGGTCTTTCTCCAACACACCTTGATTTCAGGTATTGACAGACAGCTTCCTTAGTCTGTAAAGTTCCATAAGGGTAGCCTTACTAGGTCATACTAAATCCAGAAATTCTTCAGAGCCTTCAAATTCTCCTAGTATCGGATTCTTCATCTGTTGTAGTTTCCATTATTGTAATGCACGGTAAAATCCTCTTCATTCCCAATGGTATTAGTTGTTCGATATCTTATCTCCTTGGAGTGGTCTCATCAATCTAATCTTCATGGTCAAAAAGGGGAAAGGGGTATGGTCTCACTAAAAGGGATATTTGAATAAGCTCAGAAGAGAAGAGACGTAAAAGATCTTTTTTTGAAAGAGAAAGTTTTAGAGAAAATCCTTCCTAGGGGCTTGCCAGTTTCTAGGGGTCATGTCCTATAGTCAACATGTGCTCTGATACTGTAACGCCCCGGATACAACTTTCCATATTCGTAACTCCAACTCTTGCCTTTTCCGGAGATGCGATATTTTATTTCCTCCGTGGTTGGGTTTTTTGTATTTTGTTTTGCATTTTGTTCATGTCATGCATCTCATCTCATAGCATCATGCGCATTGCATCTGCATGTTTTCATAAAACTTGCAGCCGTTCGTAGTAGCCGCGTTCCCCCATGCTTTCGTTGACCGTTCCGAGGCCATTCGGGTTTTCGTTTCCTTCTAGACCTTGATCACCTAACCTCTCTTGTCAGCTCGCAGCACCCTCGTGTGCGTGTCCGAAACTAACCCGAACCCGAACCGGCCTGTTGTTCCCGATAAATCCGGATCATCTCCAAACATCTATAAAACATCTCCGTTTTCTCTTTTGGCTTCCCTAACCTATTTATTCTCGGTCATTTGATTTCGATCTGAGGGACCGAATTAACCCCTATCCTAATCCCCTTACTTTATAAATAGACGCCTAACCCTAGATTCTAGGGCTTGTCCCATCCACCCTCCTCTTCGTCGCCACTAGCTCCACCTGGTCTCCCCCTTCCTCGGGATCCCTCCCGATCCATTCACCCAACCAGATCGCACCGACCGCCTCCCTCGTTTTCAGCATAGAACCAACCCCAGGCCCCCTCGATCCACTCCTCGCCCAAGCCCCGAGCTCCTCCTCGTCCCCGTGTTCGCCCCGGAGCCCAGCAGGACGGCCGCCACCGACCTCCTCCGTTCCGTCCCGAACCTGCAGCTAGCAAGATGAGCGCCCACCCCTCCCTCCGTTCTTCTCCTTCCTCTGGATTCTCCCTCTCAATCCTCTCTCTGTTCTGTTGCCATGGACAGGAGCTCGTCGCCGCGCTGATCTGTCTCCACCGACGTTCGAAGTTCCCTTGGAGCCCGGATCTGGCACCCCGGCCCCGGATTCGCTCCTCCTCCGCCCGGTTCCAGCAAGCACCGACGTCCTGCCGTTCTCCTTCGACGCCGGAGCTCCCGCAAGCCATCCCCGACGCCGGTCCTCATCTGCAGCACCCCAGCCTCGCACGCCTCCTGCACTTCTCCCGCACGAACCCGGCGAGGCCCTCCTCGTGCCTGTACGTGCACGACCGCCACGAACAGAGGATCTCCATGCCGTGGCCGACAGCCTCCTGAACCTGCTGATGCCCAAGTCCCATCGCGCTGCGCCTGTCCAGCCTCTGCTTCGAGCAGAGGAGGATGATGCCTCGTTCAATGCCCGTTGACCGCGCGAGCATCGTCAGCGCCTCCCTCCTCGTTTGATCCAGCCAAGGCCCAGCTCCGCCCAGCCGCGGCCATCTTCTTCCCGGAGGTCCGACGCTGCAAGTCCCGCTGCCGCCTGCTTCCTCTCGTCAGAGACGAACGAGCGCTCACCCGCGTGCGTTGACCGCGCCCGCGTGGACCATGAGGCCTCGATCGCCTCCAGCCAAGCCTCCAAGGCCCAGCACTCCCTGCCCCGCCTCCTCCTCACCGACTGGGCTAAGCCCATGGTGAGCCTCAAGTTCCTGTAGCCCAGTCCGCTTGAGATGTGGCCTAGTTCCTGTTTTTTTTTCAGTCTGCGAATTTAGCATTATCCAGTGATTTACTGTTTTGCAGAAAAACCCTCTTTGTCATGCATATAATAACTTATTAATCATGCATCATATGTAAATAAGTTATATATGAAAAGTGCTTATAAATTCATCTAGTTTCATAATATCCAACTTTCATCCAAGTTAAAAATGTTTAACTTGCTATTTGTTTAATTTTGCATAAATGCCATGTTAAAATGATTTATTTCATAACTAAATAACCGTAACTCCGAATTTAATAAACTTTATATGTAAATGGGGTAGGAAAATGCATAGATTAACATGTTGCACTTTATTTTCCTGTTTAACAACAATAAAATATGGTTGTAGGCATAACAGTACCAAATCTAAAATATGGATATGAGGATTTTCCGGACTTGTTGTTTGTTGTTCCGGCCTCATTTAAACTTGCCTAAATAGTTAGTTTTCATTTAATTAACCCCTTGCCATGTTAATCAACATTTGATATTGTTGGGTACATAACCAAAAGAGAACTAAATAAATGTTGTGAAGTTTCGTCAATATGCAACTCGTTGCATATTGAGCTCCACTTAATTTGTAGTGTTGTTTGTTGCACTTTGTCATGCCATGCCTATTTAAACCGAACACGCATCATACTTGTTTGTGCATCATGCCATGTGTATGTGGTGGTTGTTTACTATGTTGTTTGTTTCTTTCCGGGTTGCTTCTCTCGTTAGCTTCGGTTTCGTTCCGGAGTTGTGAGGATTCGTTCGACTACATCCATTTGTCTTCTTCATGGACTCGTTCTTCTTCCTTGCGGGATCTCAGGCAAGATGACCATACCATCGAAATCACTTCTATCTTTGCTTGCTAGATTGATCGCTCTTTTGCTATGCCTATGCTACGATGCCTACCACTTGCTTATCATGCCTCCCATATTGCCATGCCAAGCCTCTAACCATCCTTTCCTAGCAAACCGTTGTTTGGCTATGTTACCGCTTTGCTCAGCCCCTCTTATAGCGTTGTTAGTTGCAAGTGAAGATGAAGTTTATTCCTTGTTTGAACATGGAGATGTTGTTCCTTTTTGGAACATGTTTACTTGTTGGGATATCACAATATCTCTTATATTATTAATGCATCTATATACTTGGTAAAGGGTGGAAGGCTCGGCCTTATGCCTGGTGTTTTGTTCCACTCTTGCCGCCCTAGTTTCCGTCATATCGGTATTATGTTCCCGGATTTTGCGTCCCTAACGCGGTTGGGTGATTTATGGGACCCCCTTGACAGTTCGCTTTGAATAAGACTCCTCCAGCAAGGCCCAACCTTGGTTTTACCATTTTCCTACCTACCACATATACCCCTTCCCTTGGGTTCTGCAGACTCAAGGGTCATCTTTATTTTAGCCCCCCCGGGCCAGTGCTCCTTCGAGTGTTGGTCTGAACCGAGCAACCTGCGGGGCCACCACGGGGAAGCTCGAGGCCCGGTTTTACTCGTAGCTTGACTTATCCAGTGTGCCCTGAGAACGAGGTACGTGCGACTCCTATCGGGATTTGTCGGCACATCGGGCGGCTTTGCTGGTCTTGTTTTATTACTGTCGAAATGTCTTGTCGTCGGGATTCTAAGACTGATCCGGTCTTCCCGGGGAGAAGGAATATCCTTCGTTGATCGCGAGAGCTTATCATGGGCTAAGTTGGGACACCCCTGCACGGTATTATCTTTCGAAAGCCGTGGCCGTGGTTATGAGGCAGATGGGAATTTGTTAATGTCCGGTTGTAGAAAACCCGAAGTTGACCTTAATTAAAATACATCAACCGCGTGTGTAACCGTGATGGTCTCTTCTCGACGGAGTCCGGGAAGTGAACACGGTGTTGGAGTTATGCTTGACGTAAGTAGTTTCAGGATCACTTCTTGATCATAGTTGTTCGACCGTGCGTTGCTTCTCTTCTCGCTCTCTTTTGCGTATGTTAGCCACCATATATGCTAGTCGCTTGGTGCAGCTCGACCTCATACCTTTACCCTTCCCTTAAGCTTAAATAGTCTTGATCTCGCGGGTGTGAGATTGCTGAGTCCCCGTGACTCACAGATACTTCCAAAACCAGTTTGCAGGTGCCGATGAAACTGTGCAGATGACGCATCCGAGCTCAAAGAGGAGCTCGATGAAGATCTTGTTCATTGTGTTGTTTCGTTTCAATGATCAGTAGTGGAGCCCAGTTGGGACGATCGGGGATCTGTGTAGCATTTGGGGTAGTCTTCTTTTATTTTGGTTCCGTAGTTGGACCTTCATTGTGTCTGTTTGATGTAATGCTTTACTCATGTATTGCGTGAAGTGGCGATTGTAAGCCAACTATGTATCTCTTTCCCTTATGTATTACATGGGTTGTGTGAAGATTACCTCACTTGCGACATGCTTTCAATGCGGTTATGCCTCTAAGTCGTGCTTCGACACGTGGGAGATATAGCCGCATCGAGGGCGTTACAAGTTGGTAATCAGAGCCATCCCCGACTTAGGAGCCCCCCGCTTGATTGAATCGCTGACTTTGTTGAGTCTAGAACAAAATGTTTTGAGTCTTAGGATTATATATATCGGAGAGTAGGATTCTTTTTACTCCTCAGCCTCTTCGTCGCTCTGGTGAGGCCCCCTGACATAGATGTTTTGACTTTCCTCTTCTCAAATTTCACTAAAAAAATTTTAGGATCACGCGGGTATCTTGGAATCGTTCCGATGGTTTTGTGACGAGAACATTGTTCTTGGTGCCTCCTGACATTTAGGGGTTGTGGCAGTGTCCCGGGGAGTTGAGCTCCAAGGTGTTGTCGTCACAATTTTATCATTGCAGTTCTGGAATACCTGAGTTTTGCCGACATCGAGAATCTCTTTTATGCAGTTGTTGGTGAGATCACCTCGACGCTACCCAGTACTGGGGCGGGAGTTCGGGAGTATTGCCATAACTCGTATAACGGATGCTTTTCGAAGGTTGAGGTAAACGATTTCCGAAGGTTTCTTGGTTATGTGTTGAAGGATGGATACAACTGGATCTAGGTATTGTTAGTTTGGATGATATATTTTGTGTCCCCTGTATCCCCAACACCTGATTGCATAACCGGAAAAGTTTCGGGAGTTTATAAGTGGGAATTCAAGTATCTCGTAGGATATCTTTCCAACACACACATGATACGATATGGGATCTATCATATGTTTGTTTCTGGCTTATTCTGCAAGCCAAATCCTTTGGTTTTGTTTTGGTTTGTGGTATTCGAGTTGCTTCGAAGTCAAGTGTTGATTCCATACCTTTTCTAAGTGGTGTTCTCATATTCCTATGTGGATACAAATCCTTCATGATAACTGAGAGTGCCATGTCAATCCTTTTCAACCGGTGTGTTTCTCTTTAAGTAAATCCGATCATTCCAACATTCGCAAGATCAATTCTAAGCTTTTTCTCAACGGTGTTCGTTTCATCCGACCCAAGTTGCTTTTGTTTTCCCACCCTCCCACCCTTTTTCTTCAAGGACTCAGATTTCTTAACCAACTATCCATCTTATAGATGGGAAGTCTCTCCATTCTTTTCCGTCAATGTTCTTATCCGGTGATTCTCAGGAAGATACTAACGGAGCCTTAACTTCATCATTATTCGTTCTCTTTCTTCTTCAGTGGATTAAATTCAAGCTTTGTCGATCATATATTTTCCTTGTTTCAAATGTTTTTCTCGTATCGGTGCACCTCTTAATCATCCACTTCTCGCTATTCAATTGTTCCGGAGTGATAAAGATATCTCAGAAGATTCAACTTTCCATTCTCAATTCACTCAAGTTCTTTTGAGGATGCTATCTCATTCAAGCCATTTAATTCAACCGACGCAATCTCTCTTTTAAATCGTTCAACGGTGGTTATTTTGAATGGGCCCTAACCCACGGGTCTTTTCCCAGGATCTTACCTGACTCTTCTATTTTTTCCTGGAGCTATTCCCAAATTCTTTTTGAAGTTTGACGTAAGAATGAATTATCATCAGTCATATGTATTTCTCCAAGATCTTTCAAATTCTTTCATCATTGACTCAACCTTTCTATTCTTCATTCCGGAGTGTCTCAACAATTCATGGTGGTGTTTCTCATCGTCATTCTCAACTTTTGAAGACCGAAGAAGAGTTTCTCTTAAATCTTGCTCCATTCTCTTCAAGATTCATGGTTCTAGCTTGATGCCATCCTCTCATGATTGTTTTCGATTGTCAGAATTCTTTTCACCCATCCGGAGCAATTCAGGAGTCTTTTCAGTTCGATTCTAAGGAGCCATCATCACAGAATTATTCATTCTCAGCTTTCAGATCTCATTCTCCAAATCTTACCGGTGCATCATTCAAATATCCTCTAATCAGCTCATGATCTCTTCGTGCTCATGTATCTAAATTCTCTCAAGTATCTTCGTTCATTTTTCTAATTCTTCCCGATGTTTCTTTATCTTTTCTTCGTTCATTTTAAATTCTTACGGTGGTTCGTTCAAGAGTTCTCTTCCTTCATTATCATATAGATTCATTCATTCTTTCCAATTTAACCGGTGGTTCGTTGAAAACCTTCCCAAGTTTGCGCCATATCTATCGTAATCCTTTCTACGAGAAATAAGTAGTATGCCAAATCCGTTGCTTGTCATCAATATAAATTGGTGAAGGATACGCGTAACGTAATTCTTATTGTTGTCTCACCCAAGTGATCTAATTGCTTCTTTCCAGAGTTGTTCATCATGTCACATTCTCGGTTCAAGATCCTTCATCTTTTCTTTTCCGGAGTTCCAAGTTTTCTGCATTATCTCATCGCGAAGCTCCATCTAAATCATTGCAAGGATTCACCTTATGTTTTTCACTTCTCTTTCTTTCTATCATCCTTTTTACCAGAGTTCTTCATGGAGTTTCTTCATGGTGGTTCATCAAGGATTTAATTCATTCCCAAGATTCGTGTTGGAGGAGCTCAAATATTCCTCTTCCTGCATTCCAAAGTGCAATTCATTCTACCTTATCATTTGAGGTGGTGTTATGTCATTCTTGACAATTTGAGTTCGCGTTTCATGATTCACATATTGTCAAGAATGAGGTATTTTAAATCCATCAATCTCTTCATTGGAGTTATCTTGTGTCATATTTCACCTAAATCCTTCCCTAAGGATTGCTGCTATTTGTGGTGCTTATCAATGATCCAAGTTTTTTCTCCTATCCTCTCGGTGAAAGTGTTTTCATCTCCTTGTTGATATCAATCCAATCTGTTGTTTTTGTTAGTGGCAGATTTTCACCTTAAGTTTTGAGATGTCTCCATAAGTCCACGAGGATCATATCCTTTCGTTGTTGGTTTTCCAACAACTCCGTTTTTAACCTTCTTGAAAGGATGCTTTCCAAATTCAATTGTGGTTGAAGTAGTCATTATCTTCTCCGTTCTTTTCTCCCAACCATCTAACTTCCATTCTTTCGTTCTGGAGGCATTGTGATGTTACTTTGTTCGACTCATCATCTCGTTTTGCCAATATCATGTTCTTTTTCTTGCTTATCCATTTAACCGGAGTGTTGTGTCTATCATTCCTCTTTTAACCGGAGTCTCATCCAAGTGCTTTCATTTTGCCAAGTTCAAATTCTATTCCTCCATTTCCAACCGGGGTGTTGTATCATCTCTTCAATATCGTCTCATCTTATCAAGTTTTCCTTCTTCTTTCAGTCGGAGTGCTGCCCAAATTATATCAATCTTATTCCTTCTCTATCTAGTTTTAACCAGAGTGGTTTCAATATCTATCTTATCAATAAACCTCTTGGTTCTCGTCGTATCCCATGTTCCTCTTTTCTAACGGAGTGTTGTCAACTTTGTTCATCTTCGTTGTTTTCTTTCATTCATTTTGTTCAACCTCTCAAGGTTCTTTGGTTTCACTCGTTTGTCAAAGAAGCAACATTGTTTTACCTCTTGTTCTTCCGTTTCTCTCCGGTGCCATCCTAGATCTCGGGACGAGATCCTCTTGTAGAGGTGGAGTGTTGTAACGCCCCGGATACAACTTTCCATATTCGTAACTCCAACTCTTGCCTTTTCAGGAGATGCGATATTTTATTTCCTCCGTGGTTGGGTTTTTTGTATTTTGTTTTGCATTTTGTTCATGTCATGCATCTCATCTCATAGCATCATGCGCATTGCATCTGCATGTTTTCATAAAACTTGCAGCCGTTCGTAGTTGCCGCGTTCCCCCCTTGCTTTCGTTGACCGTTCCGAGGCCATTCGGGTTTTCGCTTCCTTCTAGACCTTGACCACCTAACCTCTGTTGTCAGCTCGAAGCACCCTCGTGTGCGTGTCCGAAACTAACCCGAACCCGAACCGTCTTGTTGTTCCAGATAAATCCGGATCATCTCCAAACATCTATAAAACATCTCCGTTTTTTCTTTTGGCTTCCCTAACCTATTTATTCTCGGTCATTTGATTTCGATCGGAGGGACCGAATTAACCCCTATCCTAATCCCCTTACTGTATAAATAGATGCCTAACCCTAGATTCTAGGGCTTGTCCCATCCACCCTCCTCTTCGCCGCCACTAGCTCCACCTGGTCTCCCCCTTCCTCGGGATCCCTCCCGATCCATTCACCCAACCAGATCGCACCGACCGCCTCCCTCGTTTTCAGCATAGAACCAACCCCAGGGCTCCTCGATCCACTCCTCGCCTCGTCCCCGTGTTCGCCCCGGAGCCCAGCAGGACGGCCGTCGCCGACCTCCTCCGTTTCGTCCCGAACCTGCAGCTAGCAAGATGAGCGCCCACCCCTCCCTCCGTTCTTCTCCTTCCTCTGGATTCTCCCTCTCAATCCTCTCTCTGTTCTGTTGCCATGGACAGGAGCTCGTCGCCGCGCTGATCTGTCTCCACCGGCGTTCGAAGTTCCCTTGGAGCCCAGATCTGGCACCCCGGCCCCCAGATTCGCTCCTCCTCCGCCCGGTTCCAGCAAGCACCGGCGTCCTGCCGTTCTCCTTCGTCGCCGGAGCTCCCGCAAGCCATCCCCGACGCCGGTCCTCATCTGCAGCACCCCAGCCTCGCGCGCCCCCTTCACTTCTCCTGCACGAACCCGACGAGGCCCTCCTCGTGCCTGTACGTGCACGACCGCCACGAACAGAGGATCTCCACGCCGTGGCCGACGGCCTCCTGAACCTGCTGATGCCCAAGTCCCATCGCGCCGCGCCTGTCCAGCCTCTGCTTCGAGCAGAGGAGGATGATGCCTCGTTCAGCGCCCGTTGACCGCGCGAGCATCGTCAGCGCCTCCCTCCTCGTTCGATCCAGCCAAGGCCCAGCTCCGCCCAGCCGCGGCCATCTTCTTCCCGGAGGTCCGACGCCGCAAGTCCCGCTGCTGCCTGCTTCCTCTCGTCAGAGACGAACGAGCGCTCGCCCGCGTGCGTTGACCGCGCCCGCGTGGACCATGAGGCCTCGATCGCCTCCAGCCAAGCCTCCAAGGCCCAGCGCTCCCTGCCCGGCCTCCTCCACACCGACTGGGCTAAGCCCATGGTGAGCCTCAAGTTCCTGTAGCCCAGTCCGCTTGAGATGTGGCCTAGTTCTTGTTTTTTTTCAGTCTGCGAATTTAGCATTATCCAGTGATTTACTGTTTTGCAGAAAAACCCTCTTTGTCATGCATATAATAACTTATTAATCATGCATCATATGTAAATAATTTATATATGAAAAGTGCTTAGAAATTCATCTAGTTTCATAATATCCAACTTTCATAAAGGTTAAAAATGTTTAACTTGCTATTTGTTTAATTTTGCATAAATGCCATGTTAAAATGATTTATTTCATAACTAAATAACCGTAACTCCGAATTTAATAAACTTTATACGTAAATTGGGTAGGAAAATGCATAGATTAACATGTTGCACTTTATTTTCCTGTTTAACAACAATAAAATATGGTTGTAGGCAGAACAGTACCAAATCTAAAATATGGATATGAGGATTTTCCGGACTTGTTGTTTGTTGTTCCGGCCTCATTTAAATTTGCCTAAATAGTTAGTTTTCATTTGATTCACCCCTTGCCATGTTAATCAACATTTAATGTTGTTGGGTACATAACCGAAAGAGAACTAAATAAATGTTGTGAAGTTTCGTCAATATGCAACTCGTTGCATATTGAGCTCCACATAACTTTTAGTGTTGTTTGTTGCACTTTGTCATGCCATGCCTATTTAAACCGGACACGCATCATACTTGGTTGTGCATCATGCCATGTGTATGTGGTGGTTGTTTACTATGTTGTTTGTTTCTTTCCGGGTTGCTTCTCTCGTTAGCTTCGGTTTTGTTCCGGAGTTGTGAGGATTCGTTCGACTACATCCATTTGTCTTCTTCATGGACTCGTTATTCTTCCTTGCAGGATCTCAGGCAAGATGACCATACCCTCGAAATCACTTCTATCTTTGCTTGCTAGATTGCTCGCTCTTTTGCTATGCCTATGCTACGATGCCTACCACTTACTTATCATGCCTCCCATATTGCCATGTCAAGCCTCTAACCATCCTTTCCTAGCAAACCGTTGTTTGGCTATGTTACCGCTTTGCTCAGCCCCTCTTATAGCATTGTTAGTTGTAGGTGAAGATGAAGTTTGTTCCTTGTTGGAACATGGAGATGTTGTTCCTTGTTGGAACATGTTTACTTGTTGGGATATCACACTATCTCTTATATTATTAATGCATCTATATACTTGGTAAAGGGTGGAAGGCTCGGCCTTTTGCCTGGTGTTTTGTTCCACTCTTGCCGCCCTAGTTTCCGTCATATCGGTATTATGTTCCCGGATTTTGCGTCCCTAACGCGGTTGGGTGATTTATGGGACCCCCTTGACAGTTCGCTTTGAATAAGACTCCTCCAGCAAGGCCCAACCTTGGTTTTACCATTGGCCTACCTACCACATATACCCCTTCCCTTGGGTTCTGCAGACTCAAGGGTCATCTTTATTTTAGCCCCCCCGGGCTAGTGCTCCTTCGAGTGTTGGTCCGAACCGAGCAACCTGCGGGGCCACCACGGGGAGACTCGAGGCCTGGTTTTACTCACAGCTTGACTTATCCGGTGTGCCCTGAGAACGAGGTACGTGCGACTCCTATCGGGATTTGTCGGCACATCAGGCGGCTTTGCTGGTCTTGTTTTATTACTGTCGAAATGTCTTGTAGCCGGGATTCCGAGACTGATCGGGTCTTCTCGGGGAGAAGGAATATCCTTCGTTGATCGCGAGAGCTTATCATGGGCTAAGTTGGGACACCCCTGCAGGGTATTATCTTTCGAACGCCGTGCCCGCGGTTATGAGGCAGATGGGAATTTGTTAATGTCCGGTTGTAGAAAACCCGAAGTTGACCTTAATTAAAATACATCAACCGCGTGTGTAACCGTGATGGTCTCTTCTCGGCGGAGTCCGGGAAGTGAACACGGTGTTGGAGTTATGCTTGACGTAAGTAGTTTCAGGATCACTTCTTGATCATAGTTGTTCGACCGTGCGTTGCTTCTCTTCTCGCTCTCTTTTGCGTATGTTAGCCACCATATATGCTAGTCGCTTGGTGCAGCTCCACCTCATACCTTTACCCTTCCCTTAAGCTTAAATAGTCTTGATCTCGCGGGTGTGAGATTGCTGAGTCCCCGTGACTCACAGATACTTCCAAAACTAGTTTGCAGGTGCCGATGAAACTGTGCAGGTGACGCATCCGAGCTCAAAGAGGAGCTCGATGAAGATCTTGTTCATTGTGTTGTTTCGTTTCAGTGATCAGTAGTGGAGCCCAGTTGGGACGATCGGGGATCCGTGTAGCATTTGGGGTAGTCTTCTTTTATTTTGGTTCCGTAGTCGGACCTTGATTGTATCTGTTTGATATAATGCTTTACTCATGTATTGCGTGAAGTGGCGATTGTAAGCCAACTATGCATCTCTTTCCCTTATGTATTACATGGGTTGTGTGAAGATTACCTCACTTGCGACATTGCTTTCAATGCGGTTATGCCTCTAAGTCGTGCTTCGACACGTGGGAGATATAGCCGCATCGAGGGCGTTACAGATACCATCTTGTAGCAACCCAACATGAATGGATCAAGTCTCTGTGCTTAAGTGTCATCCCTGGATCGGTATGCTGACACACATAGTACTCGAGGGATTTATAACAGAAGTAAATCACATGTATAAAGTAACATAAATACTATTACCTCAATCCAAATATAGCGGAAGCAACAAGGTTGTAGATTCCCATCAACACCAACGGCAAAGTTGAGTGTAGAAATCGTAACCCTAACGTATCACTTACTCGTCGTAAGATAATCCTGCAACATGAGACGTTGCAGCCACAAAGGGTCAGTACATTGAATATACTAGCAAATTCACACCATAGAGAATGATGAACAATGGCTGTCACTACATGCATATATGGCTGGTGGTAAAGCTCTATGGTTAAGGTTTTTGCGAAAAGCCAATTTTTCCCTACTGCAAAGGAATAAATTTTATTTAACTATCATGGTGGTTGTTAAACATTGAGAATGGTTGACAGCATTCTCAATCCCAATTAAATATCATCATTAAAACCCAACAAAGTTAATTAAAGTAACATGATGAGATCAACATGACAATCCAAGAACTAAATACTCAAGATGTCCATAACCGGGGACATGGCTAATCATGATTAGTTTGTACACTCTGCAGAGGTTTGCGCACTTTTCCCCACAAGACTCGATCTCCTCCGTTGGATTTCTCGCACTACATGGTGTTTGAGAAACGTATGACCGAGACATAGTCTTTCAGAAGCGTTTGCACCTTACGATGGGTAGACCATACCACCTACAACCCCTACATCTTCTAGTCTACCACTGTAAGCGTTCACATGACTTAGTCAACTATGCCAGAGCCCATAATGGCTTGTGGCTGCACACGGAAGTTTCTAGTATGAATAATCTCATGATCCCTTTGAGCCTGGGTGGCGGTCCATAAAAAAACAGGCAATCCTGGTCTACCCAGGTGCCTAGACAGGCAAATCCTGGAATAACCAGGTACCTCAATCCACCCAGATGTGTGTTTAAGTTGCCACCTTAAGTAAACCATTAATTAACAATCTCACATCTGTCATGAATACTCTCAAAATCCAATCCACGTCTACGAGCATAGCATGGCAATATAAGTATAACGTAATAGTAACTCCCAAGTGTTGAATGCAGGGCAATAGGTTCCTACCTCATCAACTACTTCCCAACACCCACATTTTATCAAATCCTACTCATGCAATGTTTGAGGGTTGAAACTAATGCATAAAACTGGGTATGAAAGGATATGATCAAAGTGTGAACTTGCCTGCAATGTTGATGAAGATGATTCGCACTCAAAACTCTTGATAGATCTACTCGTCACACTCCGGTCAATCTATCGTAAGCAAGCAATAGTAACCACACATAAGCACTCACTCAAAAGATCGGAAAGATCGAAGAAGACGATTCGGAAAACATTAAAACCGAGCAAATAACTCTTACAACATAAAACAATTTTTAACAGTACCAAAATTATGTAAATTTGGCCTTATCAGAAAGTTTAGGTCAAGAGCTTCGATTTGCAAAAAGAATCAACTGAAACGGAGTTATAAAACTCAAGTTATGATCAAACGAAGTTCAAATTCAAATCTGTTCTAATTCAAATTTTAAACTTTCAAAAAACATTTTTGTGTTGGATTACTGTATAGAGGGGATCATAACGAAGAAGTGGGCGTTGGTTTCGTTGGATTTGGACAAACGAGTAAAAAGATGTGGTCGTTTGAAACAGAGGGACTAATCTATAAATAAAAATATCACAGATAGGTCCCTGGCCGAAAATAAAATAAAAAGAAAAATCTAACTAACGAACGTTCGCTACAGAGACTTAAACAACGAAACCGTTCGCTAAAACGGCTAACTAATAAACATTCGCTAAATAACCTAACTAAAATAATAAACCGGCTAAAAGAAAACCGAAGAAAACCAAAAAAATAAACCGGACCGGAACGGTTTTATACCGGTTTGGCCGGTTCGGGCGGATCGGCCGGCGGGTTGTCGGTGGCGGCGGTTATGGTGGTGGAGGCGAGCTCCGGCGACTGCAGCGACGGCAGCAGCTAGCGGCGCAGGCGGTGGCAACGCGGGGCGGCGGCGAGGCGCGGCAAGGCGGCGCGGCTTGCAGCGACGGCGGCGGCGCGAGATGCGAGGGCGGCGGCGGCTCAAGGCGTCACGGGGCTCGAGGGGCCAGTTATTTATGGAGGAGGACGGCGCGGTGGCGTGCGGGAGGGGCAAAGGCGGCGGGGAGAGTCCGGCCGCGGCACAGAAGTCGAGGCGGCGGCGGAGTCGTGCGGGGTTCGGTCTCCCTATGGAGATCGGGGACGACCCGGGGTGGGCCAGCGCGGCGCTTGGCCGGCTGGGCTTCGGCCCAGTCGGTCCGAAGAGTTTTTTTTTACATTTTTTAAACACAAACAAACAAAATAAGTACTAATATTATATAGGCATATAATATATCAAAATTTGCAGAAAAAGGTTTTCTACAACATGGACATTTTTATAATGCCAAATAAAATCCACACAAATTTAGATAATTCAAAGAGTGCTACTGGTCTAATAAAATCCAATAAAAAATCATTTTAAAAATACCAAAATGATTTCAAATTTATTTCTCTCCAATTTTATGTTGTAGGGAATCATGTTACCCTAATTTCCATATATTTTATTTTTGGAGAAAAATAATTTGAATAAAAACTCAAGTAACTCCAAATTGAAATTAATTCAAAAGAACTTTGAATTTAATTCTTTTAAAACTTCCAACTCATATTTCATATATTTTGAAGAAGTCATATTAACTTCTCTCATGAAAATCATTGAGTTGCTTAAATTTTCTGAATTTTAAGTATTTTCAAATGAAATTCAAATGTTTTCAAAAACCCTTGTCATTTAAATAAATGGAAGAAGTCATGTCATCTTCTCTCCAGGGTTTTGCATTTGAAAAGAATTTGAATTCATGGAGAACATAAAAACAAAATGAAAGTTTGGGAAAGTCCTTTTATTCCCTCTCATTTAACTTTCAAAAGGTTTCGAATTTCAATCAATCAATCATACAACAATCAAACAATCAATCAAATCTATCTATTTATTATAACATTCCAAAATTTAGAATTTTGGGATGTTACACTTTTCCTGTCAACAAAAAGACCGAGTAGTTTGTAACGCCCGGGTAATTAGGCTACAGTAAAACTCTCCTAATGATGCCAAGTCATCTTTGATTACTATTGCTAAACTTCCATTAGTTCAAACCGATTCAAAAATCAATTCAAAAAAATTTGCAAACAACAAAAGTTTTTAAAAGTTGAAACAAAAATGTTCGGACGTTGCCATATTTTGCTTAAGTAAATATGGTGTAATAAACACATTTTTATAAAATGCCTAGATAAATTAAAATGATATAAAACAGAAAAGAAAATAAATAAAAGAAATAAAATACAAAAGAAAAAAAAGGATAGACAAACAAAAAACAAAAAAAAAGATAAGCCCCCCGGGCTCCGGCCCAACAGGCCACCGGCCCAACTGGGAAAAGGCCCAGCCGGCCACACCCCCACTCCTCCTTATCCACTTCCCCCCAAACCCTAATCCACCCCGTCGCCCCACTCCCCCCCCACCATGAAAATATCTCCCCCTCTCCCCGATTGGATTGGGATCGAGGTGGGAGACCGCTCGATGCCGCCTCGCCCTCGTCCGTCGCCGCTTGGACCTCGCCGACGCCTCTTCCCCGCCAGCCTACCTCCTCCACGCCGACGTCCTTCCCGTCATCCCCCTCGACCCCCACTGCCCTGTCCCTACACCCCTAGTAAGCCCCGCCTCGCTCCCTCCCTCTCCCTCGTGCGCTCGCGCTTGTCGGCGCGGTCCCCGCTGATCTCGCCCGTGGTTGACGCACTCCGGCCGCGTCCGATGCGCGATCACGGCGCCGTGCCCGCGCACCGCACCCGCCCGTGGCCCGGCCTCTTCTCTGTCAGTATTGCCGTCGCCTAGCACCGTAGCTCCGCGCCCCGACTCCTTCCGCCTCCCTGCTGCCGGCCCGCGCCCGTGGACCCCTTCCCCTTGCTCACCGCAGCTCCGGCACGGCTCTGCCCGCGCCACCGCACCGTGTTCGGCTGCCCCCGCCCGAGCATGCCCGCTCTCGCCCGTGTGCTGCAGCCGCCCTCCTCCAGCCAACAACCGCCGATGCTTTGATGCGGCCACAGGCCTCGCCGCTCATGTGATGGTCGTTGCCATCCGCAACTGCCTCTCTTTCCCCCCGCGGCTCGCTCGCCTGCATCGTCGCACGCCGCACGAGTCGGCTCGTGCCCGCGCCTCGGCTCCTCGCGCTGTCGTGCGTGCACACCCCCGCTAGGATCCAACTTGCGACCGCTTGAGGCCCCGTTGCCTCCGCCGTGCTCGCCCACTGCCCCGCGCGGCCTCCCGCCCGCTGCTGCGCTCACTCCCGATGTCGCCGCGCCGTCTGCCACCCGCCCTGCTCACGGGCGCTCTCGCTCGGGCGACGCCACGCCCGGGCTCGTCCCTGTCAGGCGCCCGCAACCACGCCCGCACCCAGCGCCCGGTAGCCCGGCGCCCGCTAGCCCCCTGGGGCCTATGACAGTGGGCCCCCATGCCCTAGAACGTTTACAAAAAAAGAATTAAAAAATAATAAATAAATATAATAAATAAATATTTAATAATAAAATTAATTAATTAATTAAATTAATTAAGTTAATTAATCCTAATTAATTAATCTAATTAACCTGTTAGTTTAATTAAAAAGTAATTAGTTTAACTAAACCCTAATTAACCTAACTGAGTATGACAGGTGGGTCCCACTGGACCCATGCGTCAGGTTGACTGCTGACGTCGGCATGACATCATGCTGATGTCATAAATCAATTCTTGAATTAAATTAAATAATTAATTAAATTCCAGAAATTAATAAAATCTTTTAAAAATCATATCTTTTGATCTGTAACTCAGATTAAATTATTTTCAACATGAAAGTTGCTCAGAACGACAAGACGAACCCGGATACGCAGCCTGTTCGTCTGCCACGCATCCCTAGCATAGAAAACTCGCAACTTTCCCCCTCCGGCTCCTCTGCCAGGAAACGCGAAACACTGGGGATACTTCCCCGGATGTTTTCCCCCGTCACCGGTATCACCTCATACCGCGTTAGGGCACCCCTAGCACCGATACTTGTCATGTCATGCATCGCTATGCATTTGTTTGCTTAATATTTATTGTTTCTTCCCCCTCTTCTCTCGCTAGACACCGAGACCGACGCCGCTGCTACCCAGTATGACTACGGTGTTGACGACCCCTCTCTCTTGCCAAAGCAACCAGGCAAGCCCCCCCTTGATCACCAGATATTGCCTACTCTACTCTCTACTGCTTGCATTAGAGTAGTGTAACATGTTACTGCTTTCCGTTAATCCTATCCTGATGCATAACCTGTCTTTGATACTACTGTTGTTACCTTTACCTGCAATCCTACCTGCCTAGTATAGGATGCTAGTATTCCATCTGTGGCCCTACATTCTTGTCCGTCTGCCATGCTATACTATCGGGTCGTGATCACTCGGGAGATGATCACGGGTATATACTATATACTTTATACATGACACATGTGGTGACCAAAGACGGGTCGGCTCGTAGGAGTACCCGCGAGTGGATCTTTGTGGCGGAGCGACAAGGCAGGTTGAGACCACCTAGGAGAGAGGTGGGCCTGGCCCTGTTCGGCGTTCGCGGATACTTAACACGCTTAACGAGATCTTGGTATTTGATCTGAGTCTGGCTACTGGCCTATACGCACTAACGAACTACGCGGGAACAGTTATGGGCACTCGACGTCGTGGTATCAGCCGAAGCTCTTTTTGATGTCAGCGACTGAGTGGCGCGCGCCGGACTGGACTGGAACGCCTGCTAGGCTAGGTCTGCTTCCGGCCGCGTACGCAACGTGCAGGTGTGCAATGGGCGACGGGCCCACACCCCTGCGCACATAGGATTTAGACCGGCGTGCTGACCTCTCTGTTGAGCCTAGGTGGGGTTGCGACGTGTTGATGTTCCGTGGCCAGGCATGACCCAGAAAGTATGTCCAACCAAATCGGATCAAGCGTGTTGGGTTATGTGGTGCACGCCTGCAGGGAAGTTAATCTATTCGAATAGCCCGGATCTTCGGTAACAGGACGACTTGGAGTTATACCTTGACCATATGACAACTAGAACCAGATACTAAATAAAACACACCCTTCCAAGTGCCAGATACAACCCCGTGATCACTCTCTAACAGGGCGACGAGGAGGGGATCGCCGGGTAGGATTATGCTACGCGATGCTACTTGGAGGACTTCAGTCTACTCTCTTCTACATGCTGCAAGACAGAGGCCGCCAGAAGCGTAGTCTTCGGCAGGATTAGCTATCCCCCTCTTATTCTGGCATTCTGCAGTTCAATCCACCGATATGGCCCTTTACACATATACCCATGCATATGTAGTGTAGCTCCTTGCTTGCGAGTACTTTGGATGAGTATTCACGGTTGCCTTGTTCCCCCTTTTCCCCATTTCTCTACCCGATTGCTGTGACCAGATGATGGAGTCCAGGAGCCAGACGCCACCGTCAATAATGACTCCTACTACACCGGAGGTGCCTACTACTACGTGCAGCCCACTGATGATGACCAGGAGTAGTTAGGAGGATCCCAGGCAGGAGGCCTTCGCCTCTTTCGATCTGTATCCTAGTTTGTGCTAGCCTTCTTAAGGAAAACTTGTTTAACTTATGTCTGTACTCAGATATTGTTGCTTCCCCTGACTCGTCTATGATCGAGCACTTGTATTCGAGCCCTCGAGGCCCCTGCCTTGTATTATCATGCTTGTATGACTTATTTATGTTTTTAGAGTTGTGTTGTGATATCTTCCCGTGAGTCCCTGATCTTGATCGTACACATTTGCGTGCATGATTAGTGTACGATTGAACCGGGGCGTCACAAGTTGGTATCAGAGCCGACTGCCTGTAGGAATCCCCCGTCCACACTCCTTGGGCGAAGTCGAGTCTAGACATTGCAAAAACTTTTACTAACATGGTTGTGTGCCTTACGGGCCCACGTCGCCATTGGGTGGTACTAGGATCTTTTACTCCTAGACCTTTACTCTGGGACTTTGAACTCTCTTCTACTCGGGTTAAACGAATTTACTAACTCTAACACTAGGATCCCGTGACGACATTCACCCCAAAGTTGGATAAAAGCCATAGTTATTCCTTAGAATAGTATTTTGATATATTTCCACACTGTCATTTGAATCCTTTGAAACATCTTTGTTTTCAGATGGAACCCACGAGGCAGGTCGTGCGCCACACGACGGCCATTGGTGCCTCGGGATCACCTGCCGTGCTAGCTGAGATGATGACCTATTTGGGTTATCGCTGGCACCCCGAGTACACCGTCTTCGAGGAGTACCAGGACTTTAACCAGGAGCAGTACCGTGCCATCGTCCACCTCTACTCTCGGGAGTATGACTCCACTACTGTGCTGCACACCGCTCATGGTGTTGGAGTGACCATCGATATGGCAGTTCACGATGCTGCTTATGCTGCTCTGACACGCCTTTGTAGAGAGTATCGGGAGTTGGACACCTCCCCCTTCAGGCACATTGCTATCACATCCGATGTTGGTGAGGAGGGTTACTACACTGCTGCCTACTCCACTGTCACCCGAGAGCCCTTCTACCATCAAAACCTGGTTCTGCATGCTGATGCGCTGGATCGAGCTAACTGAGCTCTTCGCCACGAGTTGTACACCACCCGTCAGCACCTTTACCGTGCTCTGACGTTATTGCACCCCTTTGTCGGATCCAGAGAGCTGTCGCGTTCTACGATCTACCCAGCCAAGACCGTGATGCCCCAGGGTGTCGGCTGGCCAGATGTGGGAGGCTACTCTCCCCCACTTGGTCCTCTGCTGCCACTTGAGCGTCGGGTTCTGCACCGGAGTATCCGCGGACCCCAGGTTACTAACGTGGAGTTCCCAATGCAGCACCACCAGCTTTCAGGCTATAGCTACCTCCACAGTACCTCTTGGGACTGATGTAGTCTTTCTTAGTAGTACTAGATGCATTCGCCGCGAGCCTGCGTGCCGCCTATGATGTCTTAGTCTATGTACTGAACTTTGTGTACCGAACTCTATGCATGATCCCTTTTGTAAGATATGCCGACTACTATGCAGTATCTATTGTGATCCTTTCATTATGCATGTTTCATCATGAATGATTCTTGTCCTTGCAAAATTTCTCAATGCTGAACTACCCCTGTTATATATTAGCAGGATGGTTAGACCAGGTGGTCGTGGTCGTGGTGGAAACTTCCCACCACCGCCTGAGTACATGGCTGGTATGATCCAACAGTTGGAGATGAACTGCCAGTTCATGGAGAATATGATGGCTCAGTTTCCTCGCCCCAATATGAACCAGCAGCCAACCCCAGTAACTCTGCTGGATTTCATGCGCCTCAACCCAATTGTGTACCGCAGCTCAACTCAGCCTCTGGATGCTGATGACTGGCTCCGTGACATCACCTATGAGATGGAGTCTGCTGATGTAGCCCCTGCCAGCTATGTCACCTTTGCCTCCTTCTTCCTGAAGGGACCCGTAGTTCAATGGTGGGACAGCCACAGGTGTACTCTGCCAGCTGGAACAATCATCACCTGGCTAGACTTCCAAGCTGCTTTCCGTGCCTGTTTCATTCCTCAGGGAGTCATGGACCGGAAGAAGCGTGAGTTCTGCAACCTCACCCAAGGCAACAAAACTTTTGAAGCTTATCAGCGGGAGTTTCTGGACTTGTCTCGCTATGCTGAAGAGGACATTGGAACTAATGCACGCAGACAGGAGAAGTTCCGTGACGGTCTTCAAGCTAACATCAAGCTCACACTTCTAGTGCACGACTTTACTGATTTCGCCACCTTGGTGAACAAGGCCATCAATGTCAAAACTGGTCTGCAGGAATACTAGAGCTCTCACAGGCGCAACCATGACGTGGGCTCATCTTCGGGCCCATCCTCGCAGAAGCATAAGATATGGATTCCCAACAGCATGTACCAGTCGAATGCACCTGCCCCAAGGCAGACCTATGCTGCACCTCGTCTGCCTCCTCCACCATCTAGGCAGCCAAGGCTTCCAGCATCGCCACCCCAAGCTCCTGTTCCCACTCCCAATAATGGGTTGTGCTTCAGGTGTGGACAACCAAGGCACCGTGGTAGGGAATGCAACCAGAACCAGAATCAACTGGCCCTTCGAGCAACTGGCCGTGGAAGCAACCAGCCCCGCAGCAACAATGCCAAGTCTTATGGTCGAGTTCATGCCAACCATGTTGATCTGAACGAAGCTCAAGACCAGGCTGCTACTGTGATGGGTACAATCCTCGTAAATTCAGTACCTGCATCTGTTTTATTCGATTCAGGAGCATCGCATTCTTTCATGTCAGAATATTTTGCATACAAGCACGACGTTAAATGTGAGGAGATGAACACTTCGGTAGTGGTAAAAACCCCCGTGGGACAATGTCAAACCTCCATGGTTGGCATCGACATCCCCGTGGAAATCGAAGGGCTGGAATTCTATGCCTCGCCCATTATCCTGGAGTCGTCTAACATCGACCTCATTTTGGGGATGGATTGGTTGAAAGCTCATACTGCTTCTATAGTTTGCGCCACTAAGACCGTCCATCTGCTACACCCTTCAAATGAAATAGTTACATACCAAGCTCACCTGGTGCAAAATGCCGAGGCACGGCTTTATGCATTGAATGCATTGAACACTGCACCACTTGAGGGCATTGAAAACATTCCCGTCGTGCGTGACTTCCTCGACGTCTTTCCTGAAGAACTTCCAGGGATTCCCCCTGCTAGAGCTGTCAAATTCGTCATCGACTTGAAACAAGGCACCACTCCTATAGCCAAGCGACCCTACAAGATGTCGCCACATGAACTCCTTGAGCTTAAGGAGGAAATCGACAAATCTCTTCGAAGTGGTTTCATTCGCCCAAGTTGCTCTCCTTGGGGAGCACCTTCTCTCTTTGTCAAGAAGAAGGATGGGACAAACCGACTGGTCCAAGACTACCGTCCTATTAAACAAGCCACCATTCAAAACAAGTATCCTCTTCCTCGGATCAATGATCTGTATGATCAACTGGTTGGTTCATCAGTGTTCTCTAAACTCGACTTGAGGTTGGGTTACCACCAGATCCGTGTTCGTGAAGAGGATATCCCAAAGACCGCCTTTGTGACTCGATATGGTTCATACGAGTACACAGTCATGGCATTCGGCTTAACCAATGCTCTATCCAACTTCTCTCTCCTGATGAACTATATATTCATGGATTACCTCGACAAGTTCGTCGTGGTTTATCTGGATGATATCTTGGTATTTTTCAAGAACGAAGAAGAACATGCTGAACATCTTTGTCTTGTGCTGGAAAAGCTATGAGAGCATCAGCTATACGCCAAGTTCTCCAAATTTGAATTCTGGCTTCCCAAAGTAACCTATCTTGGGCATGTCATCTCTAAGGATGGTATTGCTGTTAACCCTGAATGAGTTCAGGCTATTCTTGATTGGACTCCTCCAAAGAATGTCAAGCAAGTCAGAAGCTTTCTCGGTCTCGCCAGCTATTGCCGTCGATTCGTCGAGAACTTCTCCAAGATTGCCAGGCCTCTGACTAACCTGTTGCATAAGGGCGTCAAGTTCCAATGGACAGACAAATGCCAGGAAAGCTTCCAAGCACTCAAAGACAAGTTGACTTCTGCCCCAGTGCTAGCTCCACCTGATACTAAGAAGGACTTCGTCATTTACTGCGACGCTTCCCGTCAAGGATTAGGCTGTGTCCTAATGCAAGAGCACAAAGTGATTGCTTATGCCTCTCGTCAATTGCACCCTCACGAAGAGAACTACCCAGTTCACGACCTCGAGCTTGCTGCTGTCATCCATGCACTGAAGCAGTGGCGACATTACCTTCTAGGTAATCGTTGCGAGATCTTCACTGACCACCAAAGTCTGAAGTATCTGTTTACTCAGCCAGACCTGAACCTCTGTCAGCAGAGATGGATGGAGATTGTTGCAGACTTTGACTTGGGTATTCCCTATACCCCAGGCAAGGCTAATGTAATGACAGATGCCTTGAGCCGCAAGTCTTACTGCAACCACCTCCAGGTTCACAAAGTTCAGCCTCTGCTTGTTGAAGAATTCAGAAAGCTGAACCTCCATATTGTTCCTCCGGGTGCACTCGCTCCCCCCTAAGGAGTTTCGCAAGATGGACCTTCGTGTTGTTTCCCAGGGTTCCCTCTATACCCTGGCTGTCGAACCCGATCTCGTGGGCTCCATCAAGACAATACAAGGATATGACTCTGAATCCCGCAAGATTAAGCGCTACCTCAAAGAAGGAAAGCCCTCATTCTTCACTATTGCTGATGATGGAGCCTTGTACTTCAAAGGCCGCCTAGTGGTGCCGTGTAAGGAGAAAAGCCTGGATATGACTCAGAAAGTTATGAAAGAAGCTCATGATATGCGTCTATGTATCCATCCTGGTAGTACAAAGATGTACCAGGACATTCTTCAAAGAATCTGGTGGTCTAATATGAAGCAAGACATTGCTCGTTATGTTGCTGAGTGTGACGTTTGCCGTCGTATCAAAGAAGAACATCAAAGGCCCGACTTTTGGACATTTGGCATTGTGTGCCATGTGGTTTGGGGACTTCTTTATGATCTTTATCTATGAATTCTCAATGTAGAAGCTGGAATGTCCTGTGCTGGAATGTTAGGGGTTTAAACTCTGAAACTAGGCAAAGAGCTGTCAAACAAAAGATTGATGAGAGCCATTGTGCAATTGCTTGTTTGCAAGAAACTAAATGTGCTTCTTTTGATTCCAGAACAATTAAAAGCTTTTGCCCTAAGAGATTTGATAGTTTTGCTTTTTCTCCTTCTTTGGGGGCCTCTGGTGGAATCATAGTTGTTTAGAACTCCTCTGTTTTTCAGGGGACCATATTAGAAATCCAACAATTTGTAGTGGTGATTGAATTTGTTTCTAGGCAAAATAATGAGAGGTGGACTCTTGTTGTTGTTTATGGCCCTTGTCGGTGTCAAAACCGGTGGATCTCGGGTAGGGGGTCCCGAACTGTGCGTCAAGGCCGGATGGTAACAGGAGACAAGGGACACGATGTTTTTACCCAGGTTTGGGCCCTCTCGATGGAGGTAATACCCTACTCCTGCTTGATTAATATTGATGATATGGGTAGTACAAGAGTGGATCTACCACGAGATCAAGGAGGCTAAAACCTAGAAGCTAGCCTATGGTATGATTGTTGTATGTTGGATTCTATCGACTAGCCTGGCCCTGGTTTATATAATGCACCAGAGGCCTAGGTTAACAAGAGTCCTAGCCGAATACGCCGATGGGGAGAAGTCCTTGTCTTGATCGCCAAGTCTTGTGGAATCTTCCTTGTATGTGGCAGTTGTCCGAACTGGCCCATGAGTATACGGCCACGGGGGTCGTCGGCCCAATCTAATAGATTGGGAGACGACGTGGTGAGTACCCCCTAGTCCAGCCACCGTCAGTAGCCCCCTGAACCGGTCTTCAAGTTAGGGATGCTCCTTGATTCTTCCGAACTATTCTTCATCTTCGGTCGTCGGTCTTGAAAACTGGTTCAACAAATCTTCTTTATCTTCGATCTTGAGGATCGCTGAAATGCATTTGACGGGTTTACACGTCGGGTATCCGAGGAGCCCCTTTAAGTTTCCGGCCTTTATCAATGCCTTGTTATTTTTATGCCACACCTCGGGTTTGAAGTTGTTCCCGGGAGGCAGTGTCCTCTTGCGTCCGAGCTCCAACGCCGGATTGCATTCGAGGTATCTTTTGCAGCCGAGCACCAACGCCGGACCGCTTCCCAGCTCTAATGCCGGAATATATCCGAGCTCCAACGCCGGACTATGTATCCGAGCTCCAACGCCGGACTGTATCCGAGCTCCAACGCCGGACTATGTATCCATGCTCCAACGTTGGACTGTATCCGAGCTCCAACACCGGACTATATCCGAGGTGTCGTAAATCACCTTGGTTCAAAGAAGTTTTAAGGAGTTTAGCCAAGTTTAATGCCGGAAATGCCCTCTATGGAGCCAGCCACTAGTGCCCGAGCTTTATGCCGGACTGCTTCCGAGGTGGTGCACCACCGCGAATGTGGGCCGAATTTTGTCAATATTTTTGATTGGTGCAATTTATTCTCTACCGAGATATATAGCCAGCAGCCCTCAAGGTGGGTATTGGTCTAAAACCCGAGATGCACATGAAGGATGACATAAGACCGCTGATCCCAGTAGCCGCTGAGACTCAGGTCAATTTGCAAAATTGGCCTGAGGATCAAGTCCTAGCTTGGCAGAATACTTCGGGACACTAAAAGCGGCGTGCTCAGTCCTCGAGACTCAGGTTGGGTGCGGCCGACCAACCTGAGGATCAAAATCTCCTCGGAAACTATATTGCACATAAAATTTTCTGCATTGGACAAGCAATGCAGTAGCCCCCGAGACACTGGTCGGGTGGCAACACCAGATCAGGGGATCGATGTGCCCCTTTAATATGTTTAAATAATAAGCCTGAAGCCCAGTAGCCCCCGAGCCTTAATGCGGGCACGGGTGGCCGAATTAAGGATCGATATCCATAGTAAAATCACAAATTGTGTGTAATGACTCTATGTATCCAAGTACTTTACGTCATTTAATGCTCGGATCCGCATTGTACAAAACTTTGTTGACCGACCATCGGCTTCCACCTCCTCGGCCAGTAGCCGAGGTGTGTTTGTCTTACTTTATAAAGCCTTTATGAGGACGACAAACAAGGCAATCTGGCCATACGGTTTTATAAACAAAGATACGCGGAGAGATATGTTATATTACTGTTTAACAGAAGAAATGTCTTCCAAAGAAAATAGATCCTCTATCGGTTCTTTTCTTTGGGTTGTCATGCTAAGCATGATCATGAAACCTCAGCTCCAATGTAAGAGCAAAATATCGAGGATTTAGTTTGGGAGGCTAGTTAATAGCCCTCGGTAGTGTTCGGCGATAGTCGAGGTCAAGCCGTAAACACTTCGGCCAATGTTATGAACGACCTGTTATTTAACATAGTCATCGGATCGCTGACCAGTTTACGCTTATTGTGACAGTCAGTTTTCTGCCTTCTCCATTGAGGTGCTTAACCATGTGAGCTGGAAGCACAATCACAGTGGTTCTCCCTTTGCACACCTAGCCGAACAAAACGGAACGTAGGAAGCAAGTGCAGGAGCCGGGCAACCCAACTATTGACCGAAGACACAATTCGAAACCGATGCATATATAGCAATACCTGAGAATGTTTTTGCCGAATGCCTAAAAGGTGTCCGGCGTTGCACTGCGAGACTAATGCTGGAAAAGCACAAATAGTTTAAAAGTGCCAAAAGGCTTGGAAAACCAAGAAACGTCAGTAAAAACATGACGTCCGAACAATATCAAGTGTTCGGTGCCAATCCGAAAATTGGTCTTGGAAAAAAGAAGTGCTTATGTCGTGCTTTAATATGATACATCCTATCTCAAGACTTCGAGCGGGTCAGCCTACAGCTTCAACCTCCTATCCCGTGGGCGGAGTACTTCTCATCAGGCCAGTTTAGCAAACTAAACTCTAGCGGCTTTGAGAGAGAAATTAGGCTCCCCGGCTAGTGACCGCACACTCGTGTCGAAAAAAGGAGTGATAAATAATAATAATAAAACTTCGCAACGACTAAGAAGAAGAACACTTATTATAAACGGCTCAAATAAACTTAAGAGCCCCCAAGTGACTTGGGTAGGAGAATGATTGCATGTACCGAAGTACTTATATCATATCTATGTTCAACCGAACTTTAAACGCGTCTTAACCGACCGTCGGCTTCTCCCTCTTCGGTCAAGGACCGAAAAGTGTTATGTACTCCATCGGTTGAGAATATCGACGGTGTTTCCAATAACTAGGCAATCAGGCCATAAGGCTGTAACAGACAAAGCGCGCTCAGGGAACTTATGCTATATCATTGCGAAGTGTAAGAAGCATCTTCGAAGAAAATAGTACCCCCACTGATACCTTTCTTCGGTGCTCATTGTTATTATGGGACTTGTGCAATAGATTTTTTGTACTCATGAGTTCCGTTGTGTGCCGACCATCATTGAAAACTATAAGAGCGCTAGCTTTCAGCTTCACCCAGTCTGAGGTCCGGCTCGGGCGACCCGATCGTGACAATTGCAGAGGTGCTCCCTTTACTCCCTAGCCGAACAATCGGGAACGTAGGGGTAAACACAGGAGCGAGGCAACCCAGCTTGCAAATCGCTTAAGTCAATATGGTGCATATTGTGGCGTAATACACGAACAAGGAACGAAGCCGTACAAGTATAATCATATGCAACAGGAAAAGCTTCATAAAGTAAGCCCCCAAGTAAACGGGGTATTTGAATATATGTGTCACAAACAAAGTTTGGACAAGGAAAAAAATTACTTGTAATTTTTTTCCAAAAAAGTATAACGCTTGGTCGAACCGAACACAGGTTAGAAATTAAAGCTTTGAGCGTGAAAGCGACTTAGCTAGTTAATGTGTTCGCACTCCGAGCTTGACGCGGGACAAGGTTCTATCCCCCAATCCGGTCCCGAGGTGGCGGAGCGGAGAGCTCGACACGCCGAAGTGGTGACATAGCATGGTCGATGCAGACCGGCAGAATGATGCTGAAGTCCCCGGATCATTTTCCTGTGCACAAAAATAGTGCAAATGGGAGATAATAGTAATAATGATAATTAAAAAAAATCGTTGCATAATGAATAATTTATGCAAAGTGAGTAATAAAAGAAATATGGCTTGGCGCCGAAGTCACTGTCGATGCAGGGCGTTGGCGTGATGCGGTGAAGGCGTGGCAAAGCCTGAATTCGTAGGTCGGTGCAAGCTCCGGATGCGGCGTTCGCCGGACTATGTACGGAAACTGACCGAACCACCATGCGGCTGTCGTGAATGCGGCCACCATTTGATAGACCTGTGTACATATGATGGACAAATTAGAGTAATAATTCCTTGGGAAAAATGAACCCAAACAAGCAAAAAATATTAGGGATTGATAGCACCTGGTTTATTTGTTGTACCAATCCGAAGGAAGGTGATTCCCAAAATTGGGACTCACTCCGCACACCCATTGCCTGATGGGCGATAAAACGACGGCATGGCAATGCTGGTAAAGGTTGGCTCACCGAGGCAAAGCCCTCGGCCCAGCTAACGTGACGAAGCTGGTCGGCTAGTGACGCCGAAGTGTCCGGAGTAGGTTGATGAAGAGATGGCGAAGCCCCCGGTACAACCGAGATGTCGAAGCCCCGATGTCAGCCGATGAGTTGAAGTAGGTCGGCGTGATGGGCACCAGCTTGAAGAAGCGATAGTGCGGCCCTGTCGATGCAGGTCGTGACGTGGTCGATGCCGGCTTGATGAAGCAACCGTGCGGCGATGCCGGTATGCCCGCTCTGTGTAATCCGTGGGGCGGCGATGTTGGTGATGTTTTATCCTCCATGATACCGGACTCTTGTTCAGCTTGGCGAGATGATGATCCGAAGAAGTTGAGCTCGGCTCAACAAAGTGACGCCGTGTCTTAGCGCAGGTCGGCAGCCGTGGAGTAATATTGCCGGACTGGTTTGACACCAGCATGATGTTGAAGATCATGTCCAAAAGATCTTAAAGTTAGTGGGATGTGTTCGGGAACAAAACACAATACCCCATACAAAACTTCATTCAAAAGAGATGTCTGAAATCCCGTTCATAGGAAAGATGAACTCGGGTCGGATTCGTTTTCGCGCAGAAAACAGATCCGAAAAGTGATGCACTAATCGGAAGGTTCCCGGAGTTTGGACGGTCGGATCGAGCTGAAATTTTGAGAGGTGGTAGATACAGGAATTCCGCAGCCTATCAACGGTTGGATCTTCCAAAGGACGTCCGAGCTAGAAGCTGGACACCACGCCCTAAACACATCCAAATTCCCGTCCAGATTTGACAGGGCTCCGGTAGATCGTGGATTGCCAGAGACTCCTCCCTCGGAACTCGACGAAATTTTCCAGGGTTGTTGTAGACTCAATTCCTCACAATTCCACCAAAGAGATCGTCAAAGCGATACTCGAGGAGGTGGTGGCAGCAGATACAAGTTCGTTGTCCAGAAAAACAGCACGGTCGCTTGAGGGCAATGTTGACGTTGAGCCCCCGAACTCCATGGATGATTCCTCCGTGATCTTGATAGAGATCGGAGTTGATGTTTGATGAAGGCCCTCGTCCGAACATGGTGATCCGAACACGGGGTGCAATTCTTGGTCGAACCAAGGTGACCAGTCGAGCTGGTGACGAAGATGTCGAAGTCGCAGTTGATCTGCAGGCGAGCCATCGATCCTTTTGTCGATCACACAGCGGAACTCTCAATGAAAGCACCAATGTCGGTGTCAAAACCGGCGGATCTCGGGTAGGGGGTCCCGAACTGTGCGTCAAGGCCGGATGGTAACAGGAGACAAGGGACACGATGTTTTTACCCAGGTTCGGGCCCTCTCGATGGAGGTAATACCCTACTCCTGCTTGATTAATATTTATGATATGGGTAGTACAAGAGTGGATCTACCACGAGATCAAGGAGGCTAAACTCTAGAAGCTAGCCTATGGTATGATTGTTGTATGTTGGATTCTATCGACTAGCCTGGCCCTGGTTTATATAATGCACTAGAGGCCTAGGTTAACAAGAGTCCTAGCCGAATACGCCGGTGGGGAGAAGTCCTTGTCTTGATCGCCAAGTCTTGTGGAATCTTCCTTGTATGCGGCAGCTGTCCGAACTGGCCCATGAGTATACGGCCACGGGGGTCCTCGGCCCAATCTAATAGATTGGGAGATGACGTGGTGAGTACCCCCTACTCCAGGACACCGTTAGCCCTTGTCAGGGGGAAGCTAGGGATATTTTTGTTAATTGGCTGTACCACCTGAATATTCCAGTGGATGAAAATTGGCTGCTTCTGGGGGACTTTAATTTTTTGCGTTCTATGGATAACAGAAACTTGCCTGGTGGAGACTTGAATGACATGTTCATCTTTAATGAGATTATAGGGCACTTAGGTCTTTTGGAATTGCCCATCAAAGGAAGATCCTACACATGGTCCAATATGCAGGATAATCCACTTCTTGAGCAGCTAGACTGGTTTTTCACTTCTGTCGATTGGATATCTGACTATCCCATGACTGAGGTGTTGCCTCTGGCAAAAACTGCATCTGACCATGTGCCTTGTGTGGTTACAATTAAAACTTCTATTCCCAAGTCTAATATTTTTTGGTTTGAGAATTATTGGTTGGAGCTAGAGGGTTTTATGGATTGTGTTGACTCCTCTTGGCAAAAACAATCCAGAAAGGGACACCTTACTGCTAGAATAGCTGACAAGTTCAAATCCCTGAGAATGTGTCTCAAGATATGGCAGAAGAACATATCCAAACTGAAAATTCTTGTCTGTAAATGTAATAAGGTTATTCTGCTATTGGATGAGCTTGAGGAGTTCAGGCCATTATACAGACATGAATCCAATTTTAGAAAAGTGGTCAAAAATCATGTGGAGAAGTTGCTCCACCTTCAATGTCTTTATTGGAAGAAAAGATGTACTATCAGATATATAAAAGTGCGTGGTGAGAACAGCAAGTTCTTTCATGCTATGGCTACTGAGAGGCATCGAAGGAATTCTATTGCCAGCTTAAAATTATCTGATGGCACTGTAGTGACTGACCACTCTCAAATGGAGGGCATTATATGGAATTGTTTTAAAAATAGAATGGGATCTTCAAGGGGAATCCACATGGGCTTTGATCTATCCTCCTTAATTACTCTAGTGGAGGGATTATACATTCTCAGTAAGCCCTTTGAGAAGGAGGAAATGGACAAGATTGTCAAACATATGCCAGTTGATAAAGCTCCAGGCCCAGATGGTTTTAATGGTCTTTTCTTCAAAAGGTGCTGGCACATTATCTCTCAAGATTTTTATGAACTGGCCCAGGCTTTCTATGATGGTACTGCTCATCTGGAGAATATCAATAATTCATATATTACTCTGGTGCCTAAGAAGCCTTCACCTGAAGAGGTCGGGGACTTCAGACCTATTTCTTTAACAGGAATGGGTCTTAAGTTCCTCTCTAAGATGGCAGCCAATAGATTTCAAGAGGTGATAATGCAGTGTGTTCACAAGAACCAGTATGGGTTCATAAAAAGCAGAACTATTCAGGACTGTATTGGGTGGACATTTGAGTATTTGCACCAGTGTCATCAGTCCAAGAGGCCAATTGTCATACTTAAATTGGATTTTGAGAAGGCTTTTGATTCTCTTGAGCATGAGGCAATTGTTCAAATCTTGAGATATAAGGGCTTCAATGAAAAGTGGATTCTTTGGATGAAGCAGCTTTTGTCTATAGGTACCTCATATGTTCTGCTTAATGGAGTCCCTGGTAGGAAATTCTTATGTAAAAGGGTGTTAGACAGGGTGATCCAGTATCTCCCCTGCTTTTTGTCCTAGCTGCTGACCTCTTGCAGACTGTAATTAATGACATGTTCAGAAGGGGCATCCTTCATCTACCAATACCTTGTCATGATCAGGACTATCCTGTGATTTAGTATGCTGATGATACTTTGATTATCTTGCCTGCTGACAAGGACCAACTAATTGCTCTGAAAGACATGCTCAAGGTTTTCTTTGTGTCTACTGGCCTTGATGTGAATTATCATAAATCCTTTATTATTCCCATCAATGTGGACACTTCTGTCATGACAGAATTAGCTGCTGCTTTTGGGTGCCAGATTGGGAAAATGCCTTTTACCTACCTTGGGTTGCCAGTAGGTACTACTAGGCCCAAAATGGTGGACTTTATACCTCTGTTGGACTGCATGGAGAGAAGAATGACAGCTAGTTCCTCTTTTTTAAATCAAGGGGAGAGATTGTAGTTTCTGAACTCTGCCTTGTCTTCTATGCCCATCTTCTTCCTTTGCAGTTTGGCTGTCCCTGCTGGCATTTTAAAGCAATTGGAGAGAATTCAGAGACAATGCCTCTGGAGGAAGAATAGGGGTGAGCCTGCCCCTTCTCTTGCTGCCTAGGACCTTATTTGCAGGCCAAAAAACAAGGGAGGCCTTAGTATTCTTAACCAGGGTGTTCAGAATGTGGCTCTTCTTCTCAAACATGCAAATAACTTCCTTAATAAAAAGGATCTCCCATGGGTGTCCTTAATTTGGGACTCCTACTATCATGGCAGAGTACCCCAAGGAACTTCTGATTGTGGCTCTTTCTGGTGGAAGGATATATGCAAGGTCATGCAGAACTTTTGAGAATGTGCTTGGGTTCAGATCAATGAAGGAGACACTGCCCTCATGTGGTCTGACAAATGGCAGCTTGATGATCAGGTCTCTAGTCTCCAATCCAGATTTCCTAGGCTTTTTTCTTATGTTAAGGACCCCTGGATTACTGTTAAAGAGTTTTTGGACTCTTAGGACATGTATCAGCACTTCCATCTTCCTTTGTCCAGTTAGGCCTTTGATGATCTGATCACTCTTCAATCATTGTTGGATAGCCATGATAGAGTAAATGGATCCAAGGATATTTGGTTTTGGAGTGGCACTGCCAAGGGATACTCTCCAAAGCTGTTTTACTCCCATACTTTTGTGTCACACTCCTTCAACCCCTTGACAGCTTGGATCTGGAAGTCCTCATGCACAATGAAAATAAAAGTTTTTGCTTGGATGCTTATTATGGATAGGCTGAATACCAAGGACATGGTGGAAAGGAGGCATTGGCAGTTGGAGGATGGAGTAAATTGTGTTCTTTGCCCTTTACAGACTATGGAGACAAGAGATCATCTGTTCTTCAATTGCAATTTTAGTGTCAGAGTTTGGAACTATTTGCAAATTGACTGGTCGTCAGGGGACTCAATGGCTGAGCTGGTTATCAATGCTAACAGGAGCTTCAGGAAACCTTTCTTCACTGAAGTGGTCCTTATAGCTTGCTGGAATATCTGGATTGTTAGAAATGCTAAGGTCTTCAGGCATGAGAGATCTGGATTTAATAAATGGAGAAGATCATCCATCCATGATATTGCTTTAATGCAATATAGGGTTAAGTCTGCTTATAAGGATGATCTCCTTAGATGGATCTCATTTCTGCCGCCTTGAGGCTTGTTTTTTCCAACTTCTCACTTACCTAGAATAGCTTGATTACCCCTTGTAATCCCCTTATGTACTTGTACTTGCTCTCCTTATTAATAAAGTTTTGATATGCTGTGGGGGTTTTCTCCTATAGTTCCCAGTCAAAAAAATGATGGAAGGGTGAGAGTGCGTATAATCCATGGACTCAACATTAGTCACAAAGAACTCACATACTTATTGCAAAAATCTATTAGTCATCGAAACAAAGTACTACGCGCATGCTCCTAGGGGGATAGATTGGTAGGAAAAAACCATCGCTCGTCCCCGACCGCCACTCATAAGGAAGACAATCAATAAACACCTCATGCTCCGACTTCGTTACATAACGGTTCACCATACGTGCATGCTACGGGACTTGCAAACCTCAACACAAGTATTTCTCAATTTCACAATTACTCAACTAGCACAACTCTAATATCACCATATTTATATCGCAAAACTATTGCAAGGAATCAAACATATCATATTCAGCGATATACAAGTTTTATGTAGGATTTAATGACTAACCATGTGAATGACCAGTTCCTGTCATCTCTCTAAATAGATATAAGTGAAGTAAGAGAGTTTAATTCTTTCTAAAAAAGATATGCCCAGGCTCTAACAAATATAAGTGAAGCAAAAGAGCATTCTACAAATGGCGGTTGTCTATGTAAAGAGAAACACGCAATCCAAACTTCAAATGATATAAGTGAAGCACATGAAGCATTCTATAAAGCCATACTCAAAAGATATATGTGAAGTGCAATGAGCATTCTATAAATCAACCAAGGACTATCTCGTACCAGCATGGTGCATAAAATAAAAGTGAAAACTAAATGCAAAAGACGCTCCAAGATTGCACATATCGCATGAACGAAACGAATCCGAAAACATGCCGATACTTATTGAAGAAAGAGGGGATGCCTTCCGGGGCATACCCAAGCTTAGACGCTTGAGTCTCCTTTAATATTTACTTGGGGTGCCTCGGGCATCCCCAAGCTTGAGCTCTTGCCTTTCTTCCGTCTTATCACATCGAGACCTCCTCAATCATCGAACACTTCATCCACACAAAACTTCAACAGAAAACTCGGTAAGATCCGTTAGTATAATAAAGCAAATCACTACTCTAAGTACTGTTGCAAACCAATTCATATTTTGTTTTTGCATTGTGTCTACTGTAATATAACTTTTTCATGGCTTAATCCACTGATACAAATTGATAGTTTCATCAAAACAAGCAAACTATGCATCAAAAACAGAATCTGTCTAAAACAGAAAAGTCTATAGCAATCTGAACATTCACCATACTTCTGATACTTGCAAAATTATGCCAAAATTAGTAAAAATAAAAAATTTGTACAGCAAGATAGTGCAAAAGGAATCAGAACCATTTGACGTTCCAGTAAAACATGTAAAATCGTGCACTACAGACAAAGTTTCTGTCTTGCACCGCACAAACCAACAAGCATTGTAAACGTCCTAAAGGCAAACCTTGGCACATTATTTTTATAATACAATGGAATTTTACAAGGGGATAATTATTTTTGTTGAAAAGTTCCTGTAATCAAGATTCACAAAGTTGCCGTGAGCATGAACAAAGTTCAAGGAGCTCTCCCACTTCAACAATGCTTGTCTTTCTCACTTTCACTTTCCTTTTTGAAAAGTTTTGGGTTCCCCTCTTTATTTTTGTTATTTTAAAACTATATGAAAGCACTCAACAGAAATAAATGACTCTCTAAAACTTCCGGGTTGTCTCCCTGGCAGCGCTTTCTTTAAAGCCATTAAGCTAGGCATATAGTGCTCAAGTAGTGAATCCACCCGGATCCCAAGGTAGATCAAAGCCAATTTTAATTAACAATGATTTGTAATTTAGTAGTGAGCACAAAGCAACATATATCATGTAACAACGAAGTCTAACTCTCTTCCTATGCATCGGCATGTCATAAAAGAACAATTCATGCACACATAGTAAAGGCCAATGCCTAGTATAAACAATTTCTTGCAATTTTATTGTATTGGAAACATAGAGAGGTGGAGATATAGTTCCTATCTCATAATAATTGCAAGTAGGATAAGCAAGCACATGCATATTATATCTATCAAAATCATCATGTACAACGGTAAAAGGCAACCCATCAATATAATCCTTAATAAGTGCAAACTTCTCCGATATAGTGTAGTCGGGAGAATTCAATAAGATAATAGGACTATCATGTGTGGGTGCAATAGCAACAATTTCATGTTTAACATAAGGAACTATAGCAAGTTCATCTTCATGAGCATAATTCATATTGGCATCTTGGCCACAAGCATAGCAAGCATCATCAAAAAGGGATATTTCAAAATAATCAACGGGAGCATAACAGTCATCATAGCAATCATCCTTTCGTAAGCACGAGGGGGAATTAAACAATGTATGAGTTGAAGAGTTACTCTCATTAGAAGGTGGGCGGGGGTGATCAATCCGCTCTTCCTCCTTTTGTTCTTCGCTCTCCTCCTCATCTTTTTCATCCAATGAGGTCATAGTTTCATCAACTTCTTCTTCCATAGATTCCTGCAAAATATTAGTCTCTTCTTGGACAGCGGAGACTTTCTCAATAAGTGCATTAATTTCGTAATTGTATTCATAATTCTCATAACTATATTTTAGGATAGCTAAATATTCAGGTCTATAAACAGCATCATCAAAATCTTCAAACTCTTTTAACATAGATTCAATTTCATAAGCACCCATAAAAGGAACAAATTCTTCTATTTGTTTCACATCATAGCAATCATATATACCATTAGCATAAGAAGCTAAGGTTTTATTATCATTAAATTTGCATGAAAAGGGAAGGTGTGGAGCCTTCATCCTAAAGCAACAAGTATAATCATAACTCAAGCATAGTTGCCTAGCATACCACTTCAATATATGAATTTGATCCCATAATAGTTTCCCTTTTTGAGTCAAGCGATAATCCCTAAAGTATTCATGTTGATCCAACGTTACTCCCATTACATAATTGAATGGGGTTTTCTCAGGATTATTAAAGTAGTACATAATATCTTTCACATAACCAACATCGAGGGTTTTAGGAGGTTCCCCATCTCCATGAGCAAAACGTACACCTAATTTTTTTGGTATTTCGTGTTCCATATCCATCACTAAAGATAGAAAACAACTAAGAACAGCAAATAAAAATTACTTAGTGATAAAGCAAACAAGCACACACGAGAATATTCACCCCACGCTATTGCTCCCCGGCAACGGTGCCTGAAAAAGGTCTTGATAACCCACAAGTATAGGGGATCACAATAGTTTTCGATAAGTAAGAGTGTCAAACCCAACGAGGAGCTAAAGGTAGAACAAATATTCCCTCAAGTTCTATCGACCACCGATACAACTCTATGCACGCTTGACGTTCGCTTTACCTAGAACAAGTATGAAACTAGAAGTACTTTGTAGGTGTTTTGGGTAAGCTTGCAAGAAAGTAAAGAGCGAGAAAATAAAAGCTAGGGGCTGTTTAGATAAGGACACAGCTAAATTAGTTTTAGTAAAGAGCTTTTTGTCACGAGAAAGTTATTTGTCCCTAGGCAATCGATAACTAGACCGGTAATGATTATTGCAATTTTATTTGAGGGAGAGGCATAAGCTAACATACTTTCTCTACTTGGATTATGCACATATGATTGGAACTCTAGCAAGCATCCGCAACTACTAAAGATCATTAAGGTAAAACCCAACCATAGCATTAAAGCATCAAGTCCCCTTTATCCCATACGCAAACAACCTACTTACTCAGGTCTGTGCTTCTGTCACTCACGCCACCCACCATAAGCAAATCATGAACATATTGCAAACCCTACAGCGGGAATCCCTCACGCTTGTGCGACACAGAGAGCACCATAGGACAGCACCAATAATAAAACATGTAACTCAAACCAATCTTGATCATCAAATAGCCCATAAGACAAAACGAATCTACTCAAACATCATAAGATAGCCATACATCATTGGGAAATAATATATAGCGTTGAGCACCATGTTTAGTAGAGATTACAGCGAGTAAGAGAGAGGTTACACCGCTGCATAGAGGGGGGAAGAGTTGGTGATGATGGCAGTGAAGTTGTTGGTGAAGATGACGGTGATGATGATGGCCCCTAGTGGCACTCCGGCGCCACCGGAAGCGAGGGGGAGAGAGCCCCCCTCCTTATTCTTCTTCCTTGACCTTCTCCCTAGATGGGAGAAGGGTTTCCCCTATGGTCCATGGTCTCCATGGCGTGGGAGGGGCGAGAGTCCCTCCGAGATTGCATCTGTCTCTCTGTCTCTCTCTGTTTTTGCGCTTTGTTTTCTGGCCCTTCATCGTTTCTTAAATTCCCGGAGATCCGTAACTCCGATTGGGCTGAATTTTGGACACAATCTCTATCCGGAAATTAGCTTTCTTGTGGCAAAAGAAGGGCACCTACCACCTTACGGGGTGTCCACGAGGGTTAGGGGCGCGCCTGACACCCTGGGGCGCGCCCCCCTACCTCGTGCCCCCCTCGGGCATCGTATCGTGCTGATTCTTCTTCCCAAAAATCATAAATATTCCAACAAAAATCTCCGTCAAGTTTTATCCCGTTTGGACTCCGTTTGATATGGATATTCTGCGAAACCAAAAACATGCAAGAGACAGGAACTGGCACTGGGCACTGGATCAATATGTTAGTCCCAAAAATAGTATAAAAAGTTGCCAAAAAGTATATGAAAGTTGTAGAATATTGGCATGGAACAATAAAAAATTATAGATACGACGGAGACGTATCAGTGCCTTCCATACCAACACTTTCCAAGGAATTTATTATTAGACAACATAAAGTAAATTTGTTTTTATTTTGGGGCTGGGCATCCCTATTACTGCCACACTCTCGTGCAATAAAAAGTGAATAAACACTCATCTTGAGAATATAACATCTAGCATGGAAAAATATTGGCCACCCCATGCCGCTTCATGAGAAGTACAGGCACACACAAAGGAAATTCATTTTGAAAATTAGAGATGGCACATACAAATTTACTTGAAATGACACGGAAATACCGCATATAGGTAGGTATGGTGGACTCATATGGCATAACTGGGTTTAGGATTTTGGATGCACAAGTAGTATTCCCACTTATTACAAATGGAGGCCAGCAAATAGATTGAGAAGCAACCAACCAAGAAGCAAAAATTCACATAAACGAACATTAAGCATAACTAACACCGAATAATGCACCACAAGTAGGGTGTAATTTTTGCATAACTATTGACTTTTGTTCTTACATAGGGAATCGCAAACCTTAACACAAATATTCTTACTAAAGCATAATTACTCACCAACATGACTCACATATTACTATCATCATATCTCAAAACTATTACAAAGAATCAAGTTTATTTTGTCCAATGATCTTCATAAAAGTTTTTATTATATACCTCTTGAATATCTATCACTTTGGGAGCAATTGAATATATTGCAATTGCTTTTGACAAGCTCAAACAAATTAAAGTAAAGAACATGAGCATAAAGATTTTCATCCCTCAAAATAATATAAGTGAAGCATGAGAGAATTTTTTAAAAATTTACTAACTCTCAAATTAATCTAAGTGAAGCATGAGAGTATTTATTCAAAAAAATTAAAGCACATCGTGCTCAAAAAGATATAAGTGAAGCACTAGAGCAATTCAATAGCTCAAATAAATTTAAGCAAAGCACACAGAGCAATTCTAACAAATCATAGCATAACTTTGGCTCTCTCAAATAGGTGTGTCCAGCAAGGATAATTGTGACAAAATAAAAAGCAAAACAAGCAAAGACTCATATAATACAAGATGCTCCAAGCAAAACTCATGATATGTGACAAATAAAAATATAGCTCCAAGTAAAATTACAGATGGTTGTTAGAAGAAAGAGGGCATGCCTTCCGGGGCGTCCCCAAGCTTAGTTGCTTGGTTCTCCATGAATATTAACTTGGGGTGCCATGGGCATCCCCAAGCTTAGTATCTTTTCACTCCTTATTCCTTCATCCATCGTGATCTCACCTAAAACTTGAAAACTTCAACCACACAAACTCAACAAAACCTTCGTGACATCCGTTAGTATAATAAAGCAAATCACCACTATAAGTACTGTTGCAAACCCATTCATATTTTATTATTGCATTATACCTATTGTATTCTAACTTTCCTATGGCTTATACCATCCAATACAATCCATAGATTCATCACAATAAGCACTGTCGGGTGGTTGGTGTGACATATGCTAATGGGTGGCTTATCTGTGTGGGAGCCAGTAAGACGTCGCCGGTGCCTGGAAGCGGGATAAGGCGAAGACATGCATGCCGGCGAATCTTACCCAGCTTCGGGGCTCTCCATGGAGATAACACCCCTACTGCTGCTCTGCGGGGTCTCCGCATGATCACTCGATGAACAAGTAACTACAAAGTGCTCCTCGAGCTGTTTGGCGAGACGAAGAAGAAGGGCAAGGCTAGCTCTATTCTTCCCTCTATGTGTGTGGTAACCTAGATGAGATCAACCCTTTGCATGGGTGCCCCGGGGGGTTTATATAGGCCTACGCCCCGGGGGTACAATGGTAATCCGGCTGGGAGCGGATCCCAACCGTCAGTGTCTATGCTCGCCGGCTTCCGCGCCGGCTGCTGGGGCCCGCCGGCTGGTGGGCCCTGCCTGCTGCTGGCATCTTGGCCGATAGGCAGGTCCTACTGCCTAGGGCCTTGTCGGCGGCCGATTACTGTTGCCTCAATCCTGATGATGAGGGCTTTACCGAGGTAAGCGTGGCTACAGTGCCGCCTCCTGGCGGGCGATCACTGTAGCCTCACGTCGTCTTGTCTTCTTAATGGGGCGCCTCCTTCAAGGGAAGGAGCAAGCCGGCTTGGGAAAGCCGGCCATGTCTTGGGCCGACTAGGGGAGGCCTGGCCGCCTTCGAGTGTCTCTCTGCCCAAAGGGGCCCACCTCCCGTGGGCTGCGCTGACAGCCCGCCGTGGATGGCGCCATAGTCATCATGGCAACAGTGTCGCACCGGACGGGACATGGCTATCCCGTACGACGCACTGTGCCAGGCGTGCTCCGGGTTTCGGGGGTGGCAGGCTTCACTGTAGCCACGCCCCGTCCCATCACCATTATGTGGTTGCGGGCCTCGAGGGTACGATCTTGACCGCGCCGTGGGAGCCGGCTTCTTGGAGTCGGTCTTCTCGAGGCCGGCTTCTTGGAGCTGGCCCTCCCGCGGCTTTCTTCATGAGGGTTAAGGCCGGGCCGCCTCCCGACAGTCGGCCTGAGAGGCAGCCGGCATGGGGAAGGCGGCCCCACGTCTTGGTTTCTTGGAGGCCGAATTGGCTTGTAATTTTTTCTAAAGTGCCAAGGGGAGCCGGCTAGGCTACCCATGGTCATTTGCCCTGACAGTAGTCCCCGAAGCTGGTCGCGTTTCGAGGTCGGCAAGGGGAACGAGAAGCTCGGTCAGCTTCCTATCTTGAGAAGCTGGCAGCTGGGAGCCGGCTTTGCTTATGCACGCCGCCTTGGAAGGGGCGTCGTGGTCTCGTCAACGGGCATGTGGGCCAACTTGCGCGCTGACCGCGCGCCTCCCTGCATGTCACGTGGTGGGAAAGGCCTGCCAAGGCGCGTGCGCGACGGGACACCGCCGCAGGCCCGGGCCCGCCACTCCTGGCCTCGGCCCAGGCGCGGATCTTCTGCGGCCCAGGGTGGTCTGTTGGCCTTCCCGCGGCGGTTTCACCACGCCGTTAAAGCGCAATAATAGCGGGACGTGGGGGAGTGGGCGCAGTTAATCTCACGTCCCCCACACCACGCCTCCTCGGCTCCACCGCGAGAGCCTATAAGTAGGGGGAAGAGAGGGAGCGGCAGAGGCTCGCACGCTCTCCCTCGCTCCACCCTCCCTCGTCTTCTTTCCTCATTCTCTCCGTCACCGCAGCGCTTCTTCGCCGCGCCACTCTGCCATCGCCGCATCTTGCTTCTCACTGCGCCGCTCCAATGGCGCTGTCGAGCTCATGGGACGGCTCCAACGTCCTTGTCGAGCACGTCGAGTTCCTCCGCCAGACGCGGCGTCTGCCCAGCGAGAACTACGTGCGGGTCCGGCGCGCGCCGGAGGAGGAGATCTCGTCGGCGCCGGAGGACGGCGAGCGGGTGATTTTCCGCTTGCATTGCATACGCGGCTTCGGCCTCCCGGTGAGCGGATTCCACCGCTCGTTCCTCGAGTTCTACCATCTCCAGCCGCATCACCTCACCCCCAACAACGTGATGCTCCTGTCGGCCTTCGTCACCCTCTACGAGGGTTTCCTTCGCGTCCTCCCCACCATAGAGCTCTGGGGGGAGTTCTTCCAGAGCAAACTCGGCACCGTCGTCGCCGGCGTGCCCGCCCCATGTGGAGCCTACATCGCCATGAGGCGGACGGGTGAGAACAATCCGTTCCCCTCCATCCCGCTGATCCAGTCGGTGAAGCTCTGGCAGAAGTCGTACTTCTACGTGAAGAACGTCGCCCCGCAAGGCGACTTTGTCAATCTGCCGCCTTACGTGGCCGGCCCGCCGGCCTCGAGGCCGGCCTCATGGAGCTACCGGGCCAGGACACTGTCCCAGGCCGGGAACGCTGCCGTTGCCCGACTCCGGGTTATGGCGCAGTCGGAGGGCCTGGTCGGATCTGACCTCGTGGCCGCCTTCGTGGAGCGCCGGGTTCTCTCGCTCCAAGGCCGGCCGCACATGATCTGTCAAATGAGCGACCGCTTCGACCCGTGCCGGCTAAGCACCAGGGAGATGCCTCACGCCGAGGTGTCCTACCTAGTGAACTACATCGCCAACTGCAAGCTCGCCGAGGATTGGCGATTCGGAAAGGAACCGTACTCTCGCGCCAAACCTCCGCCTGCCGTAAGTATTTCTTCTTTCTTTTTCTTTTTGTTGTCGGTCTCTTGGTAGCCGGCTTCTGATCAGCCGGCTTGTCTTCCGCAGAATCCTCTTCTTCCGCCAGTGGCCGGGACCGCAGGGGCGGCGCGCCCATTTCTCCCCGACCGTACGGTAGATGACGTCGATGGCCCGGACCTTGGAGCGGCCGCCATGGAGGACGTCGCCGCGGGGGAAGGTGGCGAGGTAGGCAGCGCGGGGCTCGGAGCCGGCCTCCAAGACTGGGCGGACGACGACGAGGTCGAAACCGTTCCACACCGCCAGCCGGCGCCGGATTCTCAAGGCGCAGGCTCTTCTGCTACGCCGGCCGCTCGTGGCGCCGCGCCGAAGCGCCGGGCCGCGTCGACTTACTTCGGCAGCCGGCCGAAGAAGCCCAGGCGCACCGCTGCGGCAACCAAGCGGGACGAGGCGGCCGCGAAGGCGGCCCGCTTCCAGAAGGTCGTGAAGCGGCCGCAGGCGGTTTCGGCGTAAGTGTTAATCATTTTGTACTCTTGTCGTGCTCTTGGATTGGAGTTCTTCTAAATTCTTTCTTGGTTGACCGGCCAGGGCGCCGCTTTCCCTTGAACATGGTCCTACCGGCTCCGTGATTGACTCGGCCGGAGGGTCTTCGAGCTCCCGCCGCGTGGACCCCCGCGCCGACCTCATGGAGGCTACGGCGCGAAATGCGCAGGAGGCGCGGGAGGAGCAGGAAGCGTCGGAGCGGAGAACCGCCCAGGCGGTGAAGGAGCAGGCCGACGCGGCGGCCAAGGCCCAGGCGGAGGCGACGGCCGCGGAGAGGGAGGCGCAGGCCTCGCGCAACCGGCCTCCACAGCTCGTCATCCCCCTGCGGAGTGTGGCTCCCAACGCCCCCGTGCCTCCGTCTAAGGAAGCCGACCGCGGCCAGGAGGCGGCGGAGCGGAGGGAGGATGATGTGGTTGTCTTGGAGGAGGTGCCGCGGACGGCGCCGACTGGAATGGGCCAGGGCGGCCAGCTGGCTGCGGCGCCAGTGCAGCCGGCCGTGTGCGAGCCAGCAGCAGGAGCCGGCCTGGTGGTGCAGCCGTCATCACGCCGGCGCGCGGGGGAAGCCGCCTCCGTGCCGGAGCCAGACAGAGCTGCGACCGCCAGCCAGACGGCGGAGGCCTTGGAGGCGGCCAGCTCCAGCACGTCCGAGTGGGCGCCCAACGAGGAGACGGGCGAACTGAACGCGTCGTCCCAGGAGGTCCGGAACCGGCTTCACGCCCATGCCACCGCGCTGCAGCGATATACTCGCGACTTCCTTGCGACGCGGGCCGTCGTTCGGGTGAGTCTTCTGGCCTTGGCTGCTTTAGGTTTTTCATTTCTTCTGTTGGGGCGCGTCAGCGCACCCACTGGGTGTAGTCCCCGAGTTCCAAGTCGGCTGCTGAGCAGGCGGCTCGGAACTTACTAGGTCCTGATAGTTATCTTATTCTTGCATCCTGTCTGATCTTCTAGGAGTACCATAACCGGAGTGCCGCCGCCTTCGACTCCCAGGCTCGGGAGATGCGCCAGAAGAGCGAGGATCTGACCAACAGCCGGAGTGCGTGCTCCGTTTTCTTCATATCCTGTGGGGGCGCGTCAGCGCACCCACTGGGTGTAGTCCCCGAGATCCGGGCCGACTGCTGAGCAGTCGGGTCGGATCTTCCCCGACGAATTCTTCCTTATTGTTTCTTCCTTTGTTTTCATGCTTGCAGGGGCCAACGCCGACTTGAGGGAGCAGCTCAGCGCGCCCAGACCATCCTTCGCGCCAAGGAGGCCGAGCTCAATGCCTTAGTCCAGGAGCGCGACCGCCTGGCCAAGAAGTTGGCCGACCAGGAGGAGAGCCACAAGGCGGCCCTGAAGGAGGCGCGAGATAGCGAGGCCGCCCTCAAAGCTGAGTTTGAGACCGAAGCGGTGGGCTGGGCTGAGGCAAAGCAAGCGCTGAGCGAGGGTTATAGCCGGATCGAGGATCTGATCGACGGTAAGCCGCCTCCCTTACTCTTTGCTCGCCCCCTTGCCCTCTGATTTGTCTTTTGGTTTGTGCTGCTTTTGTTCTCTGCGCAGACTACTTCCCCCGCCACTCCGGCGCAGCCACCCAGGCCATCGAGGCCTACCGCGAGGCACGCCGGCAGGCAGGGGTTGAGATCGCGCCGGACGCGTGCCGGACACTTGAGGAGCAGCTCTTGGCGATCCAAGCCCGGCTGCAGCCGGCACACCGCATGCTCCGCCGCCTCCAATGTGCCAGAGCGCAGGTGTTGGCCGCCCTCTGGCCTGGCCAGGCGATTCCCCGCACCCCGAGCCGGACTGTCGACTGGCTGGAGGTGGCAGTTGGCCGCTTCGAGGCCTGGAAGGCCTCCGCTGCCCGATCTGGCGCCAGGCGGGCGCTGGAGTTCGTCCAGGCCTGGTACCTCGGGCTGAATTTGGAGCAGCTGAGGACTTGGCGGGAGGAGGCTGATGAAGAGCTGGTGGAGGTGCGGCCGTCTATCATCCGACGTGCTTCAGCTCTTGCCGATTTACTGACACCAGCGTCTTCGCTCCTGAGGTGGACGAAAACGACGTCGCCTAGCCGGAGGAGTGGTTCGGGCTGAACCCGGCGGAGGGTGAGGATTCGGCGGAGGAGATCGCCTCCAGCGATGAAGGCGAAGACGAAGAAGGGGAGGAGGAGGAAGACGTCGAGCCGGCCGGTGAAGCAAACAGCCAGCCTCAGCATGACCGTGCCTCCAGCAACGAGGTGCGCGCTAGGGCGCCCTCTGCGGGAGGCGGTGATCACGCCGAGGTTCACCAGCCGGCCACTCCTCCAGCCGGCGCTACTGTCACAGCCGACCTACCCGACCCGCCAATCGCTCCCTTGGCTTGACCTGCCGTCTTTGTTTTTCCTGCTTGTTACTCTTTGAACAATTTTTATTAAGTTTGCGCAGTTCCACCCACTGGGGGTGTATTCAAACCATGTTGAATGTTGGCCTTTTTGAGGCCCTTTGTGTAAATATAATCATGCATGTGTTTGGCTTCCATTCTCGTATGCTTTTTATCCTTAGGCTGTTTCCTTTGCCGCCTTCCCCTGATTGCTGCCTTCCCAGCCGGCAGCTGCTCTGCAGTCTGTGGCTAAGGAAGGACTCGGCTATCTTTTTTGGGGAAGGCAAGTACTCGAGATTTCTTAGATTATAGCGAAGTGAATGGAAGCCGGCCGGCCGGCTACTCTTGTAGTCGGTCGGAGGTGGGAAAAGGCGGCTTTTTATTATGTTGGTCCGTTAGCCCCTAGCCGTTTTTCGTGTGGGCGTCCTTTCCTGCCTTTGGCTCCTGCCAGCCGGACAGCCGATTCTTTGAACTGCGACTTTTGGCAAGAGAGGGCTTTGGAGCCGGCACACTACTTGTCTGACCGCGGGTAGGACTTCTAACATAACTCAAGGCGGCCAGTCCCCGGGCCGACTAGTCGAACCCGGTGCCGGACGAGAGAAGTTAATGTAATGACATAATCGTAGGCATGGTATACTTCATAGATAAAAAGATGGCAGTCCCCGAGTTCTCCTCGGGGAGCCTATTGTCTCGTACTTAGTACAAAAGTTAGCGTGATACATACTGCATTTCAACTATAAAATCATCGGAGGAGGTTGGCATTCCATGGCCGTTTTGATTCCTTGCCGGAGTCGTCTCTCTTTCGTGCCTTCGGCTTCTGCGCGTCGATCAGGTAGTAGGAGTCGTTTCCTAGCGCTCTGCTGATGATGAAGGGGCCTTCCCAAGGGGCCGACAGTTTGTGCTGGCCGGCTGTACGCTGGATCAGCCGGAGCACAAGGTCGCCCTCTTGGAAGGATCCGGCTGTGGTAGCGGCGCAGACCCTGCTGGTAGATGGCTGACCGGCTGAGGGCTAACAGCCGGCTTTCTTCTAGCAGGTCGACGCCGTCTTCTCGTGTTTCCTTGGCCTCCGCCTCCATGTACATGGTCACCCAAGGCGAGTCGAATTCGATGTCGGTTGGGATGACCGCCTCGGCACCATATACGAGGAAGAAAGGAGTGAAGCCGGTTGACCTGTTTGGGGTAGTGCGCAGACTCCAGAGGACGGTCGGCAGCTCATCGAGCCAGTAGCCGGCCGAACGCTCAAGTGGAACGACCAGTCGGGGCTTGATGCCGGAAAGGATGAGGCCGTTGGCTCGTTCGACTTGGCCGTTCGACTGCGGGTGGGCAATGGACGCTAAGTCCAGTCGGATGCCCTGCGTCGCACAGAAACGTGCCAAGGCTCCCTTGGCAAAATTTGTGCCGTTGTCGGTGATGATGCTGTGCGGCACGCCATACTGAGTTGTTATATCTGCGACGAATGTCACGGCAGTCGGCCCATTCAGCTTCTTGATTGGCTTCGCTTCGATCCATTTGGTGAACTTGTCCACGGCGACAAGCAGATGTGTCATGCCACCGCGCGCCGTCTTGAATGGGCCCACCATATCCAGACCCCAAACGGCAAAGGGCCAAGTGAGGGGAATGCTCTTGAGTGCCGAAGCCGGCATGTGTTGCTTGGAGCTGAAGACTTGGCATCCTATGCAATGCTTGACTAGTTCCTTGGCATCGTCCAAAGCAGCCGGCCAAAACAATCCATGGCGGAAAGCTTTGGCGACTAATGATCTTGAGGCCGCATGGTGGCCGCATTCGCCTTGGTGAATGTCTCTGAGGATTGCTGTGCCCCTCTCTTGTTCAATGCATCGCTGGAAAACTCCAGGACGCTGTGCCTGACGAGCTCTCTGTTGACGATTGTGTATGCTCCGACTCGGCGTTGGACTTGTCTTGCCTCTGTCTCGTCAGCCGGCAGTTCTTGGTTTATCAGGAAGTTGAGGATGGGCTGGGCCCATGATGGAGCTGTGACTTCTTCTATTGCCAACGTGGCTATTGCAACCAGGGTGGGCGGGCTGGGTGGTGAAATGCTGGAGTCGGCCGCCGCTTGTTGCGTTGGTGCAGTCCCTGGGCCGACTACCATAGTCCCTGAGCCGGGTTCAGAAGTCCCCGGGTCGGGTGCGACTACGGAAGTCCCCGAGCCGCCTGCTGAAGTCCCCGCGCCGCCTATCGAAGTCCCCAGGCCGCCTGCCTGGCTCTTTGAGCCGGATTCGGCTGCATCGGGGCTAGGCGGCACGAAGATGGAATCAGACTCTGGAGATGGCTTGATAGACGGCTTGAGGAGGCGTTGCAGAGAGACGCCGGTTGGAATTGCTTGCCGAGTGGAGCCTAATCGGGCCAGGGTATCTGTTGGCCCGTTGTCGGCTCATGGTACGTGGAGGAACTCGCATCCTTCAAAGTACCCGCTGATCTGCTGGACGAGGAAGCGGTAGCTTGGCATGTTTGCGTCCTTGGCGTCCCAGTAGCCGGATGACTGCTGGACTATCAAGTCTGAGTCGCCGTAACACAGGATCCGGCGTATGCCGAGTTCTTTGGCAAGCCGGAGCCCGTGTACGAGCGCCTCATACTCGGCCACGTTGTTGGAGGCGGCAAAGTGAATTTGCAGCGTGTATCTAAGCTTGTCGCCTTTGGGAGAGGTGAGGATGACGCCGGCTCCCAAGCCGGTGAGCATCTTGGACACGTCGAAGTGCAGGCGCCAATGAGTGGAGTCCGGAGCCGGCGGCAGGTACTGGGTCTCGGCCCAGTCGACGAGGAAGTCGGCCAGTGCTTGGGACTTGATGGCGGTGCGGGGCTTGTAGAAGATCGTGTAAGGGGCCAGCTCGATGGCCCATTTCGCCACCCGGCCGGATGCATCCCGGCTGCCTATGATCTCGGCGAGCGGGGCGGTGCATACAACCGTGATGGGGTGCTCTTGGAAGTAGGGCTTCAGCTTCTTGGCGGCAAAGTACACGCCGTAGCACATCTTCTGGTAGTGGGGGTAGTTCTGCTTCGAGGTAGACAACGCCTCGCTCAAATAGTACACCGGCCTCTGGACCGGCTGGGCTCGGCCCTCTTCTGGGCGCTGGACTACGATGACGGTACTGACCACCCGGCTGGTTGCAGCAATGTAGAGGAGCATGAGCTCCTTCTCAGTCGGTGCCGCCAAGACAGGCGGCGTGGTCAGCATCTTCTTCAGCTCGTGAAAAGCTTGGTCGGTTTGGTCGTTCCACTCGAAGTGAGTGGTCTTCTTCATGACGCGGTAGAGGGGGAGAGCCTTCTCTCCGAGCTGGCTGATGAAGCGGTTCAGGGAAGCCAAGCATCCGGTGAACTTCTGGACGTCTCGCAGCTTGGTGGGAATCGCCATTCTCTCAATGGCCTTGATCTTTACTAGGTTGCATTCGATGCCGCGTTTGGAGACCAGGAAGCCTAGGAGCTGGCCGGCTGGCACTTCGAACACGCATTTCTCGGGGTTGAGCTTGATCCGGAATCGGCGCAGGTTCTCGAATGTTTCCTTGAGGTCTTCTAGCAAGGTGCTGCGCTTCTCCGTTTTCACCACAATGTCGTCCACATAGATGTGGGCGTTTCTGCCGAGTTGCTTGAGGAGGCACTTCTGCATGCAACGCTGAAAAGTGGCACCGTCATTCCTCAAGCCGAATGTCATAGTCAGGTAGCAGAAGGCTCTGAATGGCGTGATGAAGGCGGTCTTTAGGAGGTCGGCCGGGTCCAACTTTATCTGATGGTACCCGGAGTAAGCATCCAAAAAACTCAGCAGCTCGCATCCGGCTGTGGAGTCTATCACTTGATCTATCCTTGGCAGGGCAAAAGGATCTTTGGGGCAGGCCTTGTTGAGGGTCGTGTAGTCTATCCACATGCGCCACTTATTGTTCTTCTTCAGCACGAGGACCGGGTTGGCGAGCCACTCCGAAAAGAACACTTCCATGATGAAGCCGGCAGCTAGAAGCCGGGCTATCTCTTCTCCTACAATCCTTCTCTTTTCCTCCAACAGTCGGCGGAGGGGTTGCTTGACTGGTTTTGCACCTTCTCGGACGTGTAATTTGTGCTCGGCGAAATCCTTCGGAACACCCGGCATGTCCTTGGGGGACCATGCAAAGATGTCCCGATTCTCACGGAAAAAATCGCCGAGCTCACCTTCCTATTTGCTGTTGAGGTTTGCCCCAATGACGGCAAACCTTTCCGGGTGCTCGGGGTCAAGAGGTGTCTTCTTCGTTTCCTTGGCCGGCTGGAAGGAACCTTGGGCATCACATTCTTTGGGATCGGGGGACAGGGCCGGCTGCTTGCCGGCCATGGCCACGATCCGGTGATGATGCCCTTGGTGCTCGGCAATCACTAGGGACTCGGCCAGCAGGCTGCTGGCCGCTGCGCACTCGGCCGATTTCTTGTAATCGCCGACTATGGTGATGATGCCCTTGGTGCTCGGCATCTTCATCTTGAGGTAAGCATAGGGAAGGCTCGCCAGGTCGAGCCTGCCTCTCCTCCGCCCAAGCGCGGCCGGGGGCGTCCTCGCAAGCATCCCGCGGCCACTTTCTCAGCCCTTCATGGCCGTGGGGGCGATTTCCAGCTGGGTGACGGGCGGGCAGCGGCGACCGGGGGGCACGCCTCGGTCGCGCACCCCCCTAGGCCGCGTTCTCGCGCGGCAGAGGTGCTGCCGGAGTTTGTTGTGTGGTCGGTGGAGCCGACTAGTACCCGGCTTCATCTTCCTCGCTCCCTCCTTGGCGAGCTCCCGGCCGGCGCCCCAGGCGGCCTCTGGCTCCAAGCAGATGGCTGCTGCAGCTGGGCCTCATGGGCTTCGCTGGAGGTCTCCGCAGCTGGGAGCCTGGCCTTGGCCCGCGGCTGGCAGACGTTTGCCCGCGTGCGGGGCCTGAGCCGTCGGTGCACCCTGTACTTCAAGTTTGACGGCGATGCCACCCTCTTCGTGAGGGTGTTTGGGGGAAGACGGTCGCCGCGCAGGGTGCTGCCCTGAGGACGACGACCGCGGCCAGGAACCCAGCCCCGACGACGATAGAGAGGGCAGCGCTCGCGTGATCGGCGGTGCTCAGGGTTCCCCAAGCTTCACCGGTTCTCCCTCATGCGGCGATTCTTCCAACGGTGGTCGCAGCCAGCCTCCACGCCGTCGTACCTGCCTGGGAGGCGGCGGTGCGTCTGCCCACCGTCGCGCTCCGGTGAAGCGCGAGAGGGAGTCCGCCTGAGTCCTGGAAGAGGCTCGAGTCTTCCCTACAGGCCGGTGTGAGGCGAGCTGCGCCCGATTTGTTCTTTTCTTTTCCTTTGTCCTGCATAGAAAGACAGTAGCATGGGGCCCCGCGGGGGCGTGTTTGGGTTATCACTGTTAATTATCGCTTTGCTTTTGTTATCGTGCCTTCTGGCTTCGTGCCCATGAGTAGATAGTTTCCAACCCCAGCTATGAGGGGGCAACCGACCCAGGCCCTGTGTTCATGTCGCGGTGCCAGTGGGGCACGGACTGGAGGGGTGCTCCTTCAACGGACCCAGGTCGCGAAACCTTTGTACGGCTTGGACAAAAACACTCGTGAGGGCGCCCGGTTGCTCCTTCCCCTCGTAAGGCCTTGCATAAGAGAAATCGAGGCAGGAGAGTGAAAAAGTCGAAGAACCATAAGTCAAAGGCGGCAATAACTCCAATAAAACTTTGAATGAAAATGAGCAAGCCAACTGCGGAAAGCAAATGAAAAGGCCGCATCCGGCACCTAGTCTAGTCTTCGACGTCTTCTCACCAGCGCGGAGCTAAGTGCTGCCACTGGGCGTGGGAGGGAGCCCCAGGGCCTGAGGCCGGCGCTCCTGAGACTCCGGGGTGTGTACAGCCCCACTCATTATTACGTGAGAGTCTCACAGGCGGCGAGCTTCACAGACGTTGGCCTTCTTCACAGGCTCCGGGCCTTTCTCAGGGGGAAAGAGCTTCACGGGCGTTTGCCCTCTTCACAGGCTCCGGGCCTTTCTCAGGGGGAATGAGCTTCACGGGCGTTCGCCCTCTTCACAGGCTCCGGGCCTTTTCCAAAACGCGAGAGCTTCACAGGCTCCGGGCCTTTTCCAAAAAGGATATTCTTCACAGGCGTTCGCCTTCTTCACAGGCTCAGGGCCTTTTCCAAAAAGGATAGTCTGCACAGGCGTTCGCCTTCTTCACAGGCTCTGGGCCTTTTCCAAAAAGGATAGTCTTCACAGGCGTTCGCCTTCTTCACAGGCTCCGGGCCTTTTCCAAAAAGGATAGTCTTCACAGGCATTCGCCTTCTTCACAGGCTCTGGGCCTTTTCCAAAAAGGATAGTCTTCACAGGCATTCACCTTCTTCACAGGCTCTGGGCCTTTTCGAAAAAGGATAGTCTTCACAGGCGTTCGCCTTCTTCACAGGCTCCGGGCCTTTTCAGGGGTAGAACCTCTGGAGGTGCTGGATGTTCCACGCGTTCTGGATCGGCACCCCCTCCTGGGTCTCCAAGCGCGCGGAGCCGGGCATGGAAACATGAACAACCTTGAATGGGCCCTCCCACATAGGAGAGAGCTTGTCCAATCCTGGAGAGGACCTGTCTGAGCACGAGGTCTCCTACCTCGAGAGTTCTGGGGCGGATGTGGCGGCAGTGATATCATCGCAGCACTTGTTGGTACCTCGCCGCCCGCAGCACGGCTTCTCGGCGGCGTTCCTCCCCCAGCACGAGGTCCATCCCCCGCATGGCGTCCTACTGCGCCTCGTCAAACGCCAGGACCCGCACGGAGCAACGTCTGACCTCGTGAGGGAGGACCGCCTCGGCTCCATAGACCAGGAAGAACGGGGTCTCTCCCGTCGGCTTGGTCGCGGTTGTGCGGATGGACCATAACACGGACGGAAGCTCGTCGTTCCAACCTCTTCCGCAGGCCTCCAGCTTCTTCTTGAACGTCCTAGTTTTGAGGCCCCTTAGGACCTCTGCGTTGGCTCGCTCCGCCTGGCCGTTGCTTCGGGGGTGTGCCACCAAGGCGTAGCATATCTGCGTCCCAAGGTTAGCACAGTATGTTTTAAAGAGGTTACTGGTGAACTGCGAACCATTGTCTGTGATGATGCGGTTGGGCACCCCGAACCGGCTCACAATGCCCCTGATGAACTTGACTGCGGATCCTGCGGGGATGGTGTAGACGAACTCTACTTCATCCCACTTGGTGAACTTGTCCACGGCGACGTAGAGGTAGCGGTAACCCCCTGGCGCCCGAGGAAACGGGCCCAGGATGTCCAGCCCCCAGACTCTGAATGGCCACGAAAGGGGTATAGTCTGCAGGCCTCCCGCCGGCTGATGGATCTGTTTGGCGTGGAACTGGCAGGCCTCACAAGCCTTCACTAGCTCGACGGCGTCATTGAGTGCGGTGGGCCAATAAAACCCACTGCGAAACGCCTTGCCGACGAGGGTCCGTGATGATGAATGATGCCCACAGTCCCCGCCGTGTATGTCTTCCAGCAGTTCCTTTCCTTGCTCCCTGGAGATGCAGCGCAGGGATACGTCGTTTGGTCGCTTCCGGTAGAGCTCTCCATCCCTGATGCAGTATGTTGTGGCCTGCCGTGCCACACGCTCCGCTTCCTCCTCCTTCTCCGGCAGGGTCCCCTGTGTTAAATAACTTCGGAGCTCCGTGATCCAGCACCCCTCCTGAGGCTCCATCATCAGGAGCAGGCGCGCCCCTGAGGCCGGGCCACAGACCGGGGCTCCAGAGGCAGGCGGCTGGGGGAGCTCTTCTCGAGGCTGAGTTGTGCTTGATAACGACGGCATGGCTGAGGGTTTGAAGAGCCGCTCCTCGAAAACGCCAGGCTCCTGAGGTAGCCGCCTGGACGCCCGTCTGGCGATGTTCTCGGCCTCCTGGTTGGTGCCACGGGGTACATGTTTCAACTCCAGCCCCCAGAACTGCTTCTCCATCTTGCGGACCTCTGCAAGGTAGGCCTCCATGTGCTTCGGCTCGTACACCTTATTGGAGAAATTGACGTGGAGCTGCGAATCGCCCTTGATGGTGAGGCGTTTCACCCCCAGGGCAACTGCGGCCTTCAAGCCCGCTATTAGACCTTCATACTCCGCTATGTTGTTGGAGACCTTTTCACCTTGCTGGAAACAGAGCTGTACTGCGTAGTAGAGCTTATCCTGAGTGGGCGATATAAGCACCGCCCCAGTCCCAGCCCCATGCCTGGAGAACGCCCCATCAGAGTACATGACCCAGCCTTCCGGTGCCTCGCTCCTCGGGGAGAGGGACCGGTCCTCGTCAGCCTTGAGGCCAGGTGCCTCCGTCCATTCTGCCACAAAATCCGCTAATGCTGCTCGTTTGATGACCCTGGTCGTGCTGAATTCGAGCTGGAATGCTTGCAGTTCTATGTTCCACTCGGCGACCCTTCCGGCCGAGTTAGGGCTCCTGAGCACCCTCTCCAACGGGTATGACGAGACGACCTTGATGGGGTGACCCTGAAAGTAGTGTCGCAGCTTGCGTGAGGCCACCAGTAGCGCGAGGAGGAGCTTCTGAGGCATGGGGTACCGTGCCCTCGCGTCCCGCAATACCGTGCTGACGAAGTACATGGGGTGCTCAACAAGGCTGGGTGTGTCAATGCTTGTGGTGCCCTCCTGAGGCGATTGCGCCTCCGGAGGCGATGAGGCCTCCGGAGGCTGACCATCTGGGTGCGGAGCTCCTTCCACCTCCTGTGCGCTCCTCTGCGGCAGTTGATTCTCCTCAGCTGCCGCGGCGGTTTCTGCGGGCCTGATTTGTTCCTGTTTTGCCTTGTCCCGGGCTGCAGCTGCGGTTTTGATTCGACGCTCCTCCCTAACCGCCACTAGGGCTGCACTGGCGGAGTAAGGAGTGGCGGCGAGGTAGAGCACCAGGGGCTCCTGAGGGCGCGGGGCCACCATGACCGGAGGGCTGGTCAGGTATCTCTTGAGATCTTGGAATGCCTTGTCGGCCTCTTCAGTCCATTCAAAAGTCCCCTTTTTCTCCATTAGATGGAAGAAAGGCAGCGCTCGCTCCCCCGGCCTGGAGATGAAGCGCCCTAGCGCGCTCACGCATCCAGTGAGCTTCTGCATTTCTCTGAGGGTCTTTGGCGGGCTCATGTCCTCGACCGCCTTGACCTTCTCCGGGTTGGCCTCGATGCCTCGGTGGGACACGAGGAAACCCAAGAGCTTGCCTGAGGGGACCCCGAACACACACTTCTCTGGGTTGAGTCGCAGGTTCACCGCGTCGAGGCTCGCGAAGGTTTCCTCCAAGTCTTGTATCAGGGTCTTGGCCTCTCGAGACTTCACCACAATGTCATCGACGTAAGCCTCGACATTCTTCCCGAGCTGCCGGCCTAAGGTGATGTGCATCAGCCGCTGAAAGGTCGCCCCTGCGTTTCGTAGCCCGAATGGCATGCATGTGTAGCAGTACACCCCACACGGGGTCAGGAAGGCTGTCTTCTCGACGTCTTCTACCGCCATCTTGATCTGGTGATACCCAGAGAAGGCACCCAGGAAGCATAGCAGGTCGCATTCCGCGGTGGAATTGACGATCTGATCGATGCGGGGGAGCGGGAATGGATCTTGCGGACATGCCTTGTTGAGGTTGGTGAAGTCGACACACATGCGCTCCTTGCCTCCCTTCTTCGGCACAACGACAGGGTTGGCCAACCAATCCGGGTATCAGACCTCGTGAATGACCCCAGCGGCTTCTAGTTTGCGAGTCTCTTGGACGATGAATTTCTGCTTCTCTGTGGACTGCCGCCTCGCCTTCTGCTTCAAGGGGCGCACATTGGGGCACACGTTGAGGTGGTGCTCGATTACACTCCTAGGGATCCCCGCCAACTGGTCAGGCTCCCAAGGGAATACCTTCTTGTTTGCGCGCAGGAACCTCACCAGGGCTTCCTCCTGCTCGGGCTTGAGGTTGGCGCCTATGGTAAAAGTGGCACTGGTGGACCCGTCCTCATCGACGGGTATCTGCTTGGTTTGTGCCTTGTCTTGGGTGAACAACTGCTTCTTCTTCGCGGGTGCAGCCCCCTTGGGCTCGGGGGCCTCTGACTCGGCGGGCTGCATTGACGCCGCCGTCTTGAAAGCGAGCTTGATCACTCGCAGCGCGTCTCCGGTGTCCCCGTGCACGGTGAGGGCACCGCTGCTCCCGGGCATCTTCATGAGGTTGTACGCCGGGTGCGTCGCGGCCATGAACTGGGCCATCACTGGGTAGCCGAGGATGGCGTTGTAGCGGAGGCCGATGGGGGCGATGTCGAAGTCAACCATCTTCGTGCGGAAGTTGTCGTAGGTGCCAAAGGTCACTGGGAGCCGGATCTGCCCCAAGGAGCTGGATGATCCGCCCCCAACGCCAGAGAAGGGCCGGCTGGGTCGCAGTCGTTCCAGGGGTATGCGGAGGAGGTTGAAGGCCTCGACCGAGAGCACACTGAGGCCCACACCGCCATCGATGAGAGTCCTGGTGACGGCCACCTGACAAATGGTGGGGGTGCACAGCAGGGGGAGCGCACCCAAGCAGGCCGAGTTGGCTGGGTGGTCCTCCGAGCTGAAGGTCAGGCCGGCCTTGGGCGCGGCTCGGTCCGGGAGAGCCCCCTGCCACGCGGAAGCGGCGCTGACTCAACGGACGAACGGCTTGACGTGGTGACTTGTAGGCGGCGCCTGCGAGCCGCCCAGGAGGGCCGCGACGACCGGGGGTGTTGGTGTAGCGGTGCGGCTGTCTTGCCGCATGGACGGATGCCGGGACGACACTCGCTGCTCGCTCCCCGCCGGGCCAGTGGCGGCATTGATGGCAGGCGACGGGGAACGACGAGGACGCCCGTCGGCAGGGGCCGTCTGGGCAACGCAGGAAGCGAGAATGGCTCGGCGCCCGGCGCGGGCCCGACGAGCGTCAGACATGGACGCGATGGTCGGAGAAGAACGGGGTGGTGGAAGAAGAATTCCGGCACACCCCTACCTGGTGCGCCAAATGTCGGATTTCGGGTTCCGGCAGACCCTTAAGGTTCGAACTCTGGGGTGCGCGCGGAGATTACGCTTCCTACCTACCCGTACTCGTCCGCCTCGCAAAGATCTAAACTACCAAAAGAACAGCACAAGAGACACAGAGTTTATACTGGTTCGGGCCACCGATGCGGTGTAACACCCTACTCCAGTGTGGTGTGGTGGATTTCCTCTTGGGCTGATGATGATGAACACTACAAGGTAGGACAACCTCGCGAGGGTCTGTTCTTGGCCTGCGGGATGAACTGCCAGGAGGAGTTCAATCGCCCTTCTCTCTCTCTGCTGTCTATCTAACTGATTGCCAGGTTGCTAGATGTTCCGATCTTCCTAGATGCCTCTACCCTGGGGGTGGCTAGTCCTATTTATAGGCAAAGGCCCTGGGCCTCTTCCCAAATATTGAGCGGGAAGGGTGCCAACAATTGGCCATTTTGAAGGGGAACATCTGGTACACTTATCCTGACTAAAGTTGGTCCTCGCCTGCCAAAGGCTCTGGTGATGATGCTGGCTTGGGCTCCACAGTGACTTCTTCCTTGTCGCGGAGCTGGTCTTGGTCTCGTTGCACCGAAATGGGTGCCTTTGCTTGGTCCTCCCGCCTGCGCTTGCACCCTTTGCACCAAAGAGGAAAGGGAGGACACTGCGCGGGCTGGCGCCCGCCTGGCGCCCTTGGTCGTCATGGCTTGCGTCATGAGCACCTCGTGAGGTACCCCGCCTTGATCTCTCCGCCTCCTCGCGAGCCAACCTATTGAGGCCGCGCCTGAGGAAGCTCCGTGTCGTCCGCCCCGCGAGGCTTGGCCCCTCGCGAGGGTCTTGGGTTTGTGTTGATGAAGATGGGCCGTGCTGGGCCCCCTTTGAGCCACGTCGCAGGCCGCAGGCAGGCAAGTCTGGGGACCCCCGTTCCCAGAATGCCGACAGAGTGTTGCCCCCATTATGTCAGGATTGCCATGAGAATTGCAGCATCTCTCATGAATTCTTGACGCAGTGATACTTCTTGCCATCATTTTTCATTCCTCGGTCCCGTGTTGTCACAACTGGAATGCCGACAAGTGAACCATGATGTGTGAAATCAATACTCCTAGGAACCGTGTTGCTTGGTAGTTAATGGACAATAATCTTATCCTTAGCGTGTCGATTATTGAATCATCACCCTAAGATTTATCGTGCTACCTAGTCCTTATTTCCGGTGCACTCTTCGATCAATGAGTTAGGAGTGTGTCAATCCCTCACTCTTCTGATCATGTCGTCTTGCCTTGAAAAGCAAGGTTGTTCTCGAGCTTAGAGACATATCGGTGGTTCGTGATTTTCTGGATATCTTCACGGAAGTATCACCAGGTCGTCCCCTGACTGATATGTTGAGTTCGTGATCAAGTTGATTTTCTTATAAATCACCCCTTCTCCAAGGATCTGTGTTGCATATCCCTGAGCTAGTTGGTTGAGAAAGACAACAACTTGGAGAGTTGGAAGATAGAAGCTTGTCTGACTTAGTTCATGTTAAGGGATATCCTTTTGTGTGTGTGTGTGTGTGTGCTGAAGAAAGGTGATATCTTCATCGATTGGTCCTCGTGATCAGTTGTTGGATCTATTGCCTTGTCAAAACTTTGACTTGAGTATGGGATATCGTCAAGTCAAATCAGAACCGACGATGATCGTAATGTTGTCTTACTCGTGGTTGATCCCTCGAGCATACACCATTACATCCTTTGGTCTAACCAATGCTATCACCGTGTTCACATGATGGTGGAAGTCCAATGATATAGAAATTCTGATGAGTTGCTGTTGAACTCATCAGCAGCATCTTGCCTCCCCCATGATTCATGTGGAACATTAAAGCCAGCATTGGAAACTTTTATAAGCATTATCTTCGTGTCCCGTTCATGAGGTATACGTTTGGATGAAAGGAGTGACTTCCTCTAATTCACGTGCATTTGATGTAAGTTGCCGCCATGAATTTGAGAAAGGTTTGTTTTTGCTTCCTCTGGAATCATCCCAAGTCAGTCATGCATATGTGCGAAGTATTATGTGGTTTGGAGACTTGCAACCTTCATTACATATGCATTCCCTAGCACACCAAGCCACTGATTGATTTGTTCAAGGAGAAGAATTTTCTTCTTAAGAGCTAGACTTACGCAAGGACTTCGATATCCTCGATGATGGTTCCCCACCTGAACTCGATAGTGTTTTATTATAAGACTACTATGTGGCCATTTTGTCGTGGACAACATGCTCACATGTATGTAGCAGAACCAACTCATGTTTTGGAGCTTGCCATCATAGTTCATTTCTCGAGAATCTCGCAACGTCATCTCGTCGATTTGTGTTGCAAACTTTCTTTTCCAGACATGACTTCTGAAATATCCTGCTACCAACCAGATCTGAATCTCAGGTAGATATGATGGTTGAAAAAAAATCCCCAACATCTGCATGTTGTTCCCAGCTTGCACCGCCATTGTGCTAATCTCCCATGGACTACCCTTCTCGGTAACCTCTGGTCAGGATCTTCTTCAAAAGTGGTCCTACCATGGGTCCCATCCATTTCCGATGATAAGCAAAAGTCATCCATTGCGTTGTCTTCAACAAGGTAGTCCACATCATCCATCCTAGTCCGAGTATGCCATTTCTTCGAGCTCTTTCAAACGATCAATTGTAAATTGCCTTAAGCTGGTATGAAGAGTTTCAATGATCTATGGATTGAGAGTAATTTTTCTTGCCACTTAAGGGAACAATCCAACGAGTCACCTTTCCCAAGGTGCCCCGTTACGGGATCACGACAATTATTTCCACGCCACCTTGACACCATCCACCATCTTTTTAAGCATGGAATTGTTTCCTATCAAACTGAACCTTTGTTATCAGTTTCTTTCCATCCCTCTCGATGTGTTTCGTGTCTCAGCTCGAGAGATGTTTCAATGTCTCACTCGATGAGATGATCCTGAGTTGTTCGATCTTCGAGAAGATCGATCCTTCTGGAGTTTTCCTTTCCTCTCATTATCATGTTAGTTGGAGTTCTCAGAGCAAGACATCGAGACAAAGATGGTGATCGTGTCACGGTTCTTATGAAGTGCAACCTGGATCGTGAAGATTATGTTAGCTTGTGTTTCCCCTTCACCTTACCCTACGCTTGAATCTCGGGACGAGATTCTTGTTTAGTAGGGGTGAGTTGTCACATCCCTAGTTCTGGTTTGCTCTGGGCTAGCTAGTCATGTGTGCATCATGTTTAAAATTCAATGAATTTGAAATGGGGACTTGTGAAAGCCTCAGAAATCATTTTGAAAATGATCAAGATAAAAATTGCTTCAATTTGGCCCAGGAAAATGTACCTGTTTTTCTCTAATAATATTGGCCAGAGTGAAAATTCCAACCAATATTTTTAGGAGCTCAGAAACATTTATTTTGGCCATTTGAATTAACCCAATAATTATTTGCTTTGGATTTATATTTAATATATATATTAAATATAACCCCAATAATTCTGGAAGTTTGCGAGTGGCTTTGTATATATTTTAGCAATCCATATAATAACCTATAGAATTTATTAATATGATTTAGTGGTTAAACTAATTCAGAACAAAGGAAAGAAAATAGGAAAAGAAAAAAAATGGAATCAGAGAGGGAGAGAGAACTACCTGGGACAACTTACCTGGCCTTCCAGCCCACCTGGTGGCCCAGCTAGCGGCCCAGCCCACCAGGGGCTCCCGTGTCTTCTCCTTCCTCTGCCAGAAGGACCGAGGCGCGTGGCCACCGCATGCCGGCACGCCCATGGCCACCTCCTGCCTGCTTGCCGCTGCTGGAGACGGCCCCGAGCTCCACGACACCCCCCTGACTGCCCCTCTCTCTGGACCCCCTCCTCCTCCTCTGTCTCTCCCTCCCGCGATCGACCACCGAGCACCCGATAGCGCCGACGAGAACCACCGCGGCCATCGTCCACCCCTCGCCTCGCCGATGCTTCCAGAAGAACCGCCGCGCCTTCCTCTTCGTCTCCACCAACCCACATGACGCCGGAAGCCCCTGAGTGCTCCCCCCGTCTTCTTCTTCAACACCGGACGCCGGAGATCCCCATCGCCGCTCCGCTCTTTTTGGTGCTTCCCCGACCTCGCCGACGACGCCATCGAGTTCACTGTGAGCTCCTTCCCGCTCCCCCTCCCTCGTTTTGCTCTTTTCCGTGCCGTAGCACCCTTGCCCGCGAGCTCTGAGCTCCGGCCACCGCCATGGCCAATGAACTCCATGCTCATGCACTCTCCCACTCGCCCCAACACCACAAAAATGATCACCGCGTCCCCGGGAAACGAACGCGCCGCACCGTTTGCTTTAGCTCGCGCTGAAACCCGGCACCCGCTCGAGCCCGAGCTCCGCCGCCGCTAAACCTCGACGCCAGCGACACACCTGGGCACCCCAGGACCGCCCAAAGCCACCAACCAACACGCCTCGTTGCGCCGCTTCCAACGCGCCCAGCCACGCGAGCTCCCGTCGCCGGAGTTGGCCGGACGGGCGTCGCCGTCGTGCTGTGCTTAGCACCGGCGTTTAGCCGCCGACGTGGCACCTTCATTAGTGGCTAATGACGCTGCTAATTAAACCCCACAGTCAATGACAGACAGGCCCCACTAGTTTAATTAACTAGCAGGCGAAGTAAGTTAGAATTAATCTAATTCTACTGGACCCACGCGTCAGCATTAACTTTGCTGACGTGTCCGTTGACCAGGCCCCACCTGTCATTGACACTGCGCAGCATTGTGTAGGTTTGACCTAGACCGTTGCTGTTGACCTGCTGACATCACAGTGACGCAATGGTGACGCAGTTAATAATTTTCTGGATTTAAAATAATTCAGAAAATCCAGAAAATTGCCTAAACTTCTAAAAATCATAGAAAATCAACCGTAACTCAGAAGGAAATAATTTATATATGAAAAATGATCAGAAAAATCCAATCTATCCATATGTACCATTTTCATGCATGTTAGATCAACTTATGGCTGCTGTTTAGGCCAAATCATATAAATGGCATTTAAACTCTCACATATGGACTTTGAATTTGAACCTAGGGTTCAAACCAACTCCATTTAACATGTTGCTAGTTGCATTAGCTCAAATCACAGCATATTTCCATGTCACATTCATGCATCATATTGTGCATTGCATTGATCGTGTTTCCTCTCTGTTTGCCGGTATTTGTCCCCTCTCAGCAGACGTGGTTCCGACGATGAGTTCGATGACACCGATGAAGAACTATACTATCTTCAGAAGTGCCAGGCAAGCAAAACCCCCTTGTTCATTCCGGTACAATCCCACTCTCTCACTCCTGCTCTCTTTTACTGCATTAGGACAACAACGATTCAACTGTTACATGCTGCGGTAGTTGAACCCCTTTCCTCTGCATGACCTGTCATTGCCACAGTAAATAGATGAAACCCACTAGCATGAGTAGGACTTGTTTGAGCCCTGATGTGCCTACTCATTCATGCATGTTTGTCATGCCTGCTACTACTTAGAGTTGAGTCAGGTCTAATTCATCGGGGATGAATTGGAGGTGTGTAAACATGTCCTGCTGTGTGTGAGCTAAGTGTGTGAACACGATTTGGTAAAGGTAGCGGTGAGAGGCCATGTAGGAGTACATGGTGGGTTGTCTCATTGAAGCCGTCCTCAGGAATTGAGTTATGTGTTTGTGATCCATGAAACAGTTACTACCACACATTGGGCCCGAAACCAATGGACCCTCTCGGCTTCTTGATCACCCTTGTCCTCTGTCCAGGAGTTGCAAGTAGTTTCTGGTGTTTGTAGTATGCTGGATGCCGTGGGCAGCGCTGACCTGAGGGGTGGGCTGTGATGCGGTAGGCACATGGCACGATGTACCGGGCGCCCGTTTGGTGTCTCGGGAACCCTGCTCACATCGTTCGGGGCCGTATGTGGAAACCTCGGCCGGACTCCCTGCGGATGGAACCTGAATAGGCGATAAACCTGGGCTAGAGACTTGAGTGTTTAGGTAGGCCGTGGCCGACACCCTCGCTGGGCTTCCGCTTGAAGGTTGCCGAGTACATGTCGTGTAAACGGCGATAAGTGGTGAGAGCGTGTGTGAAGAAGTACACCCCTGCAGGGTTAACATCATCTATTCGAATAGACGTGTCCGCGGTAAAGGACTTCTGGGTTGCCTATAACAGTTCATAGATAACTTGAAGTGGATACTCTAAAACTCGCAAGATAAGCGTGGGTGCTATGGATGGCGTTTCTTGTAGGTTGACGGGAGCGGATCCATAGTGGTGTATTGATTGGTGAATATGTGGACTCGAGTGCGCCACCTCAAAAGAGTTGCTTGCAGTCGTAGTTCAGGTTAGCCACTGAGTCAAAGCTGGCTTGCTGCAGTTAAACTCCACTACCCCCTTTGTTGATACCGATGCATATGTAGTTAGTTCTGATGTAAGTCTTGCTGGGTACATTTGTACTCACGTTTGCCTATTTTATGTTTTGCAGAGAGACATCAGTCTCGCTAGTAGTTTCGTGTGGACTTCGATGTTTAGCTTGATACCTCAGCTACGATCTTGTGCCCTCGGCAGGATCTGGTAGATAGTCAGGCTTCTCAGCCTTTTTCATTTGTAGATGTCTGTACTCAGGCATGTTAAGCTTCCGCTTGTGCTTTGACTTGTATGCTCTGAATGTTGGGTCATGAGACCCATGTTTGTAATATCTCTCTCCTCGAAGCCTAATGAATAAATACTTGAGTCATAGAGTTATGTTGTGATGACATGTTGTATTTACACATATCGAGCATATTGTGTGTATGATTGAAATGCTTGGTATGTGTGGGATCCGGCAACCTAGTTGTTTATCCTTGGTAGCCTCTCTTATGGGGAAATGTAGTCTTGTGCTTCCATGAGCCATAGTAGTCCGCTACAACCCAGTTCACCGGAGTCCTGCTAGCCCAGCACTACTACTCCGGAACACTTGACTGACCGGCATGTGATTCACTTCGTTCCCGTGTCTGTCCCTTCGGGGAAATGCCACGCGGTAACATCCTGAGTCCTGCCTAGCCTGCTACAGCCCGGGTTCCCGGAGTCCTGTTAGCCCAGTGCTACAGCCCGGATTCGCACGCTGCTGACCGACATGCTCGATGTTGATTCATGTATGCCTGTCCCTGTAAGTTAGTGCCACTTTGGGTTCACGACTAGTCATGTCGGCCCGGGTTCTCTGTCATATGGATGCTAGCAACACTATCATATACGTGAGCCAAAAGGCGCAAACGGTCCCGGGCCATGGTAAGGCGACACCCGTGGGAATACCGTGCGTGAGGCCACAAAGTGATATGAGGTGTTACCGGCTAGATCGGTTTGACTTAGAATTGGGGTCCTAACAATACACTACAAAAAAAGACACATCCATGACATTTTGGGCCGAACGAATTTTTTTCTGTCATACATATGACACTTCTATGACGATAGTTGTGACAAAACCGGGTATCATCATAGATGTGGTGGGCTCCTACTTCTATGACAAAAAATCATGACAGAAAATGGGCTTTTCGTCCTGGGGGTGCCGGAGACGCAGCTGCACAACATTCCTTGGGCCGTCCATGACGGAAAAAACCGTGGTAGAAGCAAGGGCGAGGAAAATTTCGGGGAGTTCCCGGTTACGGTGGGAGGTCGGGGGCCGAGCGATGCGCGTTTCTCTCGTACACGTACGCGCGTGTGTGCGAGGCATTGGCTCTAACTGAACCCGAGCGAGGCGTTGGTCTCTAACTGAACCCGAGCGATTGCACTATAGGCTACGCGTTACTGAACCCGAGCGATTGATCGATGGGTGTTAACTGAACCCGTTCGAGCGATTCCTTCGCTACTGCTGCTAACTGAAGCCGATCGATGGGATGAACAGTGAGCGTTGCGGGGGGGGTGGATTAACAGTGAGCGGTGGCGTTGCCTCTGGATGAATAGGACCCCGTGGTGTGGTGGACAGCTGGATGAACAGTAGACGATGGAGGGGTGCCCGTGGAGGGGTGGTTGAACAGGACCCCGTGGTGTGGAGGGATGGATGAACAGTAGACGGTGGAGGGGTGCCCGTGGAGGGGTGGTTGAACAGGACCCCATGGTGTGGAGGGCTGGATGAACAGTAGATGGTGGAGGGGTGGTTGAACAGTAGCCGATGGAGTAGCGCACGGTGGAGGCTGGATGAACAGGAGCCCGTGCAGGCTAGAGGTCGACGGTGGAGATGAACAGTATCCCATGGAGTCCGATTTTGCGGTACGCCACATCCCTCCCGATGAACAGGACCCCCGTTTCGACCGTAGGAGGTCCGTTTCGTCCGTTTTGCGGTATGCCACACCCCTCCCGATCAATAGGACCCCCGTTTCGACCGTAGGAGGTCCGTTTCGTCCGTTTTGCGGTACACCACACCCCTCCCGATCAACAGGACCCACATTTCGACTGTAGGAGGTCTGTTTCCTCCATTTTGCGGCACGCCACACCCCTCCCAATCAACAGGACCCCGTTCCGAACATAGGAGGTCTGTTTCCTCCGTTTTGCGGTACGCCAGGCCTCGTTTCCATTGCCTGTTCCGTCCAAGCCCTCCCGACGAACCCGACCACGCATTCTGTTCCGACCCAACCGGTTGGCTCCCACGCGTTCCGTTGCCTCCCGATGAACACAACGCATTCCGTTGCCTCCCCATGAACATGCCGCATTCCGTTGCCTCCCCATGAACACGACGACGACGTTGTTTCTCCGTTCCGACCCAGCCATGTCAACGAGCCCTCGTCGTATGTATGCGCGAGTAGGCGTTAGAGACCTGCCCGTATGTACACATACGTGGCCGTATTTTATTTCTTGCACCCTGGCCGCTGTACGTACGTGTACATGCTACGTGCGCGCCTCTACTACGACACGTGCACGCCTCTACATCGACCAGTATATATGTACGTACACGTTCGCGGCCAGAATGACAACGCTACGTACGCTTCGACCAGGTTGGTCCCGACTGTCAGGCACTTCCTTGCGTGCGAAGATGTAGCTGGTGGGTCCCAGCAGTCAGGGGGGTGAATCGTATTTTTTCGGACGCACTTCCTTGCGTGCGCAGATGTAGCTGGTGGATCCCAGCAGTCAGGGGGCGAATCGTTTTTTTTGCCCGGACGCACTTCCTTGCGTGTGAAGATGTAGCTGGTGGGTCCCAACAGTCAGGGGGAAATGTGTTTTTCGCGAAATACAGTGGCCCGTCTGGTGGGTCCTAGTTGTCAGGTGGAGGAATCATTATTTTCCACGTAATAAGGAGGCACTTCCTTGCTGCAGCCATGGACCCAGTTGTCAGCCTCTCCACGTACAGTCCAGGTCCGATGGAAGTCGTTCCTTGACGACGTTGATGACTCCGCGCTGAGAGCACCAGGGCGATGGACGACGGCAAGGCCTAGGAAGGGGACGACGCGGAGCCGGGGAAGACGCGGCAGCGGAAGCCCGCGCAGAGAGGAGTACGAGGGTTCACTGGTTCGGCTGCGGTGTGAGGCTGCCGTTGACGCAGGGCCTGGCCAGGGGTGGGAATAGTAGGGGCGGTGAGGCCTCTGCGGCAGCACATCCGGCCACGGGAGGCAGGAGCATGCGGCACGACCGGCGCTGCTTTGGGCGGCTGGAGCAAGAAGACCAGAGGTTGAAGAAGCACTACGGCCGTTGGATGGACATCGTACGGTCACTGGAGCTAGAATTGTTTATATTCACTAAGTTGACAAAGCCCTCCATCCCCGTCAACTTAGTAGGCCCACAAGTCAGCCTCCCACCAAGGTGGGTCCCAGCTAGTAGGGGATATTCATTTTTGTGCATAATAAGGAGGCACTTCCGGTGGGTCCGAGCTGACAACAGGGGAAACGTTTTTTCGTGAAATACGGTGGCCCGTCGGGTGGGTCCCAGCAGTCAGGGGCAAGCGTTTTTTTGTGATATACTCGTGGGCGTCCGGTGGGTCCCTGCTGTCAGGTGGAGTAATAATTATTTTCCGCGTAATAAGGAGGCACTTCCTTGCGGCTGCCGTGGACCCAGCTGTCAGCCTCTCCACGTACAGTATTCATCCGATGGAATTCGGTCGTTGACCATATTGACCACGCCGCGCCAAGAGCACCACGGCGGTGGACGATGGCGAGGCCTAGGAAGGGGACGACGCGGAGCCGGGGAAGACGCGACAGTGGATGCCCACGCGGAGAGGAGTACAAGGGTTCACTGGTTCGGCTGCGCTGCCGTCGCCGCAGAATAACAGGGGGTGTGGGTGAGTGGAGTGGAGTGATGGCCTGGCCAGTGGTGGGAGTAGTATTGGGGCGGTGAGGCCTCCTCGGCAGCATAGCCGGCCACGGGAGGCAGGAGCAGGCGGCACGACTGGCACTGCTTTGGGCGGCTGGAGCAAGAAGACCAGAGGTTGAAGAAGCACTACAGCCATTGGATGGACATCGTACGGTCAGTCGAGCTAGAATCATGCATATTGAGTAAGTTCACAAAGCCCTTCGTCCCCGTCAGCTTAGTAGGCCCACTATACTGGGTCCCAGCTAGCAGGGGGAGTATTCATTTTTTTGTGCGTAATAAGGAGGCACTTCCTTGCGTGCGAAGATAAAGCTGGTAGGTCCGAGCTGTCAGCGGTGGTAACGTTTTTTTCATGAAATACAGAGGCCCTTTCGGTGGGTCCCAGATGTTAGGTGGAGGAATCATTATTTTGCACGTAATAAGGAGGCATTTCCTTGCGTGCGGCCGTGGACCCAGCTGTCAGCCTCTCCATGTACAGTCCACTTCAGATGCATGTCAGTCGTTGACCACGTTGACCACGCCTTGCCGAGAGCACCAGGGCGGTGGACGACGGCAAGGCCTAGGAAGGGAACGACACGGAGGCAGGGAAGACTCAGCAGTTATTTTTGTTTCCCACGCGGAGGGGAGTACGACTGTACGAGGGTTTACTGGTTCGTCTACCGTCGCCGGAAAATAACAGCAGGTGTGGGCGAGTAGAGGGATGGTTAGGCCAGCGATGGGAGTACGGTGGGGCGGTGAGGCCTGCGCGACAGCACAGCCGGCTGCGGGGAGGAGGGAGCAGGCAGTCCCGTCGGCGCTTGTTTGAGCGGCTGGAGCAGGAAGAGCAGAGATTGAATAAGCACGACGGCCGTTGGATGGACATCCAACAGTATACAGGCCATCTATGGAAAGCCTCAAATCTGTGGAAAACAGCATACAGCCCATCTGTCATTATTTCAAATAATTTACAGCCCATTTCAAAAAAAATTACAGCCCATTTACTAATTCTTATGGGTTTTTTTGGAGCCCACATTCTTTTTGTTAGCATTACAGCCCATATTGTGGCCACGGTTAAAAAATTATACGAAATTTTGCATATGTCGGTGCGGTCTGAACTGTTTTTAATCCCGAAATTTCGAGTCACATTCAGACTAATTTTAAAAATAAATGTATATCAATATAAAATCCAATAAATTGTCCACACATAAAAATCAATGCAATTTAAAATCTCGAAATGAAAAAAGATATTTGAAACTAATTGCCGGTTTAATGTGTTTTAAAAATGTACAGCCCATTTCTCATTACTGATAGGCCATTTTCTCGGCCAGCCGAATGAAGCTCTCCTCGTCTTGAAAGATTTGCAGCCCAACATGCCTGATAAAGCGACTTACTTGACAAATCACAAAAAAACTGGGCTAGCCATTTTCAAAAAGAAAAAAAACTACTCGGCTGGTCTGTGGTAAACATAAAAGAAAAGGCTGTCTAGACAGGCCAGAGTGTCCCGCACAGCCCAGTTGACACCCTACTTCCGTCTCAAAAACAAATTAGATAAATGCCACGCCGATTATGGCGATTCATAAAAATGCCACTGCAATTTCCAAACTTTGAAAAATGTCACTGCAATTTTTGCAAACTTTGAAAAACGCCACTGCAGTTTGCAAAATTTGAAAAACGCCACTCCAGACTTCGAAAAAGGCCACTAGAAATGGCATGAAATGGCATTTTTCAAAGTTTGGAAATTGCAGTGGCATTTCTTGGATACACCAGCTTCGGAGTGGCATTTATCAAATTGACCCAAAACAAAAATAACTGGGCGAGCCGCTGGGTCCCTGGTGTCAGTCGCTCGTCGTGCAATTCTCTCGTTTATTGACTATGTTGACAATGGCACGGGACCCAGATGTCAGAAATCCACTAGGAGGAGCCATTTTTTATTGCCTTGAAATAAGGAGGCACTTGCTTGCGTACTGCCATGACCTTGGCTGGTCCCTGTTGTCATCCTCTCCACGTACAATCATCTCCTGAGTGTGTACGCATCAACTTGCTAGGCCCACAAGTCAGCCTCTAAACCCGTGGAGGACAAATACAACCCATTTAAAAAAATAACAGCCCACTCCATACGTTCAAACGGAAAGTTCAACATTCAGAGCAAAGTAACAGGTCTGATCCACATATAGAGTACTGAACTTCCACGTTGACAATCATCATAGACAAGTTAACTATCTACTCCCACTAACACTCTAGTAGCATACAAGTACTAACTTACTCTTGGCTAACTACACGATGCCGGCCGCCATATGTGGTACACGCTAAACGCCGGCACCGGCATCGTGCGCCTCGCCTCGGACTTGCAAGAGGTGCGATAGGGCGCGTTGCTCGCGCGCGTTGGCCCTTTCCATGCCGGCGTGGTCCACCGAAGCTTCGGCTTCCAAGCGAGAAACCCACTTGACGAGCTGGTAGTAAAAATCGGCGTCGCGAACGCGTGCGTGCCCGACAGCCTCCATGGCTATTTGCCGGGCACCGGCCTCCACGTAGTCGGCCCAGTTGCGGGCGCTCTGCTCGCGACTCAGAGCGTTGGTGCGCTGCTGCTCCATGTCCCGCTGGCGGCACAAATCGGCGATACGCTGCTCCTCCGCCAGGCGGTCGCGCTCCAACAACTCCTGCTCCTCCGCCATGCGGTCGCGCTCCAACAACTCCCCGATCTCCGCATTGCTATCTAAAGACAGATAGAATGCCTCCTCCCTCCGTCTGCCTTCCGGTGAAAACTCGAACACTTGTTCCGGCAGTGACCGCCTCTGGCGTCGCCTACCGCGGACGGGCGGGGGCACGGCGTACGTGGCGAGCGACGTCGGGCCGGTGGGGGCTTATGAGGATATGGTGAGTTGGGTCACGGTGGCACCGGAGAAGGCTGGGAAACAGTACTTATAGGCGGAAGGTAGCGCGACGGTCATCGGAATGCAATGCATAATGGCTTAGCGCGCCAGCTTGCTGTGGAAAACTAGAGAAACTGAAATTATGACTGTGTCGTCCCGTCCCATCTGGGTCACACGCCGGCATGGCGGTCAAACGAGTGCACTCGAATCATCTCCCTCCTTGTTAATAATGATTCTACGGATTTTAAGCGTATCTTTTTTTGCATCAGTTAGCTGTCTTAATTACGGCCGGCTGCATGCAGGCACTCAGAATCGCTCGCAGGCAGTACGCGAAGCAGCATGCAATGAGTCGCAGCCGAGGGCACGCATGCAACCACTCAAATCGCTGGAATTATTTAGGCTTAAACTTCTGCATGCCGTTAATTATTGCCATGCCTTGGTCTTGCTGCTTTGCTCACGGGACTAATAAATCCCGGACGGAGGGAGTACCTTGTTTGGTGAGAGGTTTGAATTAAGCCCTGCAAACCGGAAAGGAGGTACTAGTACGTGCATGATCCGCTATTTATCCGTGTAGGATCGATTGTGTAGCTTGTCAGTTTCTTTAGAGGTAGGCATTTTTATCCGTGTAGGATCGATAGTGTAGCTTGTCAATTTCTTCAGAGGTAGGCATTTTTATTCAAAAAACTGCCACTTTTCATCTTACGTCGCAAATAAAACTGCCAGGAGCGCATTTGTAGGCTAGCTAGTGATCGATCAGTAACTTGTAAACACTGAGCGAATAGAAATAAGTAACTGTTAATGCATCTCAATGATTCACTGATCATATACAAATATGTAGCTCCAAAAGCAAAGATCAGCCACTTTGGATCTTGCATCGCAACTAAAACTAACTAGTACGATTCCCATACATAAGATCGACATGTTAATGCATCTCAATGATTCACAGATCATATACAAATATGTAGCTCCAAAAGCAAAGATCTAGAAAAAACATCTGTTCTTCCTACTAACATGGATCCTTCTATTGGCCAACATTCAGTACAGACTGAAAGACAAATTTGTTTGTGAAGTCTACAATTCCTCTTGCAAACGTAAGTGGTTTCACCAACAGCTGGAACCATGAGAATGAACCACGCATGATGGAGGAACATCCACTGCAATATGATTTGGTATTCTCTCGATCACACCGCGAGACTATTTTCGGAATACAAACTTTAACTTAGGCAAAATGATGCCCATTGTATAATCAGACCAAAGCAATGAAGCACCTAGTGTTGGCCAATAAATAGTACGGTACTACTTTTCTGCAGTCCATGAAGTGACTATCCAATCTTTCTGTGTCTATTTTCAAATGGCACTGCATGCAGTGACTATACTATTCTCTTGTGCAGTTCAACCAAAATTGCGGACAGTTTGTTTGTTTGCCAAATAGAAACTGGCGGACATCTCTGTCTGCACAAATATCAAGCAGCTACTAAACATATACCACACCTTGTATTTTTCGGTTTAAACATGTCTCTTCCGCTTAGCATCTGTCATGTTCTGCACTGGACAATCTGATATAGTTATGTTTTGCCCTGGACAATTTCATACTAAATTGATTTGCCAGTTCAGAGCAGAAATATAGCGCCTATTCTTCATCAGATCAAGGATATCCATGTTCACAGTGATGGAAGAGGTGAAATTGATACAACCGAAATTGAGTGTCCAATCATTGAATCTTGTCCTGCACCTCCAATGTAGGTCCACCCTGCCAATAAATTCACATGCAAACCACTAGTATTACTATCTAATGACAGTACAAAAAGAGTGGCAAGATAGTAGCAAACCATGTATCTTCGTAATGAACAGCTCATAGTGCCACCAATTGGATATAAAGGTTTGGAAGAAAACATGCTCCTAATGTTGAACCAGTTGGACTTTTTGTGCAGTTCCACTAAAATCGAGCATCCCTGTTTGCATAGATATTGAAAGTGTGATTACTCTAAAAGTGGCACTAGTTGAAGCATAGACTCACAAATATAAGCATTCCAATTTCTTAATTGGAAAAGGTAGCAAGACTATTTCTAACCACCTGTTTGAAGGAATAAATAAAGCAACAGCGGCTGATGTCAGGAAGGCATACATAGTTTTTTCTGAAAAACTGAGCCATTCCTGACCTTTCCTCTTCTTTTAAGCAAATTTTGTGCAGTTCTACTAAAATAAAATGCCATCACCGCCTTGACAATTCAGTGACATTGTACAACAGGAAATGACTTAACATTACATCATGATGTCAGGTATGTAGTCGACAGGCATTAGAGACAAACATACAGACCTCCTCCAATAACATAATGAACATTAATTTTAACAAAGGTGTGACTAGCTTTACCGGGATAATTTGAGTGAACTCTACACCCTTTGTTCCTTAATATAAGACGTTTCGCGGTTCAATTTAAAGTACCCAAACGTCTAGTATTTAGAAAAACAGGTAGTAGTTTTAATGAGCACATACCTGGGAAAGCTTGCCACACTTTATTTATGTCCATGCGCTAATGCAACACCATTCGAATACTACAAATATACACTAATCCGGTGGCTAGTGTAACAGTAGAGTAGTTAGTTTATTATAGGGTATAGTACAATGGTTTTACTGAACGGATTTCAATAAACTCTAGCACTGGAAGGTTTCTATAAGAATTAATAATACAAAATGCAAAGGTAACAAGTTTCAGCATGTTGGAAATATGCCCTAGAGGCAATAATAAATAGGTTATTATTATATTTCCTTGTTCATGATAATCGTTTATTATCCATGCTAGAATTGTATTGATAGGAAACTCAGATACATGTGTGGATACATAGACAACACCATGTCCCTAGTAAGCCTCTAGTTGACTAGCTCGTTAATCAATAGATGGTTACGGTTTCCTGACCATGGACATTGGATGTCGTTGATAACGGGATCACATCATTAGGAGAATGATGTGATGGACAAGACCCAATCCTAAGCCTAGCACAAGATCATGTAGTTTGTATGCTAAAGCTTTTCTAATGTCAAGTATAGTTTCCTTAGACCATGAGATTGTGCAACTCCCGGATACCGTAGGAGTGCTTTGGGTGTGCCAAACGTCACAACGTAACTGGGTGGCTATAAAGGTACACTACAGGTATCTCCAAAAGTGTCTGTTGGGTTGGCACGAATCGAGACTGGGATTTGTCACTCCGTGTGACGGAGAGGTATCTCTGGGCCCACTCGGTAGGACATCATCATAATGTGCACAATGTGATCAAGGAGTTGATCACGGGATGATGTGTTGCAGAACGAGTAAAAGAGACTTGCCGGTAACGAGATTGAATAAGGTATCGGGATACCGACGATCGAATCTCGGGCAAGTATCGTACCGATAGACAAAGGGAATTGTATACGGGATTGATTAAGTCCTTGACATCGTGGTTCATCCGATGAGATCATCGTGGAACATGTGGGAGCCAACATGGGTATCCAGATCCCGCTGTTGGTTATTGACCGGAGAACGTCTCGGTCATGTCTGCATGTCTCCCGAACCCGTAGGGTCTACACACTTAAGGTTCGATGACGCTAGGGTTATAAAGGAAGTTTGCATGTGGTTACCGAATGTTGTTCGGAGTCCCGGATGAGATCCCGGACGTCACGAGGAGTTACGGAATGGTCCGGAGGTAAAGATTTATATATGGGAAGTCATCATACGGTCACCGGAAAAGTTCGGGGGTTACCGACATTGTACCGGGACCACCGAAGGGGTTCCGGGGGTCCACCGGGAGGGTCCACCTGCTCCGGGGGGCCCTATCGGCTGTATGTGGAGAGGGACCAGCCCCTTAGTGGGCTGGGCGCCTCCCCCCCTAGGGCCCATGCGCCTAGGGTTTGGGGGGAACCCTAAAGGGGGGCGCCCCCTTGCCTTGGGGGGCAAGGAACCCCCCTGGGTCGCCGCCCCCTCCTCAGATTGGATCTGAGGGGGCCGGCCCCCCTCTCCCTTGCCCCTATATATATGTGGGGGGTGGGAGGGCAACCACACCAATGTGCTGGCGCAGCCCTCCCCCTCTCCCAAGTCCTTCTCCTCCTCCTCCATGGTGCTTGGCGAAGCCCTGCAGGATTGCCACGCTCCTCCACCACCACCATGCCGTTGTGCTGCTGCTGGACGGAGTCTTCCTCAACTTTGCCCTCTCTCCTTGCTGGATCAAGGCATGGGAGACGTCACCGGGCTGTACGTGTGTTGAACGCGGAGGTGCCGTCCGTTCGGCACTTGGTCATCGGTGATTTGGATCACGACGAGTACGACTCCATCAACCCCGTTCACTTGAACGCTTCCGCTTAGCGATCTACAAGGGTATGTAGACGCACTCTTCTTCCCCTCGTTGCTGGTTTCTCCATAGATAGATCTTGGTGACACGTAGGAAAATTTTGAATTTCTGCTACGTTCCCCAACACAGCATTGGTATACTAGCTGTGCATGAGCATTAAACCAAATAAAAAAGTCTGAAGGTAACTAGCATTATTAACTAATGACAGTATAAAAAAATTGCAAACCATGTACCTCCAAGGTAAATATCATTTCAAACTTGGGGGGACCTTAAAAATTGCTATCCCAATCTTGATAATCGATCAAACATAAAAACCTGATCGAACGAATCAAGAGAATAGCCGGAGGAGGAGGTGCCCACTCTTGACCTTTCCTCTTGTCTTCATAATTGTCCGTGCAGTTTAACCAAAATAAAATGACATCAGCGCCTTGGCATTTTGGTGACATTGTACAAAAAAATTAACTTATCTCATGAAAGTGAGGTATGTAATCTATAAGCATTAACAGTGCAAAAATCTGAAGGTAGTAACAAGTTTCATCGTTGGTATACTAGCTGTGCAACAACATTAGAATGCCTTAGCTAAAAAATCTTTAATACATCCACAATTTTTGTTCCATTTTTGTTCTCTTTAGCCACCTTTTTCCTATGCGAGGACAACAAACCGATCGACCTGGTCATTCTCTATTGCGTTGTCATGCCTTTCTACCCTTCTTCAACCAAGAGACACGAGACTCATTCCTTAGCTACTGATTTTCCCCTTTTCAACCTAGATGCGGGTTCGATGCATACTCTCTTGGACAGTACAATCTCCCTTCCTTTCCTTATTCAACCCAGACACGGATTAGTCTGCATGAAGTAGGGTTTCCTTTAATAGTGCAAATTATGGTTTTTGTCTGCGTGGCCAGCAGAGCAGATGATAGAAAATTGGGAAGATGGTGGAGTGGAAAAAGATCCACATGCAACGACGTGGCAGATGGGGCAATAGAACAAGGTTATGGTTCGAAAAGAGGTAGCATACCTGAGGGTCGGCGGGAAGTGGCTTCGCTCGTGGTCGTCGTCCTCCGCACACACTATAGCAGCGAGCTTGGGGACGGAGGCCATCCCGCACGGGCACTAGGTCTGAGAGGACGGCCTTGTCGTCAGTGCGTGACCTCGCTCGCCGACGACGAGTGCGTCAACACTGCACGTCCTTTTCTTCCCCGGCGTATCTGTGACCGCCGGTGAGGAGGGAGAGAGGGGCCATCTTTTTTAGATCTGGAGAGAGGGTGGTAGTGTGAGAAGCAAGTGGGCAGCCCTTAGCAAGAAAGCGCTGAAGCTACAGCCTATATATCTTTTTTATACTACTAGTACTGGAGGTGGAGTAGTGGTAGAGTAGTTTATATTTTCTCTGCATACAGTACCAGTTAGTCGTGCTTCAAAACTGATCGGCACGCCATTAAAAAAATAAAGGTCGATAACTAATGCGGCACCTCAGGCCAACGCGGCCAGATCGCATTTTGCACGAGAAATTACACACCATGTTTCGTTGACATGTGGTCCCGTTCCAACATATCAGTGAGACGACGGAGAGTAGTAGGAGTATTTCCGAACGGACGTGTAGGCCAGGGTGCCTCTTCGTGAACCGTGGCAAACTCGCAATCGTCCATCGACTATTCGCCTTACCCTCTCGATTTGGAACTGCTGTCGCACGCTCTTCCTCTCCCTCCTCCATTTTCCTTCAGCCCTTCACCCTTTCTTCTGCCATTGTCTGATCATCTTCTCTGTGGAGGAAACAGGCCGGAAATGACCCCATTATTCTTGCCCCGATCTGAAAGATGACGTGGTGCAGGAACTCATTAATCGGTGCGACATCATCACCTCGGCTAGCATGACAGGTTCGTTCAAGCCCATTCTTGACTCAACTAATAACATCATTACAAGGAACCCAAGAGTCAAGGAGCGGTTTGATCTCCCCTATCTTCTTCGCCATGGCCCTGATGACTGGCGCCGGCACGACGGGGGCCTCGCCCTGTGCAAGTTGATGCCGCTTGATAATGATACGTATGATGTTAAGATGCCATCGCTTGAGGGCAAGGCTTGGGCGGGCGCAAATGGAGATTGGGTTGTTTACATTGGGTCCAACTGCGAGTGGGAACTTGTGAATGTGTACACTCGTGACCGGGTTCCACTTCCATAAATCTCAGCTCACTGCCCAGAGGTTGAGCACACCGGTAATGTATGCTCGTTCAAATACGATCATGGTGACTGTCTTCTACGGAAGATAGCAATTTGTCGAGTTCCCAACCGCTCTTGGAATTACAACAACTATGAAGTTGTTGCTATCTTCGACAAGCTTGTTGCCGTCCTTAGTGGTTTGACCCGATGGATATTGCTCAAAAATCAGTTTCTGTGCACGAATGAGTACTGTGATACAATTCAATACGAGGGCCTTGTGTTTGCTGCCACCACTCGTGGCACTCTTTTTGCATGGTATCCTCGTAGTTTCGGTACATTTGTCTTCCACCATAATTATAATTGTTTCATCCGCATGCATGTGGGTTAGCAAGTTTCCCTGTACTAATTAACCTTCTTCTTGTGTTTCCAAGGTCCTGTGAACATCCCACCACCTATACTTGAAAAAATTTATAACCAAGGGGGAGATGCCGATGGTGATGATCACGAGCAGCGCCCATATACTCTGTGGCGCCTGGAAACTAATTCCGATGGATCACCTCTTCTTGTGTGTATACAGCCCACTGATGATGTTACTGCTAAGGAAGCAGGTGTCTCCCATGGTCGCACTCTCCAGACCTATTCCAACACCCGTTGCATGGTATTCGGGATGGATACTAGTGTGCTAGCACCAACTCCTTCTCCCTGGCACAGAATTGTTAGTCTTGGAGAAAACTCGCTCTTCCTTGGACAAAACTATCCGATGATGGTGAAAGGCGATCCAACTACTGTTGACACAACTTTACTAGTACCATTTATGAGAAGCAACTGTGTCTATACCTCGGACATTTGGGTGGTTCCCTACCCTGGTACTGATATAGTAGGCCGGTTCAGCCTGGATGATCAGTCCTGCATTGGTCTGCAGATCGACAATGGATGGACCGTCCCAGAGAATCACTTGTGGTTCAAAGCAAGCGTTTCCAACGCTGCGGAATGGTCGAGTTGAAGTTCATTTCATGGCTTGTTATTTGTTGTGTGGTGAAAACTTTAGTATTTATAATGTATCCTCGTTGTCGATGTGGGTTGATGACCTGTTGTATGTAATAAAATGATATGCCTGTGATAAACTTACTAAATTTATGAATAGCTTTCGAGTCGCTTCTCTTTGTGAGTGGTGTGACGAGGCAAAAAAATATTTTCTGAATACATAATTGTACATGCATTGCAACAGGTTATCGGATGAGGCCAATCAACAATAGTAGTACACTATTTGTACTAGCTTCACATGCTTCGCGCGTCGGGCGGGTGTTTTTACTGTAGCCATATGTTAATGTGTTCGTTGTACGTAACCAGCACCTCGAATCCTCGATACTAGTACTATATAGTAGGGGTAAGTAGTAGGAGTAGTAGGGTGGCATGGGCCAGAACAAGGATTCACGTCCAGGAGTACGGCACACGCCACCACCACGACATCCATCTGACACCATATTATTTCTTGGAGTCCGTGCTAGAGCAATCTCTTCAACCTCGTCGTTTCTCTAACTTCAGCCATCGCTCGGCTGGCGAGGTGGGGGTTTGTTGTTAGTCGGTTTCCTTAACTGCGGTCCCACTTGTAAGGCCAACTCCAACGCACGACCCCAAACGGACCTTCGTTTTGCACGAACTCCAACAATAATTTTGACTAGAAAAGCAAGACCAAAGAAAACAAGAACCACAAGAATACATTTTACTATTCCTGTAAGTTGGATTAGTGCCTTCTCGATGCATTCATTGTTGATCTGCGGAGGCTCGATCTTGCGTGCTTCTTTCTTCTTCGAGTGTAAAGAAGTAGACGTTGCTTCCTCGCATCTAGTCTCATGTCTAGCCTCTATTCTAGTAGGAGTATCAACAAGTGCACTAATCTCATCTCTAGCCTCCGTGCTACTAGCTAAAAGTGATAGAACATCTACTAAATTGCGCTCTATCAATATATGGATGTACTCTTCTTCCCAATACAAAAACTTGCATCCATTCTACTCCCTCCGTTGCACAATGCATGCCTTCTATTTGTCAAAATATATATGTATCTAGACATGTTTTAGTATATAGGTACATCCATTTTTGGACAAACGGAAGTCAAGTATTTTGGAACGGAGGAAGTACACAATAAAATTTTTAAGTTAGCACAACTAGTCTAATCCGAGAGCACAGCCGAAGATTTGGTCGGGTTCTTCCTCCTTTTGCCGACACGTGGGACATCCAGCATCCAGGTCGTGTCATGAAAGAAAATAGAGTGGTAGTTGAAGCCACAAGATGTGCATCTTGGGTTAAACTGTAAATAGAATCTTACTACTCTTGAGGAACTCCAAAAGCGGCCACCGAAGATTTTTATTGGATTTTTTTTTCATCACCAGCACGTCGAGGTGAAAGATTTGCAGGTTCAGTGGGTCCTCTTGCGTTTTCACTGACATGTGGGGCCGCATGTGAGCAAACAGACGATGGGCGCCGCGCGTCCGCTGGCTGGCTGAGAAGAGAGATAGAGGAGGGCTGAGCACGGACTGCAGGAAATTTGTTCTACGTACCTCGATATAGGCCCGATATAGTGGGGTGGCATGGGCCATAACTAGCATTCACGTCTAGCAGTACGGCACACGCCACCCACACGAGTCCCATCCGACACCAATTTTCTTGGAGTCCATGCTACAGCCATCTCTTCTGCCTCCTGTTTTCTCAGCCATCGCGCGGTGGGCGGGGTGGGGGTTTGCCGATAGTCGGTTTGCTCAACTAGGGTCCCACTTGTAAGTGAAAATGCAACACCGCACGCATTCCCGCTTGAGCGGCGTGCCGGACCAACCGTGTGGGGGTACGACGCGAACACACCAGGCTTTTCCTTTTGAACTCGTAACTTGTAAAATTTGGTTCTGCTCCATGGCGCGACCAATAGATAGAAAATAACGATTTTGCCTAGAGTAATGAGAAGTTTGGTTCTGGCGCCGTTCATGCATGGAGTACGTACGAAAATTATGAAGTTGAGGCGAAAGGTAAGATAATTACTGTAGTATCATATACTGCTACATGGATTTGACGGAAAGATAAAAATACATATGGATCCATCAACGTTCAACGACATCCTCACGCCCTAGTGCGCCGAGTCACCAACCGACGTGTGAGGAGCAGCGGTGTTGGCGGCGGGCTCAACGTGCTTTTGAACAGTGTCGTCCAAGGTTGCCCTGCATTCCAAGAAGGCCAGCGTCATATCGTCCTCCTCTTGCATGTAGTAGTCCTTGTGGACGATTTGCGCGTAGACGTGGGTGATTATGTCAATGGTGTCTTGGTGCACCAGGCGCTGCGCGGCGAGCGCGACCTCGAGGTGGACGTTCTCCGGCGCAACGGCGGGCAGTCGCAGGGCCACCAGTGCGTCGAAGTGGTTGTCACCATAGTGGCCGTTGAGGGTGGCGGGCATCGCAGAGCCTGGGCGCGTCGGCTGGAGGCTTATGTCAAAGTCGTCTGCAAGCTTCTTGACAACGGTGAACTTGTCGAGGAAACCGACGAGGACCTCGTCAAACAAGGAGACGAAGTTGTCGTCCAAGCGGCCCCTCGCCCTGGCGGCCTCAAGCAATACTACCTGGGCCGGGCCGCAGGCCGGCGTCGTGGACCATCTGGCACAGCCGGCTAATGCTCGCGCTCATCGCCTCCATGGGTCTAGCTTAGCTTCTAGTCAACTGATATTGCGATTCGAGTGATCACTCTTGCCCTTGGTTAGTGTGCGTAGGTGCGTAGCATTTCGTACTACTCCTCGGCCCTCTACTGCACCTACAGCCTTTGGCTGTATGATAGGTGGGCCAGCCACCCCCTGGGCCCACGTGTCATTCACCCAAAGGCAGTTGTCGTAAGACAATGAAGCTGCGTCCCCCTCCGTGCCGGTGCAGTATAGCCATCTCATCGGACCTCTAGTTGGGGCCAAACGAGAGAAGTTTGATGTTTACTGGTTTATTGGTCCCCTTTGCATTTTGCGCCAAGTTTTGACCTTTGATTTAACTAATAAAATGTTAATGCATGTAAACAAAAATGTTGTGTAAGTCACCTTATGAAAACCAAATAATCATAAAATACTTAGGCACGGTGCATTAACTCCCTCCTTGTTTCTTATTTCGTGACATATCAATCAATGAGAGATGTGGGACATGCATGCTTTCAATGACTTGAGACTACCAAACATGACATACAGTGTTTAGTTCATTGCATGTAATCCTATTATTAGTACTCTAGTTAGCAAAAAAACATTAAGTTCTCTCGCCGATAGGAATAAAACACCATGTATTTATTTACAGAGGGAGTAATACATTTTTTGTGACATGCATTACTAGATATTGCTAGTCAAATACTAAAATCCAGATGGACGTGGTAGTACTCCTAAATCCAGACGGTGGTGCTACTAGTACTAGTAGTAGTACTACCAATGTAGTAGTAGGAGTACTAGCACTGTACTACCCATTGGTCAAATTATTACTTGCTGCTCCTCACAGTGAAGTGACAAGACCCAGCGCCGGAGATGACACCTGAGTATAGGCGCCGTGTTCGGCATACCATAGTCAGCCTCACCGTCTGCAGTCACTATCATCATGGCTGTAGAGCTAGCCTACTTACAACTAGCCCTGTTCGACATAATTTCCCGTGCGTAGATGCCCGTGCATTGCACGGAACACCAAGATTGGGGGTGGACGGCTCCGGCAGCGGCCATCGGTCCAGATTTTTCCACGGCCTTGTGGTGGGGAGGAGATAAGGCTGATTGTGAGAGACAAGGAGTTGTTTGTAAATAGGGAACAAGTGCGGGCATCTTTTTGCAAAAATGGAGAAGCTTGGTTTGTATGCGTCAGATCTAGATCCGATGGCTATTAGTGAAAGATGGGAGGCACAACATCATCACCAACTCAGGACCAGTTTGATTCGCAGGATTTTGAAAACGCAGGAATAGGACACGGCAATATTACAAGTTTCAAACTGATATTACAAATGTTAGGAGTAATGCTGCACCTACGAAGAGGGAATTACTAGGAAGTTTACGTAAGAACTTTCGTTACTTTAGGTGGATGCAGCATTATCGTACAAACTAAAATCCACCGCCCTGACAAGTCACTAATGGGCAAACAAGTTTTCAAGTCTCTGGCCACTTGATGTTTCAAAAACAAATTCAACTTCTGCGGAGACTTTGTCATTTAGGCTTAGACGCTTGCGGTGATCAGCACGGCATTCATTGTTGCGCCAAAGAACACCAAACCTCATTACCTTGAGAACACTTGCCTCCAGAACAAAGAACCTGGCCAATTTAATCTCAGATGTGTTGCCTCGGTAGTCGATCAAATCAATTTCTGTAAGATGGAGATCAAGGCATTCGTTGAGATTCTTATAGTGCAGCACATTTTTCACTTTCGGGTCTTTTTTTATCTGCAAAAGAAGAGAACATATTAGAGAAGCTGGCTACATAAGATTGCCGTGTCATCAAGAGTTACCAATATCATTTGTCGGTGTTCTGGGAACGGGGGTCCCCAGACTTGCCTGCCTGCGGCCTGCGGCGTGGCTCAAAGGGGGCCCAGCGCGGCCCATCTTCATCAACACAAACCCAAGACCCTCGCGAGAGGCCAAACCTCGCGGGGCGGACGACACGGAGCTTCCTCAGGCGTGGCCTCATCAGGCTGACTCGCGAGGAGGCGGAGAGATCAAGGCGGGGTACCTCACGAGGTGCCCATGACGCAAGCCATGACGACCAAGGGCGCCAGGCGGGCGCCAGCCCGCACAGTGTCCTCCCTTTCCTCTTTGGTGCAAAGGGAGCAAGCGCAGGCGGGAGGATCAAGCAAAGGCACCCGTTTCGATGCAACGAGACCAAGACCAGCTCCGCGACAAGGAGGAAGTCACTGTGGAGCCCAAGCCAGCGTCATCACCAGAGCCTTTGGCAGGCGAGGACCAACTTTAGTCAGGATAAGTGTACCCGATGTTCCCCTTCAAAATGGCCGATTGTTGGCGCCCTTCCCGCTCAATATTGGGGAAGAGTCCCAGGGCCTTTGCCTATAAATAGGACTAGCCACCCCCAGGGTAGGGGCATCGAAAACCTGGTAGCTACGCATCACACAGAGAGAGAGAGAGAGAGAGAGAAGGGCGACTGAGCTCTTCTTAGTAGTTCATCGCCTCGGCCAAGAACAGACCCTCGCGAGGCTGTTCTTTCTTGCATTGTTCACCATCATCAGCCCAAGAGGCAATCCACCACACCACACTGGAGTAGGGTATTACACCACATCGGTGGCCCGAACCAGTATAAACTCTGTGTCCCTTGTGTTGATCTTCCCGTAGTTTAGATTCTTGCGAGGCGGAGGGGTACAGGTAGGTAGGAAGCGTAATCTCCGCGCGCACCCCAGAGTTCGAACCTTAAGGGTCTGCCGGAACCCGAAATCCAACATTTGGCGCGCCAGGTAGGGGTGCGCTGGAATTCGTCTTCCGCCGCTCCGTTCTCCTCCGACCATCGCGTCCATGTCTGACGCTCGTTGGGCCCGCGCCGAGCGCCGAGCCGCCCTCGCTTCCCGCGTCGCCCAGAAGGCCCCGGTTGGCGGGCGTCCTCGCCGTTCCTCGTCGCCTGCCATCAACGCCGCCACTGGCCCGACGGGGAACAGGCAGCAAGTGTCGTCTCGGCATTCGTCCGTGCGGCAAGACGGCCGCACCGCTACACCAACACCCCCGGTCGTCGCGGCCCTCCTGGGCGGCTCGCAGGCGCCGCCTACGAGTCACCACGTCAAGTCGTTCATCCGCCGGGTCAACGCCGCTTCCGCGCGGCAGGGGGCTCTCCCGGACCGGGCGGCGCCCAAGGCCGGCCTGACCTTCAGCTCGGAGGACCACCCCTCCAACTCGGCCTGCTCGGGCGCGCTCCCCATGCTGTGCACCCCCACCATTTGCCAGGTGGCCATCACCAGAACTCTCATCAATGGCGGTGTGGGCCTCAGCGTGCTCTCGGTCGAGGCCTCCAACCTCTTCCGCATACCCCTGGAACGACTGCAACCCAGCCGACCCTTCTCGGGCGTTGGGGGCGGATCATCTAGCTCCTTGGGACAGATCCGGCTCCCAGTAACCTTCGGCACCTACGACAACTTCCGCACGGAGATGGTCGACTTCGACATTGCCCCCATCAGCCTCCCCTACAACGCCATCCTTGGCTACCCAACGCTGGCCCAGTTCATGGCCGCGACACACCCGGCATACAACCTCATGAAGATGCCCGGGAGCAGCGGTGTCCTCACCGTGCACGGGGACACCAGAGACGCGCTACGAGTGCTCAAGCTCGCCTTCAAGACAGCGGCATTAGCACAGCCTGCTGACTCGGAGGCCCCCGAGCCCAAGGGGGCTGCACCCGCCAAGAAGAAGCAATTGTTCACCCAAGACAAAGCAGAAACCAAGTAGATACCCGTCGATGAGGACGGGTCCACCAGTGCCACTTTTACCATAGGCGCCAACCTCAAGCCCGAGCAGGAGGAAGCCCTGGTCAGGTTCCTGTGCGCAAACAAGGTATTCTCCTGGGAGCCTGACCAGTTGGCGGGGATCCCTAGGAGTGTAATCGAGCATCACCTCAACGTGTGCCCCGTGAAGCAGAAGGCGAGGCGGCAGTCCACAGAGAAGCAGGCCTTCATCGTCCAAGAGACCCGGAAACTAGAAGCCGCTGGGGTCATTCGCGAGGTCTGGTACCCAGATTGATTGGCCAACCCTGTCGTTGTGCCAAAGAAGGGAGGCAAGGAGCGCATGTGTGTCGACTTCACCAACCTCAACAAGGCATGTCCTCAAGATCCATTCCCGCTCCCCCGCATCGATCAGATCGTCGATTCCACCGCGGAATGAGACCTGCTATGCTTCCTGGATGCATTCTCTGGGTATCACCAGATCAAGATGGCGGTAGAAGACGTCGAGAAGACAGCCTTCCTAACCCCGTGTGGGGTGTACTGCTACACGTGCATGCCATTCGGGCTGCGAAACGCAGGGGCGACCTTTCAGCGGTTGATGCACATCACCTTGGGCCGACAGCTCGGGAAGAATGTCGAGGCTTACGTCGATGACATTGTGGTGAAGTCTCGGGAGGCCAAGACCCTGATACAAGACTTGGAGGAAACCTTCGCGAGCCTTGACGCGGTGAACCTGCGGCTCAACCCAGAGAACTGTGTGTTCAGAGTCCCCTCAAGAAAGCTCTTGGGTTTCCTCGTGTCCCACCGAGGCATCGAGGCTAACCTGGAGAAGGTCAAGGTGGTCGAGGACATGAGCCCGCCAAAGACCCTCAGAGAAATGCAGAAGCTCACCGGACGCGTGACCGTGCTAGGGCGCTTCATCTCCAGGCTGAGGGAGCGAGCGCTGCCTTTCTTCCAGCTAATGAAGAAGAAGGGGACCTTTGAATGGACTGAAGAGGCCGACAAGGCATTACAAGATCTCAAGAGATACCTGACCAACCCTCCGGTCATGGTGGCCCCGCGCCCTCAGGAGCCCCTGGTACTCTACCTCGCCGCCACTCCTTACTCTGCCAGTGCAGCCCTAGTGGCGGTTAGGGAGGAGCGTCGAATCAAAACCGCAGCTGCAGCCCGGGACAAGGCAACACAGGAACAAAGAAGGCCCACGGAAACCGCCGCGGCATTTGAGGAGAATCAGCCGCCGCAGAGCAGCGCACCGGAGGTAGAAGGAGCTCCTCACCCAGATGGTCAGCCTCCGGAGGCTTCATCGCCTCCGGACTCGCAATCACCTCCGGAGGGCGCCACAAGCATTAACACACCCAGCCTCGTTGAGCACCCCGTGTACTTCGTCAGCACAGTATTGCGGGACGCGAGGGCATGGTACCCCATGCCTCAGAAGCTCGTCCTCGCACTACTGGTGGCCTCACGCAAGTTGCAGCACTACTTTCAGGGTCACCCCATCAAGGTCGTCTCGTCATACCCCTTGGAGAGGGTGCTCAGGACCCATAACTCGGCCGGAAGGGTCGCCGAGTGGAACATAGAACTGCAGGCGTTCCAGCTCGAATTCAGCACGACCAGGGTCATCAAGGGAGCAGCATTAGCGGATTTTGTGGCAGAATGGACGGAGGCACCAGGCCTCAAGGCCGACGAGGATCGGTCCCTCTCCTCGGGGAGTGAGGCACCGGAAGGCTGGGTCATGTACTTCGATGGGGCATTCTCCAGGCATGGTGTTGGGGCTGGGGCGGTGCTTATATCGCCCACTCAGGACAAGCTCTACTACGCAGTGCAGCTCTGTTTCCAGCAAGGCAAAAAGGTCTCCAACAACATAGCGGAGTATGAAGGTCTAATAGCGGGCTTGAAGGCCGCAGTTGCCCTGGGGGTGAAACGCCTCACCATCAAGGGCGATTCGCAACTCCTAGTCAATTTCTCCAAAAAGGTGTACGAGCCGAAGGATGAGCACATGGAGGCCTACCTTTTAGAGGTCCGCAAGTTGGAGAAGCAATTCTGGGGGCTGGAGTTGAAGCATGTACCCCATGGCACCAATCAGGAGGCCGACAACATCGCCAGGCGGGCGTCCAGGCGGCTACCTCAGGAGCCTGGCGTCTTCGAGGATCGGCTCTTCAAGCCCTCAGCCCTGCCGTCATTATCAAACACGGCTCAGCCTCGAGAAGAGCTCCCCCAGCCACCTGCCTCAGGAGCCCTGGTCTATGGCGCGGCCTCAGGGGCGCGCCTGCTCCTGACGATGGAACCTCAGGAGGGGTGCTGGATCACGGAGCTCCGGAGTTATTTAACACAGGGGATCCTGCCAGAGAAGGAGGAGGAAGCGGAGCGTGTGGCACGGCAGGCCACGGCATACTGCATCAAGGATGGAGAGCTCTACCGGAAACGACCAAACGACGTATCCCTACGCTGCATCTCCAGGGAGCAAGGAAAGGAAATGCTGGAAGACATACACGGCAGAGATTGTGGACATCATTCATCATCACGGACCCTCGTCGGCAAGGCGTTTCGCAGTGGGTTTTATTGGCCCACCGCACTCAATGACGCCGTCGAACTGGTGAAGGCTTGTGAGGCCTTCCAGTTCCACGCCAAGCAGATCCATCAGCCGGCGGGAGGCCTGCAGACTATACCCCTCTCGTGGCCATTCGCAGTCTGGGGGCTGGATATCCTGGGCCCATTTCCTCGGGCGCCAGGGGGCTACCGCTACCTCTACGTCGCCATGGACAAGTTCACCAAGTGGGCTGAAGTAGAGGCCGTCCGCACCATCCCTGCGGGATCCGCGGTCAAGTTCATCAGGGGCATCGTGAGCCGGTTCGGGGTGCCAAACCGCATCATCACAGATAATGGTTCACAGTTCACCAGTAACCTCTTTAAAACATAATGTGCTAACCTTGGGACGCAGATATGCTATGCTTCAGTGGAACACCCCCGATGCAACGGCCAGGCGGAGCGAGCCAACGCATAGATCCTGAGGGGCCTCAAAACCAGGACATTCAAGAAGAAGCTGGAGGCCTGCGGAAGAGGTTGGTACGACGAGCTTCCGTCCGTTTTGTGGTCCATCCGCACAACCGCGACCAAGCCGACGGGAGAGACCCCGTTTTTCCTGGTCTACGGAGCCGAGGCGGTCCTCCCTCACGAGGTCAGACGTCGCTCCGCGCGGGTCCTGGCGTTCGACGAGGCACAGTGGGACGCATTGCGGGGGACGGACCTCGTGTTGGGGAAGGAACGCCGCCGAGAAGCCGCACTGCGGGCGGCGAGGTACCAACAAGCACTGCGACGATATCACTGCGGCCACATCCGCCCCAGAACTCTCAAGGTAGGAGACCTCGTGCTCAGGCGGGTCCTCTCCAGGGAGGGACTGCACAAGCTCTCTCCCATGTGGGAGGGCCCATTCAAGGTTGTTCATGTTTCCAGGCCTGGCTCCGCGCGCTTCCAGACTCAGGAGGGGGTGCCGATCCAGAACGCGTGGAACATCCAGCACCTCCAGAGGTTCTACCCCTAAAAAGGCCCGGAGCCTGTGAAGAAGGCGAACGCCTGTGAAGATTATCCTTTTTGGAAAAGGCCCAGAGCCTGTGAAGAAGGCGATTGCCTGTGAAGCTGTCGCGTTTTGGAAAAGGCCCAGAGCCTGTGAAGAAGGCGATTGCCTGTGAAGCTGTCGTGTTTTGGAAAAGGCCCAGAGCCTGTGAAGAAGGCGATCGCCTGTGAAGCTGTCGTGTTTTGGAAAAGGCCCAGAGCCTGTGAAGAAGGCGATTGCCTGTGAAGTTGTCGCGTTTTGGAAAAGGCCCGGAGCTCTTGAAGAGGGAAAATGCCCGTGAAGCTCGTTCCCCTTAAGAAAGGCCCGGAGCCTGTGAAGAAGGCCAACGCCTGTGAAGCTCGCCGCCCGTGACACTCTCACGTAATAATGAGTGGGGTTGTACACGCCCCGGAGTCTCAGGAGCGCCGGCCTCAGGCCCTGGGGCTCCCTCCCACGCCCAGTGGCAGCACTCAGCTCTGCCCTGGTGAGAAGACGTCGAAGACTAGATTAGGTGTCGAACGCGGCTTTTTCATTTGCTTTCCGCAGTTGGGTTGTTCATTCTCATTAGAAGTTTTATTGGAGCTATTGCCGCCTTTGACTTATGGTTCTTCGACTTTTTCACTCTCCTGCCTCGATTTCTCTTATGCAAGGCCTCGCGAGGGGAAGGGGCAACCGAGCGCCCTCGCGAGTATTTCTCTCCTAGCCGTTCAAAGGTTTCGCGACCTGGGTCCATTGAAGGAGCACCCCTCCAGTCCGTGCCCCACGGGCACCGCGACATGAACACAGGGCCTTGGTCGGTCGCCCCCCTCACGGCTGGGGTTGGAAACTATCTACACATGGGCACGAAGCCAGAAGGCACGATAGCAAAAGCAAAGCGATAATTAACATCGATAACCCAAACACGCCCCCGCGGAGCCCCACGCTACTGTCTTTTTATGCGGGACAAAGGAAAAGAAAGAACAAATCGGGCGCAGCTCGCCTCACACCGGCCTGCAGGGAAGACTCGAGCCGCCCCCAGGACTCAGGCAGACTCCCTCTCCCGCTTCACCGAAGCGCGACGGCGGGCAGACGCATCACCACCTCCCAGGCAGGTACGGTGGCGTGGAGGCTGGCTGCGGCCACCGCTGGAAGAGTCGCCGCCTGAGGAAGAGTCGGTGAAGCTTGGGGAACCCTGAGCACTGCCGATCACGCGAGCACTGCCCTCTCCATCGTCGCCAGGGCTGGGTTCCCGGCCGTGGTCGTCGTCCTCAGGGCAGCACCCTGCGCGGCGACCATCTTCCCCAAACACCCTCGCGAAGAGGGTGGCATCACCGTCAAACTTGAAGTGCAGGGTGCACCGACGGCTCAGGCCCCGCGCGCGGGCAAACGTCTGCCAACCACGGGCCAAGGCCAGGCTCCCAGCTGCGGAGACCTCCAGTGAAGCCCATGAGGCCCGGTTGCAGCAGCCATCTGCTTGGAGCCAGAGGCCGCCCGGGGCACCGGCCGGGAGCTCGCCGAGGAGGAAGCGAGGAAGATGAAGCCGGGTGCTAGCCAGCTCCGCCGACCACACAATGAACTCCGGGAGCACCTTTGGTGCGCGAGAACACGGCCTAGGGGGGCGCGCGACCGAGGCGTGCCCCCCGGTCGCCGTTGCCCACCCGTCACCAAGCTGGAAATCGCCCCCACCTCCGTGAAGGGCTGTCGTAGTGGCCGCGAGGTGTTTGCGAGGACGCCCCCGGCCACGCTTGGGCAGAGGAGAGGCAGGCTCAACCTGACGAGCCTTCCCCTTCTCCGCGGCTGAGAGCCTCCTCAATGGCGCCATGAAGAAGAAGGAGAAGCAAGGGGGATGGACTGGAAGGACGTGTGTCGTTCCGTACTTATAGCCGGTGAAGGCCAACCGTCGGCCTCCACGATCTTAGGTAATCATGAGTCGTTTTGCATGCAGGGACTTGTCCAATCCATGCAGATACCGAGGCGTCGTGGGGAAGCAGAGACGTCCACGTCCAATCAACCGCCACGCGGCGCCCAAGGCCGCAGGCTGTTAGGGCCCGCGGCGCTTCGCCCTCGCCCTTTCGCCTCTCTGCACGGCCAAGTCCGGGCACGCCTTGGGCCTAGGGGCTACTGTCCGCGTTGTGGGAACGGGGGTCCCCAGACTTGCCTGCCTGCAGCCTGCGGCGTGGCTCAAAGGGGGCCCAGCGTGGCCCATCTTCATCAACACAAACCCAAGACCCTTGCGATGGGCCAAGCCTCGCGGGGCGGATGATACGGAGCTTCCTTAGGCGCGGCCTCATCAGGCTGGCTCGCGAGGAGGCGGATAGATCAAGGCGGGGTACCTCACGAGGTGCCCATGACGCAAGCCATGACGACCAAGGGCGCCAGGCGGGCGCCAGCCCACACTGTGTCCTCCCTTTCCTCTTTGGTGCAAAGTGAGCAAGCGCAGGCGGGAGGATCAAGCAAAGGCACCCGTTTCGGTGCAACGAGACCCAGACCAGCTCCGCGACAAGGAGGAAGTCACTGTGGAGCCCAAGCCAGCGTCATCACTAGAGCCTTTGGCAGGCGAGGACCAACTTTAGTCAGGATAAGTGTACCCGATGTTCCCCTTCAAAATGGCCGATTGTTGGCGCCCTTCCCGCTCAATATTTGGGAAGAGGCCCAGGGCCTTTGCCTATAAATAGGACTAGCCACCCCCAGGGTCGGGGCATCGAAAACCTGGTAGCTACGCATCACACACACAGAGAGAGAAGGGCGACTGAGCTCTTCATAGCAGTTCATCGCCCCGTCCAAGAACAGACCCTCGCGAGGCTGTTCCTCCTTGCATTGTTCACCATCATCAGCCCAAGAGGCAATCCACCACACCACACTAGAGTAGGGTATTACACCACATCGGTGGCCCGAACCAGTATAAACTCTGTGTCCCTTGTGTTGATCTTCTTGTAGTTTAGATTCTTGCGATGCGGAGGGGTACAGGTAGGTAGGAAGCGTAATCTCCGCGCGCACCCCAGAGTTCGAACCTTAAGGGTCTGCCGGAACCCGAAATCCGACATCATTCGCTCAAACGATAGGGTTGGCTGGCTAGTGATATTTTCTCTCTCTCTCTCTCTCTCTCTCTCTCTCTCTCTCTTTCTGTTTCCTCTCATTTAACTAGGAGCACGTGAAGAGCTTGGGCATTTGTTGCCTTCCACTATGTGGCTGATGCCATATTTCACAAAAGTATGCCACATAATACGCATCGATGTCAAATCAAAAGATTTTGGCACCGCTCTCGCGATGTGAGAGAGTTGGCACCGCTGTGCACACAGACCCACATGTATAAACAAATCAATCAAACCAACTACACCAGCCTCTCACTCTCCCAAACAAGTGTTTTTTATTGCCTCAGTCCTCTCTCTCTCTCTCTCCCACACAGTGTTTTTTCATTGCGTGAGTTAATTTGGCACCGGAGCAAAGTAGGTGATCCAGATCGGGGCACCAGGTGAGCAATGGAGGGGCATCGATGCCAAATGCATCACAAGTGAATTTGGAACATGTTTTGGTCTACATAGCCCACTTTTGTACTCCCTCCGTCCCAAAATTCTTGTCTTAAATTTTTCTAAATACGGATGTATCTAGTTACATTTTAGTATTAGATACATCCGTATCTACACAAATGTAAGACAAGAATTTTGGGACGGAGGTAATACTACCTCGTATTTAGTATAAAATTTTGACCATAGATTTACCTAAGAAAATGCCAATGCATGTCACTAAAAATTACACCATTTGAAATTATGTTCAAATACGAATCCAATGATATAGTTCTTAGTGACATGCATTAACATTTTGTTAGTTAAATCTATGGTCAAATTTTGATACTACAAAAGTGGAAGAGTAAACCAGGACGGAGGTAGTACTTGATCTTAGGGTAACCATAGAGTTATTGGAGTAATCTAAGTTACTTTCCACTATGACTAGCCTAGGCTACTATAGTAGTACAGCATAAAAACGATGCAGGTGATCACGTGAAAAAAATACTAAAAAAATTTCTTTCGGTGCAGTGCGCAGATGCAGTTTTGAATACTACACTTGTCATCGTAATTTGGGGAAATTATGAAAAAAATTGAGCTACGTTGTGATTACCGTTTACTTATAGGAAAGAAGTTTCACCTCGATGAGTAGCTTCTCCGTGCACGGAAAGCATGTAAGGAATCCAACAACTTGATCCAGATTGGGGCCGATAGATTTTAGTGCTAAGATCTTCACTGTGTGCATGGACTGGGTCAAGCTTGTGGGAATCATTTTCTGGAAGACGGTCGTAAATACATCAAGAAGAAATTTAAAAATGTGAATTTCAAGAAGACGGAGAAGAAGATGAGTGATGTACCTGAACGATTACGGATCCAATAAAGAGTTTGGAGAATTTGGCAGACGAGTACACCAACGCTGCCAATTTCGGCGCCTCAATGACCCTGATTTTTGTTGGACCTTCTAGATCCGATACAAGCAATCTCTCAAGGAAAGGCGCATTCTCAATGACCATAACGTGGAACATCTGGAGTGATCTCTTCCCAATTGATGTCTTGTTGCGGGGCCAGCAAGACACATAAATCCATCGGAGATTCGTCGAGGCGATGTGGAGGCTAATGAACCCGTGGATCTGCTCAAGACGAAGGTACTCGAGCGCAGTACAGCTGCGGAGCAGGTGCTCCATTGCCTTCTTCGAGATGACAATGTCGAAGAGGTCGAGCTGCTTGAGTTGAGGGAGAAGAAGGGCGGGCGCGGTATTAATCTGGGGAAGATAGCAGGAGTTGAAGCTGGCGCGGCGCAGCGTTGGCGTGAGGCAGAGCGCGGACGGCGGCAGAGAGCGACATGGTCCAGCTTCAAAGCTGAGCTCCTCGAGCTAATCTAGGGCGGGGGATAAGAACCACTCGTCGAACTTGGGTTGGACCTTGCAGTTGGTACTGAACATGCGGATGCCAAGGCGTTTGGCTGGCCCAGGGTGCGACGAAAGGATCTTGGAGACTGCGGCCGTGCGTTTGCAATCCCCGTCGCAGAGGCAGCTGTCGATGATGAGGTTGAGGGGGACGCAGCGCTAGAGGGGGCGCCACCGCCGGGAGAGCAGGGCGGTCCACACGACAAATTTGGTGGGGAGGAGGCCGATGATGACGAGCAGCATGTCGTTGGGGAGGCTGCTGATGAAGTCCAGGCTCGCCGGATGCGGTTTTGGCTCGAGCCACCTCCACTTGTTGGCTGCCTCGCTGTCCATCTCAACCGGCGGCGACGCTGGTGTACACGTGTGCTGGTGTGTGTTGTGTGCTGGGTGTGCGCGAGTGCGTCCTTCTGTGCATGCCGCCGTGCAGTGGTGAATTGTGTGCGACTGCGTCCTTCGCGTGCAAGAAGTTTGTCCTCAATGCGCCCTCAATTTACTAGCGTGCGGGGTGCTACCCCGAGTGGTTTCAACTTTGTTTACTTCACGCGTGTCAGATGGGCCTCTAGTTTACTTATTTTCACCCACTGCCACATGGGCCAGCACACGAAGATACAGAACACGAGCTGACAAGGCAGCATGTGGATTGGTTGACCGGTCAACTAAACAATATACGGAGCTATACGCTGACACAGTGAGCGTATAATCCATCGATATAGAGATTTCGAGTGAGAGGGGAGGCCCTCCGTTCGATAATGTAGTTCGAACATTTTTTAAGTCAAACTTTTGAAACTTTGACCAAGTTTATAAAGAAATTACTTATATCTACAATACCAAAGATAAATGATAGTATGAAGTAAGTACATGTTGTGATGAATATAATGATCGTTCCAGATGTAAATGTTTTTCTCCACATATACCTGGTCAAACTTTTCTGAGGTTTGACTTTTCAAAACATCCATATGCTTATGGACGTGACAGAGTCCCTAACTAGAGAGAGAGAGAGTGAAAAAAGTGTGTGTGCATGTGTGGAAGAGACATGGGCAACACACGATAAAAGTAGAGAAAAAGCATGCGTGTCTTATGCAAACATATCACACATGCATCTTCGACAACCGAGGCAAGGTGAGGAGATAGAGTGTGGTTGTTTGGAACCGAGAGAGCAAGACCCCTAGCACGTGGCCAAGAGGGGTCTGACAAACAAGGGAGAGAGGTCGAGAGAGACGTACGAAGAAAATGCAGACATGGGGAGGACAGAGTGTATGTTTGTCATAGAGAGATCCCCTGGAGATCGTGATGGGACTACATGGGTGGGAGATCGAGTGACAAGGTGTGTGCGCGATAGAAGATGCCCCGAGAGATATCGAGATAGACGTATGGATGGAAGGAGACAATACGTGTGTTCCTGATGGCTAGTAAGAGATAATCATACTTAGGAGGGGGGAGTGCTTGCGCCTATGATGGAGTGAGGGATTATGGTACTTAGGGGGGTGCGTGTCACATGGAGAGAGAACAAGGGCGGAGAGGTTGGATGGGTCTATATGTATAGCGCGAGCGAGACATGTGTATGTGTGAACCAGGGAGATATAAGGCCAGTTTGGCTTGCGTCCTGAGCATCTTTTGCCTGGCCTGGGGTTGTGGCTGGATTTCATGCACGCTTATTTGGTTGCTACCCTGTGAAAAAGAAAGCCCGCCTGGCCCGGGTTCCCTTGCACTTTAATTAGCCTATCTGAACTCCAGACACTGCAAGTAGCCTGGCCTAGGCAACCGATTTCGAACGCCTGGCCGTGCCTGGTCGTGTGGCCACAAGGCTAACAACAACATGGATGGATATTAGCATTAAATAATTGATGCATGGATTGATTGATGGGACGTTGATGCTTTGCCTGGCCCAGGCATGAACCAAACGCTTCAGCACCACACAAGCCTGGCCAGGCAGAAATATTTTACATCTCACGTCCACACCAGGCAGTACCGGCCATCAAGGCATGAGGATCAGGTCACGAACCAAACTGACCAATAAAGTTTGAGAGAATTGAGGAGCCCCGATAAGGCTGAGTGGTGCGTCAGATAGCTGAGAGGGGGAAAGAGATATTCCATCCGCTCGATAATGCAGTGCATGTAAATTTTTTAGAAGTCAAACTTTGGAAACTTTGATCAGGTTTACGCAAATGTTATTTATATCTACAATACCAAAGATACATCATACAAAACTACATCTCATGGTGAATCAAATGGTATATGTTTGTTGTACTAGATGTAATTCTTTTTCTCCACGTACATGGTCAAACTTTGTGATGTTTGACTTTTCAATAAATCTATATGCTATGGACCGAGGAGAGTGCCTCAGTCGAGACAAATCAAGTGCATGTGAAGGAGAATCAGTAAGTGTGCAAAAAGAGTATGTGTGTGAAAGAGAAAGTGACAATAAACAATAAATTAGAGAGTGTGTGTGTTTTTTCATTTCTTATGCGAACATATCACGCATGCATCTCTGAGATGGAAAAGTGAGGCGAGGAGATACACGAAGATAGCTAGTGTGTGATTGTTTGGAACGGAGAGAGACACTCCTGTAGCACATGTCCAGTAGAGGTCTGGCCAACAAGGAACAAAGGTCGAGAGGGACACATGGATGGCATGGACGCATGGGGAGGGAGAGAGGGTGTGTTTGTGATAGAGAGATCCTGTAGAGATCGTGAGGGGACTATATGGGTGGGAGATCGAGGGAGTGCGTGCGCGATAGAAAGATGCCCCGAGAGAAATCGAGATGGACCATGCACATGTTTGTGATGGAGACTAAGATTAGCTAGTCATATACATATAGGGGGGACTGCGTGTGCCTACAATTGAGTGAGAGACCATCATACTTGGCTAGCTGGGCATGAGATTGTGTGTGTGCGCGTGTGAGATGGAGAGAGAACAAGGGGGAGAGATAGAGTTTTAGATGAGCCTATCGAGTGTGAGTGAGATATGCATGTGTATGTGTGACCCAGGTGGATGGAGAGTTTGAGAGATGGGGGGAAGAGCTCCGAGACGACATAGTGGTGCGTGAGAGACTTACGGGTAAAGAGATAAGGAATTTGTGTGCGTACGATGAGTGCACCCAAGATATCTAGCTTGGACTAGCTATAGTATCATACATAGTGTGCGAGAGAGACCTATACATGGTGTATATATGCATACAAACTCGAAAGACCCCCCCCACACACACACACACAAAAGAGAGAGAGATGGAGAGAAAGGGAGAGGGACCATCAAGGTTTTTGTGTCGGATGCGTGCGACATAATTGAAGATTGTCGGCGAGAGAGAGAGAGAGAACAGGAGTCCGGGAGAGGGGGAGGTCGCATTTTATGCATCAAAGACTGATATAAACCATGTTTTGATATAAACTGTAGCACATGTGTCTGCAATCCACACATGAACGGATATATGCGTATATCAAACAAGTTCATTAATTTGAATTTCAACATGTTCATGGAGTACTATAATACTGTACAACATGCTACTCGATTGAGGTGTTCAATTTTGGATTTAGTTCACTATTTTGACCTCCTGAACGAGCTATTTCATTGAATCGAGATATTTCATTTTGGGTTTGATTCGCGTTTTTGAGTGGGTCAACTATTTGTCATATAGTAAATCGCTAGCAACAAGCATGTAAAAACACATTACTCCCGAGCATCATCTCTCCATATAAAAAAGAAGTGGCAAGCTAATATTTCAAAATTTGATCCGAATCGAGTTGGTAAGGTAGACGTGGATGCTCGTTCTCCCAAAATTTGAACGAGCCGTTAAACATCCTCTCTACTCGGTGGAATTCGCCCGAGCAAATAAATGGGAGACGCAAAATTACCGTCCTATGTGGGACACGCATCAATTGGCCCGTTGTACATCGAGGGTAGGTTTGTAACTTCATCCAAGCGCGCCTTCTCCTCAGCCGAAATGACACGTGCCGAATAATTCATAAACCATGGTCGGCGAAACATGTTCTCCTCTCCCGAAATAGCATGTGCCCATTATTTCAAAACACGCTCTCCTCGCCCGAAATCGCTCGTGCCCACTATAGTTCAAAACACTCCCTCCTCGCCCGAAATCTCTCCCGCCCACTATTTGGGGAGAAGCAAAGGAAGCCTATAGGCAATGGTAGAACTGTAACGCCCCCTCACATTTCAGACAAATGCGTCCATAAGACATGGTTCCACTCCCCTCCCAATGCCCCCCCGCCCGCCCCCATTCATACCTCATGTGCGCCAAATCACCTTCTCCCGAGCCACGAAACCTCGGCCGCACCTCCATGGCGCCCCCACCGCACCAATTTCACAGCTGCCCTCCTCCCTAATGCCGGAGACGCTGTCCATTTGCCATCGTGCACTGGGCCGTGTGCCTCTTACTCCATGCTGCTGGTGCTGCCTAGACGACGGCCGCATGAACCGTACTGGAGCCGATTCGCCCCCGTCGTTGTTCACGGCGCCGGAGCGGCTCCAACTTCGGATCCGTCCAGAATCCTGGCGCTGCTTTCGCGTAGCCGTCGACCGTCGCGACATCGCTCTTTCCCTGCCACCGGTCGCCACCGCAACCGCACCGGCCTCACCGACTCGGCAGCTGGACCTGACTACTTCACCATGCCGCCAGATAGGTCGCACCCTCATCTCAAATCACTTTATTTAGGCGTCAGTTGTCTGAATTTTTATTCTGTGCCAATCGATTCCCAATGGGAAGCAGCACACCTCGAGGCGGCGGAGCTCCTAGGCTGCCGGTTGGCTGGTGTCTAACGTAAGTGTGCGGGGACGCAAGTTCGCCGCGGAAGCAGCGCTTAGATGGCTATCTTTTAGAGTTGTGTGGGTTGAAGGTACTACCGCCGCCGGATCTGGATGACGGGGAGTCCTTATGGATTGGCCCGGGGGCAGCGCAACCACGGCAGTGCGGTGGGGCAGGGAGCGGGGTTTTGGCCGGGGCCATGGACGATGGATCTAGGCTGCTCTGCCGTTGGTCACTGGCTCTTCGGGGAAGATTCTGAACAGTGTCAGCCAGGAGGCACAAGACAGCCAGCCATCCGGCGTAGATCAGACAGTACCAAAATAAAATAAAATCATGTGACCCCAATTTAGTCTTCAGTCAACAGACGTGTGACCACTCTCGTACCTTGTTGTTGATCTCTTAGTGTATTTCTTCAGATCAAAGAGATATGTCGTTCTTAACATTATGCGTTATCTGCATCTTCGGACACACCGTCTTCCGACTTACCGCAGCTGCTGCGATAAGGGAAACATACACCAGAAGGGAGCTATAGTCCCCACTCAACAGTTCCCTGCATCGGATGCGTGTGCCCGACATGGACAGTCACAACAACTACAGGGCCATCGACAAGTCAGCACATGATGCTCACTCCTATGGATGGCAGCCAGATAGGTTGTACCCTCATCTTACTTGTGTGCAACATTTATGGCTTTGTTATTCATCTAAGCATGGAAAATAGATCATCACATTTCACTGTATATTCATGTTGATCTCTTACGGGTCTTGTTCAGGAGTTAACGTTGTTCCATAGTTTAGCTAAGATACTTGTTCTTTAGGTAACGTTGTTCCATAGTTATCATCCATCAGCCAATGCTATCCCACGGGCTGGTGATTATAGTATTATACCACTTCTAGTATTACCTATGTTGTTCTTTAATACTTTTGTGTGCCATCTAGTTAATCTCGAGTACAAACGATACATATTCTATAGCTTTCATCTGTGTTCTCCCTTTAGTTTATGAGACCTGTTGCTGCTACTTCACCCCAGTCCTACTATTTATGTCGTCTCCTACATGCACTCATTACATAAATCTAACTACTAGTTGTCTTCCATGCGTGTCAGATATAATTGCACACACTGATATATCCACAAGAACCTCACGGAGCAATGTAAAGGCCAATAAACTTGATGTCAATGATACCCAGTATGATGGAACATGTAAAGGCAGTTCTTCAGAAGACTTGCAGAAAGATGATGAATCCTCTTCACCCCACAATGTCCTTGCTCTAACTTGGCCTGTGATATGGGTACAACATGCATATAATGTCCTGGAGTGTATCTACTCTGTTGCAATGCCATGTGCTTAGCATGCTGATCATGCATGTAAATATGCCATGCCTTCCTGTTTTTCAGTACCTATTCCATTCATGATAACATGTTTTCAAATTCAAGTACTGCCATTCTACTCTATCACAATGCCATCTGCTTAATTTGGACATCATGCTTCTGAATATCTTATGCATTGTTATTCATCAGTATGTACTTCATCTGTCTACCATACCATGTTTTTTTACATTGAAGTGTTGTTCTAGTGCTCTGTTGCAATGCCATCTTATTTTGCCAATCATACACGTGTATGTTGCCTTAGTTATTTCTGTACGTATTCCGCTAGCATACGGTTTTACATTCAGCTAGTGTTTTTTTGCTGTGTTGTCCTATCGTATCCCTAGCTCTTACACCATACTCCCTCCGTCTGGATTACATGTTGGCGAAATGGATAAAAAAGGATGTATCTAGAACTGAAATACACCTAGACCCATCCATTTTTTTCTGGATAGAGGGAATACATGTCAATATGTCATGCCTTTCTATTCTTCAGTACCTATTCCATCTCTCTGCTGCCGCATGTTTTATAATTAAAGCACCATTCTTCTATACAACGCATGCAAGGGGAAGACGACTATGTTAGAATCTGAAGGGTTACAAACAAGGCCTTTGCAAAAGATCCAAATGCCAGGAGATAATAAACCAACTCCAGTTTTTATAGATACTGCTCCAGCACAGAGAAACCCAACTCCTACTGATAATAAGCAGATTCCAGTGGCCAAAGAACTAGTCCGCTCCAGTCCAGCAAAAATATGTCAACTCAATTCTAAGAAGCGTGTGCGTATCCTTGCATCATGAAATTTTATAGCATGCTGATCATATTTTCTACATGTTTCTTACCCATCTCTCTTTTAGAAAATAAGCTTAACAGATAGAAGATTTTCTACAATGGTATCGTTTATGAGGAAAGATTCTTGCAGGAATTCTCTGTGCTCCAATGTAGATGTAAGTACCTGTTGTATATCACTATATTTTTACATCGGCATGTATTTTGTTAATCGATGTGAATCCAACCTTTATCTGATCTGAATTTAGTTGTAGCAAAATGTATGATTAAAGGCCACAATGTTGATTTTTGCAAAGAAAACTGCTTGGTAGTTTTGCATCCTGAGCTGCATGAGTGTACCATCTCATATCAGTGGGTTTGAATACTTTGGTTCTGTAGTGGTTTTTTTAGTGTTTTTTTACTGTGTTGTCATGTCGTATCCCTAGCTCTTACATCATACTCCCTCCGTTCGGATTAAATGTTGCAGAAATGGATAAAACTGGGTGTATCTAGAACTGAAATATGCCTAGACCCATCCATTTATTTCCGGATGGAGGGAATACATGTCAATATGTCATGCCTTTCTACTCTTCAGTGCCTATTCCATTTCTGTTGTAGCATGCTTTATAACTGAATCACCATTCTTCTATATAAGGCATGCAAGGGGAAGACGGCTATGTTAGAATCTGAAGGGTTACAAACCAGGTCTTTTCAAAAGATCCAAACGCCAGGAGATAATAAACCAACTCCATTTTTCATAGATACTGCTCCAGCACAGAGAAACCCAACTTCCACTAATAATAAGCAGATTCCAGTGGCCAAAGAATGCCATCATGAAATTTGAGAAGCGTGTGCGTGTGCGTATCCTCTCATCATGAAATTTTATAGCATTCTGATCATATTTTTTACCTGTTTCTTACCCATCTCTCTTTTAGAAAATAAGGTTAAACGATACAAGAATTCCTCCATTGGGATCGTATTCGAGGAAAATATCTTGCGGGAATTCTCTGTGCTCCAATGCTGATGTAAGTACCTCTTGTATGTCACTATATTTTTACATCAGCATGTATTTTGTTAATCGGCGTGAATCTAACCTTCATCTGATCTAAAATTAATTGTAGCAAAATGTTAAAGGCGCCAATGTTGATTTTTTTAAGGAAAACTGCCTGGTAGTTTTGTGTACTGAGCTGCATGAATGTACTATCTCATATCACGCACATTGCTGAATTGTAGTGCTACTCTGGTTGCCCATTCATTCATTGTGTCAATGTTGCTTTCGTATTACCTTACCTGGCTGATGATAGCTGTGTCATATTGTGTTAATTTGGTGTAGGCTAGTTGCCCAAACGTTCATTGTGTCAATGTTGCTTTCCTATTATCTGACTTGGCCAATGATAGCAATGCTAGTGTGTTAATTTTGTGCAGGCTGCTGAAGATAAGAAGACAAACTCTGAAAACAGCAAGGCAACCACATTGTCTCTTTCCAGTAAATCTAGGCCAGGTAATATGGCAATAACTCATGATTAATCTGTTTGGTTCCTGTCCTAATTTATGTTATGATGCAGTGGTCGAGACACTCTCCACTATCAATAATACAAGCTTGCCAAAATCGTCATCTGAATCTGTTCAGTATCCTCTGTCTCAAATGCAACGGAATAAATGTATGTTTGTGAACCAATTAATGGCTAAAGCAATGATGGAAATGGTAAATGAATCAAAGGTGCAGAGTCGTGCGACACAACAACTGATCAATGTTTTCAGAGACAGTGTAGCAAAGCAGCAAGAACTTGCCCACAGGCTTATGGGCGTCATCTGTGCTGAGGTTGCAGATTGTGACGTTGTAGATGGTTAGGTTCTGCTCATTTATTTGCACTGGCATCAATCTTTGATTGCCCGGTGGATGTAATTTCCTGTAATATATGCTGGATGTGCAACGTTATTCCCTGTATGTCGTACCTTTGCTCGTCGTAATGGGATCAAATTATCTAATTTGGCCTAAAGACATGAACGAACTTTAGTGGGCCCATTAAGTTAATGGGCCGTTACTAGGCCGAAAGTTAATGGTCGGCCCTCTTACCTCCCGGGTCGTCAACAAGCCAACATCGAAGCGGGCAATAGGTGGCCCCAATTTATTTCACGGGCCGTTAACAGGCCGTTACTAAGTTTGGGCTACATATAGCCCAACTATACTGTAGGCCTTTAGCAGGCCAAAAGAGAAAGCGGGCTTGTACTGGACCATGAAGAGCATGGGCCGCTAAGAGGCCGAAAGTCAGGTCGTATTGTAAACGGCCCAACTGTGTTGTGGGCCTTTAGCAGGCCGAAAGAGAAACCGGGCTGGTATTGGACCATGAAGGGCATGGGCCGTTAAGAGGACAAAACTAAGGTCTGACTACAAATGGCCCAACTCATTTATGGTCGGTTAACAGGCCGAAAGGCACACAGGGCCGGGATTTGGCGCAACACTTAAATGGGTCGCTAAAAGGCCAAAATTCAGGTCCGACTACAAATGGCCCAACTGATTTATGGGTCGTCAACAGGCTGAAAGTGACAACGGGCCAGAAATTGGCCCAACACTTAAATGGGCCGCTAAAAGGCCGAAACTCAGGTCCGACTACAAATGGCCCATCAGGTTTATGGGTCGTCAACAGGCTGAAAGACACACCGGGCCAGAAATTAGCCCAACATTTAAATGGGTCACTAAAAGGCCGAAAGATGTACATCCTGAAAATTGGCCCATCCATTAAATGGGTCGTTAATAGGCCGAAATCTCATCGGGCCGATATTGAGCCCAAATATATAGCGGGCTGTTAACGGGCTCGAACTGATGATGGGCTGCAATGGTGCCAAATCTTTAACGGGCCGTTGACGGGCCGAATTGGCACATCTCGTATGGGCCATGGGCTTAAATGGACCTGACACAAGTAGGCCTTATATGGGCCGGCCTGCTAATTTTTACTGGGCCGACCTTTTTCACCGGAATGGGCCACTGTTGGGCCGTGCCACATGTCGACCTATCATAGGCGCCTCCTGTCCAATGAGTGGATGACATCTGTCCCAACGGTGAGGCAACACGTGTTTCCTATGGCCAATGATGATTTTACACGTGGAAAATCCCCATTGGTCCGGGCTGTTAATGGGTTATCGGATCCAAAACCGGACCCAATAGCTTAACGGCGTTTCGTTACGGTGGATGCCACGTGTCGGTCACCCTTGACGAAAGCACTTCTGTGACGCGCGATTTATCGTCATGGAAGTGGACACTTCCGTGATGATAATTTTGGTAATGTCATGGAACACTTCTATGACAGCACAGGTATGACTATCTTGATTCTGTCATAAATTTGTCATGGATGTACATGCATGACAAAAAACGTGACCTACTGTGACAAACACGTATCATCACGGAAGTGTATTTTTTTGTAGTGATACCTACCTATCATGGCATTTCCATAGCCATTCCGAGATATATTGCCATGCAACTTCCATCATCATCATATACATGACTTGAGCATTTATTGTCATATTGCTTTGCATGATCGTAAGATAGCTAGCATGATGTTTTCATGGCTTGTCCGTTTTTTGATGTCATTGCTACGCTAGATCATCGCACATCCCGGTACACCGCCGGAGGCATTCATATAGAGCCATATCTTTGTTCTAGTATTGAGTTGTAATATTGAGTTGCAAGTAAATAAAAGTGTGATGATCATCATTATTAGAGCATTGCCCCAGTGAGGAAAGGATGATGGAGACTATGATTCTCCCACAAGTCGGGATGAGACTCCGGACGAAAAAAAGGAGAAAGGCCAAAAAAAGAGAGAAAAAAGAAAGAAAAAATGAGAAAAAAGAGAGAAGGGGCAATGTTACTATCCTTTTACCACACTTGTGCTTCAGAGTAGCACCATGTTGTTCATATAGAAAGTCTCTTGAGTTATCACTTTCATATACTAGTGGGAATTTTCATTATAGAACTTGGCTTGTATATTCCAATGATGGGCTTCCTCAAATGCCCTAGGTCTTCATGAGCAAGCAAGTTGGATGCACACCCATTAGTTTCAGTTTGAGCTTTCATACACTTATAGCTCTAGTGCATCCGTTGCATGGCAATCCCTACTCCTCACATTGACATCAATTAATGGGCATCTCCATAGCCCGTTGATTAGCCACGTCAATGTGAGACTTCCTCCTTTTTTGTATTCTCCACACAACCTCCATCATCATATGCTATTCCACCTATAGTGCTATGTCCATGGCTTGCGCTCATGTATTGCGTGAGGGCTGAAAAGGCTGAAGCACGTTAAAAAGTATGAACCAATTGCTCGGCTTGTCATCGGGGTTGTGCATGATTTGAATGCTTTATGTGGTGAAGATGGAGCATAACCAGACTATATGATTTTGTAGGGATGGGCTTTCTTTGGCTATGTTATTTCAATAAGACATAATTGCTTGGTTGGTATGCTTGGAGTATTATTTTTTTGTGGGGACCCCGACTCATAAGTCGTGATCACCGAATGCACGTGTACAGTGATCCCAGAGATCAATGCTCACTGAACACACAGAAGCTGAATAACAAGAGTCTTACATCCATACATATCGTCTTACACAAATTATGACCATTATGGTCAAGTCTTACATAGATAAAGCCTTAAGGGCTGAACATCAAATGAAACACAAGCAGCGGAAATCTTCGTCGATAAGTAGAACCCATGCCATCTGCCTTAACCCTACAGGCATTCTGACTGGGAAACGTCCTAGTTCGCATGTTCGTCTCCAAAGAATTCTTCTTCGAACTTCTGTTCTTCCATGCCTGGCCAATTAAATAACCAGTGGCAAGCCAATGAGTACTTTGAATGTACTCGCAAGCAACCCATGTTTTGGTTCAAGATACAACAATGCATCATATAGGTAAATTTTTGCAGAAAGCTAGTTTTGAGTGCAATGACATGTTGAACAACTTGTAAGACATGCATCAGGAGAATTCAAGTAACCAAGAGGACAGGTAACAGATATCAGCATAAATAGAGTGGGCACCAACCCAACTTAATCATGTCAAATCCTTGACTTGACCCAAGTAGTTCTTCCCACACACACTGGTTTGAAAACACGTGGATGTAGTTTAAGCAGCACCGCCCAACTGTCCTTGACCGTGGACACAGCTATTCGAATAGTTTAACACTCTGCAGAGGTTGCACACTTTACCCACAAGATTCGGGGAACTTCCGTGTCATCCACGACCCGCGATACCTCAAGTAACTGGGGTAAGCACCCGATCACTACCTTTCCCTAGACGACACTAACAAGGAGTCCACTCGTTGTTCCGTATCCTCATGATGTACATCATACGAGACTCGCTCGAGATCGTAACATCCGAGAGGGGACACAACGGTGTATCCGGTGCCCTGTAAAAACAGTCATGGCCGCCCTACCTGGCACGACCCCGTCTCGAGAGAGAGCACCAACTCTCCCCCGTCACTAGTAATGCGGGATCCAAGCTAGTATCGACCTAGATAATCAATAATGCCCTTTCCCATATAAGGGTAGAGTGGTTGCGCATGTAAGGTTGGGATAGTCAACAAATCTTAAATCTAATCTGTTTTCGAAAACAACACACACACTTGCCTCGGTACACCACTTCATCATCAAGTGGCTACCCATCTCATCATCTCCCTCGGGCATAAGTGGCACCCGATGGGGTTTTCGAAAAGTCCTTTGAAAATACTTTGTCTCCGTCACCATGCATATTCCCGTCCCTTTTGCGTGGCACTACTTAGCATCCTATCTACTCCCACCGGCATAACCCTCATAGGAAGGTAGGGTCATGCATAATGCAAGTATCAACGAGGAAGTAACGAAGGCAACCCACCAAAGTGGCTACTATCTCATCATGATTCCGATGCAACAATAATAAAGTGCTATATGACATGCATAAAAAGGGTTTCATAGACATGGTCAAAGGGCTGCTTGCCTGGTTCATCAGAGTCTTGAGATCTTCTGGTCCTTCTCCAAGTACTCCGTCTACTTCGTCAACTAACGTCAAAACAATCATAATAAGCAACACAACAAGGCAGAAAATAAAAGTGCTCTAAAAATATGAAGTTGACTTTTATTGGATACCCCTAGTCATATGAGGAATGACCAAAGTGGTTTTATTGGAAGTGGGTCAATGTATATTTCTAAACATTTCGATATGATGGAATCAAGGGGTTTATGGAATTGCAAGAAGTGTACAGAAACATATTTTTGAAAAATGAGCAAAGGCACCCATTTAACAAAGGATGATTTTAGAAGCATCTAGGAATTGGTTTCACTGGATTTGGAGTTCAAATGGATTTCCTATGAATTTGCAAAGTTGGCTAATATGGAGAAATGGCTCATTATTTTGCATGGCACAAAAAGTATTGGGAAAAATGTTGGAAAACTAAGTTATGAACTTAGAAGTATCAACAATTTTGAATCATGGCATTTGGATCAAAAATGGGCTCTCTGTGATTTTCTAAAGTTCATCACAGAAATGGAAAATGGGGTTTTAATAAATATTTCTAAAGAGAAAGTTTCTGGAAAAATGTGCAAATAGCACCATGTGATAGATCATGATTTGTGGATCCCCTAGAAATTTTAATCGTCAAATTTGGAGCTCTTATGGATTATTTATGGATTTTTGAATTGACTGAGAAAAAGAAAAAGGAAAAAGGTTTAGGGTTTACCCAAAGCGTGCACAGGGCGTAGGATAGCCACTGGGCCGGCCCAACGGCTCGCCCGCGCGCGCGCAGGGGCCACGTCGGAGGCGTACTAGCGCCAGGGCGTCTTCTCCGCGGGGAGGCGGTGGCGCGGTTGGTACGCCTCCACTTAAACGGGAGGGGCCCGCTGGCGGGTCACTGACCTGCGGGGTCCACCCGCAGGGTCGTCGCCCTCCTCCCGCCCACGACAGAGGAGGCAGAGGAGGCGGGGCCGAGCACTTGCCGGCTCCCGTTCCGGTGGCTCCGGCCATCTCCGGCGACGCCCAGCACACCGGCGTGCTCAGGAGAGCATGGCGCATCCGTCGAGGTGTGCTACAATCTCTGGGGTAGACGGATGTGAGCACACTATCGGCCATGGCGGGCAAAGCCGGCGGTGGTGTTTGAGCTTGATGGTACGGCCATGGGGAGGAGAGGAAATGGCGCGAGAAAGCTCCACGGCGGTGGTGGCGACGCTCGGGAGTGGTCGGGTGGAGGGGAGGGGCAAGGTATGGTCTGAATTTAAGCGGAGGCCGACGGCACTGCTCCGGCCATGGAGAAGGATGGAGGGCACGGGAGGAAGGATGGGTTGGCCTGGGTGGTGTTCGGGAGAGAGGGAGAGCAAATGGAGCAGAGAGGGGGCTCGGGGGCGGCCTCAAATAGGAGGGGGCGAGGTGCACAGCGGGCCGTGCGCCGGCGAGGCCGTAGCCATCGCTGGAGGCCACGGGAGCTCGTGGGCGCGTGTCTGGGGTGTTAGTGGAGGAGGTCTACGACCAGGGGAAGGGAGAGAAGGAGCGGGGAAGTGCGAGGGCATCGCGCGTGTGAGGCTGCCCATTGGAGCGCTCGGGCGGCCGGTGCGCGTGCAAGAGGAGGCAGGAGGAGGGAGAAGGAGGAGGGGGCCAACCGCATAGCGTGTCACGCACGCCGAGGCGGCCTCGGGGGACACGTTCTCGGCACCCAAGGTCGACGGGAGCATCGGGCAGACGGCGGCTACAGTGCTAGGGCGCACTGTAGCGCGCTCCAGAGCGCGTCTTTGGCCGGCATGGCCATTGTTTTGGCGCCTTGGGCATGGCCAATAGTGTCCAGCAGCTCTAGGGGGGAGTAAACAAGTGGGGAGGAGCTTTGGATGCCTTGGATAGCTACTAGGAGAGGAGAGAGGTTGAGGGAGAGAGAGAAAGAGGTTGTCCAGAGAGAGAAAAAGAGCTTTTCACGCCCATCATCATGGCTCCTTGAGCAGGGAAGGATGCCGGGGTTAGAGTAGGACCAGATGATGCTGTGGGAGAAAGCTTAGCTCATGGAGATTAGTGGAAATGGCCAAAACATGCATTTTGAATTTCTGCCAGAAGGTGTTTGATGGTGGTTTGGGCAAGCATATGATTTCCATTTGCCATGAGACTCCACAGGGTGAAATGTCACATATAATTAGGACCTTCCACCAATTTTGAGCTCATTTGGGCAAAGTGGCCAATGTAACTTTGGTAAACCCTATAAATCAACAAAAATGGTTTTTCCAAGATTTAGTCATGCAAATCTATTTTCCTTGATGCACCACTTGGTGTAGTGTCATCATTTGAGGATTTGAACATGCTCACAAAAGTTGGGGTCAAGGAGAGGAAGTTGGTAGTACAAACTTGTTCAAATTTGATTCTGGTCAGAGAGGGTTTTGGGGTACTTTGATCAATATAACATTCTCTCCAACTTGTGCCATTTGTTCTAGATGCATTATTACACCATTTGAGCATGTGCACCAAGTTTGAGAGCATTTGTACATGTTTGACAGTGCAAAGCTGTTCAAACTTGAAAAAGGACATAAGTGGTTTTGAGAGGGTTTCATGAGGTTATACTACTCTCCATGACATGGTATTTGGCAAGATCATCCAAAATGTCAAATGTGACATGCTAGAATTTTCTTGGATTTTTATGAAAATATTTCCTGTAGAAAAATTTCAAATCCTTGAAATGAGCAGAAATGGTTTTGGGAGGTTTTGTCCAATATTTTGATCATGACCATGTGTTGAAACTCATATATATGGAAAATATATGTCCATTGAGTCTCCCTAATTTTTCTCAAATATTTTTAAAGCTTTAAAATAATTTTAACCTATTTAAGACCATTTCTGGCCTTAAGAAGAAGCCTTTAAATAAAATAGGAAAATAACTTTTAAAATTATATTTTTGTGGTTTATGGGTAACCTATATCTAATAGGAGTCAAAAATATTTTTGGAAAGATTTTTACTGCCCTTAATTAAGTACTTGCAGTGCAAACCTCAATCAAGGGGTTTTTTGGAAAACTAATTTTTGAAAATACTATTTGGCCAAATTATTTTTGTAAGAAAATACTATATTGCACTATACACATGGCATGATCATTGGGAAAAGGTTTTGGATCAAGGAGAAGGAGTATAAGAGTTGGAGGATTTATTTGATTTTTAGAGCACTTGCAAACAACACACAAAAATCAAATCAAGCAAAGTCCAAAACACTCAAAAGTTTTTGTCAAACCATATTTTATCATGATTTATTAGCTTAAGTGTTGTGGCATGAAAATCAGGGTGTGACATTTTTTATGTCAAAAGATAGACTATTGCTTTGAATCACTCGTGTCTTAATATTCATGCCACTATTAGATTATGTGATCAAGATTATGCTACGTAGCATTCCACATCAAAAATTGTCTTTTTATCATTTACCTACTCGAGGACGAGCAGGAATTAAGCCTGGGGAAGCTGATAGGTCTCCGTCGTATCTATAATTTTTTATTGTTCCATGCCAATATTATACAACTTTCATATACTTTTGGCAACTTTTTATACTATTTTTGGACTAACATATTTATCCAGTGCCCAGTGCCAGTTCCTGTTTGTTGCATGTTTTATGTTTTGCAGAAACCCCATAACAAACGAAATCCAAATGGGATAAAAACGGATGGATAATATTTTTGGAATATTTGGAAAATATGGGAAGAATAATCAACATGAGACGGTGCCCGAGGTGGCCACGAGGCAGGGGGCATGCCCACCCCTGGGCGCACCCCTGACCCTCATGGGCCCATCATAAGGCGGTTGCTACTCTTCTTTGGCCGCAAGAAAGCTAATTTTCGGGGAAAAAAAATCTTTGCGAAGGTTTCAATCCAATTTGAGTTACGGATCTCCGGATATATAAGAAACGACGAAAGGGCAGAATACCGAGAACGCAGAAACAGAGAGAGACAGAGAGACAGATCCAATCTCGGAGGGGCTCTCGCCCCTCCCATGCCATGGAGGCCAAGGACCAGAGGGGAAACCCTTCTCCCATCTAGGGAGGAGGTCAAGGAAGAAGAAGAAGAAGAAGGGGGGGCCCTCTCCCCTTCTCTTGCGGTGGCGCCGGAATGCTACCGTGGCCACCATCATCATCACCGCGATCTACACCAACACCTCCGCCATCTTCACCAACATCTCCATCACCTTCCCCCCTCCATATACAGCGGTCCATTCTCCCGCAACCCGCTATACCCTCTACTTGAACATGGTGCTTTATGCTTCATATTATTATCCAATGATGTGTTGCCATCCTATGATGTCTGAGTAGATTTTCGTTGTCCTATCGGTGGTTGATGAATTGCTATGATTGATTTAATTTTCTTGTGGTTATGTTGTTGTCCTTTGGCGCCCATCATATGAGCGCGCGCGTGGATCACACCATAGGTTTAGTTTTATGTTGATAGGACTATGTATTGGAGGGCAAGAGTGACAAAAGCTTCTACCTAGCATAGAAATTGATGCATACGGGATTGAAGGGGGACCAATATATCTTAATGCTATGGTTGGGTTTTATCTTAATGAACGTTAGTAGTTGCAGACGCTTGCTAATAGTTCCAATCATAAGTGCATAGAATTCCAAGTCAGGGATGACATGCTAGCAGTGGCCTCTCCCACATTAACTTGCTATCGGTATAGTAAAGTAGTCAATTGCTTAGGGACAATTTCGCAACTCCTACCACCACTTTTCCACACTCGCTATACTAACTTTATTGCTTCTTTATCTAAATATCCCCTAGCTTTTATTTACGTACTCTTTATTATCTTGCAAAACTATCCAACAACACCTACAAAGTACTTCTAGTTTCATACTTGTTCTAGGTAAAGAGAACGTTAAGCGTGCGTAGAGTTGTATCGGTGGTCGATATAACTTGGGGTAATATTTGTTATACCTTTAGATCCTCGTTGGTTTCTACACTCTTACTTATCGAAAGAGGCTACAATTGATCCCCTATACTTGTGGGTTATCAGTGGCCACCATGATGAGGAGGGAGTAGTCCACCCTCGAGGCTGAGGGTTTGTACTAGTAGCTATGTGTTTAATCTCTCCCTCTCTCTCTCTCTCTCTCGTGTTCTTGAGATGTCATGATCTTGATGTATCGCAGGCTTTGTTAATATAGTTGGATCATATGGTGTTTTCCCCTCTGTATATTATTGTGAATTGAGTTTTCGTTCTTATCGGATTGAATAGTTTTATGGATTTGAGAACACTTTATCTATGTCTTGCTATGAATGCCCATGTTGACAATGGGGTATCATATTGATTCACCTGATATGTGTTTTGGCAGTCAACTCGCAGATTCCGGAGGTGACATTGGGGTAATCTATGCATAGGGGTTGATGCACATTCTCGTCTTTGTTTCTCTGGTAGAAATCTTGGGGCACTCTTTAAGGTTCTTTGTGTTGGGTTGAGTATTATGAATCTGGAAGTGTTTGATGCATATTGTATAATCAACTCACGGATACTCGCGGTGACATTGGAGTATCTAGGTGACATTAGAGTTGGTTGATGTGTATCATATGGTGTTATTTTAGTACGAACTCTTGGTTAGATTGATAAAAAAGAATAGCTTGGTGTTATTTTAGTATGAACTCTAGGATAGATTGATCGAAAAGAATAGCTTTGAGGTGGTTTCGTACCCTACAAACAATTTCTTCTTGTGTTCTCCGCTAGATAGGAACTATGGAGTGATTCTTCATCGCACGTTGAGGGATGGTTATATGATCCAATTATATTAGCATTATTGAGAGTTGCGCTAGCGAAACTATGGACCCTAGGCCTCATTTTCAAGCATTGCAATACCGTTTGTGCTCGCTTTTGTTACTTCCTACCTTGATGTTTTTCATTTTTACTATTACAAAAATCAATATGTACTATCCATACTACAATTGTATCACCATCTCTTCGCCGAACTAGTGCACCTATACAATTTACAATTGTATTTGGTGTGTTGGGGACACAAGATACTTTTTATTATTTGGTTGCAGGGTTGTTTGAGAGAGACCATCTTCATACTACGCCTCCCACGGATTTATAAACCTTATGTCATCCACTTGAGGGAAAATTGCTACTGTCCTACAAAACTCTGCGCTTGGAGGCCCAACACGAGTCTACAAGAATAAAGTTGTATAGTAGACATCATCAATCCCTTCACGGTCACGAACAAGAGTGAGATCTAATAGATATAGGTATAAAAGATAAATAAAAGAGCAAACTAAAGTAAATATAAATAAATTGCAGCAAGGTATTTTTGGGTTTTTTGGCTTATAGATCTGAAAATATATGATGGAAAATAGACCCGGCGGCCATAGGTTTCACTAGAGGCTTCTCTCTTGAAAGAAAACATACGTGGGTGAACAAATTAGTATCAAGCAGTTGATAAAAAAGCGCAAAGTTATGACGATATCTAAGGAAATGATCATGAATATAGGCATCAAGTCCGTGTCAAGTAGACTGAAATGATTCTGCATCTACTACTATTACTCTACACATCGACTGCTATCCAACATGCATCTAGAGTATTAAGTTCATAAGAACGGAGTAACGCCTTAAGTAAGATGACATGATGTAGAGGGATAAACTCAAGCAATATGATGAAAACCCCATCTTTTTATCCTTGATGGCAACAATACAATACGTGCCTCGCTACCCCTACTATGTCACTGGGTGAGGACACCGCAAGATTGAACCCAAAACTAAGCACCTCTCCCATTGCAAGAAAAACCAATCTAGTTGGCCAAACCAAACCAATAATTCAAAGAGAAATGCAAAGATATTCAATCATGATAAAAGAGTTCAGAGAAGACTCAAATAATATTCATAGATAATCTGATCATAAATCTACAATTAATCAGAACTTGACAAACACACCGCAAAAGAATATTACATCGGATAGAACTCCAACAACATCGAGGAGAACATTGTATTGAAGATCAAGAGAGAGAAGAAGCCATCTAGCTACTAGCTATGTGTGACGCCCCCAATTCAATCGTACACTAATCATGCACGCAAATGTGCACGATCAAGATCAGGGACTCACGCGAAGATATCACAACACAACTCTACAAATAAAATAAGTCACACAAGCATCATAATACAAGCCAGGGGCCTCGAGGGCTCGAATACAAGTGCTCGATCATAGACGAGTCAGCGGAAGCAACAATATTTGAGTACAGACATAAGTTAAACAAGTTGCCATAAGATGGCTAGCACAAACTGGGATACAGATCGAACGAGGCGCATGCCTCCTGCCTGGGATCCTCCTAACTACTCCTGGTCGTCGCCAGCGGGCTGCACGTAGTAGGAGGCACCTCCAGAGTAGAAGGAGTCGTTGTCGAGGGTGGCGTGGCGTCTGGATCCTGGGCTCCATCGCCTGGTCGCAGCAATCGGGTAGAGAAATGGAAAAAGGGGAAACAAGGCAACCGTGAGTACTCATCCAAAGTACTCGCATGCAAGGAGCTACACTACATATGCATGGATATATGTGTAAAGGGCCATATCAATGGACTGAACTGCAGAATGCCAGAATAAGAGGGGGATATCTAATCCTGTCGAAGTCTACGCTTCTGGCAGCCTCCGTCTTGCAGCATATAGAAGAGAGTAGACTGAAGTCCTCCAAGTAGCATCGCATAGCATAGTCCTACCCAGCAATCCCCTCCTCGATGCCCTGTTAGAGAGCGATCACCGGGTTGTATCTGGCACATGGAAGGGTGTGTTTTATTAAGTATCCATTTCTAGTTGTCATAAGGTCAAGGTACAACTCCAAGTCGTCCTGTTACCGAAGATCACGGCTATTCGAATAGATTAACTTCCCTGCAGGGGGTGCACCACATAACCCAACACGCTTGATCCCATTTGGTCGGACACACTTTCCTGGGTCATGCCCGGCCTCGGAAGATCAACACGTTGCAGCCCTACCTAGGCACAATAGAGAGGTCAACACGCCGGTCTAAACCTAACTGCACAGGGGTCTGGGCCCATCGCCCTTAGCACACCTGCATGTTGCGTGGGCGGCCAGAAGCAGACCTAGCCTAGCAGGCGTTCTAGTCCAACCCGGCGCGCGCCGCTCAGTCGCTGACGTCACGAAGGCTTCGACTGATACCACGACGTCGAGTGCCCATAACTGTTCCCGCGTAGTTGGTTAGTGCGTATATGCCAGTAGCCAGACTCAGATCAAATACCAAGATCTCGTTAAGCGTGTTAAGTATCCGCGAACGCCGAACAAGGCCAGGCCCACCTCTCACCCAGGTAGTCTCAACCTACCCTGCCGCTCCGCCACAAAGATCCACACAGAGGGCCGTTGGGATAAAGGTCCTTTCGGCCCCCAATCCGTGAATCACTCGCGCGTACTCCTCGAGCCGACCCGACTTTAGTCACCACATGTAACATGTATAAAGTATAGTATATACCCGTGATCACCTCCCGAGTGATCACGGCCCGATAGTATAGCACAGCAGACGGACAAGAATGTAGGGCCACTGATGGAAAACTAGAATCCTATACTAAGCATGTAGGATTGCAGGTAAAGGTAACAATAGTAGTAACAAGGACAGGCTATGCATCAGGATAGGATAAACAGAAAGCAGTAACATGCTACACTACTCTAATGCAAGCAGTATAGAAGAGAGTAGGCGATATCTGGTGATCAAGGGGGGCTTGCCTGGTTGCTCTGGCAAGAAGGAGGGGCCATCTTCAGTGTAGTCGAACACACGGACATCGGCACCGGTCTCAGAGTCTACCGGAAAGAAGTAACGGAGAGGGAACACAATAAACAACAGAGCAATCAAATGTAACACGAAGAAAGACGCGGCAATATGCGGTGCTAGGGGTGACCTAACGTAGTGGTAGGTGATACCGGCGAAGGGGGGAAACATCCGGGAAAGCATCCCCGGTGTTTCGCGTTTTCGGACAGACGGACTGGAGGGGGAAAGTTGCGTGTTGGCTATGCTAGGTATGTGTGGCGGACGAACGAACTGCGTATCCGGATTCGTCTCGTTTTTCTGAGAAACTTTCATGTACGAAGTATTTTCATCCGAGCTACGGATTATCTTATATTCATTTTTAAAGTTTTACATCATTTTCTAGAATTAACAGATTATTTTAATTCAAAATTGCATTTATGACGTCAGCATGACATCAGCAGTCAACTCTGACCGTTGACTGGTCAAACTGACACGTGGGTCCCACTGGTCATAGACTCGAGTTAGCTAAACCGGTTTAATTAGTTTAACTAATTGATTAGGTTAACTAATCTTAATTAGTTTGGTTAAACAGTTAATCAACTTAATTAATTCACTAATTAATTGATTAATTAATTATTAATTTTACTAATTTCATTTTCGTTTCTCTCTTTTTAACGTTCTGGGCAGTGGGCCCCGTTTGGCCGTGGCCTAGAGGCCATAGCGGGCATGGGCGCTAGCCCGCGGGGGCGCACCCGACCGGGCAACAAGGGGCGGTTGGTGGGCGCGGGCGCCAGCGCACCGGCGTTGAGCTCCGGTGGCTGCAACCGGGCGGAGCATGGGGAGGGCCGCGGCTGCCGACATGCAGCAGGGCAGCCAGAGGCGGACGACGGAAGCACGAGGCCGCGGTGAGAGGGGCGGAGGGTCCTCGGTGCGACACAGGGCGAGCGGGGAGGAGCAACGTGTGCGGGCGCAGCAAGCGTGCGGTAGAGGCGACGACCGCGCAGGTCGGCGATGCAGTGGACGCAGAGGAAGCGGGGCGGAGGAAGGCAGCAGGCGGGGCGGAGCAGGGGAAAGGTCAAGCGCGGTCAGGGGCGGCGGTGGCGCGCCGCGGGCGGGGCGCTCGTGGGGTGCTTCGGGCGAGGGACGGCGCGGTGGCTGGAGTTCGGCCTCGCGGCAATTGATGCTAGGGACGGCCAAAACATGCAAGAGGGGGGGAATGGACGGCGGCTCACATTGGAGCTGTAGGGATGGCAGCGGGCTCGTCGTGGTGCTTGAGGCAGCGAGGTCAGGGCAGAGATGGCGATGGTGACGAGAATCTCGACGAGGTCGAGGAGGCAGCAGGAGCAAGCTTCATGACGGAGCTCCAGGCGGCGGCTTGGTGCGGCACACGGCAACGGCGCCTTTGTCCAGGGCGGCGAGGCGTGGTATGGGTCGACCCGGTCGGCATCGGGGTCGGGCCCCTCCCCGATCCAGATGGGATCGAGAGGAGAGGGGGAGAGGAAGTGGCGGCGTGGGGGGGAGTGGGAGAGCGGTAGTTGTTAGGGTTTCCATCTATGGGGGTTAAGGGGAGTGGGGATGGGCCGACCGGCCCCTTCGGCCAACTGGGCCAGGGCCCAGTCGGGGGGGTTGTCTTTTATTTTTCTTGGTTTTCTTTTATCTTTTGCTTATTTTCTTTTACTGTTTTTCTTTTAATTCTGGAACTAACTTTGTTTTATACATTGCAAAGAAACTTCCTAATTTAGTGTCTCAACATCACCCACTGCCACAAAACAAAGTTATACCAAAAATAAAATCGATTCGTATTTTCTAAAATATTAAAGGCATTTATTTAATTATTTCAACTACTGTTTTAATCATTTTAAAGTATTTTATAAAAGTGTGGTTTTTCCACCATAATTACCTATGCAATATTTGGTTCACTCCGCACATTTTAGTTTTAATATTTGAAAATTTTTATTGTGTGCTTGATTTTGAATTTGAATTTGAATCGGTTTCGAACTAACGCGAGATTAGAAACAGTAATCGAAGTGACGTGGCATCTTTAGCAGAGAATTACTGTAGCTTAATTATCCGGGCGTCACAATTCTCCTCCACTACAAGAAATCTCGTCCTGAGATTCAAGAGGTAGAGTAAGGGGGAAAGATCTGGTTACGAAATTCTAACGAGTCCTCTCGGTCTTGGTTGCTCTTCTCGAAGAGGTAGATCCACTACGTTGATGTTTTCATTCCTCTGCTACAGGTCATCATGATGAAGTCGACGTCCTTTCAGGATCTTCACCGTACTTACGAAAGGTTAAGAGGGGAAACTCTATAAGGACAGATTCTAACAGGATTGAGCATTAGACGGTTAACTCGGGGGAAGAAGCATAAGTATCTCTCGAATTGAAACTTAAGAAGATATCGAGAGCAAAGTAAGAAGGTACCATGAGAAGTTTCAACCGGATAGGCAATGGTTCGACGTCTGAAACCAAGTGCGAAAGGGGTCCAGAGCAAAGAGATTAAGAATTGCGTCTGTTACGAAAATAGATCACTAGGAAGGTGGCACATGAATTACATACTAGGCCACGCGCGAGGAACAACCTTGGGAACAGGGGGTGTACCGGAGAGTCGGGTTTCGATCCAGTGGAACTGTGGGTTATGGTCCCACCATGTGGGTTAATAGTAGGAAGAGGGGTGGCGTCTTGCACGATCATGTAAGCAAGGCATGTCAGAGAATAACCGGTCAGTTATTGTTGACAGCATCATTGGTACCAAGGGCGAGAGACGGAGAGAACCATTCTCCTGCTTGTTGAACGAGGCGGACCAATAGGCAAAGTTCTCGTCCATCAGCGGCTACCAGAATGTCATCAACAATAGTAACAGGGTCTTGCTGACAGAATTGTACACCGAGGTGTTTACATAAGCAGGAGAATATTACTGCTTAGATCATATAGATCACAAGAAACGTTAAACCAACCAATGGAAAGGAAAATATGGTTATCAGATTAAACAGAACAATGGAAAGGAAAATGTGTTTAAACACATATTTCAGGGGCATATCCTTCCCAAGGACAAGCAGAGCATGATATCCATGGCAGGATATGAAGTAGAAAACCATTTAGGTAAGGGGAGAGGAATTTCATGAAATTACCCAAACAACGGTGTTTGGATAAATTTGATAAAGAAAATTTATGATTGTGCTTCGAACGTTATTATTGATGATCGGAGTACCACATACATGCTTCGAGATAGTATTGACATGGTCTTCGAGCAAGGTCGGACTTTGGATACTCAAAGGATTCATCAGGATAACTTATTAAACAAGGCATTCAATTTCTTCATGTAAAAATGGTTAACCTTGTCAAAAAGGAAACTATATCACTAGGTCCTCCGGTCAGGTGTGCTAGGCATGACATCACCTTACCGGGTCTAATAAAGACCAAATTTATAACTCTTGGAAATATGTCCCAACCATCATATCTGACCGAGATCCAGATCTGATTGGTGTCAGGATACCTCAGACTCGGGATGCCTCAGATGAAAAGGTGCAACACCAATTGACGAGATGACATTGTAAGATTCTCGGAAAATGAACTATGGAAGCGAGTTCCGAAACAAGAGTTCATCATTAAGCCAAGGAGAGGGTGAGGAGGTAGCTGATGGACTCAGCGACCATTCATCGAGAATTCCAAAAGGATGGATTTCCACAATCATGTGAACAAGGCGATAACATTTTCAGATCAAATGACATAATGATGTATGCTCGAGGGAAACATACACAATTTAAACATTGGTTGAAAGGTGCACCCGAAATATGGGCTTAGGTAGCATGATCAGTATTAGAATGGTGATCATGATAAGTATCACTTGTATCAAGAATTCTCCAGAGGTGGTGAAATTCTCATAACAATCCTGACATAAAAGATGGTAATACCCCAAGGTAAAGAAGAACAAAGGTTGGATAGCAAGGATCTCAAGGTATATCACAAAACACGAGCAAGTTTGTGTTGGAGGGAAGACAATAAAGTGGTCGATGATATCACAAATCATCGAGGCAAGGATGGTATTTCTCATCATGAATTCAATTGATATCATGGAAAAGCTCGGAATATTGATGATGATCACGGCACATTTGTCAAGAGATTTCACGAAGATGTAATCGATCGACGATGACATCAAGTCAAACGAATGATGAAGCGAAAGGTTACTGGAACCACGGTTAGGACACAAACTCGAAATCTAGTTTGTTGTTCAAGGAGAAATGATATGACGGCGAAAAATCGACGCAAGCTTAGCTCATCGTTGAAAGTTGTGCTCCGGGAATAAGGACCAGGTAGCACAATTAAAATTATCATGATAATGATATAGCCAAATAGGCTAGGAATGGCGTGATCGGGTACAAACTCGTAAGTAAGGAAGATTACTAAGAGTTGTTGAACCGTAGTGCGGACTCGATTCAGTTATCGGGGTCTTTGAGTGTTAAAAACTCATAGCCCGTAAAAAATTGGAATAAGTGGGAATGTAGCACTTGATGAAGAACTCGTAAGAAGTTATGCAGTTCCATGATAATCTCGAGATACCAGAGGGGTAATACTCGACGACAGATTGAAGTAGAGGTTGGACTGGGGTATTGCTCTGCAGAAGACAAGTGCTTAAACTTGCACGAGAAATGGTATTTAAAGGAGAACATGGACGGAACCACGATTGCAAAAGACCAGATCCCAGATATAAGATGAACTTATACCAAAGGAATAATTAATTTAACAGAAGCTTTAATGATAAGTTCTACATCATATCCATGGGCATGAACACAAAGTTCAAGGTAGACTCCCACTTCCTCAATGCATAACCTTTCATTCACTTCTCGCGTTTGATGAAGTTGCAGTGTTGAAATTTTATCTAGCAAAATACCAGAAGAGTATGACTCATGAAAACTTTCGAGTTCACACATATTATGGAAGGCATAGGTTCAACCCATCGGGGCATCGTGGAAACATATACCACAAGCTTCAATAGTAAATATCACCAGCTCAAAAGCAGAGCATGGTTGGCCAAATCAAGGAATAGGATTTACCAAAGGCATTATGTATCAGGGAAAGAACTTCCAAAGTGTTTGAATATGAAGGACCTTGTCGGATAAAATCCAACAAGGTTCGGATGGTCCATAAAGGATTTGATGTGAGTATCGGCACACAACCAGGGGAAGAATCAATGAAAGGACCTTGGACTATAGAAACAACTGAGTAATTTAGAGCTCAATTGCAAAGGAATTATGATTTACAAAGCGAAGGATCAGAAGCAGACGCTCTGATCAAGGATGGATAAGTTCATTAGACATAGGGGCACAATCGACGACAATTTGATTGCTGAGAACCAGCTCATGTTTAAAATGATGTCTGAGCCGGAAGGATGAATTTTAAGATCTGATTGAGGATTGTGAGCATTCGCAACCAATTGAATCAACATACTCAAAATGATAATGACAAGAGGTGCCAATAAGATTATGAGACTTATGGGATTAACCATAGTGCAAGCAAGCAAGAATTTCAAGAGCAAGAGGATGCTCAGGATTCTTGGAATATCGAATGTTATTTCGAAAACTTTTGTAAAACACATGAACAACTAGGAAAGAGCGGATACTCGATAAGTGCGAGGAATTATCCGTAAGGGTATTCATGAGGCAAGAACTGTAAAGCAGTAAGCTCAAAGGATTCTTGGAACAACGGAGAGCGGTACGGGGCATCTTGTATTAACAAGATCAACTTGGAATAAAATTAAGAACGGCGGGTGTAAGTACTTATCCATAGGGATAAATCAGTGGTAGGGAACTGCAAAAGCAACGAGCACAAAGTCTCGAGATCACCGGTGAGTATCTTCGAAATCCTTCGGTGCACCAAGCAATCATCTGGAGTGAGGGGCTCTCCGGGAGGAAGTAGTTACGAGAACCTAGAGTCAGACTTAGTAAAAATCATTTCACCCGAATAGAAAAGAGGTCAGAGTCCCAGAGTATAGGTCAAGGAATAAAAGATCCTAATACCACCCAATGGCGACGTGGGCCCGTAAGCCGCACAGCCATGTTAGTAAAAACTTTTTAAATGACTAGACTCGACTTCGACCAAGGATTGTGGAAGGGGATTCCTACAGGCAGTCGGCTCTGATACCAACTTGTGACGCCCCCGATTCAATCGTACACTAATCATGCATGCAAATGTGTACGATCAAGATCAGGGACTCACGGAAAGATATCACAACACAACTCTACAAATAAAATAAGTCATGCAAGCATCATAATACAAGCCAGGGGCCTCGAGGGCTCAAATACAAGTGCTCGATCATAGACGAGTCAGTGGAAGCAACAATATCTAAGTACAGACATAAGTTAAACAAGTTGCCATAGGATGGCTAGCACAAACTGGGATACAGATCGAACTAGGCGCAGGCCTCCTGCCTGGGATCCTCCTAACTACTCCTGGTCGTCGCCAGCGGGCTGCACGTAGTAGGAGGCACCTCCAGAGTAGAAGGAGTCATCGTCGACGGTGGCGTCTGGATCCTGGGCTCCATCGCCTGGTCGCAGCAATCGGGAAGAGAAAGGGAAAAAGGGGAAACAAGGCAACCGTGAGTACTCATCCAAAGTACTCGCAAGCAAGGAGCTACACTACCTATGCATGGATATATGTGTAAAGGGCCATATCAGTGGACTGAACTGCAGAATGCCAGAATAAGAGGGGGATAGCTAATCCTGTCGAAGTCTACGCTTCTGGCAGCCTCCGTCTTGCAGCATATAGAAGAGAGTAGACTGAAGTCCTCCAAGTAGCATCGCATAGCATAGTCCTACCCAGCAATCCCCTCCTCGATGCCCTGTTAGAGAGCGATCACCGGGTTGTATCTGGCACTTGGAAGAGTGTGTTTTATTAAGTATCTGGTTCTAGTTGTCATAAGGTCAAGGTACAACTCCAAGTCGTCCTGTTACCGAAGATCACGGCTATTCGAATAGATTAACTTCCCTGCAGGGGTGCACCACATAACCCAACACGATTGATCCCATTTGGCCGGACACACTTTCCTGGGTCATGCCCGGCCTCGGAAGATCAACACGTCGCAGCCCTACCTAGGCACAACAGAGAGGTCAGCACGCCGGTCTAAACCTAAGCGCACAGGGGTCTGGGCCCGTCGCCCTTAGCACACCTGCACGTTGCGTGGGCGGCTGGAAGTAGACCTAGCCTAGTAGGTGTTCCAGTCCAATCCGGCGCGCGCCGCTTAGTCGCTGACGTCACGGAGGCTTCGGCTGATACCACGACGTCGAGTGCCCATAACTGTTCCCGCGTAGTTGGTTAGTGCGTATAGGCCAGTAGCCAGACTCAGATCAAATACCAAGATCTCGTTAAGCGCGTTAAGTATCCGCGAACGCCGAACAAGGCCAGGCCCGCTTCTCACCCAGGTAGTCTCAACCTGCCCTGCCGCTCCGCCACAAAGATCCACACAGAGGGCCGTTGGGACAAAGGTCCTTTCAGCCCCCAATCCGTGAATCACTCGCGGGTACTCCTCGAGCCGACCCGACTTGAGTCACCACATGTATCATGTATAAAGTATAGTATATACCCGTGATCACCTCCCGAGTGATCACGGCCCGATAGTATAGCACAGCAGACGGACAAGAATGTAGGGCCACTGATGGAAAACTAGCATCCTATACTAAGCATGTAGGATTGCAGGTAAAGGTAACAACAGTAGTAACAAGGACAGGCTATGCATCAGGATAGGATAAACGGAAAGCAGTAACATGCTACACTACTCTAATGCAAGAAGTATAGAAGAGAGTAGGCGATATCTGGTGATCAAGGGGGGGCTTGCCTGGTTGCTCTGGCAAGAAGGAGGGGTCATCTTTAGTGTAGTCGAACACACGGACATCGGCACCGGTCTCAGAGTCTACCGGAAAGAAGTAACGGAGGGGGAACACAAAAAATCACAGAGCAATTAATGTAACACGAAGCAAGATGCGGCAATATGCGGTGCTAGGGGTGACCTAACGTAGTGGTAGGTGATACCGGCGAAGGGGGGAAACATCCGGGCAAGCACCCCCGGTGTTTCGCGTTTTTGGACAGACGGACCAGAGGGGGAAAGTTGCGTGTTGGCTATGCTAGGGATGTGTTGCGGACGAACGGGCTGCGTATCCGGATTTGTCTCATTTTTCTGAGAAACTTTCATGTACAAAGTATTTTCATCCAAGCTACGGATTATTTTATATTAATTTTTAAAGTTTTACATCATTTTCTAGAATTAACAGATTATTTTAATTCGAAATTGCATTTATGACGTCAGCATGACATCAGCAGTCAACTCTGACTGTTGACTGGTCAAACTGACACGTGGGTCCCACTGGTCATAGACTCGAGTTAGCTAAACCGGTTTTATTAGTTTAACTAATTGATTAGGTTAACTAATCTTAATTTGTTTGGTTAAACAGTTAATCAACTTAATTAATTCACTAATTAATTAATCATTAATTTTACTAATTTCATTTTCATTTCTATTTTTTAACGTTCTAGGCAGTGGGCCCCGTTTGGCATTGGCCTAGAGGTCATAGCGGGCACGGGCGTTAATGGGCACAGCCCGAACGTGCGCTAGCCCGCAGGGGCGCACCCGACCGGGCTACAAGGGGCGGTTGGTGGGCGCGGGCGCCAGCGCGCCGGCGTTGAGCTCTGGCGGCTGCGACCGGGCGGAGCATGGGGAGGGCCGCGGCTGTCGACATGCAGCAGGGCGGCCAGAGGCGGACTACGGAAGCGCGAGGCCGCGGCGAGAGGGGCGGAGGCTCCTCGGTGCGACACAGGGCGAGTGGGGAGGAGCAACGCGTGCGGGCGCGGCGAGCGTGCGGTAGAGGCGACGGCCGCGCAGGTCGGCGATGCAGCGGACGCATAGGAAGCCGGGCGGAGGAAGGCAGCAGGCGGGGCGGAGCAGGGGAAAAGTCAAGCGCGGTCAGGGGCGGCGGTGGCGCGCCGCGGGCGGGGCGCTCGTGGGGTGCTTTGGGCGAGGGACGACACGGTGGCCGGAGTTCGGCCTCGCGGCAATCGATGCTAGGGACGGCTAAAACGTGCAAGGGGAGGGGGAAACGGACAACGGCTCACATTGGAGCTGTAGGGATGGCAGCGGGCTCGTGGCAGTGCTTGAGGCAGCGAGGTCGGGGCGGAGATAGCGATGGTGACGCGAATCCCGACGAGGTCGGGGAGGCGGCAGCAGCGAGCTTCATGACGGAGCTCCAGGCGGCGGCTTGGTGCGGCACACGGCGACGGCGCCGTTGTCGAGGGCGGCGAGGCGTGGTGTGGATCGACCCGGGCGACGTCGGGGTCGGGCCACTCCCCGATCCAGATGGGATCGAGAGGAGAGGGGGAGAGGGAGTGGCGGCATGGGGGGAGTGGGAGAGCGGTAGTTGTTAGGGTTTCCATCTGTGGGGGTTAAGGGGAGTGGGGATGGGCCGACCGGCCCCTTCGGCCAACTGGGCCAGGGCCCAGTCGGGGGTGGGGGGTTGTCTTTTATTTTTCTTGGTTTTCTTTTATCTTTTGCTTATTTTCTTTTATTGTTTTTCTTTTAATTCTTGAACTAACTTTGTTTTATACATTGCAAAGTAACTTCCTAATTTAGTGTCTCAACATCACCCACTGCCACAAAAAAAATTACCCAAAATAAAATTGATTCGTATTTTCTAAAATATCAAAGGCATTTATTTAATTATTTCAACTACTGTTTTAATCATTTTAAAGTATTTTGTAAAAGTGTGGTTTTTGCACCATAATTACCTATGCAATATTTGGTTCACTCCGCACATTTTAGTTTTAATATTTGTAAACTTTTATTGTGTGCTTAATTTTGAATTTGAATTTGAATCGGTTTAGAACTAATGCGAGATTAGAAACAGTAATCGAAGTGACGTGGCGTCTTTAGCAGAGAATTACTATAGCTTAATTATCCGGGCGTCACACTATGGACCCATAGGTTTGTGGTAAACTACTCATGCTTCATCGGAAGGGCAGCAAGGTTGATGTAGAGGCCCTCCATGATCGAATCCCCCTCCGGCAAGGTGCCGGAAAAGGCCCCAAGATGGGATCTCATGGGAACAGAGGCTTGCGGCGGCGAAAAAGTATTTTTGTGGAGGACTCCCGAGGGGCCCACAAGCCCTCAGGGCGCCCCCCCTAGTGTGCGCCTAGCAGGCTTGTGGCCTCCTCGGGAAACTTCTAGCCACCTCTCCAAGTCCTCTGGTTGTCTTCTGGTCCAACAAAAATCATCGTGGAAGTTTTATTCCATTTTGACTCCGTTTAGTATTCCTTTTCAGTTGGGCTCTAGGTTAATTGGTTAGTCCCAAAAATAATATAAAATAACATATATTGAAAGTGCGTTATATCGACTAGAGGGGGGTGAATAGGCGATTTTTATGAATTCTTCACTGAGGAATTTGCTAGTGAGGAAATTCCTTAGCAAAGAACTACTTGCAGTGGAATAAGTACTCAGAAGTAAACATAACAGAAGACAAGCATAGTCATCATGATGAAATGAAAACAAGCACAGGGTACAAAAAGCGTAGCCACAGGATAACACTAGATGAAGACAAACTGACTAAAGAAATTGAACTAAGGAAATTCTGAAAGTCTTCAGTCAAAGTCTTCAAACACAGATATGACAAACGAACAACACAATAATGAGGAAATGAAAGAGTTGAGGAAATAGAACCAGTTGGCTTGGTGAAGACAATGATTTGGTAGACTAGTTCCAACTGCTGTCTCAGTTGTACATCTGGTTTGAGCGGCTAGGTATTTAAACCTGAGGACACACAGTCCTCACCGTATTCTCCTTGAGCTAAGATCACACAGACCTCGCTCAATCACTCATGGTAAGTCTTCAGGTGACTTCCGAACCTTCACAAACTCGGTCACTCGGCGATCCACAATTCCTCTTGGATGCTCTAGACCATGACGCCTAACCATCTGGAAGAAGCACAGTCTTCAAAGGTAACAAGCATTGGATCCATGCAGGATCAATCTCTTCAGTGATGCTCAATTACTTTGGGTTTGTAGGTGTTTGGGTTTGGGTTTTGGATTTTCCTCACTTGATGATTTTCGCTCAAAGTCCTCGAAGGATGGGATGCTCTCAAATGACAAGTGTCAGTTTCTCGCGGAGCAGCCAACCAGCTAGTGGTTGTAGGGGGCGGCTATTTATAGCCTAGGGAGCAGCCCGACATGATAAGACATAAATGCCCTTCAATGATATGACCGTTAGGTGGATAAGATATTTTGGGACAGCTGGTGCGTAGCACAGCAACGGTCGGAAATTTGAGATTCAAATTCCTCAAGGCTATCATGTTCCTCACAGTGTAGGCAATCCGCACTGGCGAATTCCTAACTCCTCAGTCAGAACAAATTCCTCAGCGACCAGAAGAACTTCGTCTCTGTCACTGAAGAAATTTACTGAACTGTATGAGATTTCCAATGGCTTCGCTCGAAGGGATTGGTAGGTGTAGGATTTGAGTTGAGCATCACATGGAAATTTTTCCTTAGTATTTCCTCGACCCCCTTTAACAGTACGGTGTTTCCTATGACTCAAGAAGGATAAAACGAAACTACAAAAACAAACGTCTTCACGCTTCATGTTCCTCGAATGAATACCAAGTCTTCAAGGTCACACCAATTTCTTCACTTTCAAAGTCTTCAGAAAGTCTTTAGAATATCAAAGTCTTCAGTCGAAGAAACTTCATTTTTAGGGGTCGACTTTCTCTGTAAATATCAAACTCCTCATAGACTTATAGACTTGTGTACACTCATAAACACATTAGATCCTTAACCTATAAGTCTTCAATACACCAAAATCACTAAGGGGCACTAGATGCACTCACAATCTCCCCCTTTTTGGTGATTGATGACAATATAGGTTAAGTTTTCAACTGGGATAAACATATGAATTGTAAGTACTGATATTGAGCAATTTGATTGCAAGATATAGAAGAACTCCCCCTGAAGATGTGCATAGTGAGGAATTTGCTTTTGAAGCAATGCACACTTGAAGAGTAGAATCATGGAGATCTCCCCCTATATCTTGTAATTCATACACGCATTTGATATATAGTATGAAGAATTTGAAAAGCATGATGAAATATGGTGACTGAAGAATTTCAGCATGCGTGCAATAATATTAACGAGGAATTAGCATGCAGAAAAAAACGTAGCAGAAGTATCAGACCACCATCGGGTTTAAGTTTACAACTCGATCCAATAAAAGTTTCAGAAGAACGAGAGTTGTAACTTAGCAAAAAAAACACCCATAGAATAGACCCGCTTGAATACTAACTCAAATTTCTCCCCCTTTATCATCGAATGACCAAAAGGATCAAAACTGAGGACTAACGCCCCTGAAGATAATCAAGTTGATGAAGGAGCGCCAGCGTTGTCGGGGTCGATTGTTGTAGTAGGGCCTGCCGCTGTGTCGTCCAAGTCTTCATGTTCATCAGTGTCATGCGATGAAGAATAGGAGCTGGCCACCAAGGAAGGAACCTTGACCTTCTTGTATTTCTTCGGAGGAGGCGCAGACCAGTCAAATTCTTCCTTGAGACCCATTTTCTTCACATCTTCAGTGATGTAGACATGAGACAGAACAGCCCAGGTACGGTTGAAGGTTTCATGGAGGTAGTATTGGTTTTTCTTCACGGCATTGTGTGTTGAGGTCACGTTGTGAAGAATTGAACCAAACTGACGCTTGACCCATTTATGGTTGCGATCAACTTTCTGATGAAGATTGAGGAGTAACTCACGATCAGTCATCACCCTGGGTGCTGTGGCTTGAGGATTTTGCTTGGCAGAGTTGTTGGCGGCAGAGTCATGTGTGGCAGAGTCATCATTGGTGGAATAGGATGCAGCCTTGCGAAATTGACCATCCAACGGACGAATGCCTTCATCTATCACAGCAACCGCCTTGCCTTTGTCATCAGCTGAGGAAAATGTCCGTTTGAGGACCTCAATCGGAGGCAAGTAGTTGTAGTGGTTCAGAATGTCAGCCTTGTAATTGAGTGAAGACCTTGTCCTGATGAATCTCATAATCCACGGTGCATAAGGCTTCAACTAAAATGGTGACATAGCAATATTTGCCAGAGTCCTCATGAAGAAATCATGGAAGTTGACGGGAATGCCATGAATGATGTTGAAAAGCAGATTCTTTATGATGCCAACAACTTCTTCATCATTTGAATGTGGCCTTTGATAGGACTCATTGTCTTCGACAGAATGCAATAGACAGTCCGAGGCACATACAGTAATTCCTTGACAAGGAATTTGGTTTGAGGGGCCTGTCCTGGCTTCAAAGGCTTCATCAAAACTTGCATGTAGTGATCAGTAAGCTCAGGGTCACTGTAGACACAACGTGCACCTTCAAGGGGAGGACTGAGTGGTAGGGCACGAAGCAATTCAGTTGTTGGTTCCTTGTAGTGAGTATTTTCCGTCATCCAGTCCAACACCCAAGAGTTCACATCTTCAAAATCTCCTGTGATGTGCAGCGTTGCAGAGAACTGAAGAATGAGTTCTTCATTCCAATCGCAGATGTCAGTACAGAAGTTGATCAGCCCAACGTCGTGAAGAACACTGAGGACTGGCTCGAAGCACGGCAGTGACTCCATGTCCACGTGAGGAATATGTGCATGATCGAAGACTTTGTCTTTGTTGAATAGCATTGAGGAATAGAAATTTGCTTGACTAGCCGTCCAGAAACGCCTCTTCCTTATGCGAGCAGAGTCATATGGGTTGTAATCAGTGAAGAATACATGCTCACCAAAGAAGTCTTCAGCCTTGAACTTCTGCTTCCTTGAGAACGGATCCTTTGGCTTTGGCAGAGGAGTGTCAGTGAGTTGCATCACGACCTCGGGAATCGCGATCTCAGGTTCACCAGGCTGAGGAATTTCTGGTTCCTCTTCAGTTGCAATCTTATGATCAGCAGTAGCAGTTTCTTCAGCACTAGTGGCTGGAATATCTTCATGCACAGATGCAGTGGGATGGGTTTCTTCAGAGCCCATTTGAACTGTTGGTGCAGGGGACTGAGGAATTTGTTGTAGCGGGATGAAGAGTGGAGAATTGGGGTGCTGACTTTCCCAAAAGTCATCATTCATTATTGGCTTTGTAACAATATCCACGTCTTCATCTTCCAATTCTTCAACACCAGCCTCTTCAGAAGTGAACTGAGGCATTGGTGAGGATACAACAGGTGTTGAAGGGATCGCATCCACTTCAATTTCTTCATCAATCTGCTCTGACGAAGCAGCAGAATGATTTTCTTCATCAGATCCTCTTGGGATCTCATAGTATTCACCAAAAGGAACAAGGTCCTTTGATGGCATGGTTGAAATTGGAACAGCATCAATGGGATTTTCAAACGAGCTGGTCATAGGCTTCATCTTCTTTGGAGCTGAAGATTCTGAAGCACCTGATGCTTTCCTTTTCTTCACTGCAGCTCGCTCTGCAGCCTTGGTCTTCTTCACATCTGATGCAGATGGAAGGATAGGAGTTGGTGTAGGCGCACGAGGAGCTGAGGAATCTGTTTGAATTTCTTCAGGCGCAACTGATGCAGTTGCCCTAACTTCTTCAGTTTCTTCAGGCGCACCACTAGTGGATGCCCTGGCAATTTCTTCAGCGGCTGGAATGGAGTCATCAGCCCTGGAACTAGCATTTTCTTCAGCAGCCTGAAAGTCATCAGCGGTGCTAGCATGTTCTTCAGTGGGCTGAACAGAAGCTTCAGCTTGAGGAACTTCTGGTTGCGATGGAGCTGCAACCTTGGTGAACTTCTCAGTCAGTTTCACAAACCTGACTTTGGCTCCTTTCCAATCAGCATAGTAAGCATCAAATTCATCGCTGAGGGTTTTGATGTCAGCCTGCATCTTGACGAGTTCTTCAGGTGTCATCTTGACAACATTTTTCTTCAGCAGTTTCTCTTTTCTGTACTGCGATTTCTTGATATGTCTAGCCCTCTCATACTTCCATTTTTCTTCTTGAATGAAAGTAGTCAAGACGTGACTTTGACCAGGAGTGAGGTTCATCTCCGGCACAGGCGTATTGGGATCTTTGTGCCATAGATCAATGAAATCCAGGATCAACCTTGGATCAAAAAGCATTGGCACATTGCTCCCTTTGGCACTAGCGGCCTTTGCTTGCCTATCTCTGATGATTTCGGCAAGTTCTTCTTCATCAGCCTCATCATCGTCAAAGGGCACTTGGAAAGCCACCTGCTTTTTCTTCAGACTAGGGCGAGGACATCGTCCAGCAGTAGCCTTTTTCTTCAGCAGAGAGGGTCCAGCTGAGGAACTTGGTGCAGCCGAGGAATTTGCAGAGACACCAGAGGCAATGAAGATGCCTGTAGTCCTTGGCACGAGGCCAGATGCGCAGGTGCTGAGGACTTTGTTGGAACAGCTGAGGACTTTGGAGGAGCTGACGATTTCGGAGGAGCAGCAGGAGCATGAGGAATTGGTCTTGAGGACTTTGAAGATTCTGGCCGTGAGGGCACAGCTAAGGAACTTGGCCGTGAGGGCACTGTTGGTGAAGCACTTGGCTTGCGTGCAGGCTTCTTTGCCATAGATCTCTTTGGCTTGACAGAGGCCTCAGTGGCAGCAGCAGCAGAGTCTTCGTTAAATTTCCTCACTGCTTCTTTCGCTTGCTTGGCCAACTTGGCTAGGCGCTTGGCCCATTCTTCAGGAAAGTCCTCACCGCGTTTGATGCTAGTGGGATCTGCCACTTGGCCGGGTGCCAATGGGGCTCTTGGGCATGGAGGATTAAGCACAAATTTATTCATATACTTTGGAGTTACATACATGTACTCCCTCCATGCTCTTGCCCATCTCCTTTCAATCCTCTGTATGCGCACCTTGCGCTGATCTTTATCTTCTTTGCCAAACTTGGCCTCGTCAGGTGTGCAGTATTCTTTGTAAATGTCCTCAGGGATTTCAAAAGTAGTCATGACCTCAGGTTTCTTTCCTCCTTTCTCCGGCCTTTTACCGTCAGCCATTTTCTTCAGTTGAGGAATTTGAACAATCGAATTCTCTGAAGAAGTATGCAACTTTTCTTCGAGGAACGCTGCAAATGAGTTAAGTTGATGAGAACCTAGTGATTCAGCAGCGGACATGAGTACCTGTGAACAGAGTATAGTTGCAAGGAATTTGGAGAGGTCATATGCTTTCTCAGAAGGTTTTTCAAGAAGAACAAGTTTGAGGAATTTGACCAGATGAGTCTTGAAGAATTTCACTAAGCGTGCTTTGTCTTAGGTTCCAGAGTTGTATAGATCTAAGATCCACACAATTGAGGAATCTTGACGAAAATTATGCTTAGAGAAACGAACAAGAACAGATGACTTGTGAGGTGTTTTGTGTGTGAGGATTTGAAGAATAAAACACCTTTGAAGATTTTGTAGAAAACTTTGGAATCAAAGAGCGTAGTAAAAGTAACTTTTAATTACCTTGAATGAAGAACACGACGAACACAGAGATGGAGAAGTGAAGTTCGTCGGTGTAGATCTTCCACGCCCTAACTTGGCGGAGGAAGACGGCTACGGCGGCGGCGGAGTGAAGACTTCCTCGGCCGGCGCGAGTACGACGGTGACGAGGTCGAGGCAGTGAAGCTCTTCCTCACCAGCGATGATGGAGTAGCAGCGGTGCTAGGGTTTGGGAAGCTCGAGCGGGAGAGAGAGTTCGAGCGGAGTAAAGGAAGTGAGGAAGGGGACAGGGGTATTTATAGCCACGGTGAAAAACTGTTCGTCCAAAGATTTTGGGACGAACGTGCCCCTGATCCTTCTCCTTCGCCGTCATGTGTCACCCACGTACTGTGAAGTGGAGATCGTGTAAGATCGTGGGTGAATAGAATAATGTATCGTGGGATGCGGAACGGTTTGAGCGGCAAAACCGAAAATTTGGATAAGATTAGTTTTAAAGTTCCGTTCGCAATTTCTTCACCTGACAAGGACACAGTGAAGATTTTGAAGGAGTTTCAAATAGAACGCACATGAAGAATTTGTGAATAGATTGGGTTGAGTATAGCATAGAGGGGGAAGGGTCCGATCACATTCACTTAGCAGAAAAACCAATCTTGAAGAAATAGCCATAAGTGAATGTTGTAGAGGACAAAAAACTCATATATATATATATAGCCAATGAAGAAGAACAACGGAACACGTGAATATTTTGAAAGGTTGAAGAATTTGAACAACTGAGGAATTTCAAAACTGAGGAAAATCTCAAATTGAAGATTTTCAACTTTTGTGTGGTGGCGTAACCCACCGTATAAGAATGATGATTTCAGACACCGCATACAATTGTCGTAGGGTTCTGAGAATCAAATTCTTCATTAATTTCTTCACACTTAGAGTGTTATTCTTCATTGATTGAAGAAAAATGTTTCTTCATGTGTTGCACATCTAAGTCATCAATTTTGCATAAGTGTTAGGATGAGTGCCTTTTTCAAAGTACATGCGAAGATTCTAAGATATTTAGCTCACACCACAACTTGCTAAATCTCTTCTCATCCAAGGGCTTTGTGAAGATATCGGCTAGCTGTTCTTCAGTCTTCACATGCTCAATAGAAATGTCGCCCTTCAACACATGATCACGAAGAAAATGATGACGAATCTGAATGTGCTTTCTCTTCGAGTGTTGAACTAGGTTGTGAGCAATCTTGATGGCACTCTCATTGTCACAGAGGAGAGGCACATTCTTCATGTTGATGCCATAGTCCTTGAGAGTTTGCTTCATCCATAGCAGTTGAGCACAGCAAGAACCAGCAACAATGTACTCAGCTTCAGCAGTAGACAGTGATACGCAGTTCTGTTTCTTCGATGACCAACAGACCAAAGATTGTCCGAGGAAATCACATGTACCAGATGTTGACTTGCGGTCCACACGATCACCAGCATAGTCAGAGTCAGAATATCCAATGAGATCAAAATCTGAGCCCTTGGGATACCATAATCTTAGTGTTGGTGTGTGAGCTAGATATCGAAGAATATGCTTCACAGCCTTATGGTGTGATTCCTTCGGTGCAGCTTGAAATCGGGCACACATGCAAATACTAAGCATTATATCTGGCTGTAACGCCCCGGACACACCCGCCGGTGGTCGTTACTCCTGGCGGGATCTAGACTGGCCCCACAGATCAATACTAGTCTGTTCTGCGCACTTTGTCCTCACTCGTGCGCACCCGGGAGCAACTTCCCGGTCGGTCACCCATCCTAACACTACTCCAAGCTGAGCATGCTTAACTTTGGAGTTCTGTCCGAATGGGCTCCCGGAAAAGAAGGAATTTCTTATTAATATGAGTAGTCTATCATCCCTAATAAGCCAGGCTATCACATACACCCCCACTCAGAGGAACCGACGTCCTCGTCGGGCCACAGGAACGTTCCCTCTTGGCACAAACGTCTGTGCTTCCAGTCCGGTACATGTGCCATGCCGGGTGCCACGACGGGTCACAAACGTCATGAACAACATGACCACGCACCTGTCCGCAACCATCCGTGTAACCGCGAGGGTCGGCTCTGATACCAACTTTTAACGCCCCGGACACACCCGCCGGTGGTCGTTACTCCTGGCGGGATCTAGACTGGCCCCACAGATCAATACTAGTCTTTTCTGCGCACTTTGTCCTCACTCGTGCGCACCCGGGAGCAACTTCCCGGTCGGTCACCCATCCTGACAACACTCCAAGCTGAGCACGCTTAACTTTGGAGTTCTGTCCGAATGGGCTCCCAGAAAAGAAGGAATTCCTTATTAATATGAGTAGTCTATCATCCCTAATAAGCCAGGCTATCACACTGGCCTAGATGCACATAAGTACAATAAAGAGCCAATCATGGAGCGGTATACCTTATGATCGAAGTCAATACCATTTTCATCAATGCACAGATGACCATTTGTGGGAATAGGAATTTTGATGCCTTTGCAATCTTGCATGCCGAATTTCCTCAGTACATCTGTCGGTGTCAAAACCTGCGGTCTCGGGTAGGGGGTCCCGAACTGTGCGTCAAGGTCGGATGGTAACAGGAGACAAGGGACACTTTATTTTACCCAGGTTCGGGCCCTCTCGGTGGAGGTAAAACCCTACTCCTGCTAGATTAATATTGATGATATGGGTAGTACAAGAGTGGATCTACCACGAGATCAAGGAGGCTAAACCCTAGAAGCTAGCCTATTGTATGATTGTGTATGATGATCGTTGTCCTACGGACTACAACCCTCCGGTTTATATAGACACCGGATAGGGTTAGGGTTACACAGAGTCGGTTACAATGGTAGGAGATCTCGAATATCCGCACGCCTAGCTTGCCTTCCACGCCAAGAAAAGATCCTTCCGGACACGGGACGAAGTCTTCAATCTTGTATCTTCATAGTCCTGGAGTCCGACTGAAGGTATAGTCCGGCTATCCGAACACCCCCTAATCCAGGACTCCCTCAGTAGCCCTCGAACCAGGCTTCAATGACGATGAGTCTGGCACGCAAATCGTCTTCGGCATTACAAGGCGGGTTCCTCCTCCGAATCCTGTGTACCTGTACGAATAACGTCCGATTTTTGTAATGTAGCGCTCCTCGGCTTTAGTGCCCAATAATGGCCGTCTTCCACGTGCTGAACAAATGCAAAAAGCTTGGGGTGTTTTTACATCCACACCCTTAGTCATATAAACGAGCCGCCTATTTAACAGGATGGGGATTTAGATCCAAACCACATCTTCTCCTCCCCGCGAGTTATCATCAGAGCGTCTCCAGCAAAGGTCCATTCCAACATGGCCAGCCGCCGTAACTCCTCCTCTCGCCCTTCCAGTCCTATCCCTGGAGACTGGGAGAGTTGTTCCATCCCGCACAGCAAATTAGTGTTGCTCCAAGCCAAGGGATTTCTCCCTCAAGCCTATATGGTCTCGGTCCGAGCCGGACTCACCACTTATCAAGGCGGAAAACAAGCAGAGAACTCACCTAGTCCCTCTAAAGGGGAGCGGGTGTGCCTGGTCCCTTATCTAATAAGGGGACTGGGATTTTCAATTCATCCCTTTCTCCGCGGGCTTTTGGAGTTCTACGGCCTCCTGCTGCACCACCTTACGCCCGGCTCCGTGTTACACATCGCGGGCTTCGTTGCTCTTTGCGAGCTATTTTTAGGCGTCGAGGCTCATTTCGCGCTGTGTAAGAAGATATTCTGCCTGGTGCCCCGTTCCCAAGAGGGGTCCATATATCAAGTGGGCGGAGCCGAAGTATGGCACATCGTCGGGACCGGATACCTGTCCGGAACCCCAATGAAGGCATCCGAGGACTGGCCTTCAGAATGGTTCTACATAGACGACGTCCCCCTGCCGGACCCTATCCGGGCCGGTCTCCCTGAGTTCAACAATGCTCCCCTGAAGAAACGCCTGAGTTGGCACCCTCGGAGCTCTCAGAGAGAGAATGACAGAGACGTACTTTACTTAATGGGCCGGATTAAGCTACTGGCTCATTCCGGACTAACCATGATTAAAGTCATGGCCATATACATTATGCGGGGGGTGCAGCCGCTCCAATACAGAAGCCACCCCATGTGGGATTTCAATGGGGAAGATGACGCCACCCGTTACGGCCGTAAAGGGCCGCACTCGCCTGCCGCCCTAATGAAGATCTTATCCTCTTTGTACAAGGGAGAAGAAGAGGAATTCCTCCGCGTCGACCCACGGGGTGGATTTTCCATGTATAGTCCTCCGAATTGGGTAAGCGGACAGTCGTGCTTCCCTGTTCATTTTACATTCCCATGATTAAATAGGCAGTCTAACGACTTCAATGCAGGACCTGCGTCAGGAGGTAAAAAAACATAAACAGCCGTCCTCCACAGCCAGAGGACCCAGAACGGTCCCTCGATCCGGACTTCGAAGAGGATCCGGACTTAGCGGTGGAATTCATCGACGGAGTGTTTCATCAGCTAAGCAAGGACGATACCTTGATAGCTATTATAGCTGATTACCCAGGGTTAATCCCGGCCTCCCAGGTGACAAATACCGGAGCTTTACCCCCTTAAGAGGGGTTCCGTTTTCATGGGTTTGGTTGTTCTGACAACAACCATGCTTTGTAGGGGAGATTCCCGAGGAGGGAAGCCGACCCCACTACAGCTAGCCGGCGGGGGGCCGCAGGGCCCCGTGGGGCAAAAAGGAACGTAGTCCGGTCTGAGGTGCCAAAGCAAAGGTATGGCGTACCCTCTCATTTTACCTGGTGTTTTACTCCTCCAGGGTATATTAACATTCGTGCTATCTTCAGGACGAAGAGACCTCGCCGGACTATATCCGGAGAAGTTGCCAACCGCGCCTCCACCAGCCAGACTCCAACGCCCGGCCCGGAGGCGGAGGCCAGCGCAAGTCACGCACCGGACGCTCCTCCATCAAAGGATGCGGACAGGCTGTCTGCCACCCATTCCGAGGTGGAGAGTGCCATGAACCATAGGCGTCGCCGGACAGTTCTTTGCGACGCTTGTTTCTCCCAGGAGGCTTTAAATGCCTTCAATTCAGGAGACGCGTACCTCCGTGCCGCTCAAAATGGTTTAGCCAGAGCCACGGAGCAGTATGTAAAAGACATACGGGTAAGAAAATTTTGGTAAATATAGATATGCCAGTAGCCCCCGAGACTCGAAACAGTGGAAATAACTGATTTGAGAATCATATAACATGCAGTTTCTTACCGAGAAGAACACCGCGCTGTCCCAGGAGCTGGAAAGGTGCAGGGCCCAACTAGAGGCCGCACTAACGGTAGCAGGGGGGGTCTAAAGAGACCCCTGCAGGTAAACAATACACCAGAATATTTAGTATTGTACGGATTTAAGTGCCGATCTGACAAATGGTATTGCAGATGGCGCCGGACTCGATCCGGACAGGCAACAGCTTCTACGCCGGTTAAAGGCTGGTGAAAGCATGCTAACAAAGGTGAGGCGGGAGAAGAATGATCTCCAGGATGCCAACACCAGGCTGGATGTTGAACTAAAAGATGTTCGTGGCCAGCTGTCGGACTCCAATAAGGAGAATCAGCGACTTCGACACGACATTTTTAGTAAGTGCTTAAGCGAACTCTTGAAAAAGGAGTTCGGCGAGGAAGACGACTAACAGAGTTATGTTTGTAGGTATGCTGACAGGTCGTCCTACAGAGGAGATGCCCGGTTCAACGGGCGATCTTATTCCCGAACTTTCGCAACTGCACGAACGAGTTCGGCAGGCGATGCGAGGTATTGCCCAAGCCTTGTGGCCTGCCCACTCCATACCCGAGGGCCTTGGAGAACTTGCGGAGAAGTTGAAGGGAGCTCGGCGGCGCTTCCGATTGTGGAAGATATCGGCCTGCCGGCAGGGCGCTAGGGAGGCCTGGGCCATGGTGAAGACCCGCTTTACGAAGTCTGACCCCAATCACATGGCCGAGGTCGGACCGGTGGGGCCTGACGGGAAGGAGATCCCTGTGAGCTTAGTGTATGGCCAGGTAGAATTGGCCGCAAAGTATTCCCAGCAGGACTGTAAATTAGACAGCCTGTTAGATGGTATAGAAGAGGAATACAATCAGTCAGGATGACTATGTAATTTATAATTGACATGTGTAATGCCTTCTAGCCGGATTGTAGATCGTTTGTCGTTGCCGACCTTTTCGCTTCGACCTCGGGACCTGACGGTCCGGAGTGTGTCCGAATACCATAACGGTTATATAAATTACATAGGGGTCATTAGTGTCTTATCAGACAAGTGCCCAACTAGTTATGTTATATTACATGGTTAGTAAGAAACATCTTCCAGAGAGAATAGTTCCGTTAAGGGTTCCTTTCGCTGGGGTGGCGTGCCCTGAAATGCACGTCCGGACTGCAAATGCTGGAAAACATCTGGGGGCATGTATAAGTAAAAAAGGTTCATCTTTAGTTCACCGACCGAATATTCCCTTAAGAACGCTAGCTTTCGGCTTCACCCAGTCTGAGGTACACATCCGGCTTATCCGGCAGTAGCAATCGCAGAGGTGCTCCCTTTACCGCCTAGCCGAACAATCGGGAATGTAGGGGTAAGCACAGGAGCCAGGCAACCCAGCTTGGCCAAAACTTAAGTCATATCGATGCATATAATGGTGAAGAAAAGGTGCATGCGGAAGTCTGACGCATGCGTTGGGCATGAAACCCATATAAACAAGCTTGTGTTAAAGAAGCCCCCAGGTTTAAGGAGCGCGGGTAGCGCGTCACATGATGAGCCTTTAAGGGCTATAAAAGGAAAGAGTGGGGGAGACAAAAAACAGAAAAAATATATATATAAATGGATAGAGGAAGGAGACAAACCCCGAGTCCGGCGCTAGGCATAGAATCTTCGGAGACGTGCGGCGTTCCATGGGTTCGTCTCGAGTCGGTTATCCGACGCATCTCGCAGGCGGTACGCTCCACCAGTCAGGACTTGGTCAATTATGAAGGGACCTTCCCATTTGGGCTTGAGTTTGTCCTTTTTCTTATCCGGCAGGCGTAGAACTAGTTCGCCAACGTTGTAATTTTTGGCTCGTACTTCTCTGCTTTGATATCTTCGAGCCTGCTGTTGATAAAATGCGGAACGGGCTTTAGCCACGTCGCGCTCCTCCTCTAGGGCGTCCAGGTTGTCCTGCCGATCAAGCTCGGCTTCTCTTTCTTCGTACATGCGCACTCGAGGTGAGTCATGAATTATGTCGCAGGGCAGAACTGCCTCTGCGCCGTACACCATAAAGAATGGTGTGAATCCGGTGGTACGATTCGGCGTGGTTCGCAGCCCCCGGAGTACGGAGTCGAGCTCCTCCACCCAGTGCGTATTAGATTCCTTGAGGGAGCGCACTAGTCTGGGTTTAATGCCGCTCATGATGAGACCATTTGCACGTTCGACCTGACCATTAGTTTGTGGGTGATAGACAGAAGCATAGTCAAGCTTAATGCCCATGTTTTTGCACCACAGCTTTACTTCATCGGAGGTGAAGTTTGTGCCGTTGTCGGTGATGATGCTGTGAGGGACACCATAACGGTGTACGACCCCGGATATGAAGTCTATCACAGGTCCGGATTCGGCCGTCTTAACAGGCCTGGCTTCTATCCATTTGGTGAATTTATCCACCATGACCAATAAGTATTTTTTCTTGTGGGTTCCACCTTTAAGGGGTCCCACCATGTCAAGCCCCCAGACCGCAAAAGGCCAAGTGATGGGGATAGTTCGGAGGGCGTTGGGTGGCATATGGCTTTGGTTTGCAAAGAGCTGGCAACCGACGCATCGTTTGACTAAGTCATGAGCGTCTGCTCGGGCCGTCGGCCAATAAAAGCCCATACGGAAAGCCTTGCTTACAAGGGACCGAGCTGCGGCGTGGTGGCCACCGAGTCCGGCATGAATTTCATCCAACAGACTCCGCCCTTCCTCTTCAGATATACATCTTTGAAGGACTCCTGTAGTGCTTTTCTTATATAGCTCTCCCTCGTGGACTTTATAGGATTTAGATCGCCGCACTATGCAGCGTGCCTCGTTTTGGTCCTCTGGGAGTTCCTGCCTAGTAAGGTAGGCTAGGAATGGTTCTGTCCACGGGGCGATAACCGCCATTATTACGTAGGTTGAAGGTGTGATTTCGGTGGCAGGGCCTCCAATTATGTCGGATTGTTCGGCGTCGGGTTGTGCGGTTGTGTCCGGACTGTTATCCGAGGGTTCCCCCTCCCATGCTAAAGATGGCTTGAATAATCTTTCTAAGAAGATGTTGGGGGGGACTGCATCTCGTTTTGCTCCGATGCGTGCCAGGACGTCCGCTGCCTGATTATTTTCTCGGGCTATATGGTGAAACTCCAGTCCCTCGAACCGAACTAACATTTTTAGGACGGCATTGCGATAAGCTGCCATTTTTGGGTCTTTGGCATCAAAGTCGCCATTTATTTGGGATATCGCGAGGTTTGAGTCCCCGCGTCCTTCCAGGCGTTGAATGCCCATGGATACTGCCATCCGGAGACCATGTAGAAGGGCCTCGTATTCGGCTGCATTATTCGAGTCCGTGTACATAATTTGGAGTACATATTGGACTGTGTCTCTTGTAGGGGACGTCAAAACGATGCCAGCCCCCAGTCCGGCCAACATTTTGGAGCCGTCGAAATGCATGATCCAGTTTGAATATGTGTCGTACTCTTTAGGGAGTTCGGCCTCTGTCCATTCGGCGACGAAGTCGGCTAGGACTTGCGATTTAATGGCTCGTCGTGGTTTGTAGGTTATGTCGAACGGGAGGAGCTCTATGGCCCATTTTGCTGTCCGACCCGTTGCATCGCGGTTGTTGATAATATCGTTGAGTGGTACTTCTGAGGCTACTGTTATAGAACACTCTTGAAAGTAGTGTTGTAGCTTCCGGGATGCCATAAACACCGCGTACGCGATCTTTTGGTAATGCGGGTACCATGATTTGCATGGTGTGAGGACAGTGGACACGCAGTAAACCGGCCTTTGAAGGGGGAGTTTGTGTCCGTCCGTTGCCCGCTCGACGACGAGTACTGCGCTAACAACTTGATGGGTTGCGGCAATGTAAAATAGCATGGGTTCGCCAGTGTTCGGCGCGGCCAGGACTGGGTTTGTTGCCAAGATGGCCTTTATTTCCTCAAGTCCGGCCGTGGCAGGGTCTGTCCACTCGAAGTGTGCGGTGCGCCTAAGGAGGCGGTAAAGGGGCAATGCCTTTTCTCCCAAGCGGGAGATAAAGCGGCTTAAAGCCGCCACGCATCCGGTGAGTTTCTGTATTTGTTTGAGGTCTTTTGGGACATCCAATTGTGACAAAGCTCGGATTTTAGCTGGATTTGCTTCAATTCCTCTACCGGATACAATGAAGCCCAGGAGCTTTCCGGATGGAACGCCGAAAACGCATTTTTCCGGGTTGAGCTTAATGTCGTATTTTCGGAGGTTGTCGAATGTAAGCCTCAAGTCGTCTACTAGAGATTTGACATGTCTTGATTTAACGACCACATCATCTACATACGCCTCCACTGTTTTGCCGATCTGGTTTGCCAGGCATGTTTGAATCATGCGCTGATATGTTGCGCCGGCATTTTTTTAGCCTAAAGGGCATTGCGTTGAAGCAGAATGGGCCGTATGGTGTGATGAATGCTGTTGCGGCTTGGTCTGATTCTGCCATCTTGATTTGATGGTAACCGGAGTATGCGTCAAGGAAGCACAGCGAATCGTGTCCTGTAGTGGCATCGATGATTTGATCTATTCGAGGGAGGGGGAAGGGATCCTTTGGGTAAGCCTTATTAATGTCTTTGAAATCGACACACAGGCGCCAGGATTTGTCCTTCTTTGGTACCATTACCAGGTTTGCTAGCTGGTCCGAGTGTTTTATGTCTCTAATGAATCCGGCCTCCAATAACTTGGCTAGCTCCTCTCCCATAGCCTGTCTCTTTGGTTCGGAGAAACACCGAAGAGCCTGTTTGACAGGTTTGAATCCTTTCTGGATATTTAGGCTGTGTTCGGCCAAACTGCGTGGGATTCCTGGCATGTCTGAGGGGTGCCAAGCGAAAATGTCCCAGTTCTCTCGTTGGAACTATCGCAGTGCGGCGCCTACATCAGGGTTCAGTCTTGCCCCGATGGAGGCTGTTTTATTGGGGTCCGTTGGGTGGACCTGGAATTTGACTATTTCGTCCGCTGGTTTGAAGGATGTGGATTTGGATCTCTTATCGAGTATCACATCATCCCTATTGACCGTGGATCGCAGCGCAGTCAGTTCTTCGGCCGCTAAGGTTTCGGATAGTGCCTCGAGGGCCAATGCGGCTGTCTTGTTCTCGGCGCGAAGTGCTATGTCCGGATCACTAGCGAGGGTGATAATTCTGTTTGGCCCAGGCATCTTAAGCTTCATGTACCCGTAATGGGGTATATCTTGAAAAATTGTGAAAGCCTCCCGTCCTAGTATAGCGTGATATCCGCTTTTGAACGGGGCCACCTGGAACGTGATCTGTTCGGACCTGTAATTATCCGGCGTGCCGAATACCACATCTAGTGTGATCTTTCCGGTGCAGCGCGCTTCCTGACTGGGGATTATTCCTCTAAAGGTTGTGCTGCTTCGCTCAATGCGGTTCCAGTCTATTTCCATCTTTTGGAGGGTTTCCTCGTAAATGAGGTTCAATCCACTGCCTCCGTCCATGAGTACCTTTGCGAGGCGACAGCCGTCCACTATGGGACTGTGGACCAATGCGGCTGGTGCTCTGGCTACTCGAATTTTAGGTTCGTCACTCGCGTTGAAGGTGATAGCAGTATTACTCCATGGGTTTATTGTCGCTACTTGATAGACTTCAGTGAGGCTACGAAGTGTTCTTTTTCGCATGTTATTTGATGCGAAAGTCTCAAAGACTGTGAGAACTGAACTGAAATTCTCGGGCTGGTTTCCTTCGACCTCTGGAATTAGGAGGTCCTCGCCAATTTTGGCCACCTGCCAGAGTATCGAACATGCCCTGAGGCTGTGAGTTGGGGTGGCATCCTCTGCATTGTGAATCTTGCAGGGTCCATCTAGCCACTTTTCCAGTACGGTTCCATGCCCTCTAAAGGGTTTTGATTTTTTGGTATTTAGTCCGGGCGCCTTACTGTGGTGCGCCCTCTTAATTCGGACGGGATTGCTATTCAAGGCCGGATTATCCCAAAATTTTATTTCGGTTTTCCAGGCACTTTCCATCGCACAGTATTTTTGTACTATGGATGCCAAGTCAGCAAAGCGTGTAATATTACGACGACTTACGGCGTTGAGTATTCCCTTGTCCGTGCAGTTACTGCGAAAGATTGAAATTGCGTCTCCCTCGCGGCAGTCCTTTATCCTGTTCATAACCAGGAGGAATCTGGCCCAGTAATGATGTACTATTTCTTCAGGCATTTGCCTGATTTGGGAAAGATCGCTTAAGATCAGGCGGGCGGGTGTCGTTGAAACTAAGACCTCGCCCAGTTATCCGATTTGCCTGATTTGTTCAGAGGCCGAAGAACTTCCGGATTCTGAGATCCGGAGTCTTGCATGTTATCCGATTTGCCTGATTTTAAGCTCAGGTCTTGGATTGTATCCTCCCCTCCGTGGACATCCGGCATGGAGGGTTCGCGGATTCGGACGTAGCTAGTCTGTCGGATCACGGGTTCCGACAGACCCTTAAGGTTCGAACTCTGGGGTGCGCATGGAGATCGTGCCCTCTACCCCTCCGTCTCATAAGGATCTAACTACTGCAAGAGCAACACAAGAGACACAAGGTTTATACTAGTTCGGGCCACCATTGTGGTGTAATACCCTACTCTAGTTTGTGGTGGGTGGATTGCCTCTTTGGCTGATGAGGAAGAACAGTACAAGGGAGGACAGCCTCGCAAGGGTCTGTTCTTGGCTAGGGGATGAACTGCTTGGGGGAGTTCGATCGCCCTTCTCTCTCTCTTTCTAGATGCTAGATTCGATCCTAGCTCATCCCCCTCTCCCCCTACTCTGGGGGTGGCTAGTCCTATTTATAGGCAAAGGCCCTGGGCCTCTTCCCAAATATTGAGCGGGAAGGGCGCCAACAATTGGCCAATTTGAAGGGGAACATCTGGTACACTTATCCTGACTAAAGTTGGTCTTCGCCTGCCAAAGGCCCTGTGGTGACGCCGTCCTGGGCTCCATGGTGACCTCCTTCCCACCGTTGGACTGGTCTTGGTCTCGTTCCACCGAAATGGGTGCCTTTGCTTGATCCCCTTGCCTGCGCTTGCCCCCTTTGCACCAAAGAGGAAAGGGGGACGCTGCGCGGGCAGGCGCCCGCCTGGTACCCTCGATCGTCATGGCTTGCGTCATGGGCACCTCGCGAGGTACCCCTCCTTGATCTCTCTGCCTCCTCGCGAGCCAGCCTAAGGAGGCCGTGCTTGAGGAAGCGTCGTGTCGTCCGCCTCGTGAGGCTTGGCCCCTCGCGAGGGTCTTGAGCCTTGTGTTGATGCAGATGGGCCACGCTGGGCCTCCATTCGAGCCACGCCGCAGGCCGCAGGTTGGCAAGTCTGCGGACCCCCATTCCCAGAACGCCGACAGTAGCCCCCAGGCCCGAGGCGCGCATGGACTCGGCCGTGCCGAGAGGCGAAAGGGCAAGGGCGAAGCACCGCGGGCCCTAACAGCCTGCGGCCTCGGGCGCCGCGTGGCGGTTGATTGGATGTGGGCGGCACTGTTTACCCATGCTCCCTTATTCTGCGCCGCGCTAAGTTGCCCCACAGTTGTACACAGCCGCCCTTTTCCCTGTTGCTTGGCCGTCTCCTGCTCTTCCTCCCTCCGAACTCTGACCCTTGCTTCCAATCCCATATCACATCTCCTCTCTTCCGCCCGCCGCCATGGCTCCAAAGAAAGGGAAGGGGGAGAAGCCTACGGCTCCATCTCGCCCGCTGCCGCCGGTGGCGCCTGCTATCGGCCGCTCAATCATACACAACCTGGAATGCCTGGGCAAGCTCAGTCCGGCTCTGGCCACCGCCTTCAACGAGTGTGGGAGGACGACGGCGTGGCCTACGCGTCACCTCCCCACTGACAGGATAATCACCGAGGTCCATTACTTTGCCGACGCCTTGTGGGCGGGTTTGGTGCCTCCCTTCTCTGATTTCTTCAACGCCATCCTCGACCATTATCAGATCCACATGATGCATCTGGGTCCTGAGTCCATTGCTCTCCTTTCAGTCTTCGGCTTTGTTTGTGAAGCGATGGTGGGCATCCCTCCTTCTGTTGCCCTGCTACGCCACTTCTTCTCCTTGCATCTTGCCGACCCCACGCAATGCTCGGCATGCGTGAGCTTCGTAGCTTCGCCCGAGACCGCAGCCTCTGATATCGACTTCAACCTCCCTCTGCCTTCAGCCGGGTTCCGCGAGCGGTGGTTGTACATAGATGTCGGGGTACCCAGCCCCCGGCTCGTGAAGCCAACATCGCCTGCTGTGCCTAATTCGGGCTGGGGCCAGGAGACGCTCGTAAGTCCCCGGCTCGCCTTTGTGTGGCACCGCTTCATGTCCCTGAAGAAGCTTGGCGTAATGGCACCCAAAGTGGTGAAGGAGTTCCTATTGCGCCGCATTGCCCCTCTCCAACGCCATTCTCGTCGAATGTGGGCCTTCAGCGGGCATGGTGACCGCATGAGGCTTCAGGGAGAAGACCTGACGCCCGAGGTGCTGAGGAAGGTGCTCTTGGTCCTGACAGGCGATCCCAAACCCGGGGGTGTCCGGCAGGGGGGAGCCTTGCTGTACCTCTGCCACAACAGGGATGACTCCGTGAGGCAGATGCCCCCCTTCGACGAGTGGGGGCTACGCCCTGTCGGCCTCCAGGGACCTCGCGAGAACCCTGTGGTGGTGATTTCCCTTCCGGTCGGCCTGGGTGAATCCTCCTCGAGTGGTGGCGCAGGGAGGCAGGAGACAGTGGGGGTCGAGGGAGCCGCGGACGATGTGACCGCACCTGGCGATGCTCCTGATGGGGCAGCTCACGAGGTCCGCGCTGCCGAGGCCGCGGGTGAGGCGCTGCCGCCTCCAATGCTTGAGGCTGAGGCTCCTGAGCCCCCGGCCGGGATCTCTGACGAGGCAACTGCCAGTGCGTATCAGGCATGCGCCCCCGATGCAAGTGGCCTTGGCGCTCCGCCCTCTTTGCAGGATGATTCCTGTGCATCTCTCCTGGGCCGTTTCCGTGTGGACTTTGAGGCCCTCCGGAGAAAAAGGGAGGCCCTGGACGACGACTTCCCTTGCCGCTTGCTGAAGCGCCGGAAGTACTTTGCTGTCGATGAGTAAGCCTTCTCCTTTTCTGTTCCTCATCCTGCTTGCCGCATACGCTGATCCTTGCTCTACAGGCCTCTGCCTACTGAGCTCGATGAAGCCGCCGAGTCGATGCCTTCCTTGACTCCGTCTCCTCCGCCACCCCTGGGTATCTCGATCAGCACTTCCCTTGTGGTTTGGGCAGGTGACGGCTCGGACCGCCGCATAGCGCGCGGCGACTCTCCCGTTCCCGCAATCTCCTTCCACGGGCCTTCCCTCGACATAGGCAGCCTGCCGTGGGCTTCTCGTCTGGTCGCGGGCTGTGACCGGCTGAGGCACCTCCGGGGCCCATCTCCTGAGGTCAGGTTGGACTCAGGTCGGGCTTCTGATGTGGCACGGCCGGCCGTCGTGAAGGCGCCAGCCCCCGGCCCCCTGCCCGGGGCCGGAGCGATGATCCGGGGTCCTCGACGCCCGCTTGGGGCGGATGATGGCGTGGCAGACGTGCTTGAGCGTGCTCGGGAGCGCCGTGCCCGTCGCCACGAATTCCTTCGGAGGGCGAGTGGCACCGTAGACCTGCTTGGGCTGGAGCTCGCTGAGGAAGACGCGCGCCTGGAAACCGAGGGCCTGCGCCTGGCCGCAGAACGGCGCGAGCTGGAGGCCGCCGCTGCCCTCGCGCGTCGTCAGCGCGACCTTGATGACGAAGGAGCGAAGGCGTCGCTGGAATCTTCCCTGGCGGCTCGGTCTCAGGCCGTTAAGGAGGCCCGAGGAGCAAACCGACGGCGAGGAGCAGCAGAAGAACAGGCTCGGGAGCTCTTGGCCTGGTGTCGCTCGTTGGAGGAGCAAGCGGAGCTGCGCGAGGCAACCCTTGCATCGTGGAGGTGGCTTCTGGCGACCCGGCTGAGCTTCGGAAGCGCGAGGAAGCGTTGGTGCTGGAGGTCGCCGAACGCGCTCGCGAGCACGAGCAGCTGCAGACGAGGGAACGCCTAGTGACGCAGGCGGAAAACGATGTCGCCGCGCGAGAAACGCGTGTCTTGGAGGAGGTTTGCCTACGGGTGGCGACAGCGCGCCAAAGCCTCGAGCGTGAGTTCGAGGGGAAGCTGGGGATAATCCAAGTCGAAGCTGAGGGTAGAACCCCCGCCTTGAGGGCCCAACGCGATGAGGCGACGCGACGAGCGGACGCCTCCTGGGTCGCTCTTGAGGCAGCGCAGAAGGAGCTGGCCACCTCCCAAGCCGAGGTGCTCCGCCTTCGCCAGCGTGTGGAAGAGGCCGTGGCCGTCGAGCGTCAGAATGCCGACGAGATACGCCAGCGGCAAGTCCTGGAGCACGAGCACGGCCCCATGCTGACCAAGCTCAGGGAGAGGGCTAACATTGCCCTGGGCAACATCTGTGAGGCTGCCGTGGGCGAGCCGCATACGATTAACTATGCCGGCGACCTGCAGTTCTTCACCATCGTGGTGACACAGCTGGAGGCACGGTCAGTCAAAGCCGAGAGGTTGGTGGAGGAGAGGAGCCGCGCCCTGCTCGGGCGCGCCTTTCCCCGCGTCTTCATCCATCTTCGGAACATGGACCCCCACTTCGACTTCGACGCTGCCATCGCCCCAGTCCCCCAGGCCGTTCGAGGTGACTTGGCCGAATGGGTGGAGAGCAGCGTAGATGCTCTCGTCCGGGCCTTCACTTCGGATGATGACGACGTGATCGTGGGTGCCGACGAAGGTGGCGTGGTGGATGACCCCAACGCCGTTGATGGTGGCGCAGACGATGAAGGCGTGTCCAGCGACGCCAGCGATAGCTCGGGAGGCGCCCCCGAGGATGCATTGGGGGATTTGTCAGATTGACCATGTACTATCCTTGTCTTTTTACCATGCATAGATAGAACTCAGGCGTTTGGCCCGACGGTTGTGAGAGCATTTTGGGAGGGGAAGCCCCTCATCTATGAACTCGTATCTAATGTATCTGCAGTGATTAAATCGTACGCGTGTCAATGGTAGGCTGGTTCACCCTTGTTCCTTGCTGGCTCCGGAGCTGCCTTCTGGAGGGCGTCACATCTCGGGTGCTGGGTAGTTGAAACCTCGGGAGGCGGGGTAGTTGCTGATAGGAAACCCCACTGGCGTGGGCCGTCTTCGCAGGCTCCGGGCCTTTTCTCGAGCGAGATATCTTCACAGGCATTTGCCTTCTTCACAGGCTCCGGGCCATTTCCTCGAGCAAGACGTCTTCACAGGCATTTGCCTTCTTCACAGGCTCAGGGCCTTCTCCTGAGCGGGATGGCTTCACAGGCATTCGCCTTCTTCACAGGCTCAGGGCCTTCTCCCGAGCGGGATGGCTTCACAGGCGTTCGCCTTCTTCACAGGCTCAGGGCCTTCTCCCGAGCGGGATGGCTTCACAGGCGTTCGCCTTCTTCACAGGCTCAGGGCCTTCTCCCGAGCGGGATGGCTTCACAGGCGTTCGCCTTCTTCACAGGCTCAGGGCCTTCTCCCGAGAAAACGATCTCCGCAAGTACCAAAGGTCACCTCGCGAGAGAGCGGCAGCGGCAGTCTGGGCCATGCTCAAGCTAGGCCTGGCCCGGCTCACGAGGGGCTCGTGAGGGGAGGTAGATGTGGTGAGATGGTGACCAGAACGCGGGAAACAATTCAAACAAGACCAAGCATCCCTTCCCCAAATGCACGCAAAGCTCAAATTCGAATTCAACTTAAATCCAGCGGGGGGAAAAGGTTACAACCAAAGGAAGAAGGCAATGAAAGCAAACAAAAAGGCCGCATCCGGCACCTAATCTAGTCTTCGACGTCTTCTCACCAGCGTGGAGCTAAGTGCTGTCCACTGGGCGTGGGAGGGAGCCCCAGGGCCTGAGGCCGGCACCCCTGAGACTCCGGGGCGTGTATAACCCCACTCATTATTACGTGAGAGTGTCATGGGGCGGCGAGCTTCACAGGCACTGGGCCTTCTTCACAGGAACCGGCCTTGCTTCATATCGCCAGACGAGGGCCCCGCCTTGCGCCACACTCTAGTGCCACCAACGACGACCGGAAACCAGGACGCGGTCGGTGGGGTAGAGCGGTCGCCAGCGGTTCCCCCGACGACCGCGGGTCCTCCGCTAGGGGCAGGCCCTCAGGTGCCTCCCTAGCGGAGGGCCTATCTTCTAAGAACGCCTTGCTCCGAACGCCGCGGTGGTGATGTAGGATCTCTGCCCCTTTCCTGCAGCCCCCTGCGTCCTCCTCCCGAGGGGTAGGAGGCCGCAGGAGCGGGGCAGCTGCTTGTTGCGGCGACCTGCATCTCCTGTGATCCATGATTAGTGTATGCCTGCTCTTGAGGAATTAACGGTACCCGATAGTCGTTGCCTCCAGTGTGACCGACGGAGCCGTCCTGGGTTCCTAGAAGGGCTCGGCCTCTGGCGTCTCGTCCTCCCAGCTGGGGCTGAAGAGCGAGCCCTGTTCGCCCCCGTGAGCATGCCCACGGTCCATCATGTGGGGCACGTATTCCTCTGGCGCCGCCACCCCGACTACTGTGTTGTAGTGCTCCATGCGCCATGCGGCGTTGCTTGTCGTGCCCACCGCGGGGTGGTAGCGCGGTTGGCCACTGGCGCCGTGGGCCGCACTGAGCCCCTCTCCTTCGCACGCCGGGGGCGGGGGTAGCGCCACCGCCAGTCTGGTGTCGGCGGATTCGCCGGTGCTGGGGTAGTCTTGAGGCCCGCGCGGGTGCGGGGGACCCCCTCGTGCGCCGCCCTGAGCTTGAGGCGGAAGCTGGACGCAGAAGGGGTGAGCCCACGAAGTGGCGAAGCCCAGGAGCTCGGCGACCCGCTCCAGCAGCACGTCGCGGCTGCCCTCCAATAGCCTGCACTGCAGCAGCTCCCGTGCTACTGTGAGCGCGGACCTCGAGTTCGCCTGTTCCCAGCGGGTGTACGGTGTCGTAGTTGCGGCGTGATTGGATGCCCTCGCTGCCGACAGCGCCTGTCGCGGTGTGAGGGCCGCAGAAGCTTGCCCGCATCGCCCGCGGCCCGCAGCGCCCTGCGGACCGCGAGCTGCCTGCGGCGCGGGGTCACTCGGAGCGGGAGGCTCCGCGCAGATGGGCCATGCCGCCCATGGGCCTTGGTTGCCCGCCTGGTCGCCGGACATGGTGATGACGACGCAACGGGCGACAGAGCGATGGGAAGGCAGATGCCGGCGCACCCCTACCTGGCGCGCCAAATGTCGGATCACGGGTTCCGACAGACCCTTAAGGTTCGAACTCTGGGGTGCGCGCGGAGATCGTGCCCTCTACCTCTCCGTCTCGTAAGGATCTAACTACTGCAAGAGCAACACAAGAGACACAAGGTTTATACTAGTTCGGGCCACCATTGTGGTGTAATACCCTACTCTAGTTTGTGGTGGGTGGATTGCCTCTTTGGGTGATGAGGAAGAACAGTACAAGGGAGGACAGCCTCGCGAGGGTCTGTTCTTGGCTAGGGGATGAACTGCTAGGGGGAGTTTGATCGCCCTTCTCTCTCTCTTTCTAGATGTTGGATTCGATCCTAACTCATCCCCCTCTCCCCCTACTCTGGGGGTGGCTAGTCCTATTTATAGGCAAAGGCCCTGGCCCTCTTCCCAAATATTGAGCGGGAAGGGCGCCAACAATTGGCCAATTTGAAGGGGAACATCTGGTACACTTATCCTGACTAAAGTTGGTCTTCGCCTGCCAAAGGCCCTGTGATGACGCCGTCCTGGCCTCCATGGTGACCTCCTTCCCACCGTTGGACTGGTCTTGGTCTCGTTGCACCGAAATGGGTGCCTTTGCTTGATCCCCTTGCCCGCGCTTGCCCCCTTTGCACCAAAGAGGAAAGGGGGACGCTGCGCGGGCTGCCGCCCGCCTGGCACCCTCGATCGTCATGGCTTGTGTCATGTGCACCTCGCGAGGTACCCCGCCTTGATCTCTCCGCCTCCTCGCGAGCTAGCCTAAGGAGGCCGTGCTTGAGGAAGCGCCGTGTCGTCCGCCTCGTGAGGCTTGGCCCCTCGCGAGGGTCTTGAGCCTTGTGTTGATGCAGATGGGCCACGTTGGCCCTCCATTCGAGCCACGCCGCAGGCCGCAGGCAGGCAAATCTGGGGACCCCCGTTCCCAGAACGCCGACATAGTCCTTAAGATAGATGAAGGGTCGCCGCATTGTGTCTCCACCACAGCAACGTGGTGGGTGACTTGGGGAGAGTTAATTTCTCTTAGATCGGGTTTAAGCCCAACCTGGTCGTAATCTGTAGCGACGCCCAGTGCGACGATACGATCCAGGAGCTCGTTTACAGAAGAGATCCATCGGATCCAATTGCTTGGCGAGTTCTGAGCCGACGTGGAGGTTGCTTTCGATGACCCGGGAGGTCACCCTCGGCGCAACAGCCGAACAGGCGGTTGCGAGAAAACCACCTAGCCAGAGAGTTTGGCCGACAGCCAAGGCTCCTTTTGTAATGGTGCCGTCTTTAAAGACGGGAAGAGGCGTCCTTCTTGATCGCGACGTCACAGAGGAACTCTCAACGAAAGCACCAATGTCGGTGTCAAAACCGGCGGATCTCGGGTAGGGGGTCCCGAACTGTGCGTCAAGCTCGGATGGTAACAGGAGACAAGGGACACTTTATTTTACCCAGGTTCGGGCCCTCTCGGTGGAGGTAAAATCCTACTCCTGCTAGATTAATATTGATGATATGGGTAGTACAAGAGTGGATCTACCACGAGATCAAGGAGGATAAACCCTAGAAGCTAGCCTATGGTATGATTGTGTATGATGATCGTTGTCCTACGGACTACAACCCTCCGGTTTATATAGACACCGGATAGGGTTAGGGTTACACAGAGTCGGTTACAATGGTAGGAGATCTCGAATATCTGCACGCCTAGCTTGCCTTCCACACCAAGAAAAGATCCTTCCGGACACGGGACGAAGTCTTCAATCTTGTATCTTCATAGTCCTGGAGTCCGGCTGAAGGTATAGTCCGGCTATCCGAACACCCCCTAATCCAGGACTCCCTCAACATCCTTGAGGTATTTCTCCTGAGATATGAATATGCCATTGCGCTGTTGACGAATTTGAAGACCTAAGAAGAATTTCAACTCTCCCATCATAGACATTTTGTATTCCTCTCTCATCATATAACCAAATTCGTCACTATAACGTTGGTTAGTACAACCAAAGATAATATCATCAACATATATTTGGCACATAAACAGTTCACCATCATAAGATTTGGTAAAGAGAGTAGGATCGAGTGAACCAGGTGTGAAGCCATTCTTCATGAGGAATTCCTTCAAAGTATCATACCACGCCCGAGGGGCCTGCTTGAGGCCATAGAGGGCCTTATTGAGTCTGAAGACTTTGTCAGGATTCTTTGGATCTTCAAAACCTGGGGGTTGAGCAACATATACTTCTTCCTCAAGCTTACCATTGAGGAATGCACTTTTCACATCCATTTTATATAAGATGATATCATGATGGTTAGCATAAGCAAGTAATATGCGAATAGCCTCAAGTCTAGCAACAGGTGCAAAAGTTTCATCGAAATCAACTCCTTCAACCTGTGTGTAGCCTTGAGCTACTAGTCGTGCCTTATTCCTCACCACAAGGCCATTTCCATCTTGCTTGTTGCGGTAGATCCATTTTGTGCCAATGATATTGTGCTTGCGAGGATCTGGACGTTTGACCAGTTCCCAGATGTTGTTGAGCTTGAATTGATGTAATTCTTCTTGCATGGCCTGAATCCACTCAGGCTCCAGAAATGCTTCATCTACCTTTGCGGGCTTTGTGATAGAGACAAAGGCATAGTGCCCACAAAAGTTAGATAGATGTGAAGCTTTTGAGTGGGTAAGAGGACCTGGTGCTCTAATGTCATTGATGATCTTCTCCACTTGCACTTCTTTTGCAACGCGAGGGTGAGCTGGTTGTCGTTGAGGAATTTGATCAGCATTTTCTTCAGCACCAATTTCTTCAGCATTGTCCTCAGGTGCATCAGCTTGACATTCTTCATGTTCTGGAATGAATTCTTCAGCAGATTCTTCAGTAGGAATGACATCCTCAGTAGCCTTGAACTTGATAGAATCCTTAGGTGCTGGTTCATCTAACACAAAAGGTAGGTGCTCTCTTTGCGAGCCATTAGTTTCATCGAACCGCACATCCACAGTTTCAACAACCTTGTGAAGAAAGTTGTTGAAGACTCTATAGGTGTGTGAGTCCTTTCCGTAACCAAGCATAAAACCTTCATGTGCTTTTGGTGCAAATTTTGAGTTGCGATGAGGATCTCTAATCCAGCATTTAGCACCAAAGACTTTGAAATAACTCACATTGGGTTTCTTGTCAGTGAGGAGTTCATAGGCAGTCTTCTTGAAGAATTTGTGAAGATATACTCTATTGATGATGTGGCACGCGGTATCAATTGCATCAACCCAGAAACGACGAGGCGTTTTGTACCCATCGAGCATAGTGCAAGCCATCTCAGGAAGAGTCCTGTTCTTGCGCTCCACGACGCCATTGTGTTGAGGAGTGTAAGGAGAAGATAACTCATGAGTAATACCAAGTTCATCAAGATAGTCATCAAGACCCGAATTCTTGAACTCAGTGCCATTGTCACTTCTGATGTGCTCGATCTTCACACCAAAGTTGGTTGAAGCTCTCGAGGAAAATCGTTTGAAGACTTCCTGCACTTCATGTTTGTAAGTAACAAGGTGTACCCATGTGTAACGAGAGTAATCATCAACAAAAACAAAGCCATATTGAGATGCTTCATTTGAAACGGCAAAATAATGATTAGGACCGAAGAGATCCATGTGAAGAAATTCAAATGGACGAGTAGTGGTCATGATAGTCTTTGCTGGATGCTTGGCCTTCGTCATCTTTCCAGCTTCACAGGCACCGCACAAGTGATCCTTGAAGAATTTGACATTCTCAATGCCAATGACATGCTTCTTCTTTGCAAGCGTGTGCAAATTCCTCATGCCTGCATGACCAAGTCGTCGATGCCATAGCCATCCTTCTGAAGCTTTTGCAAGTAGGCACACGGCTGGTTGTGAACCTGTAGAGAAATCAACAATATACAAGTCTCCTCTCCTAAAGCCTTCGAAGACTTTGGAATTGTCAGCTTCCATAATCACAACACAACGATACTTGCCAAAGACAACAACCATATCAAGATCACAAAGCATTGAGACAGACATAAGGTTGTATCCTAAGGATTCAACAAGCATGACTTTGTCCATGTGTTGATCCTTTGTGATTGCAACCTTACCTAGACCCAATACCTGACTTTTGCCTTTGTCAGCGAAGATGATATGCTTCAGATGCGATGGTGATAAGGGAGGATCCATCAATAGATTCTTGTCACCAGTCATGTGATTTGTACATCCACTATCAGGGACCCACTTAGTGGATTTTGGTTGATCATCCTGCAGATGAATTAGTGCAGCTTACGAACTCATATACTTCATCAGTGAAGAATATGACATCAAATTCATCAGATCAATTTCATTAAGCAGTAAGACAATTAAAACAGTAGGAGGACGTGTGAAATGAAAGTTCATTTCTTCATGATTAGCCTGCATCCTTTCAGGCATTTTGTCAGGTCCCCAGCAAATTCTTCAGACGTTTGAACATGTCTGGAGACCGGACCCTGCAGAAGAGATTAGTTCTTTTTCTTCACCACCCACATCTGAAGGGGTGGCAAAGAGTTCATCACTCTGCGAGGTCCATATGAGAATGGTGGCATCGAGGCCAATCCATTTCGTTTCACATAAGAGTGGTTAGGGTAAGCATATGAATAAGCAGAGAAATTCTTCGAGGACTTATGAACATAATAATTAGAAGAATAATGCCCATATTCATAGCCCTTGGCTTTTCCCTGCGAAAAAGAGTTGTTAGCATGATGATGTTCATATGAGGACTTTGATCCTTTTGAGGAATTTGATCCATGTGAGGAATTTGGTCCGTATGAGGACTTGGATCCATATGAAGAATTTGGTCCATATGAAGAATTTGATCTGGGGTTCCTATTCTTCACAGGTGGTGTCATGAGGACATTCACCTGAAGACTTTCAAGGCACCTTTTGGGAACCCATACTTTCTTCATAGGGGAACCGTTCCTGCAGTTAGTGCCAACATATCTAGCAAATACTTCACCATTCTGATTTTTGAACAGTTTATAGTTGGAGTCAAATGACTCATCAGAAGAATGAGAAGATTCACATATATAGCCAGATAAATTAGATGGATCAACTGGAGGTCCCTTTGCAGCAACCCGTGAGGTTTTGGGGTACTGCTCAGGCTTCCAATATGTACCATCAGCATTGAGTTTCCTCTCAAAGGCGATACCCTCTTTCCTAGGGTTCCTGTTGAGGATCTGCTTTTTAAGCGCATCACAAAGAGTCTGATGCCCTTTGAGGCTTTTGTACATGCCTATCCTGTACAATTCCTTCAGCCCTGCATCGTCAGTGATACGAGCAATGTCCTTAGATGAGGAATTAGTGATAGCAGAAGCAGGTGAAGAATTTGTAACATTAGAAGCATTTGAACATTCAGGTGAAGAATTAGCAGATTCACGTTCAATGCATTTCAAACATGGAGGAACAAATTCTTCCTGAGTAGCGCTGATTTGTTGAGCAAGTAATGAATCGCGCTCCTTCTGAAGATCTTCATAACTCACTCTTAGCTTCTCAAGATCTTGCTTTCTTTGAAGAAATTCATAAGAAAGCTTCTCATGATCAGATAAGAGAGTGTTATGTTGATCTTGAAGGGAGTCATACTTAGAGTGAAGTCTCTGAAGACTTTCAGCCAAAGCTTTTGACTGATCCATTTCTTCACCCAACACATCATCGATCTTACTAAGCATGTTGTGAGCCTTTTCCAAAGCTCTTTGTTGTCTAGCAGCAAGAGAAGCAAGTTTGACATAACTGGGTCCAAATTCATCACCAGATTCATCATCACTGGATTCAAACAGATAGCATTCATTTACCTTTTCACCATCTGCCATAAGACATGGTGAGGAGGATGATGATTCTGGTTCAAATGTCATTGACTTCAGAGATTCCTTGAAGTCCTCAAACCAAGGATCGTGACAGGTTCGATGACCTTCATAGACATCAGAGAGACGGTCCCAGATAAGCTTCGCATGATCGAGATGCATGACGTTCCTGAACTGATTTTGAGACAGACAGGAGCAGATGACGTCCTTCTCCGTGAGGTTGAGAAGGGTGTACTTGCGAATGTCATCAGCTTCCGCCATCTTGCACAGATCGGTCAGACCAATCTCAGTGACGGTCCACAACTCGCTGTTCATCGCCATGAGGCGCTTCTTCATCATGGCCTTCCACTTGGGATACTCATGACCGTCAAAGATAGGGCATGTCACTTTCTTCATATCTGCGATCGACATAACTAAAACTCTAGGCAGTTAAACCAAAATCACACAGAACAAGGGAGTACCTTGCTCTGATACCAATGGAAAGTGCGTTATATCGACTAGAGGGGGGTGAATAGGCGATTTTTATGAATTCTTCACAGAGGAATTTGCTAGTGAGGAAATTCCTTAGCGAAGAACTACTTGCAGCGGAATAAGTACTCAGAAGTAAACATAACAGAAGACAAGCATAGTCATCATGATGAAATGAAAACAAGCACAGAGTACAGAAAGCGTAGTCACATGATAACACTAGATGAAGACAAACAGACTGAAGAAATTGAATTGAGGAAATTGAGAATGTCTTCAGTCAAAGTCTTCAAACACAGATATGACAAACGAACAACACAATACTTAGGAAATGAAAGAGTTGAGGAAATAGAACCAGTTGGCTTGGTGAAGACAATGATTTGGTAGACCAGTTCCAACTGCTGTCTCAGTTGTACATCTGGTTGGAGCGGCTAGGTATTTAATCCTGAGGACACACAGTCCCTAACACACAGTCCTCACCTTATTCTCCTTGAGCTAAGGTCACACATACCTCGCTCAATCACTCATGGTAAGTCTTCAGGTGACTTCCGAACCTTCACAAACTCGGTCACTCGGTGATCCACAATTCCTCTTGGATGCTCTAGACCATGACGCCTAACCGTCTGGAAGAAGCACAGTCTTCAAAGGTAGCAAGCGTCGGATCCATGCAGTATCAATCTCTTCAGTGATGCTCAATCACTTTGGTTTTGTAGGTGTTTGGGTTTGGGTTTTGGATTTTCCTCACTTGATGATTTTTGCTCAAAGTCCTCGGAGGATGGGATGCTCTCAAATGACAAGTGTCAGTTTCTCGCGGAGCAGCCAACCAGCTAGTGGTTGTAGGGGCGGCTATTTATAGCCTAGGGAGCAGCTCGACATGATAAGACATAAATGCCCTTCAATGATATGACCGTTAGGTGGATAAGATATTTTGGGACAGCTGGCGCGTAGCACAGCAACGGTCGGAAATTTGAGATTCAAATTCCTCAGGGCTATGATGTTCCTCACAGTGTAGGCAATCCGCACTGGCGAATTCCTAACTCCTCAGTCAGAACAAATTCCTCAGCGACCAGAAGAACTTTGTCTCTGTCACTGAAGGAATTGACTGAACTGTATGACATTTCCAATGGATTCGCTCGAAGGGATTGGTAGGTGTAGGATTTGAGTTGAGCATCACATGGAAATTTTTTCTTAGTATTTCCTCGACCCCCTTTAACAGTACGGTGTTTCCTATGACTCAAGAAAGATAAAACGAAACTACAAAAACAAACGTCTTCACGCTTCATGTTCCTCGAATGAATACCAAGTCTTCAAGGTCACACCAATTTCTTCACTTTCAAAGTCTTCATAAGTCTTCAGAATATCAAAGTCTTCAGTCGAAGAAACTTCATGTTTAGGGGTCGACTTTCTCTGTAAATATCAAACTCCTCATAGACTTATAGAACTGTGTACACTCATAAACACATTAGATCCTTAACCTATAAGTCTTCAATACACCAAAATCACTAAGGGGCACTAGATGCACTTACATATATGCATATAAAATATCCAAAATGATAATATAATAGCATGGAACAACCAAAAAGTATAGATACATTGGAGACGTATTAGGAGTCGGCCTTGAACTGTGTGTTCATGCCCATGGACAAGATGTAGATCCTATGATGGAAGCTTCCTGTAATGATAACTATTTCCTTGATATAATATCATCTGGTATATGTGAAGTGATCCTTTGCAATCGTGGTTCCAACCATACTTTCTCCTTGATTCCAATTGTCTTATGCAGATCAATATATACATCTCTGCAACCTCTATTTTGATCTTCCTTCGAGTATTACCCTATGGTATCTCGAGAACATCACAGAATTGTGTTGCCTCCTATGAGTCTTCATCTAGTGTTGTTTCTCACCGATTTCAGATTTCCCCCGAGTTCCGAGTTATTAGTCACTCAAGAACACCGATAAATGAATCGATTCCGCACTCCGATTCAATAACTCTAAGTAATTTTTGTTGGTTACGAGTTTAATAATCCTTCTAGTCATTCCTAGCCTGATCGGATATATCATTATCGTGCTAAATTTTAACTATGCTACCTGGTACTTCTTCCCGGAGCACAATTTTTGACGATGAGCTAAGCTTACGTCGATCTTCCTCGTCATATCATTTCTCCTTGAACAACAAGCTTGATTTTGAGTTTGTGTCGTACTCATGGTTCCAATAACCTTTCGCTTCATCATTCCTTTGGCTTGATGTCATTGCTGATCGATTACATCTTGATGAAATCTCTCGACAAATGTGTCATGATCATCATCAACATTCTGAGCTCTTTCAGGATATCAATTGAATTCATGATGAGAAAGATCGTCCTTGCCCCTTGATGAATTGATTTACCATCGACAACATTCTCGCCTTCCCTCGAACACAAACTTATTCACGTTTTGTGTTGTATCTTGATTTCCTTACTATCTAGCTTATATTATGTTCTACCTTGGAGTATTACCATTTTTTTGTCAAGGATTTTGTGAGAATTACTCCACCTCTTCAGAATTCTTGATATAGTAATACTTCTCGCCATCTCCATTTCTTTCTTGGTCCCCGTGTTATTTCTAACCAGAACACCGGCAAATAAACTATGAGGTGTGAATTCAAAACTTCTAGCAACCCTATTTCTTTGAAGTTAATGGCCGATAGTTTACTTCTAGAGTCCATTGGTTATTGATTCACCATTCTAACATTAATCGTGCTACTTAGTCCAGATTTTCGGGTGCACTTTTCAATTTAATTGAGGATGTTTTCCTCGAGCATACGTCATTGTATCATTTTATCTGACGAATGCTATAACCTTGTTGACTTAATGGTGGAAATCCATGTTTATGGAAATCTCGATAAATTGTTGCTGAGCCCATCGGCCACCTCCTCATCTTTTCCATGATGAAATTGCATGAGTTGTTCTAGAAGTTCCTAATGGATCATTTGTTTTCCCAAAGTCTGAACTTTACCTGATGACCATGTCGATGCTACCCCGAAGCATGACTGTGGTATTCTGATCATCAACAAAAACATTGGAAGCATAATGCTAAACGTTCTTGTATGGGTAACATCATGAGTTTCCTCGCCCCTTGATGTCTACTACGCAACTTTATTCTTGTAGACATGTGATGGGCCTCCAAGCGCAGAGTTTTGTAGGACAATAGCAACTTTTCATCAAGTGGATGACCTAAGGTTTATCAATCCGTGGGAGGCGTAGGATGAAGGTGGTCTCTCTCAAACAACCTTGCAACCAAATAATAAAAAGTCTCTTGTGTCCCCAACACACTCAATACAATGTTAATTTGTATAGGTGCACTAGTTCGGCGAAGAGATGGTGATACAAGTGTAATATGGATAGTAGATATTGATTTTTGTAATAAGAACAATAAAAACGGCAAGGTAACAACTGATAAAATGGAGCAGAAACGGTATTGCAATGCTTGAAAATGAGGCTTAGGGTTTGTACTTTTGCTAGTGCAATCTCTCAACAATGGTAATATAATTGGATCATATAACCATCCCTCAACGTGTGATGAAGAATCACTCCAAAGTTCCTATCTAGCAGAGAACAAAACAAGAAATCGTTTGTAGGGTACGAAACCACCTCGAAGCTATTCTTTCCGATCGATCTATCCAAGAGTTCGTACGAACATAACACCAAATAATTTCAGATTCATAATACTCAATCCAACACAAAGAACCTCAAAGAGTGCCCCAAGATTTCTACCCTAGAAACGAAGACAAGAACGTGCATCAACCCCTATGCGTAGGTTACCCCAATGTCACCTCGGGAATCCGGGAGTTGAGTGCCAAAACATACATCAAGTGAATCAATATGATACCCCATTGTCACCACGAGTATTCATTTGCAAGACATATATCAAGTGCTCTCAAATCCATAAAAGTATTCAATCTGATAAAACGAAATCTCAAAGGGAAAACTCAATTCATCACAAGATAGAGAGGGGAAAACACCATATGATCCCACTATATTAACAAAGCCTGTGATACATCAAGATCGTGACATCTCAAGAACACGAGAGAGAGAGAGAGATTAAACACATAGCTACTGGCACAAACCCTCATCCCCGAGGGTGGACTACTCCCTCCTCGTCATGGTGGCCGCCGGGATGATGAAGTTGTCCACAGGTGATGATTTCCCCCTCCAGTGGAGTGCCGAAACAGGGTCTAGATTCCCTTGATGACCACAACCGAATAGCTACACTACAGGGTTAAAATCAGAAGTGTTGTAGAGGTCTCACCCTCGGCACTCGATAGTAACCCAGTAGTGTCGAGCAACTAAGGGGAAAGTGATGTGCGGTGCCTGGGCCTGGTCTTCGATCTCGTTGATCGGGTCTTCAATGATGAAGCAGGGGCAACAAGGACAAGGTGGGGGTCATTGATGGATCACTAACCAACCTATACTAAGCAGTTTAGGATAAGCAGGTAGGTAACAATAAGCAGGTTACAAAAGCAGGCTATGCATCAGAATAGGAGCAATCAATTACAGTAGAAAAATCTAATGCAAGCATGAGAGAATGGAATGGGCGATATCGGGATGAACAAAGGGGGGGCTTGCCTGGTTGCTTGGATGAGAAGGAGGGGTCGTCGGTGACGTAGTCGATCACAGGGGCATCAGCATCGTCACAGTGTCTACCGGAGAAAAGAGGGGGGAAATAGTAAATACATAGCAAGCAAGGGCATAATAGGACAACAGGCAGAGCTAGACGTGTTCTAACGCTGTGCTACACGATACCGGCGAAGGGGAAGTCAACCGGGAATGTTTTCCCGGTTCTGGACCTGTGTCAGACAGATGACCGGAGAGGGAAAGTTCCATGTTCAGCATGTGTAGCGACCCGACCTCAGATGGTCAAGTCTCTGTGCTTCAGTGTCATCCCTGGATCGGTAATGCTAACACACACAGTACTCGAAGGATTTATAACAGAGTAGCAATCACACACTTATTACATCAAATGTCTCAAAAGAGAGCTTATTACAATAATATGGCTTAAGGCCATCTAATGCGATAACAGTGGAAGTCTTGGAAGATAGAGTGCGTCCATCAACTCCAACGGCATAGCTGAGCTGCACGGCGACAACCTAACGAACCTTACTCCTCGTCTGAAAAGTCTGCAACATAATACGTTGCAGCCCGAAAACGGGTCAGCACATGGAATATGCTGGCAATATAACACAGTAGAACAAAAACAGAATAATGCTATCACTACATGCATATATGGAAAGTGGAAAGCTGTATGGTTATAGTTTTTGCGAAAAGCCAATTTTTTCCTATAACAAAGGAAAAGAGTTTAATTTAACTATCATGGTGGTTGAAACATCATTGAGAAGGTACCCCCATATCAATCCCAATTAAAGTGATTAACAACCCAACAATATTAATTAAATATGGTGAGATACATGCGATAACTCAAGTACTAGATACTCTAGAGTTTTCCATGACTGGGGACACGGCTAACCATGATTAGATTGTACACTCTGCAGAGGTTTGCGCACTTTTCCCCACAAGACTCAATCGCCTCCATTGGATTTCTCGCACTACATTATGTTTGAGAAACGGATGACCGAGACACAGCCTTTCAGAAACATTAACTCTCTACTCCGGGTAGACCATACCAAACCTACAAAACCCACTACCTGCTGATCTACCTCTTCAAGAGCTTCAGGTAACTTACTCAACTATGCTAGAGCCCATAATAGCTTGTGGCTGCACACGGAAGTTTCTAGCATGAATCATCTCAGTTCCCTTTGAGCCTGGGTGGCGGTCCATAGGAAGATCACGCGGGTACCCCGGGATTTCCAAAAAAATACAGACAACATTGGGTTCCCCAGGTGCCTCAATCCACCCAGTTGTTTGATTAAGTTGCCACCTTAAGTTGAACCATTAATTAACAATCTCTCATCTGTCATGGATTTCACTCAAACCCGAACTACGTACGAGCATAGCATAGCAATATAAGCAATACGTAGAAGTAACTCCCAAGGGTTTGAATATAACAGGACAATAGGTTGTACCTCAACACTACTTCCCAACCCACAAGTTAATGACATCCTAATCATGCAACGTTTGAGGATTCAAACTAATGCATAAAACTGGGTAGGAAAAGAGTATGATCAATGTGTTACTTGCCTTGCTGACGATCCGCGAATCCTAGAGACTCGTAGTAACACGCTTCGCACTCCGGAAATTCTATCGCAAGCAAACAATAACATACATAAGTAACAAGCAACGATGCACAAGTAAAACTCAAATAAGATAGGTTGACCAGAAAGTTCAACTTAAGAACTCCGGTACACAAGAAGAATCAAATCGAACAAAGCAACAAAACTCAACAGCGAACGAAAGAAGCTTCGTTTACTAATCTGAACTTAGGTCAAATTTTACAGTAGCAAAAACTTGTTTGAGTTGATTAATCGGAAAGAGGGTTTCGAAAAGAAAAAAAATAAACTGAACGGTTTCTTAAAAAAACCGGCGGTCGGATCCGGCGGCTACCTCTGGCGAGGGGCTCCGGCGAGGTGAGCTTGGGCGGCGGGACGGCGGCTCGCGGGGCGGCGGGGTCGGCAGCGGCGCTGGCGGTGGGGCTGCGGGCAGTGGTGGTGGTAGTGTTGGGACTCGGGTGGCGGCGTATATAAAGGGGCGGGGGCGGCTTGGAGGAGGGGGCAAGGCGCGGCGGAGGCGGAGTCCGGCTCGGACTCCGGTCCGAGTCGGCGGCGGCGGCGGCGCGCGCTGCGGGAGGCGGCGGCGGGCGGCTGGGCTGGCCTGGCTTGGCTGGGCCTTAGGCCCAGTCGGGCGCGCAGTTTTTTTCTTAAATAATTCCGCTGACAGAAGAAAAATCCTAGAAAAATAAATAAAAATCTAAAAATGCCAAAACAAATTTTCACCGTCTAAATAAAATATTTAGGACGAGATGAACATTTACTTGGCCCTAAAATGCAATTTTGAAAACGTGCAATTTTTCTAATGCAAATAAAATCCGAATAAAACCAAATAAAATCCCATAAATGATTTTAATATTTTCCTCCAGTATTTCAATTATTTTGGAGAAGTCATATTATCTCCACTCATTTAATTCAATATTAAATATTTTTCGGAGAGAAAAATTATTAAAATCAAAATCCTCGTTTCATTATTTGATAAAAATCAAATATGAAAACTGGAAAATCCCCAACTCTCTCCGTGGGTCCTTGAGTAGCTTAGGATTTCGAGGATTGCGGAACGGAATTGCAATAAATCATGATATGCATGGACGATCTATGTATAACATTCCAAATTGAAAATTTGGGATGTTACAAACCTACCCCCCTTAAGATGAATCTCGCCCTCGAGATTCGGGTTGGCTAGAAAATAGGTATGGGTGGTCCTTGCGGAGATCATCCTCTCGTTCCCAGGTGGCTTCATCCTTGGTATGGTGGCTCCACTGAACTTTGCAAAACTTGATAACCTTACTGCGGGTGACTCTGCTGGCAAACTCAAGAATCTTGACTGGTTTCTCCTCGTAAGTCAAATCACTGTCCAACTGAATCGCCTCCAAGGGTACGGTATCTCTTAATGGTATATCAGCCATCGCAGCATGACACCTCTTCAGCTGTGAAACGTGGAACACATCATGGACTCCTGACAATCCCTCAGGTAACTCCAACTTGTAGGCAACTTCTCCCATCCGTTCCAAAATGCGATACGGTCCTACAAATCTCGGGGTTAACTTCCCTTTAACTCCAAAACGTTTCACTTCTCGCAAGGGCGATACTCATAGGTATACTCTGTATCCAATTTGGTAGGTTACCTCCTTGCGTTTTGAGTCTGCATAACTCTTCTGCCTGGACTGAGCAATCTTCAGTCTGTCTTGAATCAATTTTACCTTCTCCTCAGACTCTTTAATCAAGTCCGGTCCAAACAACTGTCGGTCTCCTACCTCATCCCACATCAACGGTGTTCTGCACCTGCGTCCATACAGGGCTTCAAACGGTGCCATTTTCAAACTGGCTTGGTAGCTATTGTTGTATGAGAATTCTGCATACGGCAAATTGTCATCCCAACTAGATCCATAATCTAGCGCACAGGCTCTCAACATGTCCTCCAAAATTTGATTGACTCTCTCGGTCTGTCCATCTGTCTGTGGGTGAAACGTTGTACTGAACTCCAATCTCGTTCCCAAAGTCTGGTGTAACTGATGCCAAAATTTTGAAGTAAACTGTGTTCCTCGATATGATACGATGGTCCTCGGAACTCCATGCAGACATACGATCCTGGACATATAGATCTTGGCCAACTTTGCACTTGTATAGGTGGTTTTCACTGGAATGAAGTGAGCTACCTTGGTCAACCGATCAACTACCACCCATATGGAATCATATCCTGCTTTAGTCGTGGGTAATCCGGTGATAAAGTCCATGCCAAGTTTATCCCACTTCCATTCAGGTATCGGCATAGGCTGTAACAGCCCTGCTGGCTTCTGATGTTCTGCCTTAACTCTCTGACATACATCACATATGGCTACATACTCGGCAATATCCTTCTTCATGCCAATCCACCAGAAACATTCCTTCACATCCAAATACATCTTGGTGTTTCCGGGGTGTATCGAGTATGGTGAGTCATGAGCCTCTTGAAGTATTAACTTCCTGATCTCCTGATTATTGGGCACATAAATTCGGTCCTCAAACCATAGGGTATCGTGCTCATCCTCACGAAAACCTTTGGCCTTTCCTTTGCCCATCTTCTCTTTCATCTCGGCAATCTCTTTATCATCCTTCTGAGCTTCCCGAATCTTGTCCAACAATGTCGACTGAACCTCCATTGTGGCAATGAACCCTCTAGGTACAATCTCTAATCGAAGTTCCATGATGTCCTCTACTAACTCCTTCGGCAGTCCTTTACTTTTGAGGATATTAGCATAACTCTTTCGACTCAAGGCGTCTGCTACGACGTTGGCCTTTCCTGGATGATAGTGTAGCTTCATGTCATAATCCTTTATAAGCTCCAACCATCTCCTCTGCCTAAGGTTCAGCTCCTTCTTGGTGAAGATGTACTTCAGACTCTTGTGATCCGTGTACACATCACAATGGTTTCCAATAAGGTAATGTCTCCAAGTCTTCAACGCATGCACTACGGCTGCTAGCTCCAAATCATGCATGGCATAATTCAACTCATGCGGTTTTAGTTGTCGTGAGGCATACGAAACAACTCTTCCGTCCTGCATAAGCACACATCCAAGTCCTAAGCGAGAGGCATCGCAATACACTTGGAACTCCTTATATATATCTGGCAGTATTAGCACTAGGGCTGTAGTCAAACGTTTCTTCAACTCCTGGAAACTCGCTTCACAATCTTCTGTCCATTTAAACTTGGTGTCCTTCTTCAACAGTTCAGTCATTGGCTTTGCAATCTTGGAAAAAATCTCAATGAATCTCCGGTAGTATCCTGCAAGTCCAAGAAAACTGCAGATCTCGCTAACTGAGGTGGGTGCCAACCATTCAGTGACTAACTGAACCTTGCTGGGGTCTACTGCTATACCTTCTCCTGATATAACATGTCCAAGGAATCCGACTTCCTTGAGCCAAAACTCGCATTTGCTAAACTTAGCATACAACTGGTGTTCTCTGAGCTTCTCGAGAACTAAACGCAAATGCTCCTTGTGCTCCTCTTTGTTCTTCGAGTATACCATGATATCATCAATAAACACCACAACAAACTTGTCCAAAAACTCCATGAACACCTTGTTCATCATGCTCATGAAATAGGAAGGGGCGTTAGTCAGTCCAAATGACACGACCGTGTACTCGTATAATCCATACCGCGTGGTGAACGATGTCTTTGGTATATCCTTCTCTTGTATCTTCAACTGATGGTATCCCGATCTCAAATCGATCTTCGAAAACACCTTAGCTCCTTGCAACTGATCAAACAGATCGTTGATCATCGGCAGTGGGTACTTGTTCTTAATCGTCACTTCATTCAGGGCTCGATAATCAACAACCATCCTTAGGGATTTATCCTTCTTCTCAACCAAAAGTACTAGGGCTCCCCAAGGTGATGAACTCCTTCGGATGTATCCTTTCTCCAATAACTCCTTGATCTGTTTCTTAATTTCCTCCAGGTCATTTGCAGGCATCCGATAGGGTCTCTTGGATATTGGTCCTGTTCCTAGCAACAGTTCTATCAGAAACTCAATGTCTTTGTCCGGTGGCATGCCTGGTAATTCCTTTGGGAAAACATCCGTGTAATCCTTTACTACCGGCACTTCCTCCTAAACAACTCCCGTAAGAGCATTCACTTGGCTCCTCCTAGGCACATGCCTAGACACATACTTAATCCTTTTTCCCTACAACAAAGGAAAAGAGTTTAATTTAACTATCATGGTGGTTGAAACATCATTGAGAAGGTACCCCCAACTCAATCCCAATTAAAGTGATTAGCAACCCAACAATATTAATTAAATATGGTGAGATACATGCGATAACTCAAGTACTAGATACTCAAGAGTTGTCCATGACCGGGGACACGGCTAACCATGATTAGATTGTACACTCTGCAGAGGTTTGCGCACTTTTCCCCACAAGACTCGATCGCCTCCGTTGGATTTCTCGCACTACATTATGTTTGAGAAACGGATGACCGATACACGGCCTTTCAAAAACATTAAATCTCTACTCTGGGTAGACCATACCAAACGTACAAAACCCACTACCTGCTGATCTACCTCTTCAAGAGCTTCACGTAACTTACTCAACTATGCTAGAGCCCATAATAGCTTGTGGCCGCACCCGGAAGTTTCTAGCATGAATCATCTCAGTTCCCTTTGAGCCTGGGTGGCGGTCCATAGGAAGATCACGCGGGTACCCCGGGATTTCCAAAAAAATACAGACAACACTGGGTTCCCCAGGTGCCTCAATCCACCCAGTTGTTTGATTAAGTTGTCACCTTAAGTTGAACCATTAATTAACAATCTCTCATCTGTCATGGATTTCACTCAAACCCGAACCACGTCAACGAGCATAGCATAGCAATATAAGCAATACGTAGAAGTAAGTCCCAAGGGTTTGAATATAACAGGACAATAGGTTCTACCTCAACACTACTTCCCAACCCACAAGTTAATGACATCCTAATCATGCAATGTTTGAGGATTGAAACTAATGCATAAAACTGGGTAGGAAAAGAGTATGATCAATGTGTTACTTGCCTTGCTGACGATCCGCGAATCCTAGAGACTCGTAGTAACACGCTTCGCACTCCAGAAATTCTATCGCAAGCAAACAATAACATACATAAGTAACAAGCAACGATGCACAAGTAAAACTCAAATAAGATAGGTTGACCATAAAGTTCAACTTAAGAACTCCGGTACACAAGAAGAATCAAATCGAACAAAGCAACGAAACTCAACAGCGAACGAAAGAAGCTTCATTTACTAATCTGAACTTAGGTCAAATTTTACAGTAGCAAAAACTTGTTTGAGTTGATTAATCAGAAAGAGGGTTTCGAAAAGAAAAAAATAAACCAAACGGTTTCTTAAAAAAATCGGCGGCCGTATCCGGCGGCTACCTCCGGTGAGGTGGGCTTGGGCAGCGGGACGGCAGCTCGCGGGGCGGCGGGGTCGGCGGCGGCGCGGGCGGTGGGGCTGCGGGCGGTGGTGGTGGTGGTGTTGGGGCTCGGGTGGCGGTGTATATAAAGGGGCGGGGCAAGGCGGCTTGGAGGAGGGGGCAAGGCGCGGCGGAGGCGGAGTCCGGCTCGGACTCCGGTCCGAGTCGGCTGCGGCGGCAGCGCGCGCTGCGGGAGGCGGCAGCGGGCAGCTGGGCCGGCCTGGCTCAGCTGGGCCTTAGGCCCAGTCGGGCGCGCATTTTTTTTAAATAATTCCGCTGATAGAAAAAAATCCTAGAAAAATAAATAAAAATCTAAAAATGCCAAAACAAATTTTCACCGTCTAAAAAAAATATTTAGGACGAGATGAACATTTACTTGGCCCTAAAATACAATTTTGAAAACGTGCAATTTTTCTAATGCAAATAAAATCCGAATAAAACCAAATAAATGATTCTAATATTTTTCCTCCAATATTTCAATTATTTTGGAGAAGTCATATTATCTCCACTCATTTAATTCAATATTAAATATTTTTCGGAGAGAAAAATTATTAAAATCAAAATCCTCGTTTCATTATTTGATGAAAATCAAATATGAAAACTAGAAAATCCCCAACTCTCTCCGTGGGTCCTTGAGTTGCTTAGGATTTCGAGGATTGCAGAACGGAATTGCAATAAATCATGATATGCATGGATGATCTATGTATAACATTCCAAATTGAAAATTTGGGATGTTACAGCATGCTAGGGGCATGTGACAGATGAACGGACCACATATTCGGATTTGTAGGATTTTTCTGAGAAGCCTTCATATAGAAAACATTTTGATCCGAGCTACGGTTTATATTCTATGAATTTCTAAAGATTTAAACATTTTCTAGAATTAATTAAATTAACAGGAAGGAATTACTACGTTAGCATGACATCATTGTCACGTCAGCGGTCAACAGGATGACTGACTAGGTCAAACTTTACTAGTGGGTCCCACCTGTCATAGTTAGTGGACTAACAGAAGTTTAAAACTAACTAAATAGAGTTATTTAGTGGGAAGGCCCCACCTGTCATAGACTAATTAGCTAAACTAATTAGTTTTAATTATTAAAACACTTTAATTATAGGGTTAAGCAGTGGGGCCCGCACGTCAGTGGCTGGGGCCTGCCCAGTCAGGTCAACTGGTCAACAGGGGGCCAGGGGCCCCACTGGCAGTGCCCCAGGGGGTGGCCCGAGGTGTGCCAACTCAGCGGGCCGGCGACTGAACGCCGGCGAGCACAAAAAACGCGGCGGAGGGCACTCGGCCTCGTCGGGATTCATCTACACGGGGTCTACACAGGCGCGGGCTGGCGCGTTCGAACGGGGAGAGCCCGCCGCGTCGCGTGGTGAGGCCGGCCGGAGCTGGAGCTGCCAGAAACGGCGCCGGCGACGAGTGGAGGCGGCGGCGTGTACTGGTGGGTGAAGGAGATGACAAAACAGCATGCTACGACACAAAAGAATAGGCTGGGCAGGTTCTAGGCGGCGCGGTGAAGCTGTTGGGCGCACACCCGTGACCATTTGGTCGTCGGAGGCATGCCAGCGACGAGCACGGGCGGCGGCGGTTCGGCCATGTAGAAGAACAATGATTGCGAGCGTGGGGAGAGAGGAGAAAGAGAGGGGGTTTGATGCGGCGACTTACGGTGCGGCTCACGGTGGCCCTTGGATGTTTAGGAGCGCAGCAGGTCGGCGGAGTTGGCGACGGATGGAGCGGAGGAGCTCCGGTGATCCATGGTGGTCGCCGGCTCGATCCGGGCGATGTATTGGCCTTCGGCTCAGACGCGAGGCCGGGGAAGAGGGAGAAGACACCGACGGTGCTGGTGGACAGGTCAGGAGGACGAGACGGCTCCAGTGGCCGCGGTGACGACGGAGGATGGCAGCGGGCGCGCTCGGGTCAGAGAGAGGGGAGTGAGCGAGCGAGGAAGAGAGAAGGGGGAAATGGCGAGGCGTCCAGGGGAGTGGATGTGACGGTAGGTGAGGGGGAGGGCTCGAGGCGTCCGGGGCGGCGACCTTATCATCTCGGTGACGGGGACGGCAAGTTGGTCTAGCGGCGACGTGCGGGCGCGCACTCTTGGTCGATTGAACACGGGGAGGGGAACAGGACCGGGTAAAGGTAGGTGGACCGGCCTACTGGGATGGGCCGAAGCCCAAGAGGAGGCCAGGGGCTCTCCCACCCCTTCTTATTTCCTTTTCTTTTTCTTTTTGTTTTTCTCTAAGAGCTTTTGCCTTTTCTTTTAGCCACTAATGACTTTGGAAAATTATGCCAATGGCTAAAACAATTCCAAAGAATTATTTTGCATTGCCACAAAAAGATTGTGAGGCTTTTTGAGAAAGGTAGAAAATTTTATAAAATAAAAACCATTTAATCTATTGTTTTAGCCACTGCTTTAATTGGTTTAGGCCATTTAAACACCTTGCAAAAATGTTGGTCCACCACCAATATTAACAAATGATTATTTTCCACAAGATGAACATTTTAGATTTCATGTCTGACAAATAAGAATTTTTGACATTAGATTGGATTTGAATTTGAATGGTGATTTGGATCAAGTGAAGATTAGCAACAGTAACATGATGACATGGCACCATTAACAGGTGATTACTGTAGCATGACACTGGGGGTGTTACAGACAAACACACCGCAAAAAGAATTACATCAAATAAATCTCCAAGAAGATCGAGGAGAACTTTGTATTGAGATCCAAAGAGAGAGAAGAAGCCATCTAGCTAATAACTATGGACCCGAAGGTTTGTGGTAAACTACTCACACATCATGGGAGAGGCTATGGTGTTGATGTAGAAGCCCTCCATGATCGATGCCCCCTCCGGTGGAGCGCTGGAAAAGGCCCCAAGATGGGATCTCACGGGTACAAAAGGTTGCGGTGGTGGGAATAGGGTTTTGTGGTGCTCCTGGATGTTTTGGGGGTATATGGGTATATATAGGAGGAAGAAGTAGGTCGGTGGAGCTGCGAGGGGCCCACAAGGGTGGGGGCGCACCCAGGGGGAAGGCACACCTCCCTGCCTCGTGGCCTCCTCGCTTCTTTCTTGACGTCCACTCCAAGTCCTCTACATCATGTTTGTTCCAAAAATAACTCTCCTGAAGGTTTCATTCCGTTTGGACTCCGTTTGATATTCCTTTTCTGCGAAACACTGAAATAGGCAAAAAAAAAAGCAACTTGCACTGGGCCTTCGGTTAATAGGTTAGTCCCAAAAATAATATAAAAGTTCTTAGTAAAGCCCATTAAACATCCAAAACAGATAATATAATAGATGGAACAATAAAAAATTATAGATACATTGGAGACGTATCAAGCATCCCCAAGCTTAATTCCTGCTCGTCCTCGAGTAGGTAAATGATAAAAACAAAGTTTTTGATGTGGAATGCTACCTAGCACATTTCTCAATGTAATTTCCTTTATTGTGGCATGAATGTTTAGATTCGAAAGATTCAGGACAAAATTTTAATATTGACATGAAAATAATAATACTTCAAGCATACTAACAAAGAAATCATGTCTTCTCAAAATAACATGGACAAAGAAAGTTATCCCTACACATATAGTCTGGATATGCTCTATCTCATCACACAAAGTATTTAATCATGCACAACCCCGACGACAAGCCAAGCAATTGTTTCATACTTTTGATGTTCTCAAACTTTTTCAATCTTCACGCAATACATGAGCGTGAGCCATGGACATAGCACTATATGTGGAATAGAATGGTGGTTGTGGAGAAGACAAAAAGGTTAAGATAGTCTCACATCAACTAGGCGTATCAACGGTCTATGGAGATGCCCATCAATAGGTATCAATGTGAGTGAGTAGGGATTGCCATGAAACGGATGCACTAGAGCTATAAGTGTATGAAAGCTCAACAAAAGAAACTAAGTGGGTGTGCATCCAACTTGCTTGCTCACGAAGACCTAGGGCATTTTGAGGAATCCCATCATTGGAATATACAAGCCAAGTTCTATAATGTAAAATTCCCACTAGTATATGAAAGTGACAACATAGGAGAGTCTCTATTATGAAGATCATGGTGCTAGTTTGAAGCACACGTGTGGAAAAAGGATAGTAACATTGTCCCTTCTCTCTTTTTCTCTTATTTTTTTATTTGGGCCTTCTTCTTTTTTTATGGCCTATTTTTTTTCTTTTCGTCCGAAGTCTCATCCCGACTTGTGGGGGAATCATAGTCTCCATCATCATTTCCTCACTTGGGACAATGCTCTAATAATGATGATCATCACACTTTTATTTACTTACAACTCAATACTTGGAACAAAATATGACTCTATGTGAATGCCTCCGGCGGTGTACCGGGATATGCAATGAATCAAGAGTGACATGTATGAAAGAATGACGAATGGTGGCTTTGCCACAAATACGATGTCAACTACATGATCATGCAAAGCAATATGACAATGATGAAGCGTGTCATAATAAATAGAATGGTGGAAAGTTGCATGGCAATATATCTCGGAATGGCTATGGAAATGCCATAATAGGTATGTATGGTGGCTGTTTTGAGGAAGGTATATGGTGGGTGTATGATACCGGCGAGAGGTGCGCGGTATTAGAGAGGCTAGCAATGGTGGAAGGGTGAGAGTGTGTATAATCCATGGACTCAACATTAGTCATAAAGAACTCACATACTTATTGCAAAAATCTATTAGTTATCGAAACAAAGTACTACGCGCATGCTCCTAGGGGGATAGATTGGTAGGAAAAGACCATCGCTCGTCCCCGACCGCCACTCATAAGGAAGACAATCAATAAATAAATCATGCTCCGACTTCATCACATAACGGTTCACCATATGTGCATGATACGGGAATCACAAACTTTAGAACAAGTATTTCTAAAATTCACAACTACTCAACTAGCATGACTCTAATATCACCATCTTCATATCTCAAAACAATTATCAAGTATCAAACTTCTCATAGTATTCAATGCACTTTATATGATAGTTTTTATTATACCCATCTTGGATGTTCATCATATTAGGACTAATTTTATAGCCAAAGCAACTACCATGATGTTCTAAAAGACTCTCAAAAAAATATAAGTGAAGCATGAGAGATCAATTATTTCTATAAAATAAAACCACCACCGCGCTCTAAAAAGATATAAGTGAAGCACTAGAGCAAAATTATATAGCTCAAAAAATATAAGTGAAGCACATAGAGTATTCTAATAAATTCCAATTCATGTGTGTCTCTCACAAGAGGTGTGTACAGCAAGGATGATTGTGGTAAACTAAAAAGCAAAGACTCAAATCATACAAGACGCTCCAAGCAAAACACATATCATGTGGTGAATAAAAATATAGCCTCAAGTAAAGTTACTGATAGACGAAGACGAAAGAGGGGATGCCTTCCGGGGCATCCCCAAGCTTAGGATTTTGGTTGTCCTTTAATTTTACCTTGGGGTGCCTTGGGCATCCCCAAGATTAGGCTCTTGCCACTCCTTATTCCATAATCCATCAAATCTTTACCCAAAACTTGAAAACTTCACAACACAAAACTCAACAGAAAATCTTATGAGCTCCGTTAGTATAAGAAAACAAATCACCACCATAAGGTACTGTAATGAACTCATTATTTATTTATATTGGTGTTAAACCTACTGTATTCCAACTTCTCTATGGTTCATACCCTCCGATACTAGTCATGGATTCATCAAAATAAGCAAACAACACACGAAAAACAGAATCTGTCAAAAACAGAACAGTCTGTAGCAATCTGGATCAAACGTATATTTCTGTAACTGAAAAAATTATGAAATAAATTGCTGGACGTGAGGAATTTGTCTATTAATCATCTTCAAAAATAATCAACTAAATAGCACTCTCCAGTAAAAAAAGGCAGCTAATGTCGTGAGCGCTAAAGTTTCTATTTTTTTTACAGCAAGATCGTAAAGACTTCACCCAAGTCTTCCCAAAGGTTCTACTTGGCACAAACACTAATTAAAACATGAAAAGACATCTAAACCGAAGCTAGATGAATTATTTATTACTAAAAAGAACCAAAAAAGCAAGAAACAAAAATAAAATTGGGCTGCCTCCCAACAAGCGCTATCGTTTAACGCCCCTAGCTAGGCATAAAGGCAAGAATAGATCTAGATATTATCATCTTTGGTATGCAATCCATAAGTGTCTCTCATAATAGATTCATAAGGTAATTTAATTTTCTTCCTAGGAAAGTGTTCCATGCCTTTCCTTAATGGAAATTGGAATCTAATATTTCCTTCTTTCATATCAATAATTGCACCAATCATTCTAAGGAAAGGTCTACCAAGAATAATAGGACATGTAGGATTGCAATCTATATCAAGAATAATGAAATATATGGGCACATAATTCCTATATGAAATAATAAGAACATCATTAATTCTTCCAACAGGTTTCTTAATGGTAGAATCTGCAAGATGCAAATTTAAAGAAGAATCATCAAATTCACGGAAACCTAAAACATCACATAAAGTTTTTGGAATCGTGGAAACACTAGCACCCAAATCACATAAAGCATGGCATTCATGATCTTTAATTTTAATTTTAATAGTAGGTTCCCACTCATCATAAAGTTTTCTAGGAATAGAAACTTCCAATTCAAGCTTTTCTTCATAAGATTGCATTAAACCATCAACGATATGTTTGGTAAAAGCTTTATTTTGACTATAAGCATGAGGAGAATTTAACACGGATTGCAACAAGGAAATACAATCTATTAAAGAACAATCATCATAATTAAATTCCTTGAAATCCAAAATAGTGGGTTCATTACTATGTAAAGTTTTGACCTCTTCAATCCCACTATTACCAATTTTTGCATCAAGATCTAAAAACTCCGAATCATTGGGACGCCTTTTAACTAAAGTTGACTCATCTCCAGTCTCATCATGTGACAGCCTGGTTTTTGCCCTCTCTCATTTGCTTGATTTTATTTGGATTTAAATTTGAAACTTGGAGTTTTTGAATCTTTGCATATGGACTTAAACACTTGGGTACCCTTGGCTTTCACTCAAGTGCTTCATTTCCCTCCCTAATCATCATTTCCCTTCTGATCCACCCCAAAATAATCTTTTGAATATTTTTCTTAAATGAAAAATATTCATTTTCTCTCAAAAACCCTAGCCAGATCTCTGTGCTCCAAAGCAACCCTAATTTTTATGGCCCAGAAAAATCTGAGATAATTCACAAATATTCTTTGAACCCTAGGGCACCTTCCTGAGCAAAAATGTTGCATCACTTTTTGGAATATTTTTGCTACAGAAAATATTTTCTGTTCTGGACAGAAATGGTGGTTTCTACAGCAACTACCATTTTACTTGCTCCATTGTGCCTGGTTTTTCTTGTGTGTCTTCACCTTAGTAACTCTTGGCTAACCTCCAAAGCACAGCCTCTAACTCCCAACCATTTGACCTCAGTAACCTCTCAAAGTTACTGACCAGAAACTTACCTGGCATGTAAAAACTTCTCTACTGCACCTGGATCCAAACCAAAGCATGGTAACATTCAAAACTACCACGAACAACATGCCAGACATGTAGTTTGGGCTTAGGTCGGCATGAGGTCATAGTTCACGCGGTGACCGCGTTCATCCAGGCGTGCTGGCATGCAGCCGACGCGCAAAGCGACGCGCGCGAGCCTCCGTTGCAAACGTGCTTGCTTCCCCGCCTGCCTAAGCGTGCCAAACCTCACCACCATCATCGTCTCAATGCCATGAACTCCTCCCTGGCGCTCTCCAATGCCGGAGCTCCCCGCAGCGAGCACGGGCACGGTCCGGCCAACCCAACAGAGCGGTGCGCACTGTGCTCGTCGTCTTCTCCTCGTTCCTGTGCTCGTCCCCGCTCGCCCACAATTGCCGCGTGAGTTGCGTCGCCTTCTCCCCCTCTCACTGACGCTGCTCGTCGCCGGGCCCCGTGGACAGGTGTCCACTGGCAGAGCCCGAAACCCCCTCGTCACTCGCCTATAAATGAAGCCGCCCCCAGCCTTCTCGAGCACCATCCAGCACTCCCACACACCCCACAAGCAAGTAGGGATCCGTAGCCCGGCCAGGCAGGCCTCGGGCCGCCGTCCCTGTGCTCGAGCTCGCCGGCGATCCCCTCTGGTCGTCGCGGTAGCTCCAGCCCCTCCCAGGCCAGGGCGATCCTTCCAGGGCCTCCGCCTCTCTCCGATGAAGCCGTTCCGCCCCTCTGGAGCCCCTGGAGTTGCTTCTGCTCGCCGTCTTCTTCATCTTTGGCGACCACCGTGTTCTGCCTCCGCTTGCGAGGTTGATTCCGACACCGTCCAACCGCCCCTAGATACGCTACGGGTACGGGCGGGTGCGCCTCAACCCCCTCTTGCCATCCCTCCCTCTCGTTTTGGCCAAGGAGTCCTCGTCGCCGGCGAGAGCTCCGGCGGAGCTGCGACTCCCTCTGTTTCCTTCTCCCCCTCCTCCTAACCTGACTAGCGGGGCCCGTTAGTCAGCCACTCTGTACGCACGCTAAGCGGTACGAATGATGGCGCCCCTGGGCTTTACGCCTTCGACGTCACCCCCCCAGCCTGTTTATTTCTATTCAAATTCATTTGAATTTACAGAACAATTCAAACAGCCATAACTCCTCAACCAGAAGTCCAAATGAATTGATTCTTTTTGCATCTTGTTCTTTGCTTAGAAATCTAGCAGCTCACCAAATATGAGATTTTTCTGAGCTGTTTAGAATTTCTGGTGATTTTCAGAAGTGTTCTTGATGCTTTTTTTGTGTTTCAAATTATTTTCAGAGGGTGAGGCTTGTCTTGAGGATCACCAGAAGGCTTGTGAACCTCATCTGCACTAAGGCAAGCCACATCAACATTTTCATGGTGTCATTTCAATATTTATGATTTTCTTACTTGAATGAAATGATTAATCCATGCATTTAAATAACTATTGTGTTATTTATATTCCGTTAAGTGCTTGCTAGTTAATATGCTTGATTTATAGAATGTGGAAACTAGCTTAGTTGGTGAAGCAAAGCTAGGATATATTTGTGGTGATGGTAGAAATAAATTTGTTATGCATGTTATTAATTATTTAAAGTTATGCTCTTGCATGAATAAAATGATAGAAATTTGCTAGAAAATATTCTGTTAAGTACTTGTTTATTTATTTTACTTGACTTACAGAAAGTTTGAACTTCACTTGGTTGGCAAAGAAATTAAGATTTGTGTGTGGTAAAATATTTGTTAGTCATATGAGAAATTAATCGGAGTTCCTTTCTTGCTTGAGAAAATAATAAAACTTGCTGCAAAATATTTTGGTTAATATGTGAGTTATCTTGATCAGCAAAGTAATATGAGTAGTTGATGTTTATGCTTAGTGTGAATAAGGATGACCTCGGTCATTTTCGTTATTAAGTGATGCATGTGTAGTTTTGCATTTCATGGCATGCTATGACACCGGTCATTCTCGTTTTAAGTTGAACCTGAATATTATTCAACTTGAATATACCATTGACCGGGTCATGGTGCCGCTGAATCGAGTTTTTCCCAGTGCAACCACATTTGCCTTTGTGGGAAGGCCTTGATTCGGTCCATTGACATTGCCTCTGGTCGGTGCCTCCAACTAGGGAAGGTTACGTCGTGCTTACCCTAGCCTAGTAAGCAGGCATAACCTTGTGTGCCCGTTGTTGAGATTATGGTACTGGGTCCCCGAGTGGGAACGTTTTGGCCATGACGGTGGTCGGTGTGTCTTTGGTAGACACAGGGCCACCCAGGACTAGCCCGTTGGGATTTGGGTCGGAGTGGCCGAGAGAGTGTCATGGCAATGGAAGGGTTTCGTCAGAATGCCGTTGGTCCACCCGAATGGGAGTGCGAGGCCATGGGTTCCGCGGTGTGGGTATAGTGTGCTACCTCTGCAGAGTGTATAATCTATCGATAGCCGAGTCCACGGTCACGGACACCTCGTAGTAGGTCCCACCATGATTCAACGCTTAATAAAATTTGCACACTAAGCTATGAACTTTGCATTGTTGAGGATGGTAGAAAGGCCATCTAGATATTTGGGACCAGATATTGGTCGTGGTTGTGATTGCCGTAAGGATCACGAGTTACTCTTGTTAAGACCATGTTGGTGGCTTGTTTGTGATCCGGGAATGATCACGGTTGGTAAGTTGTCCCGAGGGACGTTCGAGCATGATCACAACACGTTTGACATATAGTGTTGCATTATTAATAATTGGTTAAGTATCATGATATTGTTTGCCATTATGATTATGCCTGTTGTGAGCTGGCAAGTACATTCAATGTACTGACCTGGCGTGTCATGCCAGATTTCTGGAAAGTCTCGTTGGATAGGAGCGCTGCTCGAGTCTAGATCGTGTCCACATCGGTGTCCCTGTGACATGGAGCTTCCGCTACGACGTTATTCCGCTGCCACGTAGTTGTTCTGATCGAGGCCCCTTTATGCTCACTAAATAATGTACATATTGTTCAGCCACACCGGGTGTGCCGCTTGGCCTCGACAACTATTGTAATATAAACTCTGTTCCACTAGCACCAATAAAGCGGTTGTTTTCTGTACCAAGATGTTGTGTGTTGCCATAAGACATGGTCTCTGGGCTGGCAATGCATGGTAAACTGGTCGCTCTGAGCTGGGGTGCCACACATCATTATCAAGATTCATATTGCAAAACAAAGATTTAATAGGAGAAACATCAATCACTTTTAGATCTTCATCCCTATTATCATGAAAACTTAAAGAACACGCTTTTACAAAGCAATCTTTCTTAGCACGCATCCTAGCGGTTCTTTCCTTGCACTCATCAATGGAAATTCTCATGGCTTTGAGAGACTCATTGATATCATGCTTAGGTGGAATAGATCTAAGTTCCAAAGAATCAACATCAAGAGAAATTCTATCCACGTTCCTAGCCAACTCATCAATCTTAAGCAATTTTTCTTCAAGCAAAGCATTGAAATTCTTTTGGGAAATCATAAATTCTTTAACACTAGTCTCAAAATCAGAGGGCATCTTATTAAAATTTTCATAAGAGTTGTTGTAGGAATTACCATAATTATTAGAGGAATTACTAGGAAACGGCCTAGGATTAAAGTTTCCTCTATACGCGTTGTTACCAAAATTATTCCTACCAACAAAATTAACATCCATAGATTCATTATTATTCTCAATCAAAGTGGACAAAGGCATATCATTAGGATCAATAGGAGCACTCTTATTAGCAAACAATTTCATAAGTTCATCCATATTTCCACTCAAAACATTAGTTTCTTCTATCGCATGAACCTTTTTACTAGTAGATCTTTCGGTGTGCCATTGAGAATAATTAACCATAATATTATCTAGGAGTTTAGTAGCTTCTCCTAAAGTGATTTCCATAAAAGTGCCTCCCGTGGCTAAATCTAAAAGATTTCTAGAAGCAAAATTCAATCCGGCATAAAAAATTTGTATAATCATCCATAAATTCAAACCATGTGTAGGGCAATTACGTATCATTAATTTCATCCTCTCCCAAGCTTGCGCAACATGTTCATGATCAATTTGCTTAAAATTCATAATATCGTTTCTAAGAGAGATGATCTTAGCAGGAGGAAAATACTTAGAGATAAAGGCATCTTTGCACTTATTCCATGAATCAATACTATTTTTAGGCAAAGACGAAAACCAAGTTTTGGCGCGATCTCTAAGAGAAAATGGAAATAGCTTCAATTTAACAATATCATTATCCACGTCTTTCTTCTTTTGCATATCACACAAATCAACACAGTTTTTTAGATGTGTAGCGGCATCTTCACTAGGAAGGCCAGAGAATTGATCTTTCATGACAAGATTCAGCAAAGTAGCATTAATTTCACAAGATTCACCATCGGTAAGAGGAGTAATTGGAGTGATAAGAAAAACATTATTGTTGGTATTGGAAAAGTCACACAATTTAGTATTGTCTTGAGCCATCATGACAAACGATCCAACGCACAAGCACACAAGAAGCAAGCGAAAAGAGACGAACGGAAAAAGAGGGTGAATAAAACGGCAAGGGTGAAGTGGGGGAGAGGAAAACGAGAGGCAAATTGTAAATAATTTAATGCGAGGGATAAGAGTTGTGATGGGTACTTGGTATGTCTTGACTTGACTCGACTTGGCGTAGATCCCCCCGGCAACGGCGCCAGAAATCCTTCTTGCTACCTCTTGAGCATTGCGCTGGTTATCCCTAAAGAGGAAAGGGTGATGCAGCAAAGTAGCGTAAGTATTTCCCTCAGTTTTTGAGAACCAAGGTATCAATCCAGTAGGAGACTACACGCAAGTCGCCTCGTACCTACACAAACAAATAAGAACCTTGCAACCAACATGATAAAGGGGTTGTCAATCCCTTCACGGCCACTTGCAAAAGTGAGATCTGATAGAGATAATAAGATAAATATTTTTGGTATTTTTATGATATAGATTGAAAGTAAAGATTGCAAAAATAAATGGCGACAGAAATAGCACATTAGCGGGAGAATAATATGACAGAAGATAGACCCGGGGGCCATAGGTTTCACTAGTGGCTTCTCTCAAGATAGCATAAGTATTACGGTGGGTGAACAAATTACTGTCGAGCAACTGATAGAAAAGTGCATAATTATGAGAATATCTATGCATGATCATGTATATAGGCATCACATCCGCGACAAGTAGACCAAAACGATTCTGCATCTACTACTATTACTCCACACATCAACCGCTATCCAGCATGCATCTAGAGTATTAAGTTCATATGAACGGAGTAACGCATTATGCAAGATGACATGATGTAGAGGGATAAACACAAGCAATATGATATAAACCCCATCTCTTTATCCTCGATGGCAACAATACAATACGTGCCTTGCTGCCCCTGCTGTCACTGGGAAAGGACACCACAAGATTGAACCCAAAGCTAAGCACTTCTCCCATTGCAAGAAAAATCAATCTAGTAGGCCAAACCAAACTGATAATTCGAAGAGACTTGCAAAGATAACAAATCATACATAAAAGAATTCAGAGGAGATTCAAATATTGTTCATTGATAATCTTGATCATAAACCCACAATTCATCAGATCTCGACAAACACACCGCAAAAAACAATTACATCAAATAGATCTCCAAGAAGATCGAGGAGAACTTTGTATTGAGATCCAAAGAGAGAAAAGAAGCCATCTAGCTAATAACTATGGACCCGAAGGTCTGTGGTAAACTACTCACACATCATCGGAGAGGCTATGATGTTGATGTAGAAGCCCTCCGTGATCGATGCCCCCTCCGGCGGAGCGCCGGAAAAGGCCCCAGGATGGGATATCACGGGTACAGAAGGTTGCGGCGGTGGAAATAGGGTTTCGTGGTGCTCCTGGATGTTTTTGGGGTATATGGGTATATATATGAGGAAGAAGTAGGTCGGTGGAGCTGCGATGGGCCCACGAGGGTGGGGGCGCGCCCAGGGGGCAGGCGCGCCTCCCTGCCTCGTGGCTGATAACCCACAAGTGTAGGGGATCGCAACAACTTTCGAGGGTAGAGTATTCACCCAAATTTATTCATTTGACACAAGGGGAGCCAAAGAATATTCTCAAGTACTAGCAGCTGAGTTGTCAATTCAACCACACCTGGATAACTTAATATCTGCAGCAAAGTATTTAGTAGCAAAGTAATATGATAGTGGTGGTAACGGTAACAAAAGAGTAATGAAAGCAAAAGTAATATTTTTGGTGTTTTGTAGTGATTGTAACAGTAGCAACAGGAAAGTAAATAAGCGCAAACCAGTAGATGGAAAGCTCATAGGCATTGGACCGGTGATGGATAATTATGCCGGATGCGGTTCATCATGTAACACTCATAACATAGGGTGACACAAAACTAGCTCCAGTTCATCAATGTAATGAAGGCATGTATTCTAAATATAGTCATACGTGCTTATCGAAAAGAACTTGCATGACATCTTTTGTCCTACCCTCCCATGGCAGCGGGGTCCTAATGGAAACTAAGGGATATTAAGGCCTCCTTTTAATAGAGAACCGAAACAATGCATTAGCACATAGTGAATACATGAACTCCTCAAACAATGGTCATCACCGGGAGTGGTCACGATTGTTGTCACTTCGGGGTTGCCAGATCATAACACATAGTAGGTGACTATAGACTTGCAAGATAGGATCAAGAACTCACATATATTCATGAAAGCATAATAGGTTCAGATCATAAATCATGGCACTCGGGCCCTAGTGACAAGCATTAAGCATAGCAAAGTCATAGCAACATCAATCTCAGAACATAGTGGATACTAGGGATCAAACCCTAACAAAACTAACTCGATTACATTATAGATCTAATCCAACCCATCACCGTCCAGCAAGCCTACGATGGAATTACTCATGCACAGCGATGAGCATCATGAAATTGGTGATGAAGGATGGTTGATGATGACGACGACAATGAATCCCCCTCTCCGGAGCCCCGAACGGACTCCAGATCAGCCCTCCCGAGAGGTTTTAGGGCTTGGCGGCGGCTCCGTATCGTAAAACGTGATGATTTCTTCTCCTTGATTTTTTTTCTCCCCGAAAGCAAATATATAGAGTTGGAGTTGGCGTCGGTGGAGCTCCAGGGGGGCCACGAGGTAGGGGGCGCGCCCCCCACCCTCGTGGACAGGGTGTGGGCCCCCTGGTCTTCATCTTTGGCGAGGATTTTTTATTATTTTTAACTAGATGTTCCATGAAGTTTCAGGTCATTCCGAGAACTTTTGTTTTCTGCACATAAAACAACATCATGGCAATTCTGCTGAAAACAGCGTCAGTCCGGGTTAGTTCCATTCAAATCATGCAAGTTAGAGTCCAAAACAAGGGCAAAAGTGTTTGGAAAAGTAGATACGACGGAGACGTATCAACTCCCCCAAGCTTAAACCTTTGCTTGTCCTCAAGCAATTCAGATGACAAACTAAAAGTGTCGGTGTCAAAACCGGCAGATCTCGGGTAGGGGGTCCCGAACTGTGCGTCAAGGCCGGATGGTAACAGGAGACAAGGGACATGATGTTTTTACCCAGGTTCGGGCCCTCTCGATGGAGGTAATACCCTACTCCTGCTTGATTAATATTGATGATATGGGTAGTACAAGAGTAGATCTACCACGAGATCAAGGAGGCTAAACCCTAGAAGCTAGCCTATGGTATGATTGTGTATGATGATGATTCTGTCCTACGGACTACAACCCTCCGGTTTATATAGACACCGGATAGGGTTAGGTTTACACATAGTCGGTTACATTGGCAGGAGATCTTGAATATCTGCATCGCCTAACTTGCCTTCCACGCCAAGGAAAGTCCCTTCTGGACACGGGACGAAGTCTTCAATCTTGTATCTTCATAGTCCAGCAGTCCGGCGAAGGTATAGTCCGGCTACCCGAACACCCCCTAATCCAGGACTCCCTCAGTAGCCCCTGAACCAGGCTTCAATGACGATGAGTCCGGCGCGCAGATTGTCTTCGGCATTGCAAGGCGGGTTCCTCCTCCAAGTCCTTCATAGAATATTGTAAACACCAAAAATAGTGTCCGGCTCTGCAAAATAAGTTTCCACATATTGCCATAGAGAGAATAATATTAACACAAATCAAATCTGCTGACGTATTCCGTAGTGCATCATCACACCACGACCAAGCTCTTTATACAAATTGTTTTCACTTTTCCACCTCAGCACGTTTAGCGAGGTGGTTTCCTTGGCACGTCATGTCAAAGCAGAGATCGTGTGCCCCTTTTACGGGATTCTCATCAATACGGACATGGGTAACCCAACCGCGCCATTTACCACGGCGCTTGGGAGGCAAGCGAGTTTTATTAGGTAGGTGGGGACGCATAATCGCATTCGCCCATATAAGGGGATAAGGATCCACCTTTTTACCTACGCCTTCTTCCTCCTTTGCCAATCCATCTCTCGCGCACCCAAGCTCCAGCGCCCAAGCCCGCTCTTCCCACCTCAACCTTCTCCAGCAATGTCTGGAGCGGGAGGCAAGTGGATGGTCTCCTCCGTCACGGAGGTTCAAGTAAAAAAAGCTAAGGAAGGACGGATACCTGTCCAAGGACATCCCGCACAGGCTTCCCGAGAAGGGGCAGCTTCTCCCCACCCCAAGGCCCCATGAGAGGGTAGATTTCCTTCCCCACTTCCTCCGCGGACTGGGTTTTCCACTCCACCCATTCGTCCAAGGACTCATGTTCTACTACGGCCTAGATTTCCACGATCTGGCCCAAACTTCATCCTTAACATCTCGGCGTTTATCGTCGTGTGCGAGGCCTTCCTCCGCGTCCGCCCCCATTTCGGCCTTTGGCTCAAGACCTTCAACGTCAAGCCCAAGGTGGTGCGCGGCAGCCAAGCGGAGTGCGGAGGCGCTATGGCTGGCAAGATAGCCAACGTCCTCTGGTTTCGGGGATCCTTTGTGGAGACCCTAAAGGGGTGGCAAGCCGGGTGGTTTTACATCACCGAGCCACACGATCCGGAATGGGTCGCAACCCCCGAGTTCAGATCCAGACCCCCCACGCAGCTTATGTCCTGGAAAGAGACGGGCCTGTCATGGGGCAACGAGGAAGAGGTGACCGGACTGAAGACCTGCATCCAGTCCCTGATAAACAAGCCAATCCGGCTTGTTAATATAGTCCAGGTCATGCTAGTTCGCCTGATCCTCCCGTGCCAACAACGGGATTTCAATTTGTGGGATTTCGACCCGGCGCAGCACCGAACCCTCACCAGGCTCTTCGACACGTCGTATGAAGACGTCTGGAAGGTGTTGATCAAAGGCGCCGAGGCCCCCGCATCCGCTTCCGAGGATCGCGGATACAGCACGCAGCGTCACGCTAGCGAGGTAAGTTGTCTATGCCTTTGACAGGATTATTAAGCTCTTTTTCATAGATTAACTCTATGCAGGATCTAAATTCCCTTACCTTTGACAGGCATGGCAGGCGATATCCGGACCAATTAACTGTCCGGCTCCCCTGCTCGAAGACCCAGCCCCAGCTCTCCTAGTGAAGCTGCTGACTCTGGCACCATATGTGGTGTCGGAGAGGAAGGTCAAGAAGAAGAAGACCACCAGGACTCGAAAGAGTGCCCGTAACTTGGTGGTGTCGGACTCGTCATCTGACCAGTCCGAGACGCCCTCCTCTCGTGAAAACGAGGAGGAAGAAGAAAGCTCTCCCCCCCCCCAGCGGAGGGAGAAGAGAAGAAGAAAGCCGCCCCATCAGGGGAGGCCGAGGGGTCTAGGAAAAGGAAGACCCCTCCGCCGGACGACTCCCATGACGCCAAAGAGAGCGAAGAGGAGTGGCCGAACAGGGCCAAGCGTCCGGCGAAATCGTAAGATCGAACATCAGAGTAACTCATGATGTTCCTTCGTTGCGCAGATTTCCTTAATGTCGAATGTGAACATGCAGCCCGCCCCAGGCCGAGTACAACGAATCGTCGGGTGGCTCCCTGGACTCATCGGACGTGAACTCCGTTCCGCCCGCTGTCTCCGCCCACACCACGGATAACGCCGAAGTGGCGTCGCGACAAGCCCCGGGGCAGGAAGAGGTGGTCCCGGAGGAGCCGCAAGGCAACCTCCCGGACTCCAGGAGTGAAGGGGACAAGACCCCCAGGGCTCCAAGTCCGGCTTTGTGCCGGACCCCGCGCCGGAATCTTCAACAGTTCCGAGCCGCGGTAGGCGAACTCCTTCCAAAAGGAGCAAGCCTTCAGCGACCTCCGTCCAACCGGAGTCGCTGGACCATCTGCTGGAGGTGCTTGACGGCGCCTCCATCGACAAGGGGCACCGTACTATTATGAGTACGGTGATCCAAAAGGTTCAGTCCGCCAAGAGCGGACTGACTGAAGCTTGCGCTAGCCTTCTGACAGGCTTCGAGGTAAGTTAAAATATGTCAAGATAGTACCGCATAGATAGTAGCCCCCGATGCTCTGTTTGGCGTTCGGAAAGAAAAGCCGAATAGAGGATCTATTAATTTTCGCAGGAGTCTAACAATAAAGAGTCAATATGCGTATGCAGGCTTCACTGCTATCCACCGCCGCACTGACTGCACAGGTGGATATCCTAAAAAAGGACCTCGGGCGGACCGAGCAAGAGCTCGGCTTGGCCAAACGGGAGCTCGAGGAAAAGGAAGGTAAAAATACCCTAAAAAGGTGCCTATAGAGAGGCGTGATTGCAAAGAATAACAGGATCGTACTGCTTATTGTAGGGGCCACAACTGAGGTGGCGACCCTCAAGCAGGCGCTATTTGAGGCCGAAAAGAAAACGGTCGAGGAGCGCACCGAGCGAGAAAGACTTGGGGCTCAGGTTGGCGAGGTGCAGCAAGAGCTGGCTCTCATGAAGAAACATGAGAGCTTGGAGCTTGAGTCAAAGGCGCAAGCATCCGAGCTCACGTCGGCCCTTGAGACCGCCAAGGGTGCCAAGGCCGAAACCCAAAAGGCCCTCCAAGAATTGGAGGAGATGAAAAAGATAGCAGCGGGTAAGGCATTCTTAATGCAAAGTAGAAATATAAAAGTAAACTACTTGTCATTTACCCGAATCCGGAGTTCTCCAGGGGCGTTCGCAGATCTTCCCCGCAGCGTATCCGACGCCGCCGCATTCTATCGAGCTGAAGAGGGCAGCTCGATGGAGAGTTTGTTCTGGTCTTAGTATTCTGAGGCCGGACACCCTGTGCCCTTGAGCGACCAGCTGAAACAGCTGGTCGAGCTCCACAAGGCGGCCGAACAAGCCATGAAGGGCTTCATAGTTCGGCTGTGGCCCGGAGAGGTCCTGTCTGGGAGCTACTTCGGGCTGGTGCGGCGGCTAGTAGAGGCCTGTCCCAGGATTGAGGTCATCAAGCGTTCCGTCTGCATCGAAGGTGCCCGGAGGGCCCTTGCCCGTGCAAAGGTGCACTGGGGTAAGCTTGACGGTGAGAAGCTGGTGAAGGACGGGCCACCGCAGGGGAAGGAGCATCGCAAGCCCGAGAACTATTATAAGGATGTTCTTGCAGGTGCCCGCCTTATTGCGGATGAATGTACCAAAGATGTAATTTTTGAATGAACTCGCTCGTGTTTATCCTGTGCGCTGAAAACTTGTTCATGTGCGCTAAGCAATGCTTATTGAATTTAAAATATTATTTTCTGTGCGGCCGTTTATCAAAAATTCAGAGATGGCCAGTCGTCGGCTTCTGCCCCCATGCCGCTAGTGCTAGGGTGTTCAGGATAAACCTGAGCGCTCTTTTTCCCATGGTTGGGTCCTTCGAGGGAGGCGCTCAGCACAACGAACCAGGCAATCGGACTATAATGCTTGAACACTCTCACTTAGCCATAGAACTTTATAATTTTAAATTTCGGCGAAGCCCCTAGTTCGGAAGACCGAATTCGGGGCGCTATCCACGACTTTGGCTGGACAAAGCCAGCTCCTCGCTCGAAGCGGCATAAGTCTTTAGGGACTCGAAAAACCTCTCGGACAGTGACCGGTCTCTCGCCTTATCATGACAGTCAGTTTTAGCTTTCTCCACTGAGGTGCTTAACCCAGCTGAACCGGGGCACAATCGCAGTGGTTCTCCTAGTGCTACCTTAGCCGATATAGCGGAACTTAAGGCACCAAAACATAGGAGCCGGGCAAACCCAACTATTGACCCAAATCATGATTCAGGGCCGATGCATATAGTGCTATAAGTTCGGGGTGCCGCACTTGTGAAAGTGTACGGGCTTCTCACACCAGATCGAAGGGTACTGAAGCCCCTGGCGTGTTTGCCGTACCATGGTGTACGGGTGCGATCATGTTATTTAATGAACATGTATTAAAAGAGGAAAATGCAAAAAATAGACAAAAAGCTATGCATTGTTTATAAAGAGGCTATTTATCAAAGCCGAACGATACAAGTAGTGTGATAAGCAAAAGATATTAGACTATTTAACATGTCCTGACCAGGGGCAGGCCACGGAATTGTATTCAAAACAGATATACCGCTCGTAATAGAGACCACCTGAGAGTTCCATAATGCGGCATAGCTTTGTCTGCTTTCCTGGATCTTGTAGCATTTGTGCGGCAGTCGAATTGCCAAACAGGTCGTCCAAAGTGTGGAGTCCTGAAAGTAAAAAAAGAATCCGGCAGCCCCTAGTACGTTTTAGGCCGTATTTCGGGCATGCCGTTACTGTGCCCCTTCCCCTGTGCCCATGGTATTTCAAGGGCGTAATTATGTACGCGAGGTACTAGCTTTTCTATGTCGCGATGTCTAGGGTTGGGGCCGCATTGCTACGCCTGCTCAGAACGTGCCAGGCGGTCTTGTTGTAGGTTACTCCGGGCGCGCTTGGTAGTTTCCGGCTTTTTAACGGCCGGACTAGAGAGTTGCCTGAAAAGGCTGCTTTGTACTTCCGCTGCGAGAGCCGCCGTGTGCTCCTCCGTACGGAGGGAGCGTTCGGTGTTTCCGTTGACCGTGATTACTCCTCGAGGGCCTGGCATCTTGAGCTTGAGATATGCGTAGTGCGGCACCGCATTGAACTTTGCGAATGCGGTTCGTCCGAGCAGGGCGTGATAGCCACTGCGAAACGAGACTATGTCGAAGATTAACTCTTCGCTTCGGAAGTTATCCGGAGATCCGAAGACCACATCAAGTGTTACGGAGCCTGTACAATTGGCTTCTACACCTGGTATAACGCCTTTAAAGGTCGTTTTTGTGGGCTTAATCCTTGAGGGATCTATGCCCATTTTCTGTACTGTATCCTGGTAAAGCAGGTTCAGGCTACTGCCGCCGTCCATGAGGACTCTTGTGAGGTGAAAGCCGTCGATGATTGGGTCGAGAACCAATGCGGCAAAGCCGCCATGACGTATGCTAGTGGGGTGGTCCCTTTGATCAAAGGTGATCAGACAGGAGGACCATGGGTTGAACTTTGGGGCGACTGGCTCCATCACGTATACGCCCCGTAGCGCATGCTTCCGGTCCCTCTTGGGAATGTGGGTTGTGTATATCATGTTCACCGTCCGCACTTGTGGGGGAAACCCCTTCTGTCCATTCTTGTTCGGCGGCCTGGGCTCTTCTTCGTCGTCGCTATGTAGCCCCTTGTCTTTATTTTCGGCTCTTAACTTGCCTGCCTGCTTGAACACCCAACAGTCCCTATTGGTGTGATTGGCTGGCCTTTCGGGGGTACCATGGATCTCGCACAAGCGGTCGAGTATTCGGTCCAAACTAGACGGGCCCTGAATATTCTTTTTAAATGGCTTTTTCCGCTGACCGGATTTATAGCCTCTGAATCCGGCGTTGACTACCGTATCTTCATTGCTGTCGCTGCTAACGCGGCGCTTTTGCTTATTTCAACGTGTCCTGCCACTTTTGTCCTTGGTATCCGAATTACCAGGGTTCTTTGATAAGTTGTTGCTGCGAGCTAGCCAACTATCTTCGCCCACGCAAAAGCGGGTCATGAGTGTCGTGAGGGCTACCATAGATTTCGGCTTTTCCTCTCCAAGGTGCCGGGCAAGCCACTCGTCGCGGATGTTATGCTTGAAGGCTGCTAGGGCCTCTGCGTCCGGACAGTCGACTATCTGGTTTTTCTTTGTTAGGAACCGTGTCCAGAATTGCCTGGCCGATTCTTCTGGCTGCTGAATTATGTGGCTTAGGTCGTCGGCGTCCGGCGGTCGCACATAAGTGCCCTGGAAGTTGTCGAGGAATGCGGCTTCCAGGTCCTCCCAAGAACCGATTGAGTCTGCTGGCAGGCTGTTAAGCCAATGCCGGGCCGATCCTTCGAGTTTGAGCGGGAGGTATTTGATGGCGTGTAGATCATCGCCACGTGCCATGTGGATGTGAAGGAGATAATCCTCGATCCATACCGCCGGGTCTGTAGTGCCATCGTATGATTTGATGTTTACGGGTTTTTAACCCTCTGGGATTTTATGATCCATTACTTCATCTGTGAAGCATAGTGGGTGTGCGGCGCCCCTGTACTGGGCTATATCTCGACGCAGCTCGGAAGAGCTATGTCTGTTGTGTTCGCCCCTGCCGGATTTGTTGTAATCGGAGTGAAGATCATCGTCACGTGTCGTAGGGCGCATGCGCGATCCGTAGATCGATCTTGTTTGCCTTGCCTTATCCTCCAGTACATCTTGCAGGTTTGGCGCGTTTTCCCGTGCCTTAGCTGAGCGGCGTCGGGGCATGGTTTGTGTGGAGGGCCGAGAGGCCTCTCTGTCGCGGCCGCGAGGTGGCCGGTCTGCCATGTCGTGCGCTGGTGATGTAGGCGCTTCCTCCTCTGATCGGGGTAGCGGCATGTGCTTTGGGTAGCTCTTGGAGGGGCGTTCGAGTTCGTACTCTTCAGCCGCAAGGACTTCAGTCCATCTATCAGCTAGCAGATCTTGATTAGCTCTAAGTTGTTGCTGCTTTTTCTTGAGGCTGTTCGCCGTGGCTAAAAGCCTGCGTTTGAAATGCTCTTGTTCGGCGGGGTCTGATGGTACGACGAATTCGTCGTCATCGAGGCTAGCCTCGTCTTCGGAGGGAGGCATATAGTTATCATCCTCAACCTCTCGGTCTGCCACTCTCTCATGAGGGTTGGCTTCTCCATCTTCATGCGCCGAATCTTGCTGGGGATGGTGTTCTTCGGCGCTATCCGGGGTACTATTATCTCCGGTGCCGATGTCACTGTTTTTACTCTGGCGGGATTTAGAGCGGCGCCGCTGACGCCGGCGCTTTGGCTGTTTCTTGGAGGTGTCATCCCCCGCTGTTTCCTCGCCATCTCCATCTTTTGGAGTATCCACCATATATATGTCATATGACGAGGTGGCTGTCCAGTGCCCTACAGGTGCTGGTTCCTGTTCTTCTCCTACCTCGTCGTCCATAACGTCGAAGTCTTCGGAGCCGAAGTCAAGCATGTCGGTTAAATCGTCGACAGTGGCTACCAAGTGGGTGGTGGGTGGGCTTTGAATTTCTTCATCGTCTGTATCCCATCCTCGCTGACCGTAATCCGGCCATGGCTCTCCTGATAAAGAGAGAGACTTGAGAGAATTCAGGATGTCGCCAAAAGGCGAGTGCTGAAAGATGTCCGCGGCGGTGAACTCCATTATCGGCGCCCAATCGGATTCGACCGGCAGGGGCGCGGGGGGTCCGGAGTCCGGGGAGGAGTCCGGACCCTCGGGGTCACGGGTCACACAGAGTGCGGGGCTGGCGTTCGGCTCGATCGCCTTTGAGATCGCAGCCCCCGAGGTGACGTCCAACCGTTCATCCTCGCTTGGCGCAATGGGCTCCGAGTTAAGGGTCGGAATCGGTGCGTATGCGGCCTCTAGGACACTATTCGGAGGCAGAGCTAGATCATGCCCCTCGAGATAGTGCGGCGCGCTTGGCTGTGGCTCGAACCCATCGAAGATCAAGTCTCCGCGGATATCAGCCGTGTAGTTCAAGCTTCCAAACCTGACTTGATGGCCAGGGGCGTAGCTTTCAATCTGCTCCAGATGACCAAGCGAATTGGCCCGCAGAGCGAAGCCACCAAAAACGAAGATCTGTCCGGGAAGAAAAGTATCACCCAGGACCTCATCGTTGTTGATGATCAGAGGAGCCATCGGGCCTAAAGGCGACGACACAGAGGAACTCTCAATGAAAGCACCAATGTCGGTGTCAAAACCGGCGGATCTCGGGTAGGGGGTCCTGAACTGTGCGTCAAGGCCGGATGGTAACAGGAGACAAGGGACACGATGTTTTTACCCAGGTTCGGGCCCTCTCGATGGAGGTAATACCCTACTCCTGCTTGATTAATATTGATGATATGGGTAGTACAAGAGTAGATCTACCACGAGATCAAGGAGGCTAAACCCTAGAAGCTAGCCTATGGTATGATTGTGTATGATGATGATTCTGTCCTACGGACTACAACCCTCCGGTTTATATAGACACCGGATAGGGTTAGGTTTACACATAGTCGGTTACATTGGCAGGAGATCTTGAATATCTGCATCGCCTAGCTTGCCTTCCACGCCAAGGAAAGTCCCTTCTGGACACGGGACGAAGTCTTCAATCTTGTATCTTCATAGTCCAGGAGTCCGGCGAAGGTATAGTCCAGCTACCCGAATACCCCCTAATCCAGGACTCCCTCAGAAAGTAATAAAGAAAAACTTTTACAAACTCTGTTTGCTCTTGTTGTTGTAAATATATAAAGCCAGCATTCAAGTTTTCAGCAAAATTATAACTAACCACATTTGCAATAATTCTCAGGTCTCATGATTACTCATATCAATAGCACAATCAACTAGCGAGCCATAATAATAAATCTCGGATGACAACACTTTCTCAAAACAATCATAATATGATATAACAAGATGGTATCTCGCTAGCCCTTTCTGAGACCGCAAAACATAAATGCAGAGCACCTTTAAAGATCAAGGACTGACTAGATATTGTAATTCATGGTAAAAGAGATCCAGACATACCCAATATAAATTAATAGTAATGAACGCAAATGACAGTTGTGCTCTCCAGCTAGTGCTTTTTAATAAGAGGGCGATGACTCAACATAAAAGCAAATAGATAGGCCCTTCGCAGAGGGAAGCAGGGATTTGTAGAGGTGCTAGAGCTCAGTTTTGAAATATAGATAAATAATATTTTGAGCGGCATACTTTCATTCTCAACATAACAACTAAGTGATGGCGATATCTTCCATGCTACACACATTATAGGTGGTTCCCAAACAGAATGGTAAAGTTTATACTCCCCCTCCACCAACAAGCATCAATCCATGGCTTGCATGAAACAACGAGTGCCTCCAACTAACAAGAGTCCCGGGGGAGTTTTGTTTGCAATTAATTTGATTTAGTTTGCATAAAGCATGGGATTGGGCATCCTGGTGACCAGCCACTTTCTCGTGAGTGAGGAGCGGAGTCCACTCCTCTTGAGAATAACCCGCCTAACATGGAAGATAAGGGCAGCCCTAGTTGATACATGAGCTATTCGAGCATACAAAACAGAATGCTTATTTGAAGGTTTAGAGTTTGGCACATACAAATTTACTTGGAACGGAAGGTAGATACCGCATATAGGAAGGTATGGTGGACTCATATGGAATAACTTTGGGGTTTAAGGGATTGGATGCACAAGCAGTATTCCCGCTTAGTACAAGTGAAGGCTAGAAAAAGACTGGGAAGCGACCAACTAGAGAGCGACAACAACCATGAACATGCATTAAAATTAATGAACATTGGATGCAAGCATGAGTAGGATATAATCTACCATAAACATAAATATCATGAAGGCTATGTTGACTTTATTTCAACTACGTGCGTGAACATGTGCCAAGTCAAGTCACTTAAATCATTCAAAGGAGGATACCACCCTATCATACCACATCACAACCATTTCGATAGAATGTTGGCACGCAAGGTAAACCATTATAACTCATAGCTAATCAAGCATGGCACAAGCAACTATGATCTCTAATTATCATTGCAAACATGTTTATTCATAATAAGCAGAATAAAGAACGATGAACTCATCATATTTACAAAAACAAGAGAGGTCGAGTTCATACCAGCTTTTCTCATCTCAGTCAGTCCATCATATATCATCATAATTTCCTTTCACTTGCACGACCGAACGATGTGAATAATAATAAGAGTGCGCGTGCATTGGACTAAGCTGGAATCTGCGAGCATTCAATAAACAGGAGAAGACAAGGCAATATGGGCTCTTGGTTAAATCAACAATAAGCATATAAGAGCCACTTCAACAATTCTTCTCCTACCGATCCCCAAAGAAAAGAAAAGAAATAAAACTATTTACACGGGAAAGCTCCCAACAAGCAAAAGAAGAACGGGAAATATTTTTGGGTTTTCTTTTTAATTGTTACTACTACAACAGAGAAGTAAACTACTACTATTTTTTTGTTTTTCTTAAGGTTTATTAAACACACAAGAAGAAAGCAGGAAAAAGAAAATAAACTAGCATGGATATTATAGTGAAAGAGTATGAGCACCGACATCTAGCAATGAGTGTGTGAACATAAATGTAATGTCGGTGAGAAATACGTACTCCCCCAAGCTTAGGCTTTTGGCCTAAGTTGGTTTATTGCCAGGGATAGCCTGGCGGATATCCGTAGGTGTAGCTGGGGTCGTACTGCGATGAAGAAGACTTTGGCTGCCATTGGCTAACAGCCACATCCGGATCCCAAGAATAAACGAACTGTCTTAGAGGCTCATATTGTGGTTCTGGTTCTGGGGCTGGTGCAGGATTCTGGTAGGCTTGAACGGCAGCCCACGTAACAAGATACGGTCCTTCAAAATTAAACAAGGAAGGAGCAGGCAAGGTAATAGTCTCAGGGTGATGTTTATTAAAATACAGTTTATATTTAAGCTCTCCTTCCCTGCCCTTAACAATAAAATCATGCACTAGGATACTCTTATAATCTAAATAAGCACTAGGCAGCAGTTTTTCTTCTTTCTCATAAAGCCTAATAGGTATGTTAAAATGTGCAGCGAGGCATGAAGCATAAATACCTCCAAAGATGGGGCCCTTAGTACGGTTCAGACTTAACCGTTTAGCAATAATTCCGCCCAAACTAAAAGTGTTATCGCGGAATAAACCATGGAACAAAATGATAATATCAGGAACGCTAAGGTTTCCATAGTTTCCACGACCAGTCAAACAACGACTAGCAAATATGGCAAAGTAGCGTAAAACAGGGAACCGTATGCTAGTGATTCTTACATCAGAAACCTTCCTAGCTTCTCCCACGGTGATGGTGTTAATAAATTTTTCCACATCCTCACGGTGTGGTTCATCTAGGGTACCCTCAAAGGGTATTTTGCAAACCTCGCAAAATTCAACTAATGGCATCTTCTTGACAATGTCATATAAATGAAACTCTACTAAAGGAGGTAATTCCTTAGGAAAATAGTAGAAGTTTTGCACAAAAGTATTAGTGAGTAAGAGATACTGATGACGTTGGTCGCGGAGGAAGTCGGTGAGGCCAGCATTCTCAATCAATGAATAGAAATCCTCATAAATCCCGGCTTGTCTCAAGAAGTTATCGGAAGGCCATTCACACGGCCGGACCTCCGCGGTACGAGGCAAATTATATTTGGGCCTCTGTGCTTCTTCATTTTGTTTTTCCTTCGAGCTTCGGCTCGATGAGCCCCACAAAAGTCTCTTCGTTATTTTCTGAAATATTCTCAAATTTTTAGTAACTTCAAACAAAAGTGAACCAAGCTCAACAAAATTAATAACAACTACTCCTACAAGTGCCTAGAGCCTATATCAAGCATTAGAACTACTTGGAACCATATAAATTTGACATGCAAGCTCAAGAACATGGTCACCTATGCAGCACAAATTTGCAAAGAATAAAGCACTAGAACAAAAACTAATTGGACCAATGGAGGAGTCACATACCAAGGAACAATCTCCCCAAGCAGTTTTGTGAGGGGTGCTGTCAGTGTCAAAACCGGCGGATCTCGGGTAGGGGGTCCCGAACTGTGCGTCAAGGTCGGATGGTAACAGGAGACAAGGGACACTTTATTTTACCCAGGTTCGGGCCCTCTCGATGGAGGTAAAACCCTACTCCTGCTAGATTAATATTGATGATATGGGTAGTACAAGAGTGGATCTACCACGAGATCAAGGAGGCTAAACCCTAGAAGCTAGGCTATGGTATGATTGTGTATGATGATGGTTGTTCTATGGACTACAACCCTCCGGTTTATATAGACACCGGATAGGGTTAGTGTTACACAGAGTCGGTTACAATGGTAGGAGATCTCGAATATCCGCACACCTAGCTTGCCTTCCACGCCAAGAAAAGATCCTTCCGGACACGGGACGAAGTCTTCAACTTTGTATCTTCATAGTCCTGGAGTCCGGCTGAAGGTATAGTTCGGCTATCCGAACACCCCCTAATCCAGGACTCCCTCAGGTGCTTTGAGCAAGGAGATCGAAAATCATAGCAAAGTGAGCTAGAACTCATGCTTGGGATGGTTATTCGTGTTTGTGGGAGGAAGAAGAAGAGGATGGGTGCAGGAATAAGTGGAGGAGGGCCACCGTGGGCCCACGAGGCAAGGGGCGCGCCCTGGGGGGTAGAGCGCGCCCTCCACCCTCGTGGCCACGTGGCAGCTCCCCCCGCGGTGCTTTCAGTACCATAAATCCTCAAATATTCCCGAAAAATCATATTAAATTGGCATGGCATTTGGAGGACTTTTATTTTCAGGGTATTTTTATATTGCACGGATAAACCAGGAAACTGACAGAAAAATACTATTTTACTTTATTTCCACTAAACAACAGAAAGTATAAAGAGGGTACAGAAGGTTGTGCCTTCTAGTTTCATCCATCTCATGCTCATCAAAAGAATCCACTAACAAGGTTGATCAAGTCTTGTTAACGAACTCATTCCGAGTAACATGGAACCGGAGAAATTTCGAATAACACTATGTTACCTCAATGGGGATATGCACATCCCCAATAATGAGAATATCATATTTCTTTTCGACAGTAGGAAGAGGAAATTCAAAACCTCCAAATATAATCGATGGAATTTTTCCAATAGAGTTGATACTATGAACTTGAGGTTGTTTCCTCGGAAAGTGTACCGTATGCTCATTACCATTAACATGAAAAGTGACATTGCCTTTGTTGCAATCAATAACAGCCCCTGCAGTATTCAGAAAAGGTCTTCCAAGAATAATAGACATACTATCGTCCTCAGGAATATCAAGAATAACAAAGTCCGTTAAAATAGTAACGTTTGGAACTACAACAGGCACATCCTCACAAATACTGACATGTATAGCAGTTGATTTACCAGCCATTTGCAAAGATATTTCAGTAGGTGTCAACTTATTCAAGTCAAGTCTATGATATAAAGAGAGAGGCATAACACTAACACCGGCTCCAAGATCACATAAAGCAGTTTTAACATAGTTTCTTTTAATGGAGCACGGTATAGTAGGTACTCCTGGATCTCCAAGTTTCTTTGGTATTCCACCCTTAAAAGTGTAATTATCAAGCATGGTGGAAATTTCAGCGTTTGGTATCTTTCTTTTATTTGTAACAATATCTTTCATATACTTAGCATAAGGATTCATTTTGAGCATATCGGTTAATAGCATACGCAAAAAGATAGGTCTAATCATTTCAGCAAAGCGCTCAAAATCCTCATCATCCTTTTTCTTGGATTGTTTGGGAGGAAAAGGCATGGGTTTCTGAACCCATGTTTCTCTTTCTTTACCATGTTTCCTAGCAACAAAGTCTCTTTTATCATAATGTTGATTCTTTGATTGTGGGTTATCAAGATCAACAGCAGGTTCAATTTCTAAATCATTATCATTGCTAGCTTGAGCATCATCTTGAACATCATCATTAACATTTTCATTAGGTTCATGTTCATTACCAGATTGTGTTTCGGCATCAGACATAGATATATCATTTGGATTCTCAGGTGGTTCAGCAATAGGTTCACTACAAGTTTGCAAAGTCCTATCATTTTTCTTTTTCTTTCTTTTAGAAGAACTAGGTGCATCAATATTATTTCTCTGAGAATCTTGCTCAATTCTCTTAGGGTGGCCTTCAGGATACCAAGGTTCCTGAGTCATTCTACCAGCTCTAGTAGCCACTCTAACAGCAAAATCATTTTTCTTACTACTTAATTCATTGGGCAAATCATTTTGAGCTTTAAGTACTTGTTCTACTTGAGTGGTAACCATAGAAGCATGTTTGCTAACAAGTTTAAGTTCACCTCTAATATTAGCCATATAATCACCCAATTATTTAATCATATAAGTATTTTGTTTTAATTTTCTACCAAAATAATCATTTTTCTACCAAGCTTGTGGGAGAATCTCTTCTTCAATTTGCACAAAGTTGTATATTTCCTTTAAAGCAGCTTGTTTCTTATGAGCAGGGAAATATTTAGCAGAGAAGTAATAAATCATATACTGGGGACTACGCACACAACAAGGATCAAGAGAATTAAACCATATCTTAGCATCACCCTTTAATGAGAACGAAAATATTTTAAGGATATAAAAGTAGTGAGATCTCTCATCATTAGTGAACAGGGTGGCTATATCATTTAATTTAGTAAGATGTGCCACAACAGTTTCAGATTCATAGCCAGGAAAAGGATCAGATTCAACCAAAGTAATTATATCAGGATCAACAGAGAATTCATAATCCTTATCGGCAACACAAATAGGTGAAGTAGCAAAAGCAGGGTCAGGTTTCATTCTATCTCTGAGAGACTGCTTATTCCATTCAGCTAATAACCTCTTGAGTTCATAACTATCTTTGCAAGCTAGAATAGCGGCAGAAGATTCCATATCAAAAATATAACCTTCAGGAATAACAGGCCTATCTTCATCATCAGTTTCATCAACAGTATCAGCTTCAATAATTTCTTTCTCTCTAGCCCTAGCAATTTGTTCATCAAGAAATTCACCAAGTGGCACAGAAGTATCAAGCATAGAAGTAGTTTCATCATAAGTATCATGCATAGCAGAAGTGGCATCATCAATAACATGCGACATATTATATAAATCCCAAGTGACTCAAAGAATAGAGTTATGCTCCCCGGCAACGGCGCCAGAAATTAGTATTGATAACCCACAAGTGTAGGTGATCGCAACAGCTTTTGAGGGTAGAGTATTCACCCAAATTTATTGATTCGACACAAGGGGAGCCAAAGAATATTCTCAAGTATTAGCAGCTAAGTTGTCAATTCAACCACACCTGGATAACTTCATATCTGCAGCAAAGTATTTAGTAGCAAAGTAATATGATAGTGGTGGTAACGGTAACAAAAGAGTAATGAAAGCAAAAGTAATATTTTTGGTGTTTTGTAGTGATTGTAACAATAGCAACGGGAAAGTAAATAAGCGTAAACCAGTAGATGGAAAGCTTGTAGGCATTGGACCGGTGATGGATAATTATGCCGGATGCGGTTCATCATGTAATAGTCATAACATAGGGTGACATAGAACTAGCTCCAATTCATCGATGTAATGTAGGCATGTATTCTGAATATAGTCATACGTGCTTATGGAAAAGAACTTGCATGACATCTTTTGTCCTACCCTCCCGTGGCAGCGGGGTCCTAATGGAAACTAAGGGATATTAAGGTCTCCATTTAATAGAGAACTGGAACAAAGCATTAGCACATAGTGAATACATGAACTCCTCAAACTATGGTCATCACCGGGAGTGGTCCCGATTATTGTCACTTCGGGGTTGACGGATCATAACACATAGTAGGTGAATATAGACTTGCAAGATAGGATCAAGAACTCACATATATTCATGAAAACATAACAGGTTCAGATCTGAAATCATGGCACTCGGGCCCTAGTGACAATCATTAAGCATAGCAAAGTCATAGCAACATCAATCTCAGAACTTAGTGGATACTAGGGATCAAACCCTAACAAAACTAACTCGATTACATGATAGATCTCATCCAACCCATCACCGTCCAGCAAGCCTACAATGCAATTACTCACACACGGCGATGTGCATCATGAAATTGGTGATGGAGGATGGTTAATGATGACAACGGCGACGAATCCCCCTCTCCGGAGCCCCAAACGGACTCCAGATCAGCCCTCCCGAGAGGTTTAGGGCTTGGCGGTGGCTCCGTATCGTAAAATGCGATGATTTCTTCTCCTTGATTTTTTCTCTCCGAAAGCAAATATATAGAGTTGGAGTTGGCATTGGTGGAGCTCCACGGGGCCCACAAGGTAGGGGGCGCGCCCTAGGGGGCGCGCCCCCCACCCTCATGGATAGGGTGTGGGCCCCCTGGTCTTCATCTTTGGCGAGGATTTTTTATTATTATTAACTAGATGTTCCGTGAAGTTTCAGGTCATTCCGAGAACTTTTGTTTTCTGCACATAAAACAGCATCATGGCAATTCTGCTAAAAACAGCGTCAGTCTGGGTTAGTTCCATTCAAATCATGCAAGTTAGAGTCCAAAACAAGGGCAAAAGTGTTTGGAAAAGTAGATACGACGGAGACGTATCAGTGGCCTCCTCGCTTCTTTCTTGACGTCCACTCCAAGTCCTCTGGATCACGTTTGTTCCAAAAATAACTCTTCCGAAGGTTTCATTCCGTTTGGACTCCGTTTGATATTCCTTTTCTGTGAAACACTGAAATAGGCAAAAAAACAGCAATTTGCACTGGGCCTTCGGTTAATAGGTTAGTCCGAAAAAGAATATAAAAGTGCTGAGTAAAGCCCATTAAACATCCAAAACAAATAATATAATAGCATGGAATAATCAAAAATTATAGATACGTTGGAGACGTATCAAGATCCCAGACAAAGCTTTGGAGACACACAAGTTTGTATCTATGCATTATTTGTTGTCTGTTCTACCTACAATCAACACAATCTTGAGGCATACTCTGTTACCCAAATCTAGAGATCACAAGATGATTAGAGGACATTCAATCAACTTGCTGATGATATTTGATGTTCCTCATAAATTCATGGTCATGAGTCTGATTGTTGAGACAATCAAGAGGACTGCTGCAGATCAGAAAAGATCTTGTGGGTATGCTCCACACATTCACGTGCTCATCAACTCCAAGATGGGCACAGGCACTTACTTGTTGGACAAGGAGCATTTACCTTTGCACCCAGAATTTTAGGATAACACAGTTGTGATGAATGAGGATGATCCCACCTCAGAGCAAGCACAAGAGAAGAGAGCTAAGGCAAAGGCAGAAAAGGCTGCAAAGATGCCAAGTATTGAGGGGGCATCTCAGGTGTTCTTAAAGAGCAAACAAGATCAACTAGCTTATCTGATTCAAGCAACCTTGAGGATTGAGAAAGGCTTGGCCACCCTGACTCAGAATCAGGAGAGCTTGGAAAGGATCATTGAGACCAAGTTTTATGATCTTGATCTGAAAGTCGCTGAGATACAGACTGCAGTTGAGCAGCTCCAGGAGGAAGCAGAGGAGAAGAAAGGGAAGGCAACTACAGATGCTTTTCAGCGAGTGCCAAGAGGTCAGAGGTCAGCCGTAGTGCTAGTGCCAGATACAAGAGCTACTTAATCTGCACCAGCAACAACAGCTTTAGTGCCACCTCCAGTTACCACTCTGTCGGTGTACTAGAGTAGGGGTACCCTAGTATCCCGAACTTGTGCACGGGCAGTCGCAGCACCCCGCGGCAAGGCTTGCCGGGCGACCGCCAAGGCCCTCTATGGTTCCTTTTGAGCCATTCAAGAACAAAGTATTCAAGCCAAGAAGACAAGGCCCCGGCAAGAGGAGCTTGCCGGGAAGGCCACTCAAGGCACAAGACCCCGGCAAGAGGAGCTTGCCGGGAAGGCCAACCAAGGCATCCCAAGGTACTTACCGCGACGCACCACGCGTCCCGGCGAGGCCCGGCGAGCGGCAAGCTTCCGGACGCAACAAGACAAAGACCGCGGCAAGGCACTTTGCCACGGCAGGCTACCACTCCGTACCCACGCTCCAGCACATCCACCAACGTGTCGCTCAGGGACTATCCCAAGCATACATGGCGAGAGGTTGTGCAACCAGGGGTACGCGGTGGCAAACGGCGCTGACAAGATCACCATCGTGGCGAACGGTGGCGTCCCTGACGGTCCCTTTCTGCACTGTTTGGATGACGCAGACGGGCATTTAATGCCCTTGTCCCCTGCCGTCAGGGTTAGGTAGGATACACTATACAGGTAGCTGTACCAACCGCAGCACCTTTCCATTTTTACCCTTGTCTACGTTGCCACCTGTTGGAGACCCCTTGAGCATATAAAAGGAGGCCCATGCACAATGTAGAGGGGGGGACAGTAGAACACTCACGCTCGGTCTCGTTAGCTGCTGGTGCGTACTGTAGCACTCAGCGCTCCCGAGCAGGAACTCAATACAAATCACAAAGCAGCAGTAGGAGTATTATCTCTAGAGCTCCGAAGCTGGGTAAACTGCTCGTGTGCTCCGCCTTGATCTGCTCTTCGTGTGACCTCCGCCCCCCGCCGAGCTCGTGGATCAGTTTCAACATCTTTGGCGCGCCAGGTAGGGGGCGTCGAGGTTGTGTGAACCTGATCCGGCGTTCACACGAGCTAGATCTTCATCATCTTCATCGACATGCCGCCGAAGAAGAAAGCTTCGGAGGCGGCTGCTCCGTCCGCGACAAACCCACCACCGCCGGAGCAAACGACTGGTAGGGAAGATGCCGGCGGAAGAACGGGCGTCGACGAGGGATCTCATGGTGCCGCCAGGTCCAAGGACAAGGCTGTGCAGACCTCGGCGTCCGCACATCCATCGCGCTCATCTCAGGAGGCGCGGAACCGGCAGCGACATGGTACTCACAGTACCATCCGCTCGCTGGACCCGGATCGAGCTGGTGGATCTCGGGATGCTCAAGGCCAGCATGCACGCCAACATGCTGGCACGAGCGAGGCACGGTCGCCTGGACGGGATACTGCTCCTTCTAACATAGTTAGAAGTCCGAGCATATCCCGCTCCACACACCGTTCGCCACCGCTACCCGCCACTCCAGCAGAAGCTTTGGCGCGAGCCCAACTGCTCCTAGATTACCCTCCAACGGAGGACAAGATCGACGACTGGAGGGCCACCATTCAGAGTCTCATCGGCTTTGCCAACAGCGACACTCCGCGGCAGCCGAGTACATCGCAGCCGCGGCGAGTCAGCCAAACGCGGGCCGATGGCGACAAAATTGGTGGGGGTGCAACCACCGTGCACTCTCCGCCGTGGAGGCCAAGATTGCCACCTCACCGGATCCACCTCGATAGCGACTCCACCGCGTCATCGGATCCACGAGCTCGTCGTGATCAACAACAAGTTCTTCACGAACGACAGCAAGAAGACGCTCGTACTCGCATCGAGCGCCGAAGAGAAGCGCGGCGTCAGTCAGACCAGCGCGCTGGGCCCACTGTCGACATGCGTGCGCCAGGGGAACCAGGCGACCTGCCCTACGCGGTAGGTTGCCCTGCGTTTACCCGTGAGCTGCGGCAAGTCTAGTGGCCCAGCACAAAGAATTTCAAGCCAGACGTACCCGAGAAGTACTGTCAGGACCCCGATCCTAAGTCACACCGATCTAGCATGTAACACATCATATCACTTTGCGGCCTCACGCACGGTATTCCACGGGTGCCACCTTACCTGGCCCGGGACCGTTTGCGCCTTTTGGCTCACGTATATGATAGTGTCGCTAGCATCCATATGACAAAGAACCCGGGCCGACATGGCTAGTCGTGAACCCAAAGCGGCGCTAACCTATGAGGACAGGCATACATGAATCACATCGAGCATGTCGGTCATCAACGTGTGAATCCGGGCTGTAGCACTGGGCTAACAGGACTCCGGTAACCCGGGCTGTAGCAGGCTAGGTAGGACTCCGGATGTCACCGTGTGACATTTCCCCGAAGGGACAGACACAGGAACGAAGTGAATCACATGCCGGCCAGTCAAGTGTTCCGAGCAGTAGTGCTGGGCTAGCAGGACTCCGGTGAACCGGGCTGTAGCGGACTACTATCGCTCAGAAGCACTAGACTACATTTCCCCATATGATAGGCTGCCAAGGATAAACAACTAGATAGTCGGATCCCACACATAGCAAGCATTTCAATCATACACACAATATGCTCGATATGTGTAGATACAACATGGCATCACAACAAGACTCTACGACTCAAGTATTTATTCATTAGGCTCCGAGGAGCGAGATATTACAAACATGGGTCTTATGACCCAACATTCAGAGCATACAAGTCAAAGCACATGCGGAAGCTTAACATGTCTGAGTACAGACATCTACAAATGAAAAAGGCTGAGAAGCCTGACTATCTACCAGATCCTGCCGAGGGCACAAGATCGTAGCTGAGGTATCAAGCTAAACGTCGAAGTCCAAGCGGTACTACTAGCGAGACTGAAGTCTCTCTGCAAAAACGTAAAATAGGCAAACGTGAGTACAATTGTACTCAGCAAGACTTACATCAGAACTAACTACATATGCATCAGTATCAATAAAGGGGGTGGTGGAGTTTGACTGCAGCAAGCCAGCTTTGACTCGGTGGCTATCCTGAACTACGACTGCAAGTACTCTTTTGAGGTGGCGCACATGAGTCCACATATTCACCATTTCAATACACCACTATGGATCCGCTCCCGTCTCCCTACGAGAAGGCCATCCATAGCACTCACGCTTATCTTGCGCATTTTAGAGTATCCACTTTCACTTGTCTATGAACTGTACAAGGGGTCCAAGTTTCCATATCCGAGGAATCCGGCTATTCGAATAGATAATGATAACCCTGCAGGGGTGTACTTCTTCACACACGCTCTCGCCACTTATCGCCCTGTACACGTCATGTACCTCGGCAACCTTCAAGCGGAAGCCGGGCGAGGGAGTCGGCCACGACCTGACTAATCACACAAGTCTCTCGTCCAGGTTTATCGCCTATTCGGGTTCCATCCACAAGGAGATCCGGCCGGGGTGTCGCTCACGGCCCCAAACGATGTGTACAGGGTTCCAAGCCCACCAAACGGGCGGCGCTTGGTTTACCCGGCCACGGTGCCTAGTCTGTCCCAAGCCCACCTGTACCGGGTGCCACTTGGTAGACTACTAACACTACCTACAAACACCAGAAACTGGTTGCAACTCCTGGACAGAGATCAAGTGGATTAATAAGTCGAGAGGGGCACTTAAGCATTCCAATGCGTGGTAGTAACTGTTCATGGATCACAAACACAGAACTCAGTTCCTGAGGACGGCTGCAATGAGACAACCCACCATGTACTCCTACATGGCCTCTCACCGCTACCTTTACCAAATCGTGTTCACACACTTGGCTCTCAACAGTAGGACATGTTCACCACATTCCAATTCATTCCCGATGAATCAGACCTGACTCAACTCTAAGCAGTAGCAGGCATGACAACAAGCATGAATGAGTAGGCACATCAGGGCTCAAACAACTCCTACTCATGCTAGTGGGTTTCATCTATTTACTGTGGAATGACAGGTCATGCAAAGGATAAAGGGGTTCAGCTACCGCAGCAAGTAACACATGAATCGTTGTTGTCCTAATGCAATAAAAGAGAGCAGGAGCGAGAGAGTGGGATTGTATCGGAATGAACAAGGGGGTTTGCTTGCCTGGCACTCCTGAAGATATTATAGCTCTTCATCGGTGTCATCGAACTCATCGTCGGTACCACGTCTACCGAGAGGGGGCAAACACCGGCAAACACAGAAGAAACACAATCAATGCAATGCCACAATATGATGCATGATCATGACATGGCAATATGATGTGATTTGAGCTAATGCATCTAGCTATGATTTAAATGAAGTTGGTTTGAATACATGATTCAAATTCCAACTCCATATATAATTATTTAAATGCCCTTTATTTGTTTTGTCCAAAACAGAGGACAAACATTGTTCAAACATGCATGAAAATGGAACAGATGGATTCCTTGAATTTTTCTGATAATTTTTCATATATAAATTATTTCATTCTGATCTACGTTTGATTTCCTATGATTTTTAGAAGTTTAGGATATTTTCTGAAATAAATAAATCATTTCTGATTTATTTAAAATCCCAGAAAAACTTTACTATGTCAGCATGACGCAAAGGTGATGTCATCGGGTCAACTGGTCGGCCAGGTCAAACCTGACCGGTGGGACCCACGTGTCAGTGGCTAACTAAACTAACCTAGTTTAATTAGCACTAACCTAGGTTAAACTAACTAAGTTTAAACCTAAACTAGTTTCATTAGCCGGGCGGGGCCCGCATGTCATAAACTCTGGGGAGGTCAAACCCCTGGTCAAATAAAGTCAAACCCGCCGGCGTTAAGCCGCCGGCGAGGTCAGCGGCGGCCGCAGGCTTCGGAAAAGCTCCACAGAGCACGGCTGGATGCGCGGGAGGCAGCTCTAGGACGCTGGCGACGCGGCGCGTCGGATGGTGGTGGTCTCCGGGCCTAGAATAGCGTGTAGCGTCGCCGGCGACGACCACAGCGGCGGCCGGAGCTCGAGCGAGCTCGGGGTCGAGGCTACGGCGTGCAAAAGGAAGAAATAAAGCTCCCGCGGGGCTCTACGTGTTGCCGCGAAGCAATTGTACGCACTGACGTGACCAAATGGTCGCCGGAGCTACGCCGGCGACAAGCTCGGGCGGCGGTGGTTCTCGGTCTCGATGAACGCGACGGCTAGAGGACGGGGAAGATGCGGGAAATAGAGGGGAAATGCGGCGGAGCTCACTGGGAGGTCGTTGAGAAGCTCAGCGTGCTTGGGGGCGGCTCGGTGATGACGAATCGGTCGACGGCGGCCGTCGGTGCAGAGGACGAAGATGGCGTCGATGAGGGCGCCCCAGGGCGTCCGGCGTCGTGTGGCTCGGCGGGGAGGACGACGACGTTGTTTCGGAGCTCGGGGTTGTGTCGGAGAGGTTCGGGGATGGCTGTGGCCGCGATGGCAGAGAGCGCGGCGGCGAGCGCGTTCGGGGGGGTGAGAGAGAGAGAGGTCCAGGGGAGGGGATGAGCATGGGGGAGAGTGGGAGAGGGACCAGGGGGGTGCGGGCGTCTCCGTGGCGCTCGAGTGAGGATGGGGGAGGCAGCAGGAGGTGGAAGCAGGAGGTGGCTTCGCCTCCTGTGCGTGCGCCACGCCGTCGTCCTCCTGGCAAGGAAGGGGACGACTGGCGCCTGGCTCTGGTGGGCTGGGCCGGTAAGTGGGCACCAGGTGGGCTGCACAGGTAAACTCTCTTTCCTATTTATTATTTCCTGTTTTCTATTATTCTGCAACTTTGTGGCTTTAATTAAAATATTAAAACAATCCCAAAAATCATGAAACTAATCATGGCTACTGTTTATAATATATCCAATAGTAAACATTTTAGTTTATGATTATTTGAGCATTTAAAATATTTTATAGCATTTAAATGCCCAAATGCAATTATAATATGATTTAATTTAGTGACCAAATATGTCATGGAAAAATGTGCATCACCTCTGGTTACTGTTTCCAGTATTTTCCAAAGATGATGAACATTTCTGAAAGCCACTTTGGGTTCACTAAAAATATTTTGGTTGAACCTATTGATTTCCTTTTATGCTAGGGTTTGAAACAATCCCCATTTCAAGTTTCTGAGAAATTTAAACATGATGCAAGAAGATGATGCAATGACAAGCAAGGCCAAGGCTAGGGCTGTGACAAGTACGACGGCAAGTTGCATCCATCGGAGTTCCTCAGCATCTACACCATCGCGGTGCAAGCTGCTGGGGGGCGCGACGACAAGATCCTTGCCAACAACTTCTCGCTGGTGCTCAAGCCCAACATCAGGTCCTGGCTCATGCACTTGCCGGACAACTCCATATCTTCCTGGGCAGACCTATGCCATCAGTTTGTCGGCGCCTTTACAGGCGGCCACAAACCTCATGGCCAAGAGAGTGATCTTCATCTTCTTGCCTAGAAGGAAGGAGAGCCCCTGCGCAAGTACATCCAGAGATTCAGCCATGTGCAACGCAACATCCCAGATGTCCACCCTGCCGCAGTCATCAGCGCGTTCCATCAGAACGTGCGTAACCGCAGGATGCGGGAGGAGATGGCAATGTGCAAGATCAGAGACGTCAGTGAGCTGTATGCCCTGGCCGACAGGTGTGCACGTGCTGAGGAAGGGAGGAAACTCCCCGGAGAGAATACAGGAACAGGAGGATCTGACGGCGAGGATGCAGCCCCCGCAAAGAAAAGCCGGCGGCGGAACAACAGGAAGAGGAAAGGCAAAGATGTGCTAGTTGTTGAGCAGTCCGGCAACGAAGGTGGCGCCAAGAAAGCCAAGGCTGGTAGCTCCGGCAAGGAGGTTGCCGCATGCGCCAACTGCCAGGCTATGGCGGCCGCCGACAAGCAGGACGGCACCAACAAACAGTACTGCAAGATCCACCGCACCAAGGGCCATGACCTCCAGAGCTGCAAGAAGGTCGAGCAGCTTGTCGAGCTGCAAAAGGCCGAATACGAGTGACTCGACAAGGAGAAAGCCCAAGGAGGTGCTGGAGGATCCGGTGCGAAGCGACCCGGCCGGGGAGGACGTCGCAGCAAGGCCAAGCAGCGGCAAGGAGACAGACCTCCCCGCGGCCGCGACAAGGATGAAGATGACGACGACGACGAAGACATGGATGATGATGAAACCAGTGAGCAGGAGTTCCAAAAAGCCACAGAGGTCTTGTGCGTTGACGGCGGTGCTTCTCTGCATACTTCACACCGCCAACTCCAGCAATGGGTGCGGGAAGTCAACGCGGCAGAACCACCCGTCGAGTCACGCAAGCTTCTGAAATGGTCCAGCACGCCTATCATCTTTGATATTAAGGACCACCCTGATCGCACAACTGCTGTCGGGTGCTTGCCGATGTTGGTTTCACCAACTATCCACAACCTCAAGGTCACTAATATGCTAGTTGACGGCGTGGCCGGCTTGAACCTGATCTCCTCCGCTGTGCTCAGGAAACTCCAGGTCCCTGACAGCGAGCTCGAAGAGACCGGCACATTCCAAGGAATCAACCCGGGAAGGAGCAAGCCGAAGGGGAAGATCACGTTGCCGGTGACATTTGGCAGCGAGTTGAACTTCAGAACTGAGAGGGTCACTTTTGACGTCGCCGATTTTCCATTGCCTTACAATGGGATTCTCGGCCGTCTAGCACTCGCCAAGTTCATGGCGGCCTCTCATTATGCGTATAACATGTTGAAGATGCCAGGCTCGATAAGTGTCATCTCTGTCCCTGGCGACAAGAAGGATGCTCTTATCTGCGCCGACAAAATCTACCGGGAAGCAGCAGCCGCAACAGATCGCAAGCCACTTGCCGCCGAAGCTCCCGGGGGGAAGAAGACCAAGTCCGGCAAGAGTTCTGATGCTCACTCCGGCAAGCGCACCTCTTCGGAGTGTTGCGCTACCGTCGAGGACGCACCATCGAGCTCCACCGGCAAGTGTAAGAAGACAATGGCAGCTCCGCCAGCAACCAAGAAGGTGTCCGCCAAGGAGGACGGCACTGGTGGTACTTTCACCATCAGTGCCACTCTCGACCCTAAATAGGAAAGCGCGCTCATTGCTTTCCTGCGGGCGAATGTCGATGTGTTTGCGTGGCAACCATCTGACATCCCCGGTGTTCCCAGGAAAGTAATTGAGCACCACCTTGCCGTCTGTCCTCATGCGCGGCCCGTCAAGCAGAAAGTCAGAAAGCAAGCAGTGGAGCGCCAAGAATTCATCGCAGAAGAGATCAAGAAGTTGGAAGCAGCAGGCCTTGTCAGAGGAGTGCTCCATCCTACGTGGTTGGCCAATCCTGTAGTCGTGCGCAAGGCAAACGGGAAATGGAGGCTTTGTATCGACTTTACCGATGTCAATAAAGCTTGTCCCAAAGACCCATTTCCCTTGTCGCGCATCAACCAGATTGTTGACTCCACGGCCGGATGTGACTTGCTTTCATTTCTTGACGCATACTCAGGATACCATCAGATCTTCATGGCAGAAGAGGATGAGGAGAAAACCGCATTCATCACTCCCTGTGGCACGTACTGTTTCATACGGATGCCTTTCGGTTTAAAGAATGCTGGTTCAACATTTGCAAGGGTAGTCCATACTGCTTTTAAACCGCAAATACACAGAAATGTGGAAGCCTACATGGACGACATAGTGGTCAAGAGCAAGGATAAGGCAACTCTGATTCAAGATTTAGACGATACTTTCGCAAATCTGCGCAAGATCAGCCTGAAGCTCAACCCCGAGAAGTGCGTGTTTGGAGTCCCTTCCGGCAAGCTTCTCGGGTTCTTCGTGTCTCAGCGGGGAATTGAAGCCAATCCCGACAAGATCAAGGCCATTCAGCAGATTGAAGCACCGAAGCGCGTCAAGGATGTACGAAGACTTGCCGGCTACGTGGCGGCTCTCGGCAGGTTTATCTGTAAGTCTGCTCAGCGTGCCCTGCCGTTTTTCAAAATTTTGAAAAAGGCAGGTCCAATGAAATGGACTCCGGAAGCGGAGGATGCGCTGCAGGACTTGAAGAGATACCTGTCCTCCACTCCAATACTTGTCGCACCTAAGCCACAAGAGAAGTTGCTGCTGTATCTGGCGGCAACCAATCAAGTGGTTAGTGTTGCGTTAGTAGTGGAGAGGGAGGCAGATGATGAGCCAGCAACCACGGCGAGCGCATCCAGCGACAAGAAGGGGGCTTCCCCGACAAGCTCTGGTCCCGGCAAAGATGGATCTGCGCAGGCACCCGAGGAGATACAGAAGAAAATGGTGCAGCGCCCAGTCTACTTTGTCAGTTCCCTTCTGCAGGGGGCTAGGTCAAGGTACTCTGGTGTGCAAAAATTGCTTTTCGGCCTTCTCATGGCCTCGAGAAAGCTGTGCCATTACTTCCAAGCACATGAGATAACAATTGTCACTCGTTTTCCACTAAATAGGATACTACAAAATCCAGAAGCAACATGCAGGATTGTTGAGTGGGCACCGGAACTGTCAAGCTTTGGCCTCAAGTTTGAGAGCACTTCAACTATCCAAAGCAGAGCATTGGCAGAATTCATAGCAAAGTGGACGCCAACACCAGATGAAGAAATTCCAGAAACGAGCATCCCCGTCAAGGAAGCAAGCAAAGAGTGGCTGATGTACTTTGATGGTGCTTTCTCGCTGCAAGGCGCCGGTGCTGGCGTACTGCTTGTCGCACCCACCGGAGAGCACCTTAAGTACGTAGTCCAGATGCACTTTCCCAAGGAGCAAACAACAAACAATACTGCAGAGTATGAAGGATTGCTTGCCGGTCTCAGGATCGCGGCAGACCTTGGGATCAAGAAGCTCATCGTCAGGGGTGACTCACAGCTTGTCGTCCGCCAAGTAAATAAGAGTTATCAGAGTCCGTTGATGGAACCTACGTTGATGAAGTGAGGAAGCTAGAAGAGCACTTTGTCGGCCTACAGATGGAACATGTTCCAAGAGCTCAGAACGACATTGCCGATGGCCTGTCAAAGTGCGCAGCACTTAAGTTACCTGTGGAACTAGGGATCTTTGTGCTCAAGCTGACTCAACCGTCTGTGACGCCATCAACTGGACAGATCAATAAGAGGAAGTTGATTTCTGGTGACTATTTTCCGGCAGAGCTTCCCGAAGCCGCTGCCAAGAAGGTCCCCAAGATCAACACCAAGAGTGCTGGGGAGCAGTCTGCTCTGGCAAACCCCAGGGTTTGTTCCGTTGAAGCAGACGCTCCCGACAAGTTTTGCTCCGGCAAGCTTGTCGGGGAACGTCAAGCTCCGGCTGAGCCGCAGTTTCTCGCCGTAGAAGCGGATGTTCCCACAGCAGCAGATGTGCCTTTAGTCCTTGTTGTCGAGCCACAAGCTCCAGCATGGGCACAGCAGATCGTCCGTTTCCTTCAGACAGGAGAACTTCCCGAAGAGCAAGAAGAAGCGGAAAGAGTAGCCCGGCAGTCAAGTATGTACCAGTTTGTCGACAACGCACTATACAGAAGAAGACTCAACGGTGTGAAATTGAAGTGTATTCACCGGGAAGATGGACAGAAGCTGTTGGCAGAGATACATAGAGGCATATGTGGTCACCACATTGGCGCAAGAGCGCTTGCCGGCAAAGCTTTCCGGCAAGGTTTCTTTTGGCCGACAGCCCTCCAGGATGCGACTGCACAAGTAACCAAGTGTGAAGCGTGCCAGTTTCATTCCAAGCAAATACGCCAGCCAGCTCAAGCTCTCCAGATGATCCCTTTATCCTGGCCATTTTCGGTCTGGGGGCTCGACATCCTCGGCCCTTTCCCCCGAGCAGTCGGGGGCTTTGAGTACTTGTACGTCGCAATCGACAAGTTCACAAAGTGGCCGGAAGTGGAAGCAGTGAGGAAGGTGACAGCACAGTCAACAGTCAAGTTCTTCAGGTCGATTGTTTGCCGCTTCGGGATCCCTAACAGGATCATCACCGACAACGGTACGCAATTCACGAGCCGCACCTTCATGCAGTACGTCCAAGATCTTGGCGCCAAGGTCTGCTTCTCTTCCGTTGCTCACCCTAGGAGCAACGGTCAAGCGGAGAGGGCAAATGCTGAAGTGCTGCGTGGACTCAAGACCAGGACTTTCGACAGGCTGCACGGGCGCGGAAGAAACTGGATTGAGGAGCTGCCGATGGTTTTTTGGTCGATCAGGACGACGCCAAATCGAGCCACTGGCCAGACACCTTTCGCTCTAGTCTATGGAGCAGAGGCAGTTCTCCCCATGGAACTCGTATACGGGTCGCCTCGAGTGCTCGCTTATGATGAGCTTGAGCAAGAGCAGCTGCGACAAGATGACGCGCTGCTCCTTGAGGAAGACCGTCTTCAGGCTGCTATACGAGCTGCTCGCTACCAGCAAGCTTTGCGCCGCTACCATAGCCGCAAAGTTAACGCCAGAAGTCTCGAGGAAGGCGACCTTGTTCTTCAGCGCATTCAGTCCGCCAAGAATTCCAACAAGTTGATGCCAAAGTGGGAAGGCCCTTACCGGGAGAAACGAGTCACTAGGCCTGGCGCTGTCCGCCTTGAGACCGAAGATGGCATTCCGGTGAGCAACTCCTGGAACATTGAGCATCTTCATAAGTTTTACCCGTAAGGCGCGGTTGCCGGACCCTGCTCCGGCAACCATCTTTTGTACAAGTCTTGCCGTTGTTGCATGTAATCCTTTGTACAAAGCCAGGCGCAGACCCTGTGCATAAATAAAGCTCATGTGCTCCGCACATGTTGTCAATTTCATGCTTTTTATTTTTTGCATGAGTTATCTGACACTTTGTGCAGCGAACACCCCCGGTAAGCAATAACGAGCCATAAGGCTCCATATCATTATTTTCTCTACTTTCTTTTTTTTCAAGGAAAGGAAGGTCCCTTCGCCCACAAGTTTGTTGGGGGGGAGGGGAAGATAATGGTATGGACCAGGCGTCGTTCAAGAAAGTCTCGCCTTGCCGGGAAGCAAACGACAGAAAAGCTAAGTTGCCAAAGTTTGAGCAATCAGATGTTGTTAAATTTTTGAGTTATCTTCCTTAAACGACCATGCTTTCTATGGAAAACCTGTGCGCGAAGGAACCGGCTCATGGCTAGTTGCGCCCTTACTTTGTTTCGAGTTCGCTCAACAGTTTAAGTGTGCTGCGACTAGAGTCGCGCCCTTACTTTGTTTCGAGTTCGCTCAACAACTTAAGCAAGCTGCGACTAGTTACGACAAGGTTTCTTGTCGGCAACGACACTGCCAGCAGGCTGCTGATGTCCCGCACTCAGCGCTCGCGGCGAGGGTGCCTGCGCTGGCAAGTTCCCTAAAAGCGTAGGGCAAAAACATACAAAGGAAGGAATCAAGTAAAGGAAATAACATTGCAATCGCTGCCCAAAATAGAGTTATATTAAAGAATAGCTTGTCGCGGCTCTAATAGACTGTTTTCATAACATGATCAGCAGCGACAAGAAAAGAAGAAAACGGGCGGCCTAGTCCACGCGATCGCCCTCAACCCTCTTGATCCCGCTCACCTTGTCCACAATGGGTGCGACAAGGTCCTTGAGCGCCTCCAGATCAGCTTCCGCCCGCAGGGATCTGAGGACGTTGGTGAGGTTGAGACCCGGGTTGCGGAAGGCTACCTTCACCAACACTTTTTTAAGGGCTCCCGCGCAGATCTTGCGCGACTCGTCGGCCAGCTACTTTGGGATCCTCTCCCGGAGTCGTTGAAGGGTTGTCGCCACGCCTTTGAAGAACAAGGTGAGCTTGGTGCTGGATTGGAGGTTCTCGTCGGAGGGATACCCGAGATCCTCCATCCCCAGCTGCGCCAGCTCCCTGTCAATGTCGGCGGCAGCATTCACAAGACCTTCCGTCCACTGCTCCACATTCTCCCTGAAGGTGTTCTGGGTAGCAGCAATGCTCTCCAGCAGTGCCTTGTCGGCCTTGATTTCCTTCTTCAGGGCCGCCTCCTGCTCCCTGGCGCCGTCCAGCGTCTTGGTCAAAGTGGTCAGCTTCAACTCAAGATCTGCGTTGGAGTCCTTGGCGGCGCCAAGCTCCTTGATCTTCTCGGTGAGACGACCCTGCAGCTCGCCAAAGGTGTACGCGTCCTTCTCGCGCTCATGCTTGAGCGCGGCAAGCTCTTCACCGCTCGCCCTGAGATCGGTTTCCAGCTGTGCCACCTTCATCTCCAGCTCCTTCTTGGCGGCCTCGTCAGCTGCGGCAGCGTCCTTTGCTTCCCTGAGAGCTCCGCCAAGTGTTCGCTCGCGCGCGGCAAGCTCCTTCTTGTGGCTATCGAGGTTGACCTTCCGCTGCGCCAGTTCACCCTCCTGCGCCGACAGCTTCTCAGCGGCAAGCCGCTGTTGCTCCTCGACGTCAGCCTTCTTGAGGAGGAAGGCCTTCTGCGCCTCCTCGAGCTGCTCCCGCTCCTCCGCCAGGGACCGGAGAGCTGCCTGGTTGATGCCGCGGAGCTTCGCCGTGCGCTTCTCAATGTCGGCTTCCGCCTTCGTGGCAAGCGCTTCGCGGGATTCCAGCTTGGCTTGCCGAGCGCGGTAGAGCGACAACAGCTTTCGCAGCAGTCGCTCCTCCTCAGGCTCGTCGCTGCTGCTGCTTGGCGCGTCGACCAGCGTCAGCCCAGCGGAGGCGAGCACCTCCACGTCAAAGCTTTCTCCTTCGACCGGCGCCCTGGACGTTGACGCCCAGGGGAGGTTGATGAAGACACCATCGTCGGCCTTCAAGTAGACGCTCGGCTGGGGCCCTTCGGAGCCCGACGCTGCGGCAGCGGCGGAAGGGTCGGCGGTCGGCATAGCGCCTGACGCTCCTGCGGCCTCAGGGCCGTCAGTGCGATCGCCAGACCCCTCGTCGGCTGCTGCGGCGGCAGCCTTGGCGGCCTCTTCGCCGGCGGGATCATCAGTGTCAGCCGCTTCTTCGGTGGCGGCGGCATCATCAACAGCAACCTCGGTCTCCATCGGCTCCGCAGTAGATGGATCTGCGGCCGAAAAAGGAAGAAAAGTCAAGCAGATATCCAAAAAGAAGATCAAACAAAGAAGAACCCAAGGGAAGTTTAGGAGCAAGAAGTACCTGTACCAGGCTTGACAGTTGGGATCTCCGCTACCGGGGGGTCACTGGTACTGTCCCTTGCCGGAGACTTCTCCCTTGCCGGAGAGCTCCCCCTTGTCGGAGGATTCTCCCTTGCCGGAGAACTCTCCCTTGACGGCGTAGTCGAAGAAGATGGCATGTCAGGGGCGGCCTCCGGACGCTCCTGGTGGGGCTGCTCTGCTCCTACACAAGCCAACAGTCAGATATCAGCAAACAAAGAGTATCCATGCGCGCCTAACAGCGGGAAGCAAACCATATACTTACGCTGGAGGCTGCTCTGAAGAACAGCTGCCGGGTCTGGTAAGTTTGTCTCAGGCGCACCCCCTGCTGACACGGTGGGATCGTCCTCGATGACAATCACCGGGACCTTGGCTCTCTTTGCCGCTCTCTGGGCCAGAGTCCTAAAAAGGAATAAGTTCAGAGTAAAGCAAATGAGATACAAGACAAGACAGCAAGTATTGAAGACATACAAGTACAACAAGAATCTTACTCTTCTTCTTCCTCGTCGGAGCTGAGCGCGGAGAAGTCAAAGCCTGGCCCACCTCCGGCGCGAGGAGGCGGAGGAGTAGGATCCCTTGGCCGCTTGGCGGGAGCTGGAGCGGCGGACCGGGAGGACCCCGCTCCAGTTGCCGCTGCAGCATGAGGTGCTTTCGCGGCAACAGAACTTGCCACGGTGGAGCGTGTCGTGCGGCGCGGCGGGGGTTGACTCGTCCGCCGCTCCGCTACGTCCCCGGCCTTGCGAAGACGCCTTCTTGGTGGAGCCGGGGGCTCTGCTTGCGGCAAGCTGCCCGAAGACGAAGAGGAAGAGGAGCCGATCTCCAACGAGTCGCTCGTATCCTCGGCGGGCCCGCTCGGCCCAACGTCATGCCCGACAGACTTCTCCTCGCCGGCAAGATCCTCTCGCTCGGCAAGGCTTGCCGCCTCTGCTGCCTCTGCCTCCTCCACGGTGAACCCAAACTTGCCCGCAGCTGCAGCTGCCGCCGCCTCTTCCAGCCTGGTGGCGATGCGCTTGATCTCCTCGTCGGTGGTGTCCCGGGTGAGGCCCCTCTGCTCATCGGCGTCGATCGGCACTTCTACCAAGCCATCGAAGAATGCCTGCACAACATCATCTGCAGGCTCTATCCAGGCTGGGTCAATTCCATGCGAGTCGCACAGCGGCATCATTGCACGGATGCGGTCGAGCGAGGAGTTGTTGCACAGCGGAACGACGCCCCTCGGCAACCTGAACACTTCGGGATGCTGAGGGTCGTACTTGAACAGCTCCTGGAGCATCGCGTTGAGCTCCAGGACAGTGAAGTTGAAGTTGAGGCCCGGCCGCAGCCTCGTGATATCCGCCGCGTTCTGGAACTCCCAGACGGGTCTCCTCCTCTCCTGCAGGGGGGCAATGCGGCGGCGAAGGAAATCTGCGCCAACCGCTCCCACAGTAAGCCCGGCAAGCCTGAGGCGTTGGATCCGGGCGACGGCAATCTTCAGTCTGTCGTCTTCCGGGGCCAAGCTACTCCAATCACTGCCGCGCACTACTGGAGTTTGGCGTTGGGCGGTAAACAGCTGCGGGTTCTCCTCGACAATCAGGCACCAGTATGCCATCCACTCCTCCCACTTGCTGCGGAACTCTCCATCCAGATAAGCATCCTTCTTGCCGGCTTTTGAGATCCAAGTGATTCCGCCGGATAAAGGCTCTCCTTTCTCAACTCGAGGCGAAAAGAAGTGGTGTAAAAGGGCTATGTTTGGATGGATTCCGACAAAAACTGCCATGGTCAGGACAGCATTGGGGGTGAAGTCAAGGAGGTGGAGCCCATAGGTGTTCATGACGTCACAGAAGAATTCAGAAAAGGGCGGGCAGAGCCCGCAGTAGAAGAACAAGGCGAAGAAAGGGTACCCAGTGGGAGCCTTTTCCCAAGCAGCGGCTGGGAGTACCTTCGTGCGCGGATGCGCTCGCGTCCCCATCGACCAGAAGAGGTAGTAGTACTCCTTCAGCTCTTCCGCGGCAAGCTTAGGAGGGAAGATTGCCCGCTCCTTTCGTAGCGCCGTGAGCCGCTGCGCCTCGGCCGACTTCACCTTCTCGGCTTTCAGAGCCATGGCGGGAGTGGTGAGGGAGGACGACGGCGTTGGTGGTGCTGGTGACGATGGGGGCGGGGCGCTGCTCTCCTTCGGCTTTGGGAAGAAGGGGAGTGGCGGAGATTCTCGAGGAAGGAATAGCAACGGGCAGATGGGCGAACTGCCCCTGTTTCCCCTGCTTATAAGGAGGAAGGGAGCGGACGTTCCGCCTTTCCGAATAAAGAAACCACCCACGATCTCTCCCAAGACGCCGCAATCGATGCGTGCCGTTCGGGGAGGGCGCGGTGGATACGGAATAAGATACGGCGTGACCCAGGCCGCGTGTGCCCGTGCCCTGTTTTGGGCCTGGCCCAACAGCGCTTGGCACCGTGTATGGCCCAGTCTCGGGGGCTCCTGTCGGTGTACTAGAGTAGGGGTACCCTAGTATCCCGAACTTGTGCACGGGCAGTCGCAGCACCTCGCGGCAAGGCTTGCCGGGCGACCGCCAAGGCCCTCTGTGGTTCCTTTTGAGCCATTCAAGAACAAAGTATTCAAGCCAAGAAGACATGGCCCCGGCAAGAGGAGCTTGCCAGGAAGGCCACTCAAGGCACAAGACCCCGACAAGAGGAGCTTGCCGGGAAGGCCAACCAAGGCATCCCAAGGTACTTACCGCGACGCACCACGCGTCCCGGTGAGGCCCGACGAGCGGCAAGCTTCCGGACGCAACAAGACAATGACCGCGGCAAGGCACTTTGCCGCGGCAGGCTACCACTATGTACCCACGCTCCAGCACATCCACCAACATGTCGCTCAGGGACTATCCCAAGCGTACGTGGCGAGAGGCTGTGCAACCAGGGGTACGCGGTGGCAAACGACGCTGACAAGATCACCATCGTGGCGAACTGTGGCGTCCCTGACGGTCCCTTTCTGCACTGTTTGGACGACGCAGGCGGGCATTTAATTCCCTTGTCCCCTGCCATCAGGGTTAGGTAGGATACACTGTACAGGTAGCTGTACCAACCGCAGCACCTTTCCATTTTTACCCTTGTCTATGTTGCCACCTGTTGGAGACCCCTTGAGCATATAAAAGGAGGCCCATGCGCAACGTAGAGGGGGGGACAGTAGAACACTCACGCTCGGTCTCGTTAGCTGCTGGTGCGTACTGTAGCACTCAGCGCTCCCGAGCAGGAACTCAATACAAATCACAAAGCAGCAGTAGGAGTATTATCTCTCCGGGGAGCTCCGAAGCTGGGTAAACTGCTCGTGTGCTCCGCCTCGATCTGCTCTTCATGCGACCTCCGCCCCCCGCCGAACCAAAAGGGGCTTGGTCCCCATAGGTGTTCGTGGATCAGTTTTCCCGACACACTCCACCAGCTCCAGCAACGTCTATTGATTCCTTCGTCCTTGGAGTCTCTCTACACCACCTCCCGAAGACCAAGCCTGAGAGACGCATAGCACTATGCATTTTCGAACTTTTTGGTAACTTGTTGCCAAAGGGGGAGAAATGTATAGTGTTGGAAATATGCCCTAGAGGCAATAATAAAATCATTATTATTATATTTCCTTGTTCATGATAATTGTCTTTATTCGTGCTATAATTGTGTTATCCGGAAATCGTAATACATGTGTGAATAACAGACAACAATATGTCCCTAGTAAGCCTCTAGTTGACTAGCTCGTTGATCGACAGATAGTCATGGTTTCCTGACTATGGACATTGGATGTCATTGATAACGAGATCACATCATTAGGAGAATGATGTGATGGACGAGACCCAATCCTAAACATAGCATAAGATCGCATAGTTCGTTTGCTAGAGTTTTCCAATGTCAAGTATCCTTTCCTTAGACCATGAGATCGTGTAACTCCCGGATACCGTAGGAGTGCTTTGGGTGTGCCAAACGTCACAACATAACTGGGTGACTATAAAGGTATACTACGGGTATCTCCGAAAGTATCTGTTGGGTTGACACGGATCGAGACTGGGATTTGTCACTCCGCTTGACGGAGAGGTATCACCGGGCCCTCTCGGTAATGCATCATCATAATGAGCTCAGTGTGATCAAAGTGTTTGATCACGGGATCATGCATTATGGTACGAGTAAAGTGACTTGCCGGTAACGAGATTGAACGAGGTATTGGGATACCGACGATTGAATCTCGGGCAAGTAAAATACCGATTGACAAAGGGAATCGTATACGGGATTAATTGAATCCTCGACATCATGGTTCATCCGATGAGATCATCGTGGAGCATGTGGGAGCCAACATGGGTATCCAGATCCCGCTGTTGGTTATTGCCCGAGATCCGTCTCGGTCATGTCTGCATTTCTCCCGAACCCATAGGGTCTACACACTTAAGGTTCGGTGACGCTAGGGTTGTGAAGATATGTATATGCAGTAACCCGAATGTTGTTCGGAGTCCCGGATGAGATCCCGGACGTCACGAGGAGTTTTGGAATGGTCCGGAGGTAAAGAATTATATATAGGAAGTCCTGTTTTGGCCATCGGGACAAGTTTCGGGGTTATCGGTATTGTACCGGGACCACCGGAGGGTCCCGGGGGTCCACCGGGTGGGGCCACCTGCCTCGGGGGGCCACATGGGCTCTAGGGGGTGCGCCTTGGCCTGCATGGGCCAAGGGGAACCAGCCCCAAGAGGCCCATGCGCCTAGGATGGGGAAACCCTCAAGGGGGGGCCCTTGCCTGGGGGGCAAGCCCCACCCCTTGGCCGCCGCCCCCCTAGGAGATTGCATCTCCTAGGGCCGGCGCCCCCCCTAGGGGGCTATATAAAGGGGGGGAGGGGGCAGCCGCACCCTGGTCCTTGGCACCTCCCTCTCTCCCTCTCCAACACCTCCTCCTCCTCCGTAGAGCTCGGCGAAGCCCTGCCGGAGTACTGTAGCTCCACCATCACCACGCCGTCGTGCTGCTGCTGGAGCCATCTTCCCCAACTTCTCCTTTGCCTTGCTGGATCAAGAAGAAGGAGACATTACGCTGACCGTACGTGTGTTGAACGCGGAGGTGCCGTCCGTTCGGTGCTAGGATCTCCGGTGATTTGGATCACGTCGTGTACAACTACCTCATCCCCGTTCGTTGAATGCTTCCGCTCGCGATCTACAAAGTGGTATGTAGATGCAATCTCTCTCCCATGACTCATTGCTTAGATAAACTCATAGATGGATCTTGGTGAAACCGTAGGAAAAATTTTAATTTTCTGCAACGTTCCCCAACAGTGGCATCATGAGCTAGGTCTATGCGTAGTTCTCTATTGCACGAGTAGAACACAATTTGTTGTGGGCGTAGATGTTGTCAACCTTTCTTGCCGCTACTAGTCTTATCTTGCTTCAGCGGTATTGTGGGATGAAGCGGCCTGGACCAACCTTACACGTACACTTACGTGAGACCGGTTCCACCGACTAACATGCACTAGTTGCATAAGGTGGCTGGCGGGTGTCTGTCTCTCCCACTTTAGTTGGAGCGGATTCGATGAAAAGGGTCCTTATGAAGGGTAAATAGAAGTTGACAAATCACGTTGTGGCTTTCACGTAGGTAAGAAAACGTTCTTGCTAGAACCCTAATTCAGCCACGTAAAACTTGCAACAACAATTAGAGGACGTCTAACTTGTTTTTGCAGCAAGTGCTTTGTGATATGATATGGCCAAAGTTGTGATGAATGATGAATGATCTATATGTGATGTATGAGATGTTCATGCTATTGTAATAGGAATCACGACTTGCATGTCGATGAGTATGACAACCGGCAGGAGCCATAGGAGTTGTCTTTATTATTTTTTTGTATGACCTGCGTGTCATTGAGAAACGCCATGTAATTACTTTACTTTATTTCTAAACGCGTTAGCCATAGTAGTAGAAGTAATAGTTGGCGAGCAACTTCATGGAGACACGATGATGGAGATCATGATGATGGAGATCATGGTGTCAAGCCGGTGACAAAAATGATCATGGAGCCCCAAGATGGAGATCAAAGGAGCTATGTGATATTGGCCATATCATGTCACGTTTATTATTTGATTGCATGTGATGTTTATCATGTTTTGCATCTTGTTTACTTAGAACGACGGTAGTAAATAAGATGATCCCTCATAATAATTTCAAGAAGTGTTCCCCCTAACTATGCACCATTGCGACAGTTCGTTGTTTCGAAGCACCACGTGATGATCGGGTGTGATAGATTCTAACGTTCACATACAACGGGTGTAAGACAGATTTACACATGCAAACACTTAGGTTGACTTGACGAGCCTAGCATGTACAGACATGGCCTCGGAACACAGAAGACCGAAAGGTCGAGCATGAGTCGTATAGAAGATACGATCAACATGAAGATGTTCACGATGTTGACTAGTCCGTCTCACGTGATGATCGGACACGGCCTAGTTGACTCGAATCATGTTATACTTAGATGACTAGAAGAGGGATGTCTATCTAAGTGGGAGTTCATTAAATAATTTGATTAAATGAACTTTATTATCATGAACTTAGTCTAAAAATATTTACAATATGTCTTGTAGATCAAATGGCCAACGTAGTCCTCAACTTCAACGCGTTCCTAGAGAAAACCAAGCTGAAAGACGATGGCAGCAACTATACGGACTGGGTCCGGAACCTGAGGATCATCCTCATAGATGCTAAGAAAGATTATGTCCTACGAGCACCGCTGGGTGACGCACCTATTATCCCTGCAGAACAAGACATTATGAACGCTTGGCAGTCACGTTCCGATGATTACTCCCTCGTTCAGTGCGGCATGCTTTACAGCTTAGAGCCGGGGCTCCAAAAGCGTTTTGGGAGACATGGAGCATATGAGATGTTCGAAGAGCTGAAAATGGTTTTCCAAGCTCATGCCCGGGTCGAGAGATATGAAGTCTCCGACAAATTCTTTAGCTGTAAGATGGAGGAAAATAGCTCTGTCAGTGAACACATACTCAAGATGTCTGGGTTGCACAACCGCTTGACTCAACTGGAAGTTAATCTCCCGGATGAAGCGGTCATTGACAGAATCCTCCAGTCGCTTCCACCTAGCTACAAGAGCTTTGTGATGAACTACAACATGCAGGGGATGGTAAAGACCATTCCTGAGGTATATGCTATGCTGAAATCAGCAGAGGTAGAAATCAAGAAGGAACATCAAGTGTTGATGGTGAATAAAACCACTAAGTTCAAGAAGGGCAAGGGTAAAAAGAACTTCAAGAAGGACGGCAAGGAAGTTGCCGCGCCCGGTAAGCAAGTTGCCGGGAAGAAGCCAAAGAATGGACCCAAGCCCGAGACTAAGAGCTTTTATTGCAAGGGAAGTGGTCACTGGAAGCGGAACTGCCCCAAATACTTAGCGGACAAGAAGACCGGCAAAACAAAAGGTATATGTGATATACATGTAATTGATGTGTACCTTACCAGTACTCGTAGTAGCTCTTGGTATTTGATACCGGTGCAGTTGCTCACATTTGTAACTCAAAGCAGGAGCTGCGGAATAAACGGAGACTGGCGAAGGACGAGGTGACGATGCGCGTCGGGAATGGTTCCAAGGTCGATGTGATCGCCGTCGGCACGCTACCTCTACATTTACCTACGGGATTAGTTTTAAACCTCAATAATTGTTATTTAGTGCCAAGTTTGAGCATGAACATTGTGTCTGGATCTCGTTTAATTCGAGATGGCTACTCATTTAAATCCGAGAATAATGGTTGTTCTATTTATATGAGAGATATGTTTTATGGTCATGCTCCAATGGTTAATGGTTTATTCTTAATGAATCTCATACGTGATGATACACATATTCATAGTGTGAATACCAAAAGAGTTAAAGTTGATAACAATAGTCCCACATATTTGTGGCACTGCCGACTTGGTCACATAGGTGTCAAACGCGTGAAGAAGCTCCATGCAGATGGACTTTTAGAGTCTCTTGATTATGAATCACTTGACACGTGCGAACCATGCCTCATGGGTAAAATGACCAAGACTCCGTTCTCAGGAACAATGGAGCGAGCAACCAACTTATTGGAAATCATACATACCGATGTGTGCGGTCCAATGAGTGTTGAGGCTCGCGGTGGCTATCGTTATGTTCTCACCCTCACTGATGACTTGAGTAGATATGGGTATATCTACTTAAAGAAACACAAGTCTGAGACCTTTGAAAAGTTCAAGGAATTTCAGAGTGAGGTTGAAAATCAACGTGATAGAAAGATCAAGTTTCTACGATCAGATCGTGGAGGAGAATACTTGAGTCACGAATTTGGCACACACTTAAGAAAATGTGGAATAGTTTCACAACTCACGCCGCCTGGAACACCTCAGCATAATGGTGTGTCCGAACGTCGTAATCGCACTCTATTAGATATGGTACAATCTATGATGTCTCTTACCGATTTATCGCTATCTTTTTGGGGCTATGCTTTAGAGACTGCCGCATTCACTTTAAATAGGGCTCCGTCGAAATCCGTTGAGACGACACCGTATGAATTATGGTTTGGGAAGAAACCTAATCTGTCATTTCTAAAAGTTTGGGGATGCGATGCTTATGTCAAGAAACTTCAACCTGAAAAGCTCGAACCCAAGTCGGAAAAATGCGTCTTCATAGGATACCCTAAAGAAACTATTGGGTATACCTTCTACCTCAGATCCGAAGGCAAGATCTTTGTTGCCAAGAATGGATCCTTTCTAGAGAAAGAGTTTCTCTCGAAAGAAGTAAGTGGGAGGAAAGTAGAACTTGATGAAGTGTTACCTCTTGAACCGGAAAATGGCGAAACTCAAGAAAACGTTCCTGAGGTGCCTGCACCGACTAGAGAGGAAATTAATGATGATGATCAACATACTTATAATCAAGCTCCTACTGAAATTCGAAGGTCCACAAGGACACGTTCCGCACCAGAGTGGTACGGCAACCCTGTCTTGGAAATCATGTTGTTAGACAACGGTGAACCTTCGAACTATGAGGAAGCAATGGCGGGCCCGGATTCCGACAAATGGCTAGAAGCCATGAAATCCGAGATAGGATCCATGTATGAAAACGAAGTATGGACTTTGACTGACTTGCCCGTTGAGCGGCGAGCCATAGAAAATAAATGGATCTTTAAGAAGAAGACAGACGCAGATGGTAATGTGACCATCTATAAAGCTCGGCTTGTCGCTAAGGGTTATCGACAAGTTCAAGGGGTTGACTACGATGAGACTTTCTCACCGGTAGCGAAGCTGAAGTCCGTCCGAATCATGTTAGCAATTGCCGCATTCTACGATTATGAAATATGGCAAATGGACGTCAAAACGGCATTCCTTAATGGTTTCCTTAAGGAAGAATTGTATATGATATAGCCGGAAGGTTTTGTCGATCCTAAGAATGATGACAAGGTGTGCAAGCTCCAATGCTCAATTTATGGGCTGGTGCAAGCATCTCGGAGTTGGAACATTCGCTTTGATGAGATGATCAAAGCATTTGGGTTTACGCAGACTTATGGAGAAGCCTGCGTTTACAAGAAAGTGAGTGGGAGCTCTGTAGCATTTCTCATACTATATGTAGATGACATACTTTTGATGGGAAATGATATAGAACTCTTGGACAGCATTAAGGCCTACTTGAATAAAAGTTTTTCAATGAAGGACCTTGGAGAAGCTGCTCATATATTAGGCATCAAGATCTATAGAGATAGATCAAGACGCCTCATAGGTCTTTCACAAAGCACATACCTTGATAAGATATTGAAGAAGTTCAATATGGATCAATCTAAGAAGGGGTTCTTACCTGTGTTTCAAGGTGTGAAATTGAGCTCAGCTCAATGTCCGACCACGGCCGAAGATATAGAAGAGATGAGTGTCATCCCCTATGCCTCAGCCATAGGGTCTATTATGTATGCCATGCTGTGTACCAGACCTGATGTAAACCTTGCCGTAAGTTTGGTAGGAAGGTACCAAAGTAATCCCGGCATGGAACACTGGACAGCGGTCAAGAATATCCTGAAGTACCTGAAAAGGACTAAGGAAATGTTTCTCGTTTATGGAGGTGACGAAGAGCTCGTCGTAAAGGGTTACATCGACGCTAGCTTCGACACAGATCTGGATGACTCTAAGTCACAAACCGGATACGTGTATATTTTGAATGGTGGGGTAGTAAGCTGGTGCAGTTGCAAGCAGAGCGTCGTGGCGGGATCTACATGTGAAGCGGAATACATGGCAGCCTCTGAGGCAGCACATGAAGCAATATGGGTGAAGGAGTTCATCACCGACCTCGGAGTCATACCCAATGCGTCGGGGCCAATCAAACTCTTCTGTGACAACACTGGAGCTATTGCACTTGCCAAGGAGCCCAGGTTTCACAAGAAGACCAGGCACATCAAGCGTCGCTTCAACTCCATTCGTGAAAATGTTCAAGATGGAGACATAGAAATTTGTAAAGTGCACACAGATCTGAATGTCGCAGATCCGTTGACTAAACCTCTCCCTAAGGCAAAACATGATCAGCACCAGAACTCTATGGGTGTTCGATTCATCACAATGTAACTAGATTATTGACTCTAGTGCAAGTGGGAGACTGTTGGAAATATGCCCTAGAGGCAATAATAAAAGCATTATTATTATATTTCCTTGTTCATGATAATTGTCTTTATTCATGCTATAATTGTGTTATCCGGTAATCAAAATACATGTGTGAATAACAGACAACAATATGTCCCTAGTAAGCCTCTAGTTGACTAGCTCGTTGATCGACAGATAGTCATGGTTTCCTGACTATGGACATTGGATGTCATTGATAACGAGATCACATCATTAGGAGAATGATGTGATGGACGAGACCCAATCCTAAACATAGCATAAGATCGCATAGTTCGTTTGCTAGAGTTTTCCAATGTCAAGTATCCTTTCCTTAGACCATGAGATCGTGTAACTCCCGGATACCGTAGGAGTGCTTTGGGTGTGCCAAACATCACAACGTAACTGGGTGACTATAAAGGTCTACTACGGGTATCTCCGAAAGTATCTGTTGGGTTGACACGGATCGAGACTGGGATTTGTCACTCCGCTTGACGGAGAGGTATCACCGAGCCCTCTCGGTAATGCATCATCATAATGAGCTCAATGTGATCAAAGTGTTTGATCACAGGATCATGCATTACGGTACGAGTAAAGTGACTTGCCGGTAACGAGATTGAACGAGCTATTGGGATACCGACGATCGAATCTCGGGCAAGTAAAATACCGATTGACAAAGGGAATCGTATACGGGATTAATTGAATCCTCGACATCGTGGTTCATCCGATGAGATCATCATGGAGCATGTGGGAGCCAACATGGGTATCCAGATCCCGCTGTTGGTTATTGCCCGAGATCCGTCTCGGCCATGTCTGCATTTCTCCCGAACCCGTAGGGTCTACACACTTAAGGTTCGGTGACGCTAGGGTTGTGAAGATATGTATATGCAGTAACCCGAATGTTGTTCGGAGTCCCGGATGAGATCCCGGACGTCACGAGGAGTTTCGGAATGGTCCGGAGGTAAAGAATTATATATAGGAAGTCCTGTTTTGGCCATCGGGACAAGTTTCGGGGTTATCGGTATTGTACCGGGATCACCAGAGGGTCCCGGGGGTCCACCGGGTGGGGCCACCTGCCTCGGGGGGCCACATGGGCTCTAGGGGGTGCGCCTTGGCCTGCATGGGCCAAGGGGAACCAGCCCCAAGAGGCCCATGCGCCTAGGGTGGGGAAACCCTCAAGGGGGGGCGCCCCCTTGCTTGGGGGGCAAGCCCCACCCCTTGGCCGCCGCCCCCCTAGGAGATTGCATCTCCTAGGGTCGGCGCCCCCCCCCTAGGGTGCTATATAAAGGGGGGGAGGGGGCAGCCGCACCCTGGTCCTTGGCGCCTCCCTCTCTCCCTCTCCAACACCTCCTCCTCCTCCGTAGAGCTCGGCGAAGCCCTGCCGGAGTACTATAGCTCCACCATCACCACGCCGTCGTGCTGCTGCTGGAGCCATCTTCCCCAACTTCTCCTTTGCCTTGCTGGATCAAGAAGGAGACGTTACGCTGACCGTACGTGTGTTGAACGCGGAGGTGCCGTCCGTTCGGTGCTAGGATCTCCGGTGATTTGGATCACATCGTGTACGACTACCTCATCCTCGTTCGTTGAACGCTTCCGCTCGCGATCTACAAAGTGGTATGTAGATGCAATCTCTCTCCCATGACTCATTGCTTAGATGAACTCATAGATGGATCTTGGTGAAACCGTAGGAAAAATTTTAATTTTCTGCAACGTTCCCCAACATATAGATCATAGGCTTCGAGAGAGAGTGTTGCTTTCTTTGTCTCTCTTGCTACTTGGTTGATCTCTTGCTTATCACATACTTCTCAAAGCGATGATGTATTTCAATCTTATTATCATTTGTCGAAGCTTTGATCTATATGTTGTCATCAATTACCAAAAAGGGGGAGATTGAAAGTGCAACTATCCCTAGGTGGTTTTGGTAATTACTAACAACATATAGCTCATTGAACTAATGCTACTTCAAGATGACTATTTCAGGAAGTTCAATGATTGGCATGGCATGGATTAGGAATGTGGACCCCTCAAAATGCTAAGGACACATATTGGCTCAAGCTCGAGACTCTACATTTTTCATTTTAGTGATCCAAGATCGCATTGAGTCCATAGGAAAGCCAATACTATTAAAAGGGGATGAGGTGTTGCTTATTGGCTTGCTTGCTCAAAATGCTTAGTGATATGCTCCACAAACCCTCAACCACTTTCTCATATCCACATATGTCCCAAACCAAAAGTAAAACTCGGCCCCACCGAAATTTTCTATCCGGCGCCACCGAGTTCATTCGACATAGCCACTGCCAGAAACCCTAGTCACTTCGGTCTCACCGAGATGGGATTGCAAACTCTCTGTTTCCCTTCTTAACATTTCGGTCCAACTGAGATGAGCGATCGGTCCCACCGAGTTTGCAATGCAAACTCTCTGTTTCCCCTTCGTAACATTTCGGTCTCACCGAAATGAGCGAATCGATCCCATCGAGTTTGCCTGACCAACTCTCTGGTTAGCTTATTACCAAAGTCGGTCCCACCGAGTTTGTGTAATCGGTCTCACCGAGATTACGTTATGCCCTAACCCTAATGAAATCGGTCCCACCGAGTTGACATGTTGGTCCCACCGAAAAGCCTAACGTTCACATTTTGAACTGAATCGGTCTGACCAAGTTTTATATTCGGTCCCATCGAGTTTGGTGAGTTGTGTGTAATGGTTAGATTTTGTGTGGAGGCTATATATACCCCTCCACCCACTCTTCATTCATGGAGAGAGCCATCAGAACGTGCCTACACTTCTAGCATACATTTTCTAAGAGAGAACCACCTACTCATGTGTTGAGATCAAGATATTCCATTCCAACCACATGAATCTTGATCTCTAGCCTTCTCCAAGTTGCTTTCTACTCAAATCATCTTTCCACCAAATCCAAATCCGTGAGAGAGAGAGTTGAGTGTTGGGGAGAATATCATTTGAAGCACAAGAGCAAGGAGTTAATCATCAACACACCATCTATTACCTTTTGGAGAGTGGTGTCTCCTAGATTGGTTAGGTGTCACTAGGGAGCCTCCGTCAAGATTGTGGAGTTGAACCAAGGAGTTTGTATGGGCAAGGAGATCGCCTACTTCGTGAAGATCTACCCTAGTGAGGCAAGTCCTTCGTGGGTGATGGCCATGGTGGGATAGACAAGGTTGCTTCTTCGTGGACCCTTCGTGGGTGGAGCCCTCCGTGGACTCGTGCAACCATTACCCTTCGTGGGTTGAAGTCTCCATCAACGTGGATGTATGATAGCACCACCTATCGGAACCACGGAAAAAATCTTCGCGTCTACATTGCGTTTGTTCCCTCCAAACTCCTCCCTTTACCTTCATGTGCAATGTTTTACATTCCGCTGCTATACTCTTAGACTTGCATGTGTAGGTTGATTGCTTGACTTGTTCTAAGTTGCTAAAATCTGCCAAGACTTAAAATTGGGAAAATGCTATATTTTTATTTGGTCAAGTAGTCTAATCACCCCCCTCTAGACATACTTTTGATCCTACAAGTGGTATCAGAGCTTTGGTCTCCATTTGCCTTGATTTCCATAGCTTTTGGCGATCATAGACTTGGTTTCACAACCTAGGAGAATATGGCGTCTAGCGAGGGAAATTACCATCATAGATCATCGGAAGTGCGGAGCAGCAGGAGGGGACCACTCCCTTGTTGAAGAGGACCCACATCATCGTCGAGAAACTTATGGACGAGAATGCCATGATGCGCATCGAGCGCAGAAGGCTGGTGGAGGAATCTGTGGATGCTCTCAAGCAGCATCTTGAGGACAAGAAAGAGCTGATCGCTGCTCGCCACGGAGACTAGTTCCCGCGGCCTGCAGCAATGAATCAAAAAAGTAGTGATCAGCGAGCCAAATCATTGTCTTCCTTCTTATTTTGCCCTTGTGTATTTCGGGCGTTGCCGCATGTGGCTTTTTTTAATTATGTTCCTAAATATGTAAGACAATATTACCCACTGTCATTGTCCTTATATTCACCATGCTTGCTATAAGTCACAGTCGATGCTATATAGGTCCATTGGATCTTGCATCAAGATCGGTGCAAAACTTTCTTTTCAGATTTTCATTTTTCTCTCTTAAATCTCAGTCCAGTGAGACATATAGCCACGCCGTAGAACAGGGGTTCAGGCGCCATTAATGGAGATGTTGGGAGGGAGATGCACGGAGGGTAGAGGTCAAAGGGCTCTCCTCCCGATGAGCACGCGCAGGGGTCCGATAGCACGCCTCCCATACTCAAATAGCTACCCCGCACGGCACCTCCTAGCCAATAAAAAAAGATGACACATGGCGGCACGTAATTGGTAAGTAGAACGCCCATGGTTTCAATAATACTTGTGTTTCCGATTTGTAACGTGACAGCACTTGTTGCAAAATGACTTTGTTGATTGTTAATGTGTGCGCCTTCGCAAATTGGACAGAAAAATTACCACATCATGTTTGTGTCATGTCATGACACCATGCCAAGTTTCATGATTTTCAGGCGTGTTCCCGATTTACAGGAACTAAAAAACCAAGTTCCTCAATCTTTTCGGCCGAGCCACGACGCCCAGATGTTTGAATTTCATTCCCATTTCTTGCATGAGACCTAGAAATTCACCCAAGGACACACATGTGATTTTTCAACCAACTTTGGAGCATTGGAGCATGTGCTTGTAGTTCAAATTTGAATTGTGCACATTAAATGCCCAAAAACTCAATTAATGTATAAAAAGGCCAAACGAACCCGGAATAATTCCAAAATTTAGCACGATACTTCTATTTGGTCTAATCTGCCTGTGTAAAAAAATTAAGGCGGGAGAAGGCAGTGTACGTATGTCGTTTCGCACACGGAGGTGACATGTTCCCTCTCGGAACCACGAGCCTTCTTGAGGGAAGCTCCGGTTTGCAACAAGCTTACACCAAAGCTTGTCCCAATTCAGCCAAAAAATTACCGCAGCATGTTGGTGCCATGTCATGACACCATGCCAAGTTTCATGATTTTCAGGCGTGTTTTGGATTTACAGGAATTAAAAAACCAAGTTTCTCAATCTTTCCGGCCGAGCCACGACGCCCAGATGTTTGAATTTCATTCTCATTTCTTGCATGGGACATAGAAATTCACCCAAGGACACACATGTGAAACCAACTTTGGTGCACTGGAGCATGTGCTTGTAGTTCAAATTTGAATTATGCACATTAAATGCCCAGAAACTCAATTAATATATAAAAAGGCCAAACGAACCAGGAATAATTCCAAAATTTAGCACGATACTTCTATTTGGTCTAATATGCATGTGTACAAAAATTAAGGCGAGAGAAGGCAGTGTGCGTATGTCGTTTCGCACATGGAGGTGACACGTTCCCTCTCGGAACCACGAGCCTTCTTGAGGGAAGCTCCGGTTTGCAAGAAGCTTACACCAAAGCTTGTCCCAATTCGTCCAAAAAAATTACCGCAGCATGTTGGTGCCATGTCATGACACCATGCCAAGTTTCATGATTTTCATGCCTGTTTTGGATTTCCAGGAATTAAAAAACCAAGTTTCTAAATCTTTTTGGCCGAGCCACGACACCCAGATGTTTGAATTTCATTCCCATTTCTTGCATGGGACCTATAAATTCACCCACGGACACACATGTGATTTTTCAACCAATTTGGTGCACTGGAGCATGTGCTTGTAGTTCAAATTTGAATTATGCCCCCAGAAACTCAATTAATGTATAAAAAGGCCAAACGAACCCGAAATAATTCCAAAATTTAGCACGATACTTCTATTTGGTCTAATCTCCCTGTGTAAAAAAAATAAGGCGGGAGAAGGCAGTGTACGTATGTCGTTTCGCACACGGAGGTGACACGTTCCCTCTTGGAACCACGAGCCTTCTTGAGAGAAGCTTCGGTTTGCAAGAAGCTTACACCAAAGCTTGTCCCAATTCGGTCAAAAAAATTACCGCAGCATGTTGGTGCCATGTCATGACACCATGCCAAGTTTCATGATTTTCAGGCGTGTTTTGGATTTACAGGAATTAAAAAACCAAGTTTCTCAATCTTTCCGGCCGAGCCACGACGCCCAAATGTTCGAATTTCATTCCCATTTCTTGCATGGGACCTAGAAATTCACCCAAGGACACACATGTGATTTTTCAACCAACTTCGATGCACTGGAGCATGTGCTTGTCGTTCAAATTTGAATTATGCACATTAAATGCCCAGAAACTCAATTAATGTATAAAAAAGGCCAAACGAACCCAGAATAATTCCAAAATTTAGCACGATACTTCTATTTGGTCTAATCTTCCTGTGTAAAAAATTAAGGCGGGAGAAGGCAGTGTACGTATGTCAATTCGCACACGGAGGTGACACGTTCCCTCTCGGAACCACAAGCCTTCTTGAGACAAGCTCTTGTTTGCAAGAAGCTTATACCAAGGCTTGTCCCAATTCGGCCCAAAAAATTACTGCAGCTTGTTGGTGCCATGTCATGACACCATGCCAAGTTTCATGATTTTCAGACGTGTTTTGAATTTACAGGAATCAAAAAACCAAGTTTCCGGCCGAGCCACGATGCCCAGATGTTTGAATTGCATTCCCATTTCCTGCATGGGACCTATAAATTCACCCAAAGACACACATGTGATTTTTCAACAAACTTTGATGCACTAGAGCATGTGCTGGTAGTTCAAATTTGAATTATGCACATTAAATGCCCAGAAACTCAACTAATGCTTAAAAATGCCAAACGAACCAGGAATAATTCCAAATTTAAACACGACACTCATGTACTAGTTGCATGTTCACTTTACATAAATGTTCTAGCAATTCAAACACCATCCTTTCCCTCCGTAACACCATTTTGTCTTTCAAAATATAATGAAAAAAATCAGGTACACCACAAACAGTTTACTAGAAAGAATCGTGTGGGATGCGATATAAAATATCTTGGCGCACCGTCTTGTCTGGCTTACGTAGGAAGCTTCATCGTCTACATTCCATCGCCCCTGCTTGAACCACATTTGCGCACCAGTTTCTCGCGGCACCGAGTGAAAAAATTTTGCCACCGCCGAAATATCTATCTCCCAGCCCCCTCCCTCCCACCAAAAGCCACATTTCCACTGTTCCTCCTTGCTTTCCTAGTTCAAACCTTCATTACTGCTTACTGGCAGCTCAGCCTCCTCGCCGACGACTCTTCTTCTTGCAGCGCCGCCTCCTCGCCGGCTACCCTTCTTCTTGTAGAGCCGCTTCCTCGCTGGCGACCCTTCTTCTTGCAGCGCTGCCTCCTCGCTGGCGACCTTTCTTCTTGTTGTGCGGCCTCCTCGCCGTTGCCCCTTTTTCTTGCTGCGCGGCCTCGTCGATATGGCCAGGTAATCCACACCCACCAACACCATCCTCCTTGTCGGTGTCAAAACCGGCGGATCTCGGGTAGGGGGTCCCGAACTGTGCGTCTAGGCGGATGGTAACAGGAGACAAGGGACACGATGTTTTTACCCAGGTTCGGGCCCTCTCGATGGAGGTAAAACCCTACTCCTGCTTGATTGATATTGATGATATGGGTAGTACAAGAGTAGATCTACCACGAGATCAGAGAGGCTAAACCCTAGAAGCTAGCCTATGGTATGATTGTTGTTCGTCCTATGGACTAAAACCCTCTGGTTCATATAGACACCGGAGAGGGCTAGGGTTACATAGAGTCGGTTACAACGAAAGGAGATCTACATATCCGTATTGCCAAGCTTGGCTTCCACGCCAAGGAAAGTCCCATCCGGACACGGGACGAAGTCTTCAATCTTGTATCTTCATAGTCCAAGAGTCCGGCCAAAGGTTATAGTCCGGCTATCCGGACACCCTCTAATCTAGGACTCCCTCAGTAGCCCCTGAACCAGGCTTCAATGACGACGAGTCCGGCGCGCATATTGTCTTCGGCATTGCAAGGCGGGTTCCTCCTCCGAATACTTCATAGAAGATTTTGAACACAAGGATAGTGTCTGGCTCTGCAAAATAAGTTCCACATACCACCGTAGAGAGAATAATATTTACACAAATCTAATCTGCTGACGTATTCTGTAGCATGACATCACACCACAGCCAAGCCTTTATTCGAATCGTTTTTACTGTCCCACCTCAGCGCGTTTTGCGAGGCGGTTTCCTTGGCACGTCTTGTCGAAGCAGAGACCGTGTCCCCTTATCCCGGGATTCTCATCAATACGGGCGTGGGTAACCCAGTCGTGCCCGTTGGTATATCCCCTCGATCAAAGGTAAGTCCCAAATGGTCACGGGGAGGGCTCTTGGTATTCAACCTCTTATAAAGAGACCAAGGCCTCACTCCTTTCTTTCGATCTCAATCGAATCCGCCTCTCGCCTTGAGTTCCAACACCCAAGGCCCCAGATTTTAGGCGCTTCGAACCTTCGACGATGTCCGGCTCCGACCTTCGAGGCCGATGGATGCCTTCCTCCATCACGGAGGAAGACGTGTTAAAGCTGAGAGAGGCCAGGTTTTTTACAGGCGAAATCTCGCATAGGCTGCCTGCTCAAGGGCAGGTTATTCCCACTCCCAAGCCTGGTGAGAGCGTGGTGTTCGTGTCTCACTTCCTCCGAGGGCTAGGTTTCGCGACGGATCCCTTCGTGAGGGGGCTCATGTTTTATTATGGGCTGGAATTTCACGACTTAGCTCTGGAGTCCATCCTCCATATCTCATCGTTCATTGTTGTGTGCGAAGCCTTTCTCCGTATTACTCCTCACTTCGGACTGTGGCTTAAGACCTTTAAAGTAGAGCCGAAGATGATCAAGGGACAGCACGCGGAGTGCGGATGCGCTGCTATAAGCAAGAATGCTGACGCTCCATGGCCCGAGGGCTCTTTTCAAGAGGAGTTCAGCTTATGGCAACAAGAGTGGCTTTATATCACAGCTCCCAGGGGCACCAAGTGGGTGGCTCCGCCTGCTTTCCGCTCGGGTCCCCCGCCACGACTAGCGTCATGGGCCAATAAGGGGCTGGACTGGGGGCCGGCAAAGGACGTGCCCCTGTTGCAGGGCCGCATCCGAGATCTCCTCGAAAGAGACATCAGTCTGGTCGTGGTGACGCAGGTTATGTTAATTCACCGAGTTCCACCCTGCAAACGTCGCCCCCTTCGCCTGTGGGAGTTCAATCCGGAGGGACCGCGAGCTCTCCAACATTTTCTTGGCATGACGCCTGTGGAGATGTACAAATTGTTCTTCGGACCACAAGTAGTGTGTCCGGATTCTACAGAGGACGCAGGTCTGAGTTGCAATCGTCCAGATACTCAAGTAAGTAGCCATGTGCCCGGACACACCATCCGTTCATTTATCACAACATCACCCTAAAAAGAGTTGTCCTTGAAACAAGAGTGGGTAGCGAAGGCGAAGTTAATCAGGTGTCCGGCCCCCCTTCCTGAGACCCCACCAGATTCCGTGTTAACCAGGATGCTGGAGATCGCGCCTTTGGAAGAAAGCGAAGGGGGGGACAGGGAAGTTACTGCCTCCCCGAAGGAGGCTGTCCGGAAAGGAGGAATCGAAAGTTCCTTTACTCCGGGGAAGAAAAGGACCGCCTCTAAAGACCCGGAGACCATGCTCTCAAAGCGGGGGAAGAAATCTTCACCAGGGGGTCCTGTGCCGGGAGATACCCCGGCCATATTATGCCCTCAAGGGGATCAGCCCTCCATCGAGCCGTAAGTAAAGAGGATGTTTTAATAATGAGAGAAATCTTTGCTTTACTCCTGAGGAAAGTAACCGAAAATTTACCTTGTAGTTCGGACATTAGCCCTTCTCAGCAGAGCTCGTCTTCGGGGGATCTTCTTTCGAAGATGATGGAGAGCGGAACGCCTCCCCCTGCCATACCGCCTCATGAGGCGGCCGACCCCGAGGTGTCGTCGCAGAGGGTTTCTCCTGATCTGGTAAGGCCGGAAGGTAGTAATATGGCCACCCGAAGCCCTCCGAGTTCGGCTTTCAAAAAAGGCCATCGGACGAGTACGGCACCGCCTGATGCACAGTCGGAGGCACTGAAGGATCTGCTAGGGCGAGCGCTTATCTCAGAGGAACACCGTACGTTGATGGGTACGGTGATTGAAAAGATTTCATCCGCAGAAAGCGGGTTGCATGAAGTTGTCGTGAGTCTACTGACGGGCTTTGAGGTACGTGAAATGATACACCTTTTTTGGAAAGTGCCGCATACTTTAAGATGTGCCCCGTGTAGGTAGTAGCCCCTGAGACTCTAGGTGGTGTCGAAGACGACGGCACATGGAGGATCATAGTCCCAAATTTAATTTTGCCGCCTTCATATGCAGGTGGCGAAGTGTCCGGTGGCCAGCCGGACTAATGAATTTGCCGAGCTAAAGCGGCAACTTGACGTGGCAGATGTCGACATCGCGCTTGTCAACAAGCGGGTTGACGAGGCACAAGGTATGTAAGTTCTCCGGAGACACCTGGTAAGAGGAGCTTGATGCCAGTATCTTATAACGCGTATGCTTGACGCAGATGGGGCTGCCGCCGTGGAGAAACTTCGGGCAGAGCTTGCCCGAGCCAAGGAGCAAGCCAGAAAAAGTGATGCGGCCGCCTTAAAGGCGGTTGAAGAGCTGAAAGCCGAACAGGCTGCTCACTGCCGAAGCAAGAAGGAAATGGCCGAGATGGCTGTGAAGTTGAAGAGTGCTGCTGACCGTTGCGAGCTTCTTGAAAAAGAAGATCGGGTGGAACCGGCGGATCTGGAGAAGGCCACTACAACGGCCAAGGATGCGCGTTCTGCGATGAGAGCGATGAAGGAGGAGCTACGTCAAGACGGAGATATCGCGGCTGGAAAGCCCTTTATGCTGCGGATGAAGTTCGGGGATCCTAAATATGCTCGGTTGGACCGGATGTGGAGTTCGGCGGACGCGTATCTGGATTTAGCGGCGAGTGCCGCTGATGCGGTCGAACACTTCCGAGATCAGGAGGATCGCAAAGTGGAAAAGTTTTTCTGGTCGCAGTTCCACAATCCAGAGCGCCCGCTTCCATTAACCGATCGTTTGGCCGAATGGGCCGAGCTGAATAGGTTATCCGGACTCGCCATGAAGTATGTCGTGGATCATCTGTGGCCGAAAAGGCCAAAGCCGAACAGTTATTTTAGCTTGGTGCAGCAGTTCCTTGGTGCGGTGCCGTATATCAACACGATGAAGAGGTCAGCATGTATGGAGGGTGCGTGGATGGCCCTTGCCCGTGTCAAGACATACTGGGCGGAGATGGAGGCCACCGCTGTTGCAGCCCAGATTCGGGCGAAAGCCGAGTACCTGCCGAGCGGTACTTTCAAGAAGTCCTGGAGGGCGTTCATTTAATAGAGACGCGGTGCTCGAAGGATATTATGTTCGAATAACATGTATTTTCATTGAAAACAATATTTTGCTAAAATTTTAGAAGCTTTTTATACTTGTGCTTGCAAGAATTATAATGCCTCCTGTGCGGCTGTTTACGTATATGTATATATATAACCTGAAAGATTGCAGTCGTTGGCTTCAGCCCCCACGCATATAATGCGGGGCTGTTCGCAAAAGGTGCATCATCACACTTAATCCAACGTCTTGGTCCATTAAGGAGGTGGTAGCGCAGCGAACTAGGCAACCAGACTATAACGCTTTATCACTTTCACTTAGCCATAGGAGTTTGACCGTGGAGCTACTATATAGCCCCTGGTGGCACCGCGCTCGCCCGAATTCGGGGCGCTGTGTGCCTGGCCGGGAAACGGCCCTTCGTTAATGCAGAGGAATCCCGAAGATTCTGATGGGTCATTGAGTGGTTGACCAGTCTCATGCTATATCATGACAGTCAGTTTTCGGCTTTCTCTCCTGAGGTGCTCGCCTGGCTGAACCGGGGCACAATCACAGTAGTTCTCCTGGTGCCGCCTTAGCCGATAGAGTGGAACGTAAGGCAGCAAAACACAGGAGCCGGGCAAACCCAACATTTGACCAAAGACATGATTCGGAGCTGATGCATATAAGGCCAAACTCGCGACGCTGAACACTCCCTAAGGTATTCGGTCTTTATGAAAACGGGCTGAACAGTGCCGTTGGTAATAAGCCCCTGGTGTCCAGGTACGTGCAAAATTCTGACGTGGCCACATGCCAAGACACCAGCCTCCTCCTCGACTATACGGAGAGTCCGGAGGATGTGTATCAACAAAAGACAGTAAAAAAGGTTTACGCAGGGTCTTAATTTAAAAAGAATCCTTGGAACGTGTCCCTGCTGCACGTCTGCGCCTGTGTCTCCATTGTGCCGTGTCCTGGACGGGTATAGCATGGTGTTCATCCTGCCGAGAGCTTTTGGATCCAGCATTAATTGTCGTGCTCTTCGGACTGTTTCCCTTATTCCTGCGATGGTCTTTGCTGCGATGTGGCTTCCCGTTTCCATCCCTGACTTCGGACATGCTTGGGTCGCTGGTGTTGCGTCTTGCCAACCAGTTGTCCTCTCCCGCGCAAAAGCGAGTCATGAGGCTTGTTAATGCGGCCATTGTTCTTGGCTTTTCCTGGCCGAGGTGTCTGGCGAGCCATTCGTCTCGAACGCTGTGTTTGAAAGCTACTAAGGCTTCGGCGTCCGGACAGTCGACTATCTGGTTCTTTTTAGTAAGAAATCTGTTCCAGAGTTTCCGGGCTGACTCTCCGGGTTGTTGAGTTATATGACTTAAATCGTCTGCATCCGGTGGTTGGACATAAGTCCCTTGAAAATTTGCCCGAAAAGCATCCTCGAGCTCTTCCCAGCTTCCAATGGTGTTTTCGGGAAGGCCTTTAAGCCAATGCCGGGCTGGCCCTTTGAGCTTGAGGGGTAGGTATTTTATGGCGTGGAGGCCGTCTCCTCTGGCCATGTGTATATGGAGGATATAGTCCTCAATCTAGACTCCAGGGTCTGTTGTTCCGTCATATGCCTCTATGTTTATGGGTTTGAATCCTGCTGAGAATTCATGGTCCAGCACCTCATCGGTGAAACATAGGGGGTGTGCGGCACCCCTGTATTTGGGTGTGCCGTTGTGTTCGGATATATGTTGTGCTGAATTGCTTGCTAGAGCTTGCTTTCTTCGCCCGTAGATATATCTGACTGGGACATCTTTTTGATGTGAATCCTCGCGTGGATCACGTGCTGGCTTGTGTGCGGCATTGTTTGCCGCTCTGTTTTGGCCATGAGGTCGTCTATCCGACCGGGTGGTTGCTTTGTTTTTCGATTGCGGGGGCTCTAAGGCCTCCTCATCAAATTCAGGCAGTAGCTTTCGCTTCGGGTAGCACTTTGTATGGCGACTGTCGCCATATCTATCTGTGGAGTTGAGTACTTTGCTCCATCTAATCCTGAGTGCATCTTCCGCAGTTTTGAGCTTCCGCTTCTTCTTTTTCAGGCTACGCGCCATGGCAACGAGCCTTTTGTGGAGGTTCTTCTGCTCCAGGAACTTGTCCGGCGTGAGGTCGTCCGGACTGTTATCTTCGCCAGGAACGGTTGTGCGGTTTGTTTATCCAAGTTGCCTTGTTCGGACGGTTGCTCGATGCCATGTTCATTGTCTGCCGGCTCGCCCTGCTCTGTGGCTCTGTCGAGGCGGGGCTTGGAGCGGCGCTTACGCCGCCGCTTTGACTGCTTTTCGAAGGAACGATCCTTCGTTGCGTCCTCCCGTTCTTCGTCGCCGTTTCCTTTGGGTGTGTCCACCATGTATACGTTGTAGGATGGGGTGGCTGTCGAGTGCCCTGTAGGCTCTGGTTCCCGTTCGTCTCCTGCATCGTCGTCCATACCGTCAATGTCTTTGGAGTCGAAGACGAGCACGTCGGTTAAGTCATCGACGGTGGCTATGAAATGGGTGGTGGGTGGGCGTCGAATTTCTTCGTCGTCCGTATCCCGATCCTGCCGGTCATAATCCGGCCAGGACTCTCCTGACAAAGAGAGAGATTTTAGTGAATTCAGTATGTCGCCAAAAGGCGAGTGCTGAAAGATATCTGCGGCGGTGAATTCCATGATGGGCGCCCAATCGGATTTGATTGGCAGGGGCGTGGAGGGTTCGGAGTCCGGAGAAGAGTCCGGCACTTTGGAGTCACGGGCTTCACAGAGGATAAGGCTGGTGTTCGGCTCGATCGCCATTGAGACTGCAGCCCCCGCGGCGGGGTCTAGCCACCCTTCCTCAATCGTCGCAGTTGGCTCCGAGCTAAGGGTCAGAGCGGATGTGGGCGCGGCCTCCAGGGCACTGCTCGGTAGAAGAGCTAAGTCATGCCCATCGTGACAGTGTGGCGCGCTCAGCTGCGGCTCGAATCCGTCGAAGATCAAGTCTCTGCGGATGTCAGCCGTGTAGTTCAAACTTCCAAATCTGACCTGATGGTCAGGGGCGTAGCTTTCAATCTGCACCAAATAGCCAAACGAATTGGCCCGCAATGCAAAGCCGCCGAATACAAAGATCTGTCCGGGGAGAAAAGTCTCACCCTGGACTACATCGCCAACGATGATCGAAGGGGCCATCGAGCCTGACGACGACGACACAGAGGAACTCTCATGAAAGCACCAATGTTGGTGTCAAAACTGGCGGATCTCGGGTAGGGGGTCCCGAACTGTGCGTCTAGGCGGATGGTAACAGGAGACAAGGGACACGATGTTTTTACCCAGGTTCGGGCCCTCTCGATGGAGGTAAAACCCTACTCCTGCTTGATTGATATTGATGATATGGGTAGTACAAGAGTGGATCTACCACAAGATCAGAGAGGCTAAACCCTAGAAGGTAGCCTATGGTATGATTGTTGTCCGTCCTATGGACTAAAACCCTCCGGTTTATATAGACACCGGAGAGGGCTAGGGTTACACAGAATCGGTTACAACGGAAGGAGATCTACATATCTGTATTGCCAAGCTTGCCTTCCACGCCAAGGAAAGTCCCATCCGGACACGGGACGAAGTCTTCAATCTTGTATCTTCATAGTCCAAGAGTCCGGCCAAAGGTTATAGTCCGCCTATCCGGACACCCCCTAATCCAGGACTCCCTCACTCCTCCTTTCCCGTCCCACATGCCTCGACCGACGGCGCTACACCTTCCGCCGAAATCACTGTCCCCCTACTCTAATTAAGCACCGCCCACAACCATTTTGCATGCAGTATAATGTGGAGCTCAGTAGCATGTGGCTGCACACGTGCACAAGGTCGCTATGGCTGCCATGCATGCCGACCGCCAGATCCTGGAGGAGCACCTCATCTTCGAGACCACCGACGACACCGCCACGCGGTTGTCTACTTTAAAATATAGTTCGTGCTGTTTTCTCGAGGCCACCGCCAGTGCCTTCTAGTGATTTGTCCTCTATAATGTTAATATGCAATCTTATTTTCAGTTAACAGTTTGGTCCACTAAAATGTAATGTTCAGTTAACACTTTGGTCCAACAATTGCTACATTTCATACTACTGTTCTCAAGCATTCTTTGTTTTGTTAATTGTCTTATCCTCTAGTACATGTTTCTATTCTGCAATGCCGTGCTTAGTTAACTATTTTGGTTCATTTGGTCTGCTATCCATTTAATTGTTCAGTTCAGTTCTACAATTTGATTTTCATTTGATGTGGGTACAATTTTGTATTGTTATGCATGTGAAATAAATCGAATTTGGTTGTACTCAATACATATTCTACTGATGGTATGGCAACTCTCAGTTAACCTGATCAAGATCTTCCTTATGTGTGTTGCAGGGGAAACAATGGGAGACACTGCGGTTTACCATCGAGGTTTGTTCAAGCATGGTCCTCTGGCTAATAGCACATTATTGTGTAGTTGTAGGAATCATTCTAATATTTATGTTTCTTACAATTTGGTCTTGCACATGTAGGTCCTGCTGTCAGAGGCTTAGACCTACTGTCCGACCCATTTTGCATATGAGGAAATGAGATGTCCATGAATATCAGTCAAGTCAAGAAACTCAGAAAGATTGTTAGGATGAAGAAACTTGCGATGAATAACAATCTTTCTGAGTTTCTTCATCCTAACAATCTTTGTCCGTGTGCAAACAAAGATCTTGTTGTTATTCATCGCAAGTTTCTTCATCCTAACAATCTTTCTGAGTTTCTTGACTTGACTGATATTCATGGACATCTCATTTCCCCATATGCAAAATGGGTCGAACAGTGGGTCTAAGCCTCTGACAGCAGGACCTACATGTGCAAGACCAAATTGTAAGAAACCTAAATATTAGAATGATTCCTGCAACTGCACAATAATGTGCTATTAGCCAAAGGACCATGCTTGAACAAACCTCGATGGTAAACTTTAGTGCCTCCCATTGTTTCCCTACAACACATATAAGGTAGTTATTGATCAGGTTAAGTGAGAGTTGGCATATGCTAGTTCTTGATCTTGCGTTGCTTTTTCCATTGAAGAGGAAAGAGTGATGCAACAAAGTAGAGATAAGTATTTCCCTTAGCTTGAGAACCAAGGTATCAATCCAGTAGGATGAACACACAAGTCACCAATGATTGCACCTGCACAAACCTACAAATACTTGCACCCAACGTGATAAGGGGGTTGTCAATCCCTTCACGGTTACTTGCAAGGATGAGATCTGATAGAGATTGGTATAAAAGATAAGCAAAAGTGCAAAAGAAAGTAAAGGTAAATAAATTGCAGCAAGGTATTTTTGGTTTTTTGGTTTTTTAGATCTAAAAATAATATGATAAAAGATAGATCGGCCCGGGGGCCATAGTTTTCCCTAGAGGCTTCTCTCTTGAAAGAACGCATACGGTGGGTAAACAAATTACTGTTGAGCAATTGATAGAAAAGCGCATAGTCATGACGATATCTAAGGCAATGATCATGAATACAGGCATCACGTCCGTGACAAGTAGACCGACTCCTGCCTGCATCTAATACTATTAATCCACACATCGACCGCTATCTAGCATGCTTCTAGTGTGTTAAGTTAACAAGAACGGAGTAACGCCTTAAGCAAGATGACATGATGTAGAGGGATATATCCAATCAATATGAATAAACCCCACCTTTTTATCCTTAATGGCAACAATACAAATATGTGTCACAGGGAATAAGCACCACAAGGTTGAACCCATTACAAAGCACCTCTCCATGCCAAGAAAAATCAATCTAGTTGGCCAAACCAAATCAATAGATCGGAGAGAAATACAAAGCTATCTCAATCATGTGTAAAAGAGTTCAGAGAAGACTCAAATAATATTCATAGATAATCTGATCATAAACCCACAATTCATCAGATCTCAACAAATGCACCGCAAAAGAAGATTACATCGAATAGATCTCCAAGAACATCAAGGAAAACATTTTATTGAAGATCAAAGAGAGAGAAAAGCCCATCTAGCTACTAGCTATGGACCCATAGGTTTGTGGTAAACTACTCACACATCATCGAAAGGGCAGCAAGGTTGATGTAGAAGCCCTCCGTGATCGAATCACCCTCTGGCGGAGTACCGGAACAAGTCTCCAGATGGGATCTCACGAGGACAGAAACTTGCAGCGGCAGAAAAGTATTTTTGGTGTGCTCCCTGGTCTACGGGGAATATTTGGGTATTTATAGAATAAAAATTAGGGTTGGAAGTGCGATGGGGGGCACAAGCTTGTGGGGCACGCCCTACGAGATTGTGGCCACCCCGTGGCTCTTCTGGCCTCCTCCCGAACCTTCCTGGGTGCCTTGTGGTCCAAGAAAAATCGTCAAAAAGTTTCATTATGTTTGCACTCCATTTGGTATTGATTTTCTGTAAAGACAAAAACAAGGAAAAACAGCAATTGGCACTTGGCACTAGATTAATAGGTTAGTCCCATAAAATGATATAAAATAGCATAATAATGCATATAAAACATCCAAGATGGATAATATAATAGCATGGAACAATAAAAAATTATAGATACGTTGAAGACGTATTAAGACTCCCCAAGTTTAATTCCCGCTCATCCTCGAGTAGGTAAATGATAAAAATAGAATTTTTCATGTGGAATGCTACCTAACATGTTTATCATGTAATCTTCTTAATGTGGCATGAATATTCCGATCCATAAGATTCAAAACAAAAGTTTAATATTGACATAAAAACAATAATACTTCAAGCATACTAAAAAGCAATCATGTCTTCTCAAAATATCATGGCTAAAGAAAGTTATCCCTACAAAATCATATAATCTTGTCATGTTGTATCTTCTTAAGACAAAGTATTTATCATGCACAACCCCGATGACAAGCCAAGAAATTGGTTCATACTTTTTAACAATCTTCGGCTTTTCAACTCTCACACAATATATGAGCGTGAACCATGGATATATCACTATGAGTGGAATAGAATATGATGTTGTAGGTTGTGTGGAGAAGACAAAAATGAGAAAGTATCACATTGATGAGGCTAATCAACGGGCTATGTAGATTCCCATCAATTGATGTCAATGCAAGGAGTAGGGATTGCCATGCAACAGATGCATTAGAGCTATAAGTGTATGAAAGCTCAGAAAGAAAACTAAGCGGGTGTGCATCCAACTTCCTTGCTCATGAAGACCTAGGGCATTTGAGGAAGCCCATCATTGGAATATATAAGACAAGTTCTATAATGAAAAATTTCCACTAGTAATATATGAAGGTGAAAAAATAGGAGACTCTCTAGGAAAGTGCAATGTCTCCACCATCACCGATGGCGACATCCTGAAGCTGAAGCAAGCTGGCTACTTGTCGGCTGACATCGCCCATCGAGCCCCTGAAGCAGGCCAGATCGTCCCCATGCCCAGGCCGGGCGAAAGGGTTGTATTCCTCCCCCATTTCCTAAGGGGGCTTGTATTTCCCCCACACCCCTTTGTGAGGGGGCTGATGTTCTTTTACGGGCTAGATTTTCATGATCTAGCCCCCAACTCCCTCCTACACATCTCGCCATTTATTATCTTCTATGAAGCTCTCCTCCGAGTCCAACTGCATTTCGGCCTATGGCTAAAGGTGTTCAACGTCAAGTGATGACCCACAAGTATAGGGGATCTATCATAGTCCTTTCGACAAGTAAGAGTGTCGAACCCAACGAGGAGCAGAAGGAAATGATAAGCGGTTTTCAGCAAGGTATTCTCTGCAGGTACTGAAATAAGTGGTAACCGATAGTTTTGTGATAGGATAATTTGTAACGAGCAACAAGTAACAAAAGTAAATAAAGTGCAGCAAGGTGGCCCAATCCTTTTTGTAGCAAAGGACAAGCCTAGAAAAACTCTTATATAAGGAAAAGTGCTCCCGAGGACACATGGGAATATCGTCAAGCTAGTTTTCATCACGTTCATATGATTCGCGTTCGATACTTTGATAATTTGATATGTGGGTGGACCGGTGCTTGGGTGTTGTTCTTACTTGAACAAGCATCCCACTTATGATTAACCTCTATTGCAGGCATCCGCAACTACAACAAAAGTATTAAGGTAAACCTAACCATAGCATGAAACATATGGATCCAAATCAGCCCCTTACGAAGCAACGCATAAACTAGGGTTTAAGCTTCTGTCACTCTAGTAACCCATCGTCTACTTATTACTTCCAAATGCCTTCCTCTAGACCCAAATAATGGTGAAGTGTTATGTAGTCGACGTTCACATAACACCACTAGAGGCTAGACAACATACATCTCATCAAAATATCGAACCAATACCAAATTCACATGACTACTAATAGCAAGACTTCTCCCATGTCCTCAGGAACAAACATAACTACTCACAAAGCATATTCATGTTCATAATCAGAGGGGTATTAATATGCATAAAGGATCTGAACATATGATCTTCCACCAAATAAACCAACTAGCATCAACTACAAGGAGTAATCAACACTAGTAGCAACCTACTAGTACCAATCCAGGACTTGGAGACAAGAATTGGATACAAGAGATGAACTAGGGTTTTAAGAGGAGATGGTGCTGGTGAAGATGTTGATGGAGATTGCCCTCAACCTATGAGAGGGGCATCGGTGATGACGATGGCGATGATTTCCCCCTCCCGGAGGGAAGTGTCCCCGGCAGAACAGCTCTACTGGAGCCCTAGATTGGTTCCGCCAAGGTTCCGCCTCGTGGCGGTGGAGTCTCGTCCCGAAAGGTTGCTTATCAATTTTTCCTCAACGAAAGACCTCATATAGCAGAAGATGGGCATCGGAGGGCCAACAGGGGGCCCACGAGGCAGGGGGCGCGCCCCCCACCCTCGTGGCCAAGTGGGGCCCCCTCTGGTGAACTTCTTCCGCTCAATATTTTTTATATATTCTGAAAATAGCTTCCATGGAGTTTCAGGACTTTTGGAGTTGCGCATAATAGGTCTCTAATATTTGCTCCTTTTCCAGACCAGAATTCCAGCTGCCGGCATTCTCCCTCCTTATGTAAACCTTGTAAAATAAGAGAGAATAGGCATAAGTATTGTGACATAATGTGTAATAACAGCCCATAATGCAATAAATATCGATATAAAAGCATGATGCAAAATGGACGTATCAACTCCCCCAAGCTTAGACCCCGCTTGTCCTCAAGCGGAAGCCGATAACGATAAATATGTCCCCATGTTTAGAGGTAGAGGTGTCGACAAAAATAAAATACGGACATGAAGGCATCATGATTATTCTCATAACAGCAACATGCAAGAATATTGTCATATGATTACTAATGCTCAAGTAATAATCTATTCACAAAGCAGAGTACGAATCATAAACTTTATTGAGAACCAACAAACTATAGTCTCAGTCATTGAAGCAATTGCAATTTATCATAACTTCAGAAAGAGTTTATGTTAGAGCTTAATAGCAAGTCCACATACTCAACTATCATTTAGTCTTTCATAATTGCTAACACTCACGCAATACTTGTGGTTATGGAGTTTTAACCGGACACAGAGAAAGATAGGGGCTTATAGTTTCGCCTCCCAACCTTTTACCTCAAGGGTAATGTCAACAATAATAACTCATGCTCCCCTACATCCAATCAGATATATCTATCAGGATCTTTCCAACATATTGTGCTTGCCAAAGGATAAAATGAAAAAGGAAAGGTGAAGATCACCATGACTCTTGCATAAGGTAGAAGATAATAGTAACAGACAGGCCCTTCACAGAGGGAAGCAGAGGTTGTCATGCGCTTTTATGGTTGGATGCACAAAATCTTAATGTGAAAGAACGTCACTTTATATTGCCCCTTGTGATATGAACCTTTATTATGCAGTCTGTCGCTTTTATTTCTTCCACATCACAAGATCGTATAAAGCTTATTTCCTCCACACCAATCAATTATACATATTTAGAGCATTTTTTATTGCTTTGCACCGATAACAACTTACTTGAAGGATCTTACTCAATCCATAGGTAGGTATGGTGGACTCTCATGGCAAAACTGGGTTTAAGGATATTTGGAAGCACAAGTAGTATCTCTACTTGGTGCTGAGAATTTGGCTAGCATGAGGGGGAAAGGCAAGCTCAACATGTTGGATGATCCATGACAACATACTTTATCTTAGATATAAGAAAACATAACCCATTACGTTGTCTTCCTTGTCCAACATCAACTCTTTAGCATGTCATATTTTAATGAGTGCTCCCAATCATAAGAGATGTCCATGATAATATATTTATATGTTAGACCTCTCTTTCCTTATTACTTCCTATTAATTGCAACGATGACCAAAGCTATGTTTGCCAACTCCCAACAACTTTTAATCATCATACTCTTTTTATGTGAAGTCATTACTCTCAATAAAATCAATATGAACTATTTGTTTCTTTTTATTCTTTTCTCTTTTCTTTTATTCACTCACGATCATGGCAAAATAATCAAGCCCTTGACTCAACACTAATCTTTATTATATATAGTTCATGGACTCGATTACATAGAGAAATCATAAAGCAAAACTCAAAACTAGATCATGCCATAAACTTTATTCTACTAGATTAAGATACTACTAATAGGATCGAACTAAGAAAAACGGTAAAGATAGGCGTGTGATGGTGATACGATACCGGGGCACCTCCCCCAAGCTTGGCAGTTGCCAAGGGGAGTGCCCATACCCATGCGATTTTGTCTCCTTTGTTGGTGAAGAAGGTGGTGGTGATGGATAGTCGCACATCGAGCGTAAGAGGTCCTCCAACTTGCGGATAATGCCTTTGAGTGCAACGATATGCTCCTTCAACAAAATATTTTCACTTGTGAGATACTTGTTTTGAATACGAGCCAACGCAATCATCTTGAAAGCTTCAATCACAGTTGGGGTAAGAAGATTGTGATCAAGTTGAAGGATGTCCTCTGCTGCCGGAGCTTGGTTCTCTGTGGCCTTCTTGATCCCTTCATCCTTGTTGATCTCCATGGGTTCTTCCCTCTTCAGCTCTATCTTCATTAGCCAAGCATCTTCGTCACCATTGTTGGAGGAGGGGGACGACATGATGCCCAGCCTTGAAAACCCTGACAGAAAACAGCTTGAAACAAGAACAGAGGATATTTGCGTGATACAGGAGTCAAAACCTTCGGGAGAATATATAATGAATTTTTACCGACCAAAATACGTATCGTGCAAGAAAACGGAGTCCGGAAGACACACGAGGTGCCCACGAGGTAGGGGGCGCGCCCTCCACCCTCGTGGGGCCCTCGTGTCCTTCCCGGACTGCTACTTATTTTTTCTATTTTTCTAAATATTCCAAAACGGAGAAATATTGCCTTAAAAACTGTTTTGGAGTCGGTTTACTTACCGTACCACATATCTATTCCTTTTTGGAGTCTGAAACGTTCTGGAAAGTGTCCCTTATGTATTCCTCCGGGGTTATGGTTTCAATAACATTGGTTTCAACATTTATAGGATTACCTGAGATATAATGTTTAATTCTTTGACCGTTCACCACCTTCGGATTTGTGCCGTCAAAGTTGTTGATTTTTATGGCACCGGAACGATAGACCTCCTCGATAACGTAGGGGCCTTCCCATTTAGAGAGAATTTTTCCTGCAAAAAATCTTAAACGAGAGTTTATAGCAATACATAATCACCTACGTTAAACTCACCCTTTTGTATCCTTTTATCATGCCATCCTTTAACTTTTTCTTTAAACAACTTGGCGTTTTCATAAGCTTGGGTTCTCCATTCATCAAGTGAGCTAATATCAAATAACCTCTTCTCACCGGCAAGTTTGAAATCATAGTTGAGCTCTTTGATAGCCCAGTATGCCTTATGTTCTAGTTCGAGAGGGAAATGACATGCTTTTCCATAAACCATTTTATACGGAGACATACCCATAGGATTTTTATATGCAGATCTATAGGCCCATAGTGCATCATCAAGTTTCTTGGACCAATTCTTTCTAGACCTATTGACAGTCTTTTGCAAAATTAATTTGAGCTCTCTATTACTCAATTCTACTTGACCACTAGACTGCGGGTGATAAGGAGATGCAATCCTATGATTAACATCATACTTAGCAAGCATTTTACGGAAAGCACCATGAATAAAATGTGAACCACCATCAGTCATTAAATATCTAGGGACTCCAAACGTCGGAAAAATAACTTCTTTAAGCATTTTAATAGAGGTGTTATGATCAGCACTACTAGTTGGAATAGCTTCTACCCACTTAGTAATGTAATCAACAGCAACTAAAATATGTGTATAACCATTAGAGGCAGGAAAAGGTCCCATATAATCAAAGTCCCAAACATCAAATGGTTCAATAACAAGTGAATAATTCATAGGCATTTCTTGACGTCTATTAATATTACCAATTCTTTGACATTCATCACAAGACAAGACAAACTTACGGGAATCCTTGAAGAGAGTAGGCCAATAAAAACTAGATTGTAATACCTTGTGTGCAGTTCTATCTCCAGCATGGTGTCCTCCATAAGCTTCGGAGTGACACTTGCGTAGGATCTGTTCCTGTTCATGCTCAGGTACACAACTTCTAATAACACCATCTACTCCTTCTTTATAAAGATGTGAGTCATCCCAAAAGTAATGTCTCAAATCGTAGAAAAACTTTTTCTTTTGTTGGTATGTGAAACTAGGTGGTATAAATTTTGCAACGATGTAATTAGCATAATCAGCATACCATGGAGTACTACGAGAAGTATTTATGACATTCAATTGTTCATCAGGAAAGCTATCATCAATAGGTAGTGGGTCATCAAGAACATTTTCTAACCTAGACAAGTTGTCTGCAACGGGGTTCTCAGCTCCCTTTCTATCAACAATATGCAAATCAAATTCTTGTAGCAAGAGAACCCATCTAATAAGTCTAGGTTTAGCATCTTTCTTTTCCATCGGGTATTTAATAGCAGCATGATCAGTGTGAATAGTTACTTTAGAATCAACAATATAAGGTCTGAACTTATCACAAGCAAATACAACTGCTAAGAATTCTTTCTCAGTAGTAGCATAATTTCTTTGAGCATTGTCTAGAGTCTTACTAGCATAATGGATAACATTTAATTTCTTATCAACTCTTTGCCCTAGAACAACACCTACAGCATAATCACTAGCATCACACATAATTTCAAAGGGTAAATTCCAATCAGGTGGCTGAACAATAGGTGCAGAGATCGATGCTTTCTTAAGTACTTCAAATGCTTCTATACAATCATCATCAAAGACAAATGGTATATTTTTTGCAATAAATTAGTCAGAGGCCGTGAAATTTTTGAGAAGTCCTTAATGAACCTCCTATAAAATCCAGCGTGACCAAGGAAACTTCTTATACCTTTGATGTCCTTGGGAAATGGCATCTTTTCAATAGCATCAACCTTGGCCTTATCAACTTCAATACCTCTTTCAGAAACTTTATGCCCCAAGACAATACCTTCATTAACCATAAAGTGGCACTTTTCCCAATTCAAGACAAGATTAGTTTCTTCACATCTCTGCAAAACTCGATCAAGATTGCTCAAGCAATCATCAAAAGAAGATCCATAGAAGGAAAAGTCGTCCATGAAAACCTCACAAATCTTTTCACAAAAGTCAGAGAATATAGCCAGCATGCATCTTTAAAAGGTAGCAGGTGCATTACATAAACCAAAAGGCATACGTCTATAAGCAAAAGTACCAAAAGGGCATGTAAAAGTAGTCTTTGATTGATCTTTAACTGACATAGGTATTTGAGAGAAACCAGAATAACCATCTAGAAAACAATAATGTGTATGTTTGCATAATCTTTCTAGAATATGATCGATAAAAGGTAAGGGGTAATGATCTTTCTTAGTAGCCCTATTTAATTTGCGGAAATCAATTACCATCCTATAACCTGTAATAATTCTTTGTGGAATCAATTCATCTTTATCATTAGGAACAACAGTAACACCTCCCTTCTTAGGGACACAATGAACATGACTTACCCACTTACTATCAGCAACGGGATAAATTATACATGTCGGCGTACTAGCAACCAGGGTACCCAGACTTGCCTGCCTGCGGCCCACGTCGCGTTCCTGGTACGGCCCGGTAGAGCCCAGCTGATCGACCAGCTGCTCAAGACCCTCGCGAGGGGGCCAGCCATCGTGAGGAGAATGACCAAGACCTCCTCAGGGAGCGGCCTCACCTAGGCTGCTCCGGAGGGGCAACCAAGACCTCTCCCAAGAGTGGCCTCGGCTAGGCTGCTTCGGGAGGGCGGAGATCTCAAGGCAAGGGCTGCCTCGGGAGGAGGCAGTGACGCAAGCCATGACGAACCGTGCCAGCGGGCACTAGCGCGTGCCAGCGGGCGCAGTTTCCATATCGGTGCAAAGGAGACCGCACAGGCGCAGGTTCCCGAGGGGACAGGCAAAGGTTTCCCCTTTGGTGCAACAAGACCGAAGACCGCAAGGACGGCAGGAAGGATGCCATCGCCGAGCCCACCACCGCGTCACCGCCTGCCCTCTGTGTAGGCGAAGACCACCTTTTGTCAGGATAGGAGCGTCCTTGTGTTCTCTCTCAAATGGCCGTTGTGGGATTCCCTTCCCGCCTAAACATTTCGGGGGAATAGGACCCTGGCCGTCTATATAAGTACCTAGGGTTCCTAGCATAGCGGAGGGGGATCGACCAACCCATTGGGACTTAGCATAGCAAAGGAGCAAGAACATCTGCTCCCTCACCCATCTTGAGCTCGCCTCCTGGTCTCAGGAAACCACTGTACTTGTTCATACTCGAGCCCTCGCGAGACCAATCCACTAAAGCAGGACGTAGGGTTTTACACCGCAAGGTGGTCTGAACCTGGGTAAACTCTTGTGTGCTCTACTTGCTTGTTTGCTTGCATTCCATTCTCACCACCAGGAGAAGAGCGAGGCGCTAGGTAGGCGTGTAGTGGGAGAGATCTTCATCACGCCCCTGTGTTCGAATCTTAAGGGTTTTGCGGAGCCTGAAATCCGATATTTGGCACGCCAGGTAGGGGGCGCATCGAAATCTCGCCTCTCCGACGACCTCGCCTCATTCTTCTCCAATGACCCGGCCTACCCTAGCTCCGACGCCTCTGATGGTGGAGGAGCAACCGACGCACACCGAAGGATGCGGCGCTCGGACCGCTTGAGCGTCGCCCTTCGGCCAAGGGACGCGCCGCCACCCCTCCTTGATTGGTGCCGACGGCACGATGAGCGTCGCCGACCCGCCGCTTGGAGACCGGCATCCTCCACCACCCACGCGGCGCCAGAACCGTGCAGCGGCGCGTGCTGCCGGCCACACCGCGGCAAACTCCTGGGACCGGCGCGAGACAGCAAACATGAGGGCCGCGCTGCTGGTAGCAAGGGAACTACTGAGATGCCGATTGCTCGACGCCGGCCATGACGCACTGCTCCTTAGGGTGGCCGAACTCCTCGATGCCGCCGCCACCGGGGCCGAGCTGTTCTGCTTCCGCGTAACTTCTCCAGAGACTGGGGGCCGCCCCGACCGTGCGCGGTCACCCGTGTGGGCAAGGCCGACCATGACCTACGAGGGGGATGTGGGGTACGATCTGTTGAACCCTGCATACGACTCCGTCCGACTGCCACAGGCCCACCCGCATCAAGGCGCCGCCCACGGTGAAGGTCCATCCGAGAGCGGTCTCTGGGCCGCACTCAATGCCTGACACCACCAGACATCGATGGCCGGGGGCTTGGGACCGCGGGTACAGGAACCTGGCCCTGCACCCCTGGCCATCAGCTCCCCGCCGTCGCCACCGACGGCTATGGAGCAGGAATGAAGGAGGAATGCCCGCCCGCGCGAGCAATCGCGTGGGCCGGCGCGCAGGCAGGGTGCTCCTAGACCCTGCCCTACGAGAGGCGATGCTCGCCGTGACCAGCAAAACTTCACCATGGTCTCAGGATGCCTGTGGGCGCCCCAGGCCTCGTTCGAAGACAGAAAGGGAGAGAAGGCCCGGGCCGGGCCCTTATCCCATCACGCGTGACACGTCGCGCACGAGCACGCCCCGGATTTCACCAGGGGCTCACCGGCGGCGGGTATGATGCGCGTGGGGAGGGGCATCCTCTCCCTACGCTCAAAGCTCAAGACACCGCGCCTCCCGGCGTGCCATCCCTTGGGCTGTGGAGGGTACGTCGGGGGCGGTACAGTAGCCCATCCTATGCATGTCAGGAGGGCCCAAGACCGATGCTTCATCCCCCCACTCGCGTGACCCCATACCCTCTGGGTCTGTCCCTGATCAGGAGGGCTCAGGGGCCATTAGGAGCGTGAGCGGGGCGGGGTCCCCCTCGCACCTCAGGACGCCATGCTTCCGGGCGATGTTAGCCCCTCAGGGCGAAGCGTGCACGGAGGTCGCATAAGCGGTGTGCCTGGTGCTCGGCAGGGGGGCCCATAGCTAAGGTGTCATCCCCCCACTATGCGCAGTGTCCCACCTCATGGAAGCCGCCTTCGGGTGGGCCCATGGCGGGAGCGGACTAGTGCGGGGTGGGGTCCTTAAGTGAAGGGGCAGGCACGTCAGAAGATCTCCGCTCGTGACACTCTCACGTAATAATGAGTGGGGCTGTACACGCCCCGGAGTCTCCTGAGCGCCGCCCTCGGGCCTCATGGGGGCTCCCACCCACGTCCAAGTGGAAGTACCACGCTCCACGCTGGCCATCGACACTGCCCTCCAATGGCTATGCCCACATCAACCGGTGGTAGCCCTACGCTCTGCACCGGGGAGAAGACTGAAGACCTGCTCAGGGGCCGGACGCGGTCCCCCTCCTTTTTGCCATTCGCCCTTGCCTCTTTTGTATCTGCCTTCTGGAGCCGAGCTTGCGGCTGCGCGTTTTGTCTTTGAAATAAAAGGGGGGAAGTTTCTCATTCGTGTTTTGCTGAGTTCTTTCGCTCTTTTCGTTCTTAGCCCCCCTTTGGCTAAAGTTGTCCGCAGCCACGAGCCCGCCGGATCGCCCCTCGCGAGCAGGGGTCGGGGCGCAATGCGTATGTTCTGTCTGGCCCATGGCCGGACCGCCAATCCTCCCGCACCAGTCGCAAGTACTCGCGAGACGCGCTCAAACAGGGTCGGCAGGCACTCCCTCAGAAACACAACATAGGCCCGAGGCCCCGGCCTCAGGAGCGGACGTCACAAGGGAGTCCTCAAACCCATCCTTACATCATCAAAAGCTAAAATTACATAACGTTCATCTTGACTGGCTCTAGGGCCACAATCCAAAAACTTTTATGAAAAGAGCAGGACTGGGCTAAGCGTCGGCTCCATCCATAGGACCGCTCGCGTCGTCCCCGGACGCTGGTGCATCTTCAACCGCCGGAACAAGCTCCGTCACCAACACCTCCACGTGGTCACTCACCCACGCTTCCACGTCGCTAGCAACCACATCGGGCACCGGCTCCAGCAGGGCCCTGAAGTCGGAGCGCGGGTCAAGGCGAAGTAGATTCCCGAAGATGCGTGTGACCGCGCGCCGAAGAACGTCGCGGCTTAGCTCCTCGACAAGACGTCGCGCCGTCGTGACCTAGCCCTCAAGACGATCAACCACTTCGCTGAAGAACTTGAGGTAGCAGGCGTCATGAGCTGTCAGGGGATCGTCGACCCCTGAACCAAGGAGCTCACGCAAGGCTCCGTTGGCCCTGTTCCCCAAGGCTATGAGCATCTCCGAGCGGAACCTTCGCATCCCATGAGCATGGGCGGCTTCAGCAAGGCTCAGGGCTGCGGAGGCAGAGATGTCCTCCACCCGCTGGTAAAAGCGGGACAACTCTGCCCTCGCGGTGACGCGGGCCTTCTCGGATGCTTGTTCGCGGCGCTCGGCCGCCGCGCAAGCCTCCTTCGATGCCCGTGCACGACATTCCGAGGCGGAGCGAGCCGTCTCCGACGCCTTCAGACGATGGTTGGAGCCCGCTAGCTGCCCCTCGAGGGCGGCGATCTTCTTCTTCAGCTCGTTGCCCTTCTCGACGAAGCGAGTCTCGTGGAGTTCCAGCTTCCCGCGATAGTCTTCCTGTAAAACCCGGATCTCCAGGGCGGCCCTGGCCTCTTAACCGTCTAGCTCGACCTCGCCCTCGGCCACCTAGCGCTCCATCGTCTCCAGGCGCTCGCGCTCCATGCCCAGCTCCATCGCTTCAAGAGTCAGTGCCTCCTCCCGTGCCAAGAGGCCAGCAGGGCCGTCGCCAGCCGCAGCCACGGCAAGGGCGGCCATCCGAGCTCGCACTTGGCGCTCGAAGGCCGCGTTCAAGGCTTCGATCTTGCGTTATGATCCTCGGCCGCCACCCGGCGGCGATCGGCGTCTCGGGCTTCCTCCAAAGCACGGTCGCGCGCTTCGTAAGTGGTGGCCAAGGACGCCTCCGCTTTCTCCAAGACGGCCTCATGCTGCCGCCGGCTTAGGTTGACAGCAGTCTTCAGCTTGCACCACTCCTCCGAGAGGCGCAGGTCCTCAGGTCTGACGCTCTTGTCCACCTCGGCGACCTCATCCCCGAGGCGCCTCAAGACATCCGACACCTCCCGCAGCAGGCCCTGGTGGACCATGCTCCAACGCTGCGCAGGACCCAAAAAACGACTGGGCCCATCTACGACATCCGGGCCGTCCAGAGGAGGCTCCTCCACGCCCTCAGCATGGGCCCGGGGGCTGGCCTCAGGAGCAGAGGGCGCCTCCAACGAGAAGGGAAGACGCAGGCTAGGCAGGCGGGTAGCATCCGGGGCCGCCCCGAGGGCCTGCTGGTCCACAATAAAGACAAGTCCTGGGCCCCGAGGTGAGCTCCCAGGGGGCCAGAGGCAGCCTTGCCCCAGGAGCACTCGGGGGCTGGGAGCGCGGTTCACAAACGGAAGTCCCGGCACGAGCTCCGTTGTGGGCTTGGCGTGGTCCGAAGGGCGGGCACTGTGAGAGATACCTATGGGCCCTGCAGAACGGCCCTGAGGTGGGCTCGCGGTCACCGCGGAGGGGGCCCTGACGAGCAAGGGATCAAGAAGGCCTCATCAAAAGGGATCAAGAAAACTGAGAACACATACCTGCTCAGCATCGCCCGCTTCGTCCTCTTCAGAGCCCTGGGAGCTGGGCCACAGCTACTCTGCATCTTCCGCCTCCTGCTTAGCTCTGCGAGGGACAGCAGGGGGCTACAAGGAGTCGACGCGCCCTGTGCAGGGGCATGACCGTGATGAGTGTCGGCGTCCCCCTTGGCGATGTTGGCCGCGGCTTCGGGGGCTGGGCAGCCCCCGTCATCGGCGTCCCCCATGACCTCGAAGACTGGCTGGTGCCCTTTGCCCGTGTCTACCTCGGAGGCAAGACGCTGGGCCTCCTCTTCAACAACCTCAGGGGCCATCGTGTCCCCGCCGCCTCCTACCTCTGGTACCAGCTGCGCCCCACACCATCAGCTTCCCGTGCTGGGGACACCCGCGCCCCGCCTGCCCGATCCGGGGACGGCATGGACCGGGCATCAGGAGCGCCGCCAGACGTACTTGTCGCCAGGAGAAATGACGGGCTTGTGGGCCCTGGCACCACCTCCAGAGGGGAGGGGCCCTGTTGTACCTCTGCCAGAACAGGGATGACTTTTTGAAGCAGATGCCTATCTTTGATGAATGGGGACTGCGCCCCGTTGGCCTGCAGGGACCTCGCAAGAACCCAGTGGTGGTGACTGCTCTTCCAGTCGACCAAGGCGACTCTTCCTCAAGTGGCGGCGCAGGGAGGCATGAGGCGCCAGAGGCCGAGGGGGCTCCTGATGAGGCGATAACGCCGAGTGATGCTCTCGAGGGAGCAGCCCCCGGGACCCATGTCGCTGAGGCTGAGGGTGGCGAGCAGCCGCTCCCGGCACCTGGGGCTGAGGCCCCTGAGGCCCCGGCCGCGTCTTCTGGCGAGGCGATTGGCAGCATGCGTCAGGCAGGCGCTCCTGACGCGAACCGCTTCGATGCTCCGTCTTCGTCGCGGGCTGATCCTTGTGCTCTTCTCTTGGGCCGCTTCCGCGTGGACTTTGAGGCCCTCCGGAGGAAAAGGGAGGCCTTGGGTGATGACTTCTCTTGCCGCTTGCTGAAGCGCAGGAAGTACTTCGCCACTAACGAGTAAGTCTTCTCCTTTCCTTGCTTTTGATTCTCTTGTTGCTGTTACTGACCCTTACCCCGCAGGCCTCTTCCGGCCGAGCTCGCGGAAGCGCAGGAAGTACTTCGCCACTAACGAGTAAGTCTTCTCCTTTCCTTGCTTTTGATTCTCTTGTTGCTGTTACTGACCCTTACCCCGCAGGCCTCTTCCGGCCGAGCTCGCGGAAGTTGCTGAGGTGCCGCCTCCTTTGGCTTCGCCTCCTCCACCGTCCCCAAGTGCTCCGAGCAGCACTGCTCTTGTGGTAAGGGCGACTGACGGGGTGGACCATCCCGAGGCGCACTGCGGCCCTTTACTCCCCGTGATTTTCCTTCGTGGGCCCTCTCGGGGTATAGCCAGCCTGCCATGGGCTTCTCGTCTGGTCGTGGACTGCGACTGGTTGAGGCGCCCCCTGCGCCCCTCACCTAGAGACGGGCTAGCTCCAGGCCGGGCTTCTGGCGCGGCGCGCCCGGCCGTCGCGAGGGTGCCAGCCCCCAGCCCCCTGCCCGGAGGGGGAGCGATGATTCGTGGCTCCCGGCGCTTGCTTGGGGCAGATGATGGTGTGGAAGACGTGCTCAAGCGCGCTCGGGAGCGCCATGCTCGTCGCCAAGGGTTCCTCCAAAGGGCGACTGGTGCGGTGGACCTGCTTGGGGAGGAACTCGCTGATGAAGACGCGCGCCTGGAGGCCGAGGGCCTGCGCCTGGCCGCAGGGAGGCGCGAGCTGGAGGCCGCCATCGCCCTCGCGCGCCAGCAGCGTGATCTCGATGATGCAGAGGCGAAGGCATCGCTAGAGGCCTCTCGGGTGGCCCGATCCCAGGCTATCGAGGAGGCCCGCGGAGCTGACCGTCGGCGAGAGGCTGCGGAGGAGCGGGCTCGTGAGCTCCTGGCCTGGTGCCACTCACTGGAAGAGCAAATGGAGCTGCGCGAGGCGGCCCTCGCATCGAGGAAGGTGGCTTCTGGCGACCCAACCGAGCTCCAGAAGCGTGAAGAGGCGCTGACGTTGGAAGCCGCCGAACGCACCCGCGAGTACGAGCGGCTGGAAACGAGGGAGCGCTTGGTGGCGCAGGCAGAAGACGATGTCGCTGTACGGAAGCCCGTGTCCTGGAGGAGGTTGGTCGTCGGATGGCGATGGCGCGCCAAGACCTCGAGCGCGAGTTTGAGGGGAGGCTGGAGTCGATCCGGGCTGAGGCTAAGGGGAGGACCGCGGCCTTGAGGGCCAAGCGAGAGGAGGTGACGCGGCGGGCCGACGCTTCCCGGGCCGCCCTTGAGGCAGCGCAAGGGGAGTTAGCCGCCTCCCAGGCCGAGGTGCTCCGTCTACGCCAACGGGTGGAGGGTGCTAAGGCCGTTGCGCGCCAGAACACTGATGAGATACGCTAGCGGCAGGTCTTGGAGCACGTGCACGGCCCCATGCTCGCCACGCTCCGGGAGAGAGCTAACACAGCCTTGGGCAACATCTGCGAGGCGGCTGTCGAAGAGCCGCACACAATCAACTATGTTGGCAACCTTCAGTTCTTCACCGCCGTGGTGACGCAGCTGGAGGTGCGGTCAGTCAGGGCCAACAGATTGGTGGAGGAGAGGAGCCGCACCCTGCTCGGGCGCGCCTTCTCCCGTGTCTTCAGCCATCTTCGGAACATGGATCCCCACTTCGACTTTGACGCCGCTATCGCCCCAGTCCCCCAGGCCGTCTGAGACGACCTGGCGCACTGGATGGAAGACAACGTGGACGCTCTTGTCAGGGCCTTCACTTCGGACGATGATGACGTGATAGTGGCGGCTGAGGAGGGCGGCGTGGTGAATGGCCCTGGCGCCGCTGGTGGCGACGCAGACAGTGACGGCGAGTTCAGCGACGCCAGCGACGGCTCGGGAGGTGCTCCTGAGGACGCATTGGGGGATTGTCTGACTGAGTACGCATCGCTCATGTCTTTTTACCCTGCATGAATAGAACTCAGGTTTTTGACCTGATGGCTGTGAGAGCATTTTGAAAGGGGGAGCCCCTTATGTAAAACCTTGGTTCATCGTATTAGCAGTTGTTATGTAGCGCGAGCACCCGCGCCCGGTGGTGGGCTAGTTTACCTTTGTTTCGCGCAGGCCCTGAGGCAGCCCGTGGGAGGACGCGACGTCTTGGGTGCCTTCTAGTTGAATCTGTAGGGTGTGAGAGTGTCGCTGGCGGGGAGCTTCACAGGCGTTGGCCTTCTTCACAGGCTCAGGGCCTTTTAATGAGCGCGACAGCTTCACAGGCAGTCGCCTTCTTCTCAGGCTCTGGGCCTTTTCCTAAACGCGATAGCTTCACAGGCATTTGCCTTCTTCACAGGCTTAGGGCCTTTTCCTAAACGTGATAGCTTCACAGGCATTTGCCTTCTTCACAGGCTCCGGGCCTTTTCCTAAACGCGATAGCTTCACAGGCATTTGCCTTCTTCACAGGCTCCGGACCTTTTCCTAAACGCGTTAGCTTCCAAGGCATTTGCCTTCTTCACAGGCTTCGGGCCTTTTCCTAAACGCGATAGCTTCACACGCATTTGCCTTCTTCACAGGCTCCGGGCCTTTCCTAAACGCGATAGCTTCACAGGCATTTCCCTTATTCACAGGCTCCGGGCCTTTTCCTAAACGCAATAGCTTCACAGGCATTTGCCTTCTTCACAGGCTCCGGGCCTTTTCCTTAAAAGGACAACCTCCACAGGCACCGAAAGAATCCTCCCGAGGGGGGCGACAGCAGCAGTTCGGGTCGCGCACGAGAGGGGCTCGCGAGGGGAGGCAGCTGTGGTGAAGCGGTAACCAGAACGCGAGAAATGGCTCGAACGAGACTAAGCACCCCTTCCCCGAACACACGCAAATATCAAATTCGAATCCAACTCAAATCCAATGGGGAAAAGTTACAATCAAGGGAAAAGGCAATGAAAGCAAACAAAAGGCTGCGTCCGGCACCTAATCTAGTCTTGGACGTCTTCTCACCAGCGCGGAGCTAAGTGCTGTCCACTGGGCGTGGGAGGGAGCCCAAGGGCCTGAGGCCGGCACCCCTGAGACTCCGGGGCGTGTATAGCCCCACTCATTATTACGTGAGAGTGTCACGGGGCGGCGAGCTTCACAGGCACTGGGCCTTCTTCACAGGTACTGGCCTTGCTTCATATCGCCAAACGAAGGGCCCGCCTTGCGCCACACTCTAGTGCCACCAACGACGACCGGAAACCAGGACGCCGCCGGTGGGGTAGAGCGGTCGCCAGCGGTTCCCCCGATGACCACGGGTCCTCTGCCAGGGGCATGCCCTTAGGCTCCTCCCCAGCGGAGGGCCTACCTCCTGAGAACGCCTTGCTCCAGACGCTGCGGTGGTGACGTCGGATCTCTGCCCCTCTCCTGCACCCCCCTACGCCCTCCTCCCGGGGGGTAGGAGACTGCGGGAACGGGGCAGCTGCTTGCCGTGGCGACCTGCACCTCCTGCGATCCATGGTTAGCGTACACCTGCTCCTAAGGAATTAGTGGTACCCAATAATCGCCGCCTCCAGTGTGGTCGGTGGAACCATCTCGGGGCTCCTGGAAGGGCTCAGCTTTTGGTGTCTCGTCTCCCCAACTCCGGCTGAGGAGCGAGCCTTGTTCGCCCTCGTGAGCGTGCCCTTGGTCCATCATGTGGGGCACGTATTCTTCTGGCACTGCCACTCCGAAGGCTATGCCGTAGTGCTCCGTGTGACATGTGGCTCTGCTTGACGTGCCCACCGTGGGGTGGTAGCGCGGCTGCCCGCTTGCGCCGTGGGCTGCGCCGAGTCCCTCTCCTTCACGTGCCGGGGGCGGGGGTAGCGCCACCGCCAGTCCGGGGCCGACGGCTTCACTGGTGTTGGAGTAGCCTTGGGGCCTGCAGGCGTGCGCGGGGCCCCCGCGCGTGCCGCCCTGGGCTTGAGACGGGAGCTGGATGCAAAAGGGGTGAGTCCCCAAAGCGGCAAAGCCCAGGAGCTCGGCAACCCGCTATAGCAGCACGTCGCGGCCGCCTTCCAGCAGCCTACACTGCAGCAGCTCTCGGGCCACCGTGAGCGCGGCCCTCGAGTTTGCCTGCTCTCGGCGGGTGTACGGTGTCGTGGTCGCGGTGTGATTGGAGTCCCTTGCTGCCGACCGCGCTTGCCGTGGTGTGAGAGTTGTTGAAGCCTGTCCGCGCCGCCCGCAGCCCGCAGCACCCTGCGGACCACGAGCTGCTTGGGGCGCGGGGTCGCCCGAGGCGAGCGACTCTGCGTGGGCGGGCCACGCTGCCCATGGATCTTGGTCGCCAGCCTGGTCGCCGGGCATGGTGATGACGATGCGGCGAGACGTGAAGTGGTAAAAGGGTGGATTCCGGCGCACCCCTACCTGGCGCGCCAAATGTTGGATTTCGGGTTCCGGCATACCCTTGAGGTTCGAACTCTGGGGTGCGCGCGGAGACTTTGCCCTCTACCTCTCCGTCTCGCAAAGATCTAAACTACCGAAAGAACAGCACAAGAGACACAAGGTCTATACTAGTTCGGGCCACCATTGTGGTGTAATACCCTACTCTAGTTTGTGGTGGGTGGATTGCCTCTTGGGCTGATGAAGATGAACAGTACAAGGAAGAACAGCCTCGCGAGGGTCTGCTCTTAGCAAGGATGATGAACTACTAGGAGGAGTTGAGCCGCCCTTCTCTCTCTCTCTCTCTCTCTCTCTCTTTGTTGCTTGATGATCCGATCCCCCTCTTCCTGGGGTGGCTAGTCCTATTTATAGGCAAAGGCCCTGGGCCTCTTCCCAAATATTGAGCGGGAAGGGCGCCAACAATTGGACATTTTGAAGGGGCATGTATGGTACACTTATCCTGACTAAAGTTGGTCCTCGCCTGCCAAAGGCTCTGTGGTGACGCCGTTCTGGGATCCACGATGACCTCCTTCCCACCGTTGGACTGGTCTTGGTCTCGTTGCACCGAAATGGATGCCTTTGCTTGATCCTCTCGCCTGCGCTTGCCCCTTTGTACCAAAGAGGAAAGGGAGACGCTGCGCGGGCTGGCGCCCGCCTGGCACCCTTGGTCGTCATGGCTTGCCTGGTGAGGCCGCGCCTGAGGAAGCTCCGTGTCATCCGCCCCGCGAGGCTTGGCCCCTCGCGAGGGTCTTGAGTCTTGTGTTGATGAAGATGGGCCATGTTGGGCCCCCTTTAAGCCACGCTGCAGGCCGCAGGCAGGCAAGTCTGGGGACCCCCGTTCCCAGAACGTTGACACCAGCGAGAGCGTCGTATTCATTTCCCACTTCCTCCGAGGGCTAGGCTTTTGCCTTGATCCCTTTGTTAGAGGGCTTATGTTCTATTATGGGCTTGATTTCCATGATCTGGCTCCGGATTCCATCCTTCACATCTCATCGTTCATCGTCGTGTGTGAGGCCTTCCTCCGCATCACCCCACACTTTGGCTTATGGCTCAATACCTTCAATGTGAAGCCGAAGATGATCGATGGGCGACACGCAGAATGCAGAGGTGCCATAATAAGCAAAGGCGCCGGTGCTCCATGGCCAAAGGGTCCCTTCCCAGAGATGTCCGACCTATGGCAGCGGGAGTGGTTTTACATCACAGCTCCCCGAAGTACTAAGTGGGTAGCTGCCCCCGCCTTTCGTTCAGGCCCCCCGCCACAACTGGCGTCATGGGTCAACAAGGGGCTGGACTGGGGGCCAGTTAATGACATGCCAACATTGCAGAGTCGCATCCGAGATCTCCTCAAGAGAGATGTCAGCCTTGTCAAGGTAATGCAAGTCATGCTAGTTCGTCGGGTCCTGCCATGTCAACGTCAACCCCTCCGTATGTGGGAGTTCAATCCGGAAGGACCGCGAACTATTCAGCAATTCTTTGGTGTGACGCTCAAATGGATGTATGGATTGTTCTTCGGATCACGAATAACGTGTCCGGACACCACCGAGGATGCGGGTCTAAACATCATTCTGAGAAAATTGCTCTTGGCCAAGACTGGATAAAAAAGGCGAAGATGATCAGGTGTTCGGCCCCCCTTCCCGAAGGCTCGCCAGATGCTGTAATTGCCAGGATGCTCGAGCATGCACCTTATCAAGTGCCATTAGAGGAAGACAAAGGGAGGAATAAAGAAGCCGAAAGCGGGCTTCACGCATTACTCATACGAACCGGGGGAATTAGTGTCTCTGCGAAGGAGGATAATCGGGAAGAAGAATCTGAAATCCCTTCTCCCCAAGGAAGGAAGAGGACCGCCTCTGAAGACTTGGAAACAAAGGTTTCCAAACGAGGCAAGAAAACCTCGCCAGGGGGCCCTGGCCCGGAGGGCATCCTTACCGCACAGTGCCCGCAAGGGGATCAGCCCTCCACCGAGCTGTAAGTGTACGAGAGTACTTTATAGTAAGTATATACTGCTTCATCTCCGAGGATAATGACCGAGACGTATGCCTTGCAGTTCGGATCGTAGCCCTTCTCGACAGAGTTCGTCTTCGGGGGATCTTCTTCCGGAGATGATGGAGAGCGAAACACCTCCCCGTGCCTCCCCGCCTCATGAGGCGGACGACCCTGAGGTGTCGTCACGGAGGATTTCTCCTGATCCACCAAGGCCAGAAGGTAAACCTTCCGCCACCTGAAGTCCAGAGTATTCGACTCCTAAGGAGAGCAACAGAAAGAGTCTGGGACTGTCCGGTGTACGACCGGACGCACTGATGGGTCTTCTGGAGCAAGCGGCTATCTCAGAGGCGCATCGTACTTTAATGGGTATGGTGGTTGAGAGGATTTCATCCGCCAAAAGTGGGTTGCATGAAGCTTTTATGAGCCTGCTAAGAGGCTTTGAGGTACGCAAAGTAATATATATATATATATATATATATATATATATATTGATGGTACCGCACACGCTAGGTGTGCCCTATGAAGATAGTAGCCCCTGAGACTCCGGTTGCTGTCCAAAGGCGGCAAACAGAGGATCATAGTCCCAGGTAATGACCATGCTGCCTTCATGTGCAGGCGGCTGAGGGTCCGGTGGCTGGCCGGACTGGTGAGTTTGCCGAACTGAGGCATCAACTTGATGCGGCAGACGCTAACATCGTGCTTGTAAAAAAGCAGCTTGATGAGGCACAGGGTGTGTATTCTCCGGTGGTAAACAGATATTAAGAGGAGCATGATGCTAGTATCTATAACATGTTGTGACTGCAGATGGAGCTGCCGGCGTGGAGACCCTTCGGGCGGACCTTTCCCGAGCCAAGGAACAAGCCAGGAGAAGTGATGCGGCCGCCTTAAACGCGGTTGAAGAGTTAAGAGCCGAACAGGCTGCTCATCGTTAGAGCGAAGAGAAAATAGCCAAGATGGCTGCTGAGCTGAAGGATGCCGCCGACCGGTATGAGCTTCTTGAAAAGGAAAGCCAAGCGAAAGCGGAGGACCTGAAGAAAGCCATGGAAGCCGCCAAGGAAACCCGCTCTAAAATCAGAGCGGCGAAGGAGGAGCTTCGTCAAGCCGGAAATATCACGGCTGGGAAGCCCTTTTTGTTGCGGACAAAGTTTGGAGATCCGAAGTATGCCCCTCTGGATAAATTATGGACTGTTGCAGACGCATACTTGGACTTGGCAACGAGTGCTACTGATGCAACTGAGTATTTCAAAGATCAAAAAGATCACAAAGTGGAGAAGTTGTTCTGGTCGCAGTTCAGTGCTCCAACACGCCCGCTGCTGTTAAATGAACAAATGGCCGAGTGGGCTGAACTCCATAGATTGTCCAGACTTGCCATGAGGTCTGTCGTGGATCATCTTTGGCCGGAAGGGCCAAGGCCGAATAGTTATTTTGGTTTTGTGCAACGATTGCTTGGTGTTGTGACGCATATCGACGCTGTAAAGAGGTCAGCGTGCATAGAGGGTGCACGGATGGCTCTTGCCCGTGTTAAGACATGCTAGGTAGAGATGGAGACCACCGTTGTTGCAACCCAGTATCTGGCCATAGGCCAGGTCTCGGCCGAGCACTATTTTGAAGAAGTCCCAGAAGGCGCTCGTTTAATAGAGGCTCAGTGCTCGAAGAGTATCATGTTCGAGTGACATGTATCCCTATTGTAAAAACAATGCTATTTTGATTATGAAGGATGTGTTTATACTTTTGCCTAAAAGAATTATGATGCCTCATGTGCGGCCGTTTATGTATATATATATAACCTGAAATTTTGCAGTCGTCGGCTTCAGCCCCCACGCATATAATGCGGGGGTGTTCAGAAAAGCGCGTATTCACACTTGATCCAACGTCCTGGTCCATTAAGGAGGTGATAGTGTGGCGAACAAGGCAATCGGACTATATTGCTTTAACACTTTCACTTAGCCATAGGAGTTTGATAGTGGGGCTACTATATAGCCCTTGGTACTTCCGCGCTTATCCGAATACGGTGCGCATGCGTACATGACCGAGAAACCGGTCCTTCGTTAATGCGGAGGAATCGCGAAGATTCCACTGAGTCCTCGAGTGGTTGACCAGTCTCGCGCTTTATCATGACAGTCAGTTTTCGGCTTTCTCTACTAAGGTGCTCATCCGGATGAACCGGGGCACAATCGCAGTAGTTCTCCCGGTGCCACCTTAGCCGATAGAGCGGAACATAAGGTAGCAAAACACGGGAGCTGGGCAAACCCAACTATTGACCAAAGACATGATTCGAAGCTGATGCATATAAGGCCAGACGTCGAACACTCCCTAAGGTATTCGTACTTTACAACATATACCAGGCTGAGTAACACCCTTGATGATGAACCCTGAATTTCTAGGTACGTGCATTAGTCTGACATGGCGAAATGCCAACAACGCCAGCATCCCTCTCAGTTGTGTTGAGTATCCGGAGGGCGTCAAGCAATAAGAGACAGTAAGAAAGGTTTACACGGGGTCTTAATCTAAAAAGAAACCTTTGAACGGGGCCCTGCTGCATGTCTGCGCATGTGTCTCCGTTGTGCCGTATCCTTAGAGGGTGTAGCACGATTATCATCTGTAAAAGAGAAAAACCCGGGTGAAAGTCTTCGTGCGAAAAATTGGTTATTCTTAATAAACCATTAAAATTCAGTCTAAATAAGGTCAAGCCGAACTATAGTTCTTTTTACATGCGGGAAGCCCCTAGTACCGCCTATCGGGGTATATCCATCGACCCAACCTCAAGTTTATCTAAGCTCTTACAGCTAGTGGTGCGCCGGACTCATCTAGCCGTGTCCGCGGTCTTGACGACCGATCATTTATTCTGGTTGGGGAGGCCGCTCAGTGTTCGGCTGCTAAAGCCGCCACACATTCTTCCGCACGTAAGGAATGCTCTATGTTTCCGCTAACTATAATGATGCCGCGTGGACCGGGCATCTTAAGCTTAAGATAAGCGTAATGCGGTACTGCGTTAAAACGAGCGAAGGACGTTCTTCCGAGTAGTGCTTGATAGCCGCTTCGGAATGGAGCGATGTCGAAGGTTAACTTTTCACTTTGGAAGTTCTCGGGAGAACCGAATACAACCTCTAGTACTAGAGCGCCCATACAGCGGGCCTCTGAGCCTGGTATTACTCCTTTAAAGGTAGTATTACTTTGGCTGATTCTTGTCGGGTCTATCCCCATTTTGCGGACTGTGTCCTGATATATCAGATTAAGACCACTGTCGTCGTCCATAAGGACTCGGGTGACATGGTATCCGTCAATTATTGGGTCTAGCACTAAGGCAGCTGATCCTCCATGTCGGATACTTGTCGGGTGATCCCTGTGATCAAAAGTGATCGGATAGGCCGACCAAGGGTTGAACTTGGGGGTGACGGGCTCTACGGCGCATATGTCTCGGAGTACGCATTTGCTCCTCCGTTTTGATACGTGAATTATGTTCACTGTTTTGACCTCTGGTGGGAATTTTTTCTGTCCCCCAGTGTTTTGCTGGAGAGGCTCATCCTCGTCTTCACTTGGTGTCTCCCCCCTTTGTGTTCGGCGTTTAGCTTGTCGGCTTGCTTGAAGACCCAACATTCTCTGTTGGTGTGATTTGCAGGTTTGTCGGAGGTGCCATGAATCTGACAAAATCTGTCTAGGATCTTGTTTAGGTTGGACGGTCCATCTCTACTGCCTTTGAATGGCTTATTCCATTGACCTGGTCGAGAGCCCCTGAATCCGGTGTTTACCGCCGTGTTGTCTGGGATGTCTTCATTGTGTCAACGCTTACTTTTATTGAGTCATGGTTTTCCATTGCCATCCCTGACTTCGGATGTGCCTGGGTCGCTGGTGCTGCTACGGGCCAGCCAACTGTCTTCGCCCGCGCAGAAGCGGGTCATTAGGCTTGTTAGGGCTGCCATTGTCCTCGGTTTTTCCTGGCCTAGGTGTCTGGCGAGCCATTCGTCCCGGACACTGTGTTTGAAAGCTGCTAAGGCTTCGACGTCCGGGCAGTCGACGATTTGATTCTTCTTAGTGAGAAATCTGTTCCAAAGCTTTCGGGCTGACTCACTGGGCTGTTGAATTATATGACTTAAATCGTCTGCATCCGGAGGTCAGACATAGGTCCCTTGAAAATTAGCCCTAAAAGCATCCTCAAGCTCTTCCCAACTTCCAATTGAGTTTTCAGGGAGGCTTTTCAGCCAGTGCCGAGTTGGTCCCTTCAATTTGAGGGGCAAGTATTTGATGGCGTGGAGATCATCTCCACGAGCCATATGGATATGGAGGATAAAGTCCTCAATCCAGACCCCAGGGTATGTCGTTCCGTCGTATGCCTCTATGTTCATGGGCTTGAATCCCTCTGGAAATTCGTGATCCATCACCTCGTCGGTGAAGCATAGGGGGTGTGCGGCACCCCTGTATTTGGATGTGTCATGGCATGCTGACGGTTGTAGTGTTCTGTTTTGCTTCTGTGCCGGAGCGCGCTTCCTAGATCCGTAGATGGACCTGGTCATACTGGCTTTTTGGTGCAAGTCCTCACATAAATCGTGTTCTGACTTATGTGTGGCATCATTAGCCGCCCTATCGCGGCCACGGGGTGGTCGATCCGGTTGATCGGCCATTTTGTTTTTCGTCTGTATGGGCTCTAGGGCCTCGTCATCGAATTCAGGCAGCAGCTTGCACTTTGGATAGCTCTTTGTGTGGCGGCTGCCACCGTACTTTTCTGCAGTGTCAAGCACCTTGTTCCATCTACTGATGAGTGTATTTTGCGCGGCCTTAAGCCTTTGCTTCTGCTTCTTCAGACTCCTCGTGGTGGCAATAAGCCTTCTATGGAGGTTCTCTTGTTCCAACTGCCTTTCCGGGATGATGTGTGCATCGTCGTCCGGACTATTCTCGTCTCCGGAGACAGGCTGATGATCTTTTCCCCCGGGGTCCCCGTGATTGGACAGCGGCTCCGTACTATGTTCGCCGTCTGCTGGCTCATCCTGCTCTGTCGCTGGGTCCATGTGGTCCTCGTTTCCTCTGGAGTCGACCAGGGTATTATTCTTTCGTGAGTTGTTATCGTTGTTTTTGCCGAGGCAGGATTTGGAGCAGTGCCTACGTCGTCGCTTTGGTTGCTTCTCGAGGGGGTTATCCTTCGCTGCATCCTCCCATTCCTCGTCATTATCTTCTTTGGGTGTATCCACCATGTATATATCGTGTGATGAAGTGGCTGTCCAGCGCCCTGTGGGCGATGGTTCCTGTTCCTCTCCTGCATCGTCGTCCATACCGTCGATGTCTTGGGAGTCGAAATCAAGCATGTCGGTTAAATCATCGACAGTGGCTATTAAGTGGGTGGTGGGTGGGGAACGAATCTCTTTGTCGTCCGCTTCCCACTCAAGCCGGACACAGTTCGGCCAAGGGCCTCCTGACAAGGAGAGATACCTTAATGAGTTTATCACATCGCCCAGGGGCGAGTGCTGAAAGATATCCGCGGAGGAAAACTCCATGATCGGTGCCCAATTAGATTCAGTAGGCACTGACGCAGGCGGTTTGGGGCCCGTGGCCGGGGACGAATCCAATGGTTCGACAACACGGGTCTTGTAGGAGGTAAAGTCAGTGTTCGGCTCCATCTCCACTGAGTGTGCGGCCTCCATGGAAGGGTCCATACACCCGTCCTCGGATGGCGCAATCTACTCCGGATTGAGAGCCGGAGTAGCCGCACAGTCACGACGGCGCACCTGGCATGGGCTCGAATCCGTCGAATATCAAGTCTCCGCGGATGTCGGCAATATAGTTTAAGCTTCCAAACCTGACCTGACGGCCAGGGGCGTAGCTTTCAATCTGCTCCAGATGGCCAAGCGAGTTGGCCCGCAGTCCGAAGCCGCCGAATACAAAGATCTGTCCGGGGGGGAAACCTCACCCTGGATTGCATCGTTGACAATGATCGAAGGAGCCATCAAGCCTTATGGTGACGGCACAGTGGAACTCTCAATGAAAGCACCAATGTCGGTGTCAAAACTGACGGATTTCGGGTAGGGGGTCCCGAACTGTGCGTCTAAGGAGGATGGTAACAGGAGGCGAGGGACACAATGTTTACCCAGGTTCGGGCCCTCTCGATGGAGGTAATACCCTACTTCCAGCTTGATTGATCTTGATGATATGAGTATTACAAGAGTTGATCTACCAGGAGATCGTAGAGGCTAAACCCTAGAAGCTAGCCTATGATTATGATTGTTGTTCTTGTCCTACAGACTAAACCCTCCGGTTTATATAGACACCGGAGGGGGCTAGGGTTACACAGATTCGGTTACAAGGGAGGAGATCTACAGATCCGAATTGCCAAGCTTGCCTTCCACGCCAAGGAGAGTCCCACCCGGACACAGGACGAAGTCTTCAATCTTGTATCTTCATAGTCCAACAGTCCGGCCAAAGCATATAGTCCGGCTGTCCGAGGACCCCCCAATCCAGGACTCCCTCAGTCTCCTTGGGGAAGATCTTCATGACCCGAGGCTGGGGTGAGGTCGCCCGAGTGTGTCGTGCGGAGGGCGCCCTCGCGATTCATTTCGTGTACGACGGCGCTGTTGGGGAACGTAGTAATTTCAAAAAAATTCCTACGCACACGCAAGATCATGGTGATGCATAGCAACGAGAGGGAAGAGTGTTGTCTACGTACCCTCGTAGACCGAAGCGGAAGCGTTGACACAACGTAGAGGAAGTAGTCGTACGTTCTCCTCGCGATCCAACCGATCACAGCACCATTACTCCGGCACCTCCGAGTTCTTGGCACACGTTCAGCTCGATGACGATCCCCGGGCTCCGATCCAGCAAAGCGTCGGGGAAGAGTTCCGTCAGCACGACGGCGTGGTGACGATCTTGATGTGTTACCGGCGCAGGGCTTCGCCTAAGCACTGCAACGATATGACCGAGGTGGAATTTGGTGGAAGGGGGCACCGCACACGGCTAAGGAACGATCCGTAGATCAACTTGTGTGTCTATGGGGTGCCCCCTGCCCCCGTATATAAAGGAGCAAGGGAGGGGATGGCCGGCCTAGGGTTTGGCGCGCCAGGGTGTGGAGTCCTACTAGGTTTCCAAGTCCTAGTAGGAGTCCACCAAGAGGGAAGGAAGGGAGAAGGAATAGGAGGAGAAGGAAAGGTGGCCGGCCCCCTTTTCCCTAGTCCAATTCGGACCAGAGGGAAGGGGGGGCGCAGCAGCCTTTTTCCTCTTCCCACTAAAGCCCATCAAGGCCCATTACTTCTCCCGTAATCCCGTAACTCCCCGATACTCCCGAAAATACCCGGATCACTCAGAACCTTTCCGATGTCCGAATATAGTCGTCCAATATATCGATCTTTACGTCTCGACCATTTCGAGACTCCTCGTCATGTCCCCGATCTCATCCGGGACTCCGAACTCCTTCGGTACATCAAAACTCATAAACTCATAATATAATTGTCATCGAAACCTTAAGCGTGCGGACCCTACGGTTCGAGAACAATGTAGACATGACCGAGACACGTCTCCGGTCAATAACCAATAGCGGGACCTGGATGCCCATATTGGCTCCTACATATTCTACGAAGATCTTTATCGGACAGACCACATAACAACATACGTTGTTCCCTTTGTCATCGGTATGTTACTTGCCCGAGATTCGATCGTCGGTATCCAATACCTAGTTCAATCTCGTTACCGGCAAGTCTCTTTACTCGTTCTGTAATACATCATCTCGCAACTAACTCATTGGTTGCAATGCTTGCAAGGCTTATGTGATGTGCATTACCGAGAAGGCCCTGAGATACCTCTCCGACATTCGGAGTGACAAATCCTAATCTCGAAATATGCCAACCCAATAAATACTTTCGGAGACACCTGTAGAGCACCTTTATAATCACTCAGTTACGTTGTGACGTTTGGTAGCACACAAAGTGTTCCTACGGTAAACGGGAGTTGCATAATCTCATAGTTAAAGGAACATGTATAAGTCATGGATAAAAGCAATAGCAACATACTAAACGATCGGGTGCTATGCTAATGGAATGGTTCATGTCAATCAGATCATTCAACTAATGATGTGATCTCGTTAATCAAATAACAACTCTTTGCTCATGGTTAGGAAACATAACCATCTTTGATTAATGAGATAGTCAAGTAGAGGCATACTAGTGACACTCTGTTTGTCTATGTATTCACACATGTATTATGTTTCCGGTTAATACAATTCTAGCATGAATAATAAACTTTTATCATGATATGTAAGGAAATAAATAATCACTTTATTATTGCCTCTAGGGCATATTTCCTTCAGTCTCCCACTTGCACTAGAGTCAATAATCTAGTTCACATCGCCATGTGATTTATCAGCAATAGTTCACATCGATATGTGACCAACACCCAAAGGGTTTACTAGATTCAGTAATCTAGTTCACATCGCTATGTGATTAACACCCAAAGAGTACTACGGTGTGATCATGTTTTGCTTGTGAGAGAAGTTTAGTCAACGGGTCTGCCACATTCAGATCCGTTATGTATTTTGCAATTTTCTATGTCTACAATGCTCTGCACGGAGCTACTTTAGCTAATTGCTCCCACTTTCAATATGTATCTAGATTGAGACTTAGAGTCATCTAGATTAGTGTCAAAACTTGCATCGACGTAACCTTTTACGACGAACCTTTTTGTCACATCCATAATCGAGAAACATATCCTTATTCCACTAAGGATAATTTTGACCGCTTGTCCAGTGATCTACTCCTAGATCACTATTGTACTCCCTTGCCAAACTCAGTGGTAGGGTATGCAATAGATCTGGTACACAGCATGGCATACTTTATAGAACCTATGGCTGAGGCATAGGGAATGACTTTCATTCTCTTTCTATCTTCTGCCGTGGTCGGGCTTTGAGTCTTACTCAATTTCACACCTTGTAATACAGGCAAGAACTCTTTCTTTGACTGTTCCATTTTGAACTACTTCAAAATCTTTTCAAGGTATGTACTTATTGAAAAACTTATCAAGCGTCTTGATCTATCTCTATAGATCTTGATGCTCAATATGTAAGCAGCTTCACCGAGGTCCTTCTTTGAAAAACTCCTTTCAAATACTCCTTTATGCTTTACAGAATAATTCTACATTATTTCCGATCAATAATATGTCATTTACATATACTTATCAGAAATGCTGTAGTGCTCCCACTCACTTTCTTGTAAATACAGGCTTCACCGCAAGTCTGTATAAAACTATATGCTTTGATCAACTTATCAAAGCGTATATTCCAACTCCGAGATGCTTGCACCAGTCCATAGATGGATCGCTGGAGCTTGCATATTTTGTTAACACCTTCAGGATCGACAAAACCTTCTAGTTGCATCGTATACAACTCTTCTTTAATAAATCCATTAAGGAATGTAGTTTTGTTTATCCATTTGCCGGATTTCATAAAATGCGGCAATTGCTAACATGATTCGGACAGACTTAAGCATAGATACGAGTGAGAAACTCTCATCGTAGTCAACACCTTGAACTTGTCGAAAACCTTTTGCGACAATTCTAGCTTTGTAGATAGTAACACTACTATCAGTGTCCGTCTTCCTCTTCAAGATCCATTTATTTTCTTTGGCTTGCCGATCATCGGGCAAATCCATCAAAGTCCATACTTTGTTCTCATACGTGGATCATATCTCAGATTTCATGGCCTCTAACCATTTCGCGGAATCTGGGCTCATCATCGCTTCCTCATAGTTCGCAAGTTCGTCATGGTCTAGTAACATGACTTCCAGAACAGGATTACCGTACCACTCTGGTGCGGATCTCACTCTAGTTTACTTACGAGATTCGGTAGTAACTTGATCTTGAAGTTACATGATCATCATCATTAGCTTCCTTACTAATTGGTGTAGCAGTCACAAGAACAGATTTCTGTGATGAACTACTTTCCAATAAGGGAGAAGGTACAATTACCTTATCAAGTTTTCTACTTTCCTCCCACTCACTTCTTTTGAGAGAATCTCCTTCTCTAGAAAGGATCCATTCTCAGCAACGAATGTCTTGCCTTCGGATCTGTGATAGAAGGTGTACCCAACAGTCTCCTTTGGGTACCTATGAAGACACATTTCTCCGATTTGGGTTTGAGCTTATCAGGATGAAACTTTTTCACATAAGCATCGTAACCCCAAACTTTAAGAAACGACAACTTTGGTTTCTTGCCAAACCACAGTTTATTTTGTGTCGTCTCAACGGACTTTAGATCGTGCCCCTTTTAACGTGAATGCAGCTGTCTCTAATGCATGATCCCAAAATGATATTGGTAAATCGGTAAGAAACATCATAGTTTGTACTATATCCAATAAAGTACGGTTATGACGTTCGGACACACCATTATGCTGTGGTGTTCCAGGTGGCATGAATTTGTGAAACTATTCCACATTGTTTTAATTGAAGACCAAACTTGTAACTCAAATATTTGTCTCCGCGATCAGATCGTAGAAACCTTATTTTCTTGTCACGATGATTTTCACTTCACTCTAAAATTCTTTGAACTTTTCAAACGTTTCAGACTTATGTTTCATCAAGTAGATATACCCATATCTGCTCAAATCATCTATGAAGGTCAGAAAATAATGATACTTGTCGCGAGCCTTAATATTCATCGGACCATATACATCAGTATGTATGATTTCCAACAAATCTGTTGCTTGCTCCGTTGTTCCGGAGAACGGCGTTTTTAGTCATCTTGCCCAAGAGGCATGGTTCGCAAGCATCAAGTGATTCATAATCAAGTGATTCCAAAATCCCATCAGCATGGAGTTTCTTCATGCGCTTTACACCAATATGACCTAAACGGCAGTGCCACAAATAGGTTGCACTATCATTATTAACTTCGCATCTTTTTGGTTTCAATATCATGAATATGTGTATCACTGCGATCGAGATCCAATGAACTATTTTCATTGGTGTGTATGACCATAGAAGGTTTTATTCATGTAAACAGAACAACAATTGTTCTCTAACTTAAATGAATAACTGTATTGCAATTAACATGATCAAATCATATTCATGCTCAACGCAAACACCAAATAACACTTATTTAGTTTCAACACTAATCCCGAAAGTATAGGGAGTGTGTGATGATGATCATATCAATCTTGGAACCACTTCCAACACACATCGTCACCTTGCCCTTTAACTAGTCTTTGTTCATTCTGCAACTCCCGTTTCGAGTTACTAAATTTTAGCAACTGAACTAGTACCAAATACTAAGGGGTTGCTATGAACACTAGTAAAGTACACATCAATAACATGTATATCAAATATACTTATGTTCACTTTGCCATCCTTCTTATCCGCCAATCACTTGGGGTAGTTCCGCTTCCAGTGACCAGTCCCTTTGCAGTAGAAGCACTTAGTCTCAGGCTTAGGACCATACTTGGGCTTTTTCACTTGAGCAGCAACTTGCTTGCCGTTCTTCTTGAAGTTCCCCTTATTTCCTTTTGCCCTTTTCTTGAAACTGGTGATCTTGTCAACCATCAACACTTGATGTTTTTCTTTGATATCTACCTTCGCTGATTTTAGCATCGCGAAGAGCTTGGGAATATTTTCCGTTATCCCTTGCATATTATAGTTCATCACGAAGTTCTACTAACTTGGTGATGGTGACTAGAGAATTCTGTCAATCACTATCTTATCTGGAAGATTAACTCCCACTTGATTCAAGCGATTGTAGTACCCAGACAATCTGAGCACATGCTCACTAGTTGAGCGATTCTCCTCCATCTTTTAGCTATAGAACTTGTTGGAGACTTCATATCTCTCAACTCGGGTATTTGCTTGAAATATTAACTTCAACTCCTAGAACATCTCATATGCTCCATGACGTTCAAAACGTCTTTGAAGTCCCGATTCTAAGCAGTTAAGCATGGTGCACTAAACTATTAAGTAGTCATCATATTGAGCTAGCAAAACGTTCATAATGTCTGCATCTGCTCCTGCAATAGGTCCGTCACCTAGCGGTGCATCAAGGACATAATTCTTCTGTGCAGCAATGAGGATAAACCTCAGATCACGGATCCAATCCGCATCATTGCTACTAACATTTTTCAACACAATTTTCTCTAGGAACATATCAAAATAAACATAGGGAAGTAACAACGCGAGCTATTGATCTACAACATAGATATGCTAATACTACCAGGACTAAGTTCATGATAAATTAAAGTTCAATTAATCATATTACTTAAGAACTCCCACTTAGATAGACATCCCTCTAATCCTCTAAGTGATCACGTGATCCAAATCAACTAAACCATGTCCGATCATCACGTGAGATGGAGTAGTTTCAATGGTGAACATCACTATGTTGATCATATCTACTATATGATTCACGCTCGACCTTTCGGTCTCCGTGTTCCGAGGCCATATCTGTTATATGCTAGGCTCGTCAAGTTAAACCTGAGTATTCCGTGTGTGCAACTGTTTTGCACCAGTTGTATTTGAACGTAGAGCCTATCACACCCGATCATCACGTGGTGTCTCAGCACGAAGAACTTTCGCAACGGTGCATACTCAGGGAGAACACTTCTTGATAATTTAGTGAGAGATCATCTTATAATGCTACCGTCAATCAAAGCAAGATAAGATGCATAAAAGGATAAACATCACATGCAATCAATATAAGTGATATGATATGGCCATCATCATCTCGTGCTTGTGATCTCCATCTTCGAAGCACCGTCATGATCACCATCGTCACCGGCGCGACACCTTGATCTTCATCGCAGCATCGTTGTCGTCTCGCCAATCTTATGCTTCCACGACTATCACTACCGCTTAGTAATAAAGTAAAGCATTACATCGCGATTGCATTGCATACAATAAAGCGACAACCATATGGCTCCTGCCAGTTGTCGATAACTCGGTTACAAAACATGATCATCTTATACAATAAAATTTAGCATCATGTCTTGACCATATCACATCACAACATGCCCTGCAAAAACAAGTTAGACGTCCTCTACTTTGTTGTTGCAAGTTTTACGTGGCTGCTACGGGCTTAAGCAAGAACTCATCTTACCTACGCATCAAAACCACAACGATAGTTTGTCAAATAGACTCCGTTTTAACCTTCTCAAGGACCGGGCGTAGCCACACTCGGTTCAACTAAAGTTGGAGAGACAGTCTTCCGCAAGCCATCTATGTGCAAAGCACGTCGAGGGAACAGGTCTCGCGTAAGAGTACGCGTAAGGTTGGTCCGGATCGTCTCGTCCAACAATACCGCTGAACCAAAGTATGACATGCTGGTAGGCAGTATGACTTGTATCGTCCACAACTCACTTGTGTTCTACTCGTGCAAATAACATCAAACCATAAAAACCTAGGCTCGGATGCCACTGTTGGGGAACGTAGTAATTTCAAAAAAATTCCTACGCACACGCAAGATCATGGTGATGCATAGCAACGAGAGGGAAGAGTGTTGTCTACGTACCCTCGTAGACCGAAGCGGAAGCGTTGACACAACGTAGAGGAAGTAGTCGTACGTTCTCCTCGCGATCCAACCGATCACAGCACCGTTACTCCGGCACCTCCGAGTTCTTGGCACACGTTCAGCTCGATGACGATCCCCGGGCTCCGATCCAGCAAAGCGTCGGGGAAGAGTTCCGTCAGCACGACGGCGTGGTGACGATCTTGATGTGTTACCGGCGCAGGGCTTCGCCTAAGCACTGCAACGATATGACCGAGGTGGAATTTGGTGGAAGGGGGCACCGCACACGGCTAAGGAACGATCCGTAGATCAACTTGTGTGTCTATGGGGTGCCCCCTGCCCCCGTATATAAAGGAGCAAGGGAGGGGGTGGCCGGCCTAGGGTTTGGCGCGCCAGGGTGTGGAGTCCTACTAGGTTTCCAAGTCCTAGTAGGAGTCCACCAAGAGGGGAGGAAGGGAGAAGGAATAGGAGGAGAAGGAAAGGTGGCCGGCCCCCTTTTCCCTAGTCCAATTCGGACCAGAGGGAAGGGGGGGCGCAGCAGCCTTTTTCCTCTTCCCACTAAAGCCCATCAAGGCCCATTACTTCTCCCGTAATCCCGTAACTCCCCGATACTCCCGAAAATACCCGGATCACTCAGAACCTTTCCGATGTCCGAATATAGTCGTCCAATATATCGATCTTTACGTCTCGACCATTTCGAGACTCCTCGTCATGTCCCCGATCTCATCCAGGACTCCGAACTCCTTCGGTACATCAAAACTCATAAACTCATAATATAACTGTCATCGAAACCTTAAGCGTGCGGACCCTACGGTTCGAGAACAATGTAGACATGACCGAGACACGTCTCCGGTCAATAACCAATAGCGGGACCTGGATGCCCATATTGGCTCCTACATATTCTACGAAGATCTTTATCGGCCAGACCGCATAACAACATACGTTGTTCCCTTTGTCATCGGTATGTTACTTGCCCGAGATTCGATCGTCGGTATCCAATACCTAGTTCAATCTCGTTACCGGCAAGTCTCTTTACTCGTTCCGTAATACATCATCTCGCAACTAACTCATTGGTTGCAATGCTTGCAAGGCTTATGTGATGTGCATTACCGAGAAGGCCCTGAGATACCTCTCCGACATTCGGAGTGACAAATCCTAATCTCGAAATATGCCAACCCAATAAATACTTTCGGAGACACCTGTAGAGCACCTTTATAATCACTCAGTTACGTTGTGACGTTTGGTAGCACACAAAGTGTTCCTACGGTAAACGGGAGTTGCATAATCTCATAGTTAAAGGAACATGTATAAGTCATGGATAAAAGCAATAGCAACATACTAAACGATCGGGTGCTATGCTAATGGAATGGGTCATGTCAATCAGATCATTCAACTAATGATGTGATCTCGTTAATCAAATAACAACTCTTTGCTCATGGTTAGGAAACATAACCATCTTTGATTAATGAGCTAGTCAAGTAGAGGCATACTAGTGACACTCTGTTTGTCTATGTATTCACACATGTATTATGTTTCCGGTTAATACAATTCTAGCATGAATAATAAACTTTTATCATGATATGTAAGGAAATAAATAATCACTTTATTATTGCCTCTAGGGCATATTTCCTTCAGGCGCCTCCGCACTGTTCTTCAAGGTCATCGATGCAGAAGGCCGCCGTCTGGAGTGTTGCCCCAGGTCGGGTCATCAGGCTGGTGCAGCTGGGGCAGGGTCTGCTACCCGCATCACCAACGGATCCTCTGGAAGCCCAGCGACACTTGGGAGTCTAGCTATTCCCCCGAGCTCTATGAGACCCCGAAGATGAGCGACGAAAGCTACGTGCCCCCAAGCTCTCGCCGAGCCCGGAGCAAGGCTGCAGCGTCTGGTCGCCGTCGCCGCTGATCTGGATGAGGTTGGCGCCGGCCTCTGGCGGCCCACTGTTGATGATGGCGTCGTCCACAGGGGCGCGTGTAGATAGGATTCCCTAAGTTCTTGCCTTTTGTTCCCTGCGAGGAATCAAGAAGTGCCCCGTGGGGGTGTGTAAAGGTTTTGTAATGTCTCTTGTCAATATTGCCCTTATTGTGAACTTTTGCGAGCGCGAGTCCTGCTTCAGCTCGGTCTCCCCTTTCCGGCCTTGCAACGACTTGGTGCTCTACACTGATAGGTCCCGGTCCCCAAGCAGGCTACAGTCGTCGCTGGTATGTCAGGTCGCGTGCCGTGGTCAAGGCCAGGAGGTGAGCGGCCCGAGGTCCAGTAAGAGCCCCTGAGGCGCGATGCTCAGGAGGTCCCCTTTAGCGCTCAAGCAGACGTTGAGAGGTAGGAAAGGGCAGTGACGTTGCCGCAGTAGGGCTGTGGCTAGAGCGGTTCCTAGTCCTTAGCGGTTTAGCCAACCTGGGCACGAGACTTATCTTGACGGTCCGGAGTCGGTTCCTTGCAACGCACCAGATTTGGGCATAGGTGTCCGTAGCATAGCTAGGCCAAGTCCATATGAGCCTCTCCCTCTTCTCCGCGCTCTCCTTTGTGCTCTACATCCTCGGGTCCCGGCCCTCGAGCGAGCTCAGCCGCCGCTGGTATGCCAGGTCGCGTGCTGTGGTCAAGGCCAGGGGGTAAGGGCTAGAGAGCCAGTAGGAGCTCCTGAGTCACGATGCTCAGGAGCCCCCTTTCAACGCACAAGCGGATTGCACGGGAGAAGAGAGAGCTCGCAGTGCCGCCTGCCGTCATCCTTAGGAGGTTCCTACAAGCCAGCACAAGGAGAGACACAGTTCGCCATTATGGTTGCCGGTCTGCCACTGATCGCTTTGCCAGAGAATGGGGGCACTGAGGGCCTGGTGAGGTGACGTGCGCGGGGCGTGCAGCGAGCCAGAGCTCGACCGCTCAGGTTTGCCGACATTGCAAGGACGGGCCCGAGCACAAGCGTCGTGCCAGCGTGAGTAGCCCCCGTGGCGAGTGAGAATCAAGCAGGTGATAGTCATAGGTAGATTAAGCATGGAAAGCAAACTGGCTCGAGCAAATGCAGGGAAGATACATGCCACTGGGTCAGGCCCGAGCGGCTTGGGAATGATGCAGCCCCGAGGGCGCTCCTAGCTAAATAAACTTGGAAAATGTCACCTGGTTCTATTGATGAAGGGATGTTGGGGCAGCTGAAGGTACGTCGAGGAGGTACGCGGTGAAGGGGTTGTTCCTCACGAGCCGCCGGGGCCCTGAGCCTCGGGAGGCTCTAGAGGTCCAGGCGGTTCCTTGAGGACTGTCTCCATCTCTGTCAAGACGGCGTGGTGCCTGGCCTCCTGAGTCGCCAGGGCGCGCCACAGGTCGCGCTGATAGGCAGACGCCACGCTCGGCAGGCCAAAAGGCATGCGAACGTAGTTGTGTGGTGGGCCCTCGCAGCGTCCCACGTGCGAAGGCCAGAAGGGCTCCTGAGACGCGGCTCGATTGAGCCCTGGGATGTCAATGCAGACGCGCAGCCCGGCATCCTCGCCTAGATGGGAGGCTACGCCAGGTGAACGGCGATCGCCGCGCATGGCCCTCGCATCTTGCAGCTCCCGGGTGGTCCTGGTAATGAACTCCTGAGTGTTGGGCGCTCCTCGTCTTGTGTCCTCCTGAGGGTGACATGCCACAAAGCACGCCTCCAGATGGTGCCCGAGCGCCTCCCTCGTGATGTTGGCAAGGTCTGAGGCCCTCCAGAAGAGAGCCCCCGAGCCCTGCCCGAGAAGGGCGCCGGGCGCGCTTTCCTATGTGAAAGTGCAACTATCCCTGGGTGGTTTTGGTAATTCCTAACAACACATAGCTCATTGAGCTAACATTATTCCAAGATTAATATTTCAGGAAAAGCTCAATGAATGGCATGGCATGGATGAGGAAAGTGGATCCCTCAAAATTCTAAGGACAAAAGGTTTGGCTCAAGCTTGAAGCTCAAGACTCTACATTTTATATTTTAGTGATCCAAGATCACATTGAGTCTATAGGAAAAGCCAATACTATCAAGGAGGGATGAGGTGTTGCTTAATGGCTTGCTTGCTCAAAATGCTTAGTGATATGCTCCAAAATCCTCAACTACCTTCCCACATCCACATATGACCTAAACCAAAAGTCAAACTCGGCCCCACCGATTCTTTCTATCCGGCGCCACCGAGTTTCAAATGTCATAGCCACTGCCACAAATCCTAGGCAAATCGGTCTTACCGATAGGGATCTCGGTCTCACCGAGATGGGATTGTAATCTCTCTGTTTCCCTTCGTAACATTTCGGTACAACCGAGGTGAGCGATCGGTCCCACCGAGATTGCAATGTAAACTCTCTGTTTCCCTTTTGTAACATTTCGGTCTCACCGAGATGAGCGAATCGGTCCCACCGAGTTTACCTGACCAACTCTCTGGTTAGCTTATTACCAAAATCGGTCCCACCGAGTTTGTGTAATCGGTCACACCGAGATTACGTTATGCCCTAACCCTAACCACATCGGTCCTACCGAGTTGCATCTTACTCCCACCGAAAATCCTAACGGTCACTAGGTTTGCTGAATCGGTCCGACCAAGTTTAACCATTCGGTCCCACCGAGTTTGGCAAATTGTGTGTAACAGTTAGATTTTGTGTGGAGGCTATATATACCCCTCCACCCACTCTTCATACGTGGAGAGAGCCATCAGAACATACCTACACTTCCAATACACATTTTCTGAGAGAGAACCACCTACACTTGTGTTGAGGTCAAGATATTCCATTCCAACCATATGAATCTTGATCTCCAGCCTTCCCCAAGTTGCTTTCCACTCAAATCTTCTTTCCACCAAATCCAAATCCTGTGAGAGAGAGTTGAGTGTTGGGGAGACTATCATTTGAAGCACAAGAGCAAGGAGTTCATCATCAACACACCATTTGTTACTTCTTGGAGAGTGGTGTCTCCTAGATTGGCTAGGTGTCACTTGGGAGCCTCCGACAAGATTGTGGAGTTGAACCAAGGAGTTTGTAAGGGCAAGGAGACCGCCTGCTTCGTGAAGATCTACCGCTAGTGAGGCAAGTCCTTCGTGGGTGACGGCCGTGATGGAATAGACAAGGTTGCTTCTTCGTGGACCCTTCGTGGGTGGAGCCCTCCGTGGACTCGCTCAACCGTTACCCTCCGTGGGTTGAAGTCTCCATCAACGTGGATGTACGATAGCACCATCTATCGGAACCACGGCAAAAACATCCGTGCCTCCATTTGCGTTTGAATCCTCCAAACCCTTCCCTTTACATTCTTGCAAGTTGCATGCTTTACTTTCCGTTGCTCATATACTCTTTTGCATGATTGCTTGAATTGTGTGGAGATTGCTTGACTTGTGCTAAGATAGCTAAAATCTGCCAAGAACTAAAATTGGGAAAAGGCTAGATTTTTATTTGGTCAAGTAGTCTAATCACCCCCCTCTAGACATACTTTCGATCCTACACTATGCGATGGAGGGAGGCGCCCCAGGTGCGGGCGTTGATCCTGACGAGGTTCAACTACCGACGCCACCCTCATGAGGTCCTGCGCGGAGCAGCTGCTTCTTCTTCTTGGGGGTGGCCTCAAGAGGGCGCTCATCCTTGCTGTCGGGGTCACCGATTGCTGCAGCTTGGAAGGCACGCTCGAGTGAGCACACCGCATCTCTTTCTTCACACGGGACCGTGATGGCTCCGCCACTTCCTGGCATCTTGAGAACATTGTAGCCGTGATGGGCCACCGCCATAAACTTGGCCAGGGCTGGATACCTGAGGATGGCATTGTACGACAGATGGATGTGTGCGATGTCGAAGTCGATGAGCTCAGTGCGGTAGTTGTTGCGTTCTCCGAAGGTGACGGGAAGGCGGACCTGCCCGATCGGGGTAGTGGAGTCGTCGGTCACTCCTGAAAAAGGCTTGGTGGGCTGAAGCTGGCCATACGGCACTTGGAGGTTGTCGAACGTGTCGACGGATAGGACGTTGAGCCCTACGCAATCGTCGACGAGGGTCTTGGTGACTTGCACGTTGTTGATGACTGGGGAACAAAGCATCGGGAGGGCACCAGCGGTAGCCGCGCACTTGAGCTGATCTGCCGAGCTGAACTTGATGGCGCACTTGGACCATCTGAGCGGGCGCGTGGCCTCGAGCTTGGGGAGGACTGCATTCACTTCACGAGAAAACTGTTTGAAGATACACTATGAGGCTGGGGCTTGAGCTGCGCCCAAGATGCAAGCGATAGCACGCGGCTCCTGGAAGCCCCCAGCCCCCTCGTCTTGATGGTGGTCGTCATTCCTTCTTGGTGGTGGCGGCAGTGGAGGAAGACCAGCGTTGCCTTGAGGACGATCCTCACAAGGCTGGTCCCTCCAGGCACCCTCGCGAGGCTGATCCTGCCAGCAGTCCTCACGAGGCCGGTCGCGCCACTCCTGGCGCAGGCCACGGTCATCCCAGCATCCGCCACCACGTCCTCCTCCTCGGCCGTAGCCCCGGTCGTTGCGCTCGGGGCATCGACCGAAGCGTCCTTCTCGAATGGCTATGAGCTCTTGACAGTCGATGGTGTTGTGGCTATGCAGGTTATGGAAGGCGCAGAACGGTCGGCTGCTCTTGGATGACTCGTGCTGGTCTCTACCGCGCTTGGTGTCCGGCTCCGCCGCATGCATGGCTGCTCCCTTGCGCTTCACGTCCTTGGTCTTGGCTTTCTTCTCCTCCGGGTCCGCAGCCGGGAGCTCGAGGAGGGAGATGCGCCCCTCCTCGGCTCTTGCGCACTTGGTCGCCAGGTTAAACAACTCCAGAGACGTGCACAACTCCTCATGGATGGTGAGCTCCTCCTTCATCTTGACATCACGGACGCCATCAGAGAATGCGGAGATGATGGCCTTGTCCGTCACCTTGGGGATCTTGAGGCGAACGTTTGTTGAAGCGCTGGATGTACTTCTGGAGGGTCTCTCCTGATTGTTGCTTGACGCGACATAGGTCACCCGCGGCTGGTGGGTGGTCGCGAGTGCCCTGGAAGTTGGCGACGAAGCGGTCGCGCATCTCGTTCTAGGAGGAGATCGAGCCTGGAGGCAGGTTCAGGAGCCAGGAGCGGGCACCATCCTTGAGAGCCATGGGGAACCAGTTCGCCATGACTTTCTCGTCGCGGTTGGCCACCTCGATGCTCAGCTCGTAGAGCTGCAAGAACTCCGCAGGGTTGGGGGTGCCGTCGTAGCGACGAGGCAGATCCGGCTTGAACTTGCCCGGCCAAGCGACGCTACGCAGCTCGGGGGTGAAGGCGCGGCAGCCGGCCGTGGTCACCCGGGCCCGTCTTGGAGGTGGATCTTGGTCTTGGCGCCCACGCACCGCCACGGCAAGCAGCGCGGGGCCCTGCCGCAGCAAGCGATCCTGACGTGGTGGTGCACGGAGTGGTGGAGCGTTCTCTTGTGGTTGAGGGACTTCTTGATAGCTTCTTTCTTCACGCACGGGCACCACATGCGGTGGGTCGGGCCGTGGAGCCGCGCGCCTTGGTGCCAGGGCGCCGTCTTGGTGCAGAGGTGGTGGAGGTGCTCCGTGAGCTATGCCGCCTGTGGCTGGCGGAGGGCGTGGCAGCGAGAGGGACGGCGTAGGGGAGCCCCCTGCGGCGCTGACAAGCTCAGCGATGCGGTCGAGCCAGTCCTCGTAGAGGTCGTCGACTGGGCAGTAGCGCAGGAGCTCGTGCGCCATGAGGAGCGCGACCCGTTCGCCCGTGGGAGCGCGACGAGCGTGAGACGACGAACCAGCGGGATTCAGCGACGGAGTGGCGGTGCGGCCGTCCTGTCGCACCGAGGGGTGCAACGAGGATGCTTTCTGCTTGTTCCCCGTCGGGCCGGTGGCGGCATTGGCGGCAGGTGACGGAGAACGAGGGAGTGGCCCGCCAACGGGAGCCGTCTGAGCAACGCACGTGGCGAGGGCAGCCCGGCGCTCGGCGCGAGCGTGGCGTGCGTCCGCCATGGAGACGATGAAGCAACGGGACATGGAGCGACAGAAGGGAAGCCTCGGCGCGCCCCTACCTGGCGCGCCAAATGTCAGATCACGGGTTCCGGCAAAACCCTCAAGGTTCGAACACTCGGGTGCGCACGAAGATCTTCCCCTACCGATCCACGTCCTAGCTTTGCTAAGATCTCAAGGACTAACTCGACGAACTCGCAACACAAAGGACACAAGATTTATACTGGTTCGGGCCACTGTTGTGGTGTAATACCCTACTCAAGTGTGGTGGTGGTGGATTGCCTCTCGGGTTGAAGATGAACAGTACAAGGGGAAGAACAGCCTCCTGAGGTTGAGGTGTTCTTGTGCTTGGTGGGTGTGAGGATGGGATGGATCGAGTCCAAGATCAGATGATCTCTCTCTCTCTCTCTCTCTCTCTCTCTCTCTCTCTCTCTGCCCCCTACTGTGGTGGCTAATCCTATTTATATAGGCCCTAGTCCTCTCCCCAAATATTGAGTGGGAAGGGAGCCAAAAATGGCCAATTTGAAAGGGAACGGCTAGTACAGCTTATCCTGACAAAAGCAGTCTTCGCCTGCAAAAGGCTCTGGTGGTGACGCCGCCTTGGGTCCATGGTGACCTCCGTCTTCCCGTCCCACTGGTCTTGGTCTCGTTGCACTGATATGGAAACCTTTGTTTGATGCCTCGGTACTCCGCGCCTGCGCTTGCCTCCTTAGCACCAAAGAGGAACAAGGACACTGTGCGTGCTGGCGCCCACCTGGCGCCCGCCTGGTCTCGGTCATCATGGCTCACGTCATGAGAACCTCGCGAGGTTTGCCTTGCCTTGATCTCTCCGCCCCTCGCAAGCCAACCTGGTGAGGCCGCTCCCGAGGAGGTCTTGCATCGTCCGCCTCGCGAGGCTTGACCCCTCGTGAGGGTCTTGAGTGCTTGTTGGTGAAGATGGGCCGTACGGGCCTGCTCGCAGAGCCACGCCATGGGCCGCAGGCAGGCAAGTCTGGGGACCCCCGTTCCCAGAACACCGACAAAGTCAAGTAATACTCTTTTCTCATAATTTGGATTTATTCCTTAGTTTAAGTATGCCATATCTGTATTAGCCCCTGAGACTCTGCAAGGTTTGCAAAGAAAACCTGCGGAGGATCCCATTCTACAGGCCATAATTTGAAATGGTCTGAATTTTTAATGTCGCAGGCATCTTCTCTGGCCGCAACTGCTAATGCTACATCGCTAGAGGAGATGGATCGGAAGCTCAAGCGTTACGATAAAGAGCTTGACCTTGTCAACAAACGGCTTGACGAGGCGCAAGGTAAGCCCTTTGATAAGATGTGTAATTGCTTGATGCCGGGTATTGACAATCCGGAGTGTGTGCTAATCTTTTATTGTGATGATATTGCAGCTGCCTCTGCCAAAGTCGAGGGCTTGAGGGAGGCCTTGAAGAAAGACAAGGCAGAGGCGGCCGCCAAGAAGACAGCCACTGACAACGCGGTGGCCGAGCTCGAGAAGGCCAAGATTGCTGGTGAGCAGCACGAGGATCGAGTAACCGAGGTGCAATTGGAGCTCCAGGATGCCGTCAAGAAGCTTGAGGTCCTTGAGAAGGAGCAGGGGGAGCGATCCTCCGAGCTGTCCAAGGCGGAGAAGGAGCTCCAGGAGGCAAGGACCAAAGCGCGAGGATTCTGAGAAGAGATCCGCCAAGTCGGGCAAATTGCAAATGTTAAGAAATACTTATAGCAGAGTGTGTTCGGAGGCAACAGTTTTGCCCTGCTGACGCGGGTTTGGCGCTCCGCAGGCGTCTTCGCCAAGCTTTTGAAGAATGTGGCGGCCGTCGTGGAGCATTATGCCGCTCACGAGGAGGACTCCGAGAAGTGGCTGTTCTGGTCACAGTCTCCGGCCTCCGAGCATCCTCCCTGCCTCAGCAACCAGATGAAACGGCTGATGAAGCTGCATCGGATGTCCGAACTGGAGCTGAAGGACCACTGTGTCCAGTTGTGGCCGACCAAGCCGATTCCGGAGACCTACTTCGGTTTAGTGCAGAAGCTGCAGGACACGCCGCTCCTTGTTGACGCCATGAAGCGGTCGACATGCCTCGAGGGAGCTAGGCTGGCGTTTGCGAAGACCATGGTACATTGGCTGACGATTAATCCGATGGACATGGCCACTGGTCCTCCGCCGAAGGGAAAAGAACATCGTCGTCCAGAGTTGTATTTTACACAGGTGATGAATGGCACGCAGGCGATAGAGAGCCAGTGTTCTAAGGATGAAATCATTGAGTGACTGTATTAAGTTTATCATATGGACCTTGTGCTTTATAATGCAGTCTCTAGATTTTATTTTGTCATGGTTTAAATTTGACTCCTCTGAGGCCGTATGTTTATTCTGAAAGTTCCTGGTCATCGGCTTCAGCCCCTAGGTGAATATCACAAGGGGTGTTTCATCGTCGCACTGTTACCCTTAGCCAACGTCTTGGTACCCGAAGGCGGTAGTGCGGGAGAGAAACTAGGCAATCAGACTATTCGGTTTTATTGCTTTCACTTAGCCATAGGAGCTTGATGGTGGGAGTTAAGGACTAATCCCCAATGCTTTGTGATGTACTTGGGAGCTGAGGACTTCCCCTTCCAATCACGTAGTTAGTGCTAAGACCAACCCTTCATGTGACACGTTGAAATCGCCAACAATATTTGGAGTCAAAACCTCGTCATCGGATCGCTGGCCAGTTCCCTCTTGCTATGACGGCCAGTTTTCGGCTTTCTCCTCCTGGGGTGCTTTGTTGGGCTAGCCAGAAGCACAATCGTAGGGGTTCTCCCTTTACCCTCTTAGTCAAACATATGGAACATAAGGGGTAAACACAGGAGCCGGGCAACCCAACTATTGACCCAAGACATAGTTCGGAACTAATGCATATAGTGCAATATCTGAGACGCCGAACAGTCTGCGGAAAGCGGTGTCGGACTTGGTACGAGGAGCTGATGAGGAATCAAGCTCTTCGAGGGTGAATTGCATCATCATGCCGGGCTGTTCGAAGAGCGAGAGGGGGATCGGAAAGGGGGGAGGCAATCGCAAGGTGCGGATATCTGAACACCATAATGTGTGTGTTTTTATTTCTCATAGGCTCAAAATGTCTAACCGTACAATTCGAACTGCAAAGACATTTATTAAAAAGGAAGAAAAGTTTTACAGAGTAAAGGTTTATGCAGGGCCTTGATGCGTGAGTCGAAGCCTCAACTGTGCCCTGCTGCACGTCTGCGCCTTTGCTTTTGAGAGGTGGGGGTTGTGACCTTCAATAAAACCTTGAGGGGGGAGGGGTCCTGCCGATGGAGCTTAATGCTGGGGGGTCCAGAATTGACCCCCGTATCGTCCAAAGACAAGGTGGCTCTGAAGTTCGGGTTAGCCAAACATGTGGTGCAGATCTATTGACGTAGGCCTCATGGCTGCCCATGGTATTTTGAGTGTGAAATTGTGCTGACGAGGCACGTGGAGCGCGAAGATTTTGGGTGTGCCATGGGGCGCGCATCCCTATTTGCGATGAATGCACGTGGGTTCCCATGCTGGGGAACGGGTTTGGACCTGTTTGCTATTGTCGCTGGCCTTTATGGCGGGCCGGGATCGGGACCTGTACGGGCCGGTTGTTTGTTCAGCCGCTAGGGCGGCAGTGTGCTCTTCGGTCCGAAGTGAGCGTTCTATTTTGCCATTGATGGTTATGACGCTTGAAGGTCCGGGCATCTTCAACTTGAGGTACGCGTAGTGCGGAATGGCATTGAATTTAGCGAACGCCATTCGGCCGAGGAGGGAGTCATAGGCGCTGTGAAAAGGTGCAATATCAAAGATCAAGTCCTTGCTTTGGAAGTTGTCGGGGGAGCCGAACACGACTTCAAGCGTTATTGTGCCCGTGTAGCGGGCCTCAACTCCCGGAATGACCCCCTTGAAGGTGGTGTGACTGGGTTTGATCCTTGACGGGTCGATCCCCATCTTCATCATTGTGTCTTCGTATATCAGATTTAGGCTATTGCCTCCGTCCATGAGGACCCTGGTGAGGTGGAATCCGTCGATGATGGGTCGAGCACTAAGGCTGCAGACCCTCCATGGCGTATGCTAGTCGGGTGATCCATGCAATCGAAAGTGATCGGGCAGACTAACCATGGGTTAAACTTTGGCACTACGGGCTCGACGGCATATACGTCTCGCAGCGCTCGCCTCCTCTCCTTCTTCTGTATGTGGGTTGCATAGATCATGTTCACAGTCTTAACCTCATAAGGGAAGGGTTTCTGGCCTCCACCATTCGGCCTGCGGGGCTCATCACCGTCCTCGCTTCATGGGCTTTTGCCCAGTGGTGGAGCTAGCTCGGCCGGAGAGCCGGGGCAAAGTACACTACACTCTTGTCTATTGGTTGGTTGCCCTATAAAATGATGGCTATCTCTCCATTTGCTACTATTGTTTAAACTAGAATCAATGGCAGAGCCCGGGCAGCTGCCCAAGCTAGCCGGGAGGTGGCTCCGCCACTGCTTTTGCCCGAGTCTTCAGCTGTGAGCTTGCCGGCCTGTTTGATCACCCAGCAGTTACGGTTGGAGTGGTTGGCGGGCTTCTCTGGTGTGCCATGGATCTGGCAGGGCCTGTCCAGAATTGTGTCTAGTCTGGACGGGCCGTCGCCATTGCGCTTAGGGGCCTTCTTTCGTGGTCCGGACTTCGGATTTCAGAACCCGACATTTACTACCATATTCTCGCCCTCGCCGTCGTTGTAGCGATGTTTACTCTTGCTGCGTCGCGGCTTCCGTTTTCGTCCCGAACCTCGGAGGTGCCGGGTGTGTCGGGGTTGGTGTTTTTGCGAGCGAGCCAACTGTCTTCGCATGCGCAAAAGCGACACATGAGAGAAGTAAGGGCTGCCATAGTTCTTGGTTTGTCCTGGCCAAGCTGCCTTATGAGCCATTCGTCCATGACATTGTGCTTGAAAGCGGCCAGGGCTTCGGCATCTGGGCAGTCGACAATCTGGTTCTTCTTGGTCAGGAATCAATTCCAAAATTGTCGGGCAGATTCTCCGGTTTGTTGTGTGATGCGATTTAGGTCGTCAGCGTCCAGAGGCCGGACATAGGTGCCCTGAAAGTTTGCTCGAAAGGCATCCTCAAGCTCTTCCAAGCAGCCTATAGAGTCTTCGGGAAGGCTATTCAACCAGTGTTGAGCTGGTCCTTTAAGCTTTAGTGGCAGATATTTGATGGCATGGAGGTCATCTCCTCGCGCCATGTGAATGTGGAGGAGGAAATCCTCTATCCATACGGCCGGTTTGTGGTTCCGTCGTATGGTTCGATGTACACAGTCTTGAAGCCTTTTGGGAATTGGTGTTGCATTACTCTCTCTGTGAAATACAGGGGCTGTGCGGCGCCCCGAATACGAGCTACATCGCGTCGGAGGTCTTCGGCCATCCGAGTCCGCTGCTGCTCCTAGAGTCTGTCATTTCGGTTCAGCCAATCGTAATATCCTTCCCGATGAGTGGGTGGGTCTTCTCTGGGTTCGTAGATGGAACGGCCTTCTCGAGTGTCTAGGTCATGGCGGAGGTCATATTCATAGGCCGGCCACACTTGATCCTTGTCGTGACGGCGAGGTGGGGCGGCGGGGTGCTCGGCCTCGTCAGCTTCTCTGTCCCACCCTCTAGGGGGGAGGTCCGGCTGTTCGGCGCGTGTGTATGTCAGACGTGTTGGCTCTACGGCCTCGTCGTCAAACTGCGGCAGCAATCTTCGCTTGGGATAGCTTTTGATTGGCTGTTCACGACCGTACCCTTCTTCGGCGGCTAGGACCTTGGTCCGTCGATTGTTGAGGGTGTCATGTTCGTCCTTGATTTTGCGCTTTTGTTTCTTCAGGCTGCGGGCGATGGCTAGAAGCCTTTGCTTGAACCGTCCGTGCTCCAGCGGGTCTTTGGGGATGATGAAATTGTCATCCCCGAGACCGGCCTCCTCTTTAGAGGGTGGGAGGTAGTTGCTATCTTGGGATTCATTGTGGTTTTCTGGGTTGAGCGGGGTCCTCCTGCCTCGCGGGGTCATCCTGATGATGTTCGTTGGCTGCGGCTCTGGCGAGGTCGTCCGTATTATTCATGGTGTCGTTCTCCACAGAGTCCATGTTGCTCGCGTGGCTTCGACGTGGCTTTGATCGACGGCGATGTCTTCATCGTTTGGGCGGCTCATCTCTGGGCTTATTTCGGTCCTGATTGGGAGTGCCCTCGTCGTCCTTGGGGGTGTCCACCAAGTAAATATCATAGGTGGACGTGGCCGACCAGCCGCCGGTGACGGGGGGGGGGCAACACCGGTACTAGCCGTGGCTCCGCTATCCTCGTCCATGTATTCTGCGTTTTCCGAATTATAATCTAGCATGTCGGTTAAATCTTCGACAGTGGCTACCAAGTGGGTGGTGGGTGGGACATAAAATTCCCTATGGTACGCCTCGAAAGGTTGATGATTATGGGCTGAGGGAAGGTCCTCCTGGATGGTCATTTTCTGGATTCGGTCCAGTGCCTTGTTTAACAGAGCGAGGGTCACCGAATTCGAAGGCTCTAGGCCAAATTCTGTCGTAATGGGGTGGGGGCAGTCTATGCTCTGGCCGGCCCTTGGTCCCCACAGGCCGAGCTAAGCTCGGGGTATGGTGTCGGATCCTTGAGGGGGTCCGGATTGTCCCCAGAGATTAGGGACGGGCCTTGGTTTTCGCATGGAGTTTCCACGCCGTGATTCGGGATCGAGTCGCTTCGGGACGGGGATGACCCCTGGCCATCGATTGCGGGCTCGTCGTAAGGGCTCAAGGCCAGAGGAGCATTGTGATGGGAAGGTCCGGTCGAGATTAACTCTTGGCTCCCGCCTCCTTATTCTGCCTCGAAGGGCGAGGGTAGGCCCTTCGCAGACATGATGGGTTCGGCCGAAGGTGGAGTCTAGCCCCTGCTTGAAGCGGAGCCCTCCTGGCTCGAAGCTGATCGGAGGGCTCGGGCCGGTCTATAGACTAGATCGGAGGGGGACTCTAGAGTGGGCACGGTGAGGCCTGCGAGGGTGTGGGATGGGCAGTGATTCCGGTAAAGACTAGATCGCCCGTGTGCCCGCAACATATTCTAGATTACTGAATTGAATTTGGTGTTCAGGAGCGAAGTTGTCAATCTAATCCAAACAACCAGTCGGGTCGGCATGCAACACGATGCTGCCGAACGCAAAGTGTTGACCGGGGATGAAGAAGTCCCCGGATTTGATGCCTTCTACGATCAGGCGAGCCATCGATCCTTTGGGCGACCCCAAAGCGGAACTCTCAATGAAAGCACCAATGTCGATGTCAAAACCGGTAGACCTCCAGGTAGGGGGTGCCGAGCTATGGATCTGGGATTGATGGGGAACAAGGGACGATGAACACGGTGTTTACCCAGGTTCGGGCCCTCTCAAAGAGGTAATACCCTATGTCCTGCTTGATTGTATTGGATGTATAGTATGGTTACAGAGTAAATCAACCTCAAGATCAGCATGAGCTAAACCCTAAGGCGATGAGATGATATACGAAGCTCCCTCCCTAAAGACTACAACCCTCGGCTTATATAGACACCGGTAGGGTTAGGGTTACCGAAGATAGATTACAATAAGGGGCAAAGAGATCCTGCCTATCCTTGACTTGGAGGGCACACCACGGCTACCTAGATCTTCTGTTGTTATGCGGCTCCACTAGTTCGACCCATATTTGATGGGCCGACTCCCTGAGGACCCCTTAATCCATAACTCCCTCATTTGTCCTCAAGCGAAAAACCTATATCGAAAAACATGTCCACATGCTTAGAGAGAGAGGTGTCGATAAAAACAAAATACAGACATAGAAGCATCATGCTTATTATCATAACAACAACAAACTTTAACATAAAACTTTATCATACAACTTTTATCATATAACTTCTCATGAACAAGTAACAATTCATCACAACCTTGAAGTATAAAGCATAAACTCTATTGAAAACCAACAAACTATGTTCTCAGTCAACTTTGCAACTACAATTCATCATATTTTCAGGAAGGGTCGTGTATCGGAGCCTTTTGGAAAGTCCACATACTCAACTATCATTTAACTTTCTATGATTGCTAACACTCACAACGTACCCATGAGAAGAAAGTTTCAACCGAACACAAAGAAAGATAGGGGCTTATAGTTTTTGCCTCCCAACGTATTCACCTCAGTGGTGATGTCAACAATAATCACTCATGCTCACTCATATCTAACTGGATATATGTGCCTAGATCTTTCCTCACCACACATGATGCTTGCAAAAAGAGAAAATAAAAAAGGAATAGGGAAGAATACTTTGACTCTCGCATAAAAGTAAATACATAAAATTAAAAGATATGCTCTTCGCAGAGGGAAGCAGAGGTTGCCATGCGCTTTTTGTTTGTATGCCAAATCTCTTAATGCAGAAGAACGTCACGTTATATCTTTTGACAGAAAGACTGTAAGGGAACCCCCTACAGTATAATTGGTGCAACAAACCCAAATTGCAAGTACCATGCCTTGAACCTGGGTGGGTGGGAAGGCATCAGCCCCTTCCCGCCACTAGGCCATGCCTTAGTCTGCAACGTCACGTTATATTGCCCCTTATGATAGCAACCTTTATTATGCAGTCCGTCGTTTTTATTACTTTGCCATCACAAGTTCGTACAACGCTCAATTTTCCTTTACACTAAATGATCCAACACATTTAGAAGCAATTTTATTGCCTTATTGGACCGATGACAACTTACTTGAAGGATCTTACTCAATCCATAGGTAGGTATGGTGGACTCTCAAAATAAGTTTTTTGGGTTTAAGGGTTTTTGGATGCACAAGTAGTATCTCTACTTAGTGCGTAGTTTTCGGCTAGCAAAGATATTGAGCAAGCACCACATGTTGAAGGATCTATAACGAGGAGACCGGTATACTGAGCATGAGAATGACTCAAGAGGATACCGATATATCTCATCTCGGGTTTTGTAAAGTATCGTGAAGCAAAGGGAATAACACATGATAACCAAAGGTTCACTCGAATGACATTTATGTACTCATAGGGATCGATATGGACATCCACGGTCCCGCTACCGGTCATTGAATGAAAGGGGTTTTTGTTCATGTTTATATTTTACCGAACATACAGGGTTACAACATTAAGGTAATCATGATATGTTGAGTGTTAGTAGGACGGGAATAATGATAATGAAAGTGCGTTATATCGACTAGAGGGGGGGTGAATAGGCGATTTTTATGAATTCTTCACTAAGGAATTTCAGGGTGAGGAAATTCCTAAGTGAAGAACTACTTGTAGCAGAATAAGTACTCAGATGCAAACATAACAGGACACAAGAATGGTCATCATAATGAAATGAAGACAAGCACAGAGTACAGAAAGCGTAAATACAGGATAACACAGGATGAAGACAAACCGACTGAAGAAATTGAACTGAGCAAATTGAGAAAGTCTTCAGTCAAAGTCTTCAAACAGATATGAACAAGCACACAACAACTGTAATGAGGAAATGAAAGAGTTGAGGAAATAGAACCAGTAGGCTTGGTGAAGACAATGATTTGGTAGACCAGTTCCAACTGTTGTGACAGTTGTATGTCTGGTTGGAGCGTCTAGGTATTTAAACATGAGGACACACAGTCCTCACCGTATTCTCCTTGAGCTAAGATCACACAGACCTTGCCCAATCACTCGTGGTAAGTCTTCAGGTGACTTCCAAACCTTCACAAACTCGGTCACTCGGCGATACATAATTTCCTCTTGGATGCTCTAGACCATGATGCCTAACCGTCTGGAAGATGCACATTCTTCAAAGGTAACAAGCGTCGGAACCACGCAGGATCAATCTCTTCAGTGATGTTTAATCACTTTGGGTTTGTAGGTGTTTGGGTTTGGGTTTCCTCACTTGATGATTTTATCTCAAAGTCCTCGGAGGATGGGATGCTCTCAAATGACAAGTGTCAGTTTCTCTCGGAGCAGCCAACCAGCTAGTGGTTGTAGGGGGCGGCTATTTATAGCCTAGGGAGCAGCCCGACATGATAAGACATAAATGCCCTTCATTGACATGACCGTTAGGTGGGTAGATATTTTGGGACAGCTAGCGCGTAGCACAAAACGGTCGGATATTTGAGGTTCAATTTCCTTAGGGCTATCATGTACCTCACTGTGTAGGCAATCCGCACTGGCGAATTCCTAACTCCTTAGTCAGAAAAAATTCCTCAGCGACCAGAAGAACTTCATCTCTGTCACTGAAGAAATTGACTAAACTATATGAGATTTCCAATGGCTTCACTCGAAGGGATTGGTAGGTTTAGGATTTTGAGTTGAGCATCACTTGGAAATTGTTCCTTAGTATTTCCTCGACCCCCTTTAACAGTACGGTGTTTCCTATGACTCAAGAAAGAGAAAATGAAACTACGAAAACAAAAGTCTTCATGCTTCATGCTCCTTGAATGAATACCAAGTCCTCAAGGTCACACCAATTTCTTCACTTTCAAAGTCTTCAGGGAGTCTTCAGAAATCCAAAGTCTTCAATCGAAGAACTTCATTTTTAGGAGTCGAATTTCTCTGTAAATATCAAACTCCTCATAGACTTATAGACCTGTGTGCACTCACAAACACATTAGTTTCTTAACCTATAAGTCTTCAATACACCAAAATCACTAAGGGGCACTAGATGCACTTACAATCTCCCCCTTTTTGGTGATTGATGACAATATAGGTTAAGTTTTCAACGGGGATAAAACATATGAAGTGTAACTACTAATATTGAGGAATTTGATTGCAAGATATAGAAGAACTCCCCCTGAAGATGTGCATCGTGAGGAATTTGCTTTTGACACGATGCACACTTGAAGAGTAGAATCATGGAGATCTCCCCCTATATCTTGTAATTCATACACGCATTTGACATATAATATGAAGAATTTGAAATGCATGATGAAATATGGTGACTGATGTAATTCATCATGCGTGCATTAACATATATGAGGAATAAGCATGCAGAAGAACACATCAAAAGTATCACACCACCATCGGGTTTAAGTTTACAACTCGATCCAACAAAGTCATCAAAAGAACGAGAGTTGTAACTTAGCAAAAAACGCCCATATATGTAGAGCCGCTTGAAGACTAACTCAAATTTCTCCCCCTCTATCATCGAATGACCAAAAGGATCAAAAAATGAGGACTAACGCCCCTGAAGAATATCAAGTTGATGGAGGACCGCCAGCGTTGTTGGGGTCGGTTGTTCAAGTAGGGCCTGCCGCAGTGTCGTCCAAGTCTTCATGATCATCGGTTTCGCGTGATGAAGAATATGAGCTGGCTACCAAGGAAGGAACATTGACCTTCTTGAATTTCTTCGGTGGAGGAGCAGACCAGTCAAAATCTTCCTTGAGACCCATTTGCTTCAGATCTTCTTCACCATATAGATGTGACAGAATAGCCCAGGTGCGACCGAAGACTTCACGGAGGTAGAAATGGTTTTTCTTCACTGCATTGTGCGTAGCAGTCATGTTGTGAAGAATAGAACCAAACTGACGCTTAACCAATTTATGGTTTCGATCCACCTTCTGGTGAAGACTGAGGAGAAGCTCACGGTCAGTCATCATTCTTGGAGTTGTGCCTTGAGGATTTGGCTTGGATGCATTTGCAGCAGAATCATGAGTGGTAGAGTCATCATTGGTTGAATAAGATGCAGCTTTGCGAAACTGACCATCCAATGGATGATTTCCTTCATCAATAATAGCAGCGGCCTTGCCCTTTTCATCAGTTGAGGAAAATGTCCGCTTGAGGACTTCAATTGGGGGCAAGTAGCTGAGGTGATTCTGAAAATCAGCCTTATAGTTGAGTGAAGACCTTATTCTGAGGAATCTCATAATCCAGGGTGCGCAAGGCTTCAACTCAAACAGAGAGAGTGCAACATTTGCCAGAGTCGTCATGAAGAAATCGTGATAATTGACAGGAATGCCATGTATGATGTTGAATAGCAGATTCTTCATGATGCCAACAATTTCCTCATCTGGCGAGTCGTGGCCTTTGATTGGACTCATAGTCTTTGTTAGAATGCGATAGATTGTTCTTGGTACATACAACAATTCCTTCACAAGGAATTTGGTCCTTGGGGCTTGACCGGGCTTCAGAGGCTTCATTAGCACTTGCATGTAATGGGTTGTGAGCTCAGGCTCTTGGTACAGACAACGAGCACCTTCAAGGGGAGGACTGATTGGCAGGGCATGAAGTAATTCATAGGCCGGTGCTTTGTAATGAGTATTTTCGGTCATCCAGTCCAACACCCAAGAGTTGATATCATCAGCATCGCCTGTGATGTGCAGGGTTGCATAGAATTGAAGAATAAGTTCTTCATTCCAATCGCAAATATCCATGCAGAAGTTGAGCAGTCCTGCATCATGAAGCACACTGAGGACTGGGGTGAAGCAAGGCGGTGATTCCATGTCCATGTGAGGAATATGCTCATGGTTGAAGACTTTGTCCTTGTTGAAGAGCAGTGAAGAATAAAAATTTGCTTGGCTGGCAGTCCAGAAGCGCTTCCTTCTAAGACGAGTAGAGTCATATGGGTTGTAGTCACTGAAGAAAACATGCTCGCCGAAGAAGTCATCAGCCTTGAATTTCTGCTTCTTCGAGAAGGGATCCTTTGGCTTGGGCTGAGGAGTATCGGTCAATTGCATCACCACCTCAGGAATCGCAGTCTTAGGATCCACAGGCTGAGGAATTTCAGGTTCTTCTTCAGTGACAGCCTGAATCTTCAATTCTTCATTAACATTTTCTTCAGCACTAGTGGCTGGAATTTCTTCATGGACAGACGAGGTTGCACGAGGTTCTTCAGATCCCATTTGTACTTCTGTATTGACAGGGGACTGAGGAATTTGTTGCAGAGGTGTGAACAGAGGAGAGTTGGGGTGCTGACTTTCCCAAAAGTCATCATTTAGCACAGGTGTTGTACATCCAATGTCCACATCTTCTTCTTCACTCTTTTCCTCAACGCCAGCCTCTTCAGCAGCGGATCTACTGGAGGACTCTTTGCAGCAACCCATGAGGTTTTGGGGTACTGCTCAGGCTTTCAATATATTCCATCAGCATTGATTTCCCTCTCAAAGGCAAAACCCTCTTTCCTAGGGTTCATGTTGAGGATCTGCTTTTTGAGCACATCACAAAGAGTCTGGTGCCCTTTGAGGCTTTTGTACATGCCTGTCATGTACAATTCCTTCAGCCCTGCATCATCAGTGATACTAGCAATGTCCTCAGACGAGGAATTGGTGATAGCAGACACAGTTGATGAATTTCAGGGTGAGGAAATTCCTAAGCGAAGAACTACTTGCAGCGGAATAAGTACTCAGACGAGGGAGTACCTTGCTCTGATACCAATTGAAAGTGCGTTATATCGACTAGAGGGGGGTGAATAGGCGATTTCTATGAATTTTTCATTGAGGAATTTCAGGGTAAGGAAATTCCTAAGCGAAGAACTACTTGCAGCGGAATAAGTTCAGATGCAAACATGACAGAACACAAGCATGGTCATCATGATGAAATGAAGACAAGCACAGAGTACAGAAAGCGTATACACAGGATAACACAGGATGAAGACAAACAGACTGAAGAAATTGAACTGAGGAAATTGAGAAAGTCTTCAGTCAAACTCTTCAAACAGATATGAACAAGCACACAACAATTGTAATGAGGAAATGAAAGAGTTGAGGAAATAGAACCAGCAGGCTTGGTGAAGACAATGATTTGGTAGACCAGTTCCAACTATTGTGACAGTTGTACGTCTGGTTGGAGCGGCTAGGTATTTAAACCCGAGGACACACAGTCCTCACCGTATTCTCCTTGAGCTAAGGTCACACAGACCTCACCCAATCACTCGTGGTAAGTCTTCAGGTGACCTCCAAACCTTCACAAACTCGGTCACTCGGCGATCCACAATTTCCTCTTGGATGCTCTAGACCATGACGCCTAACCGTCTGGAAGATGCACAGTCTTCAAAGGCAACAAGCGTCGGATCCATGCAGGATCAATCTCTTCAGTGATGCTCAATCACTTTGGGTTTGTAGGTGTTTGGGTTTGGGTTTCCTCACTTGATGATTTTAGCTCCAAGTCCTTGGAGGATGGGATGCTCTCAAATGACAAGTGTCAGTTTCTCTCGGAGCAGCCAACCAGCTAGTGGTTGTAGGGGGCGGCTATTTATAGCCTAGGGAGCAGCCCGACATGATAAGAAATAAATGCCCTTCAATGATATGACCGTTAGGTGGGTAGATATTTTGGGACAGCTGGGCGCGTAGCATAGCAACGGTCGGATATTTGAGGTTCAATTTCCTCTGGGCTATCATGTACCTCACAGTGTAGGCAATCCGCACTGGCGAATTCCTAACTCCTTAGTCAGAACAAATTCCTCAGCGACCAGAAAAACTTCGTCTTTGTCACTGAAGAAATTGACTGAACTGTATGAGATTTCCAATGGCTTCACTCAAAGGGATTGATAGGTGTAGGATTTTGAGTTGAGCATCACTTGGAAATTTTTCCTTAGTATTTCCTCGACCCCCTTTAACAGTACGGTGTTTCCTATGACTCAATAAAGAGAAAATGGAACTACGAAAACAAAAGTCTTCACGCTTCATGTTCCTCGAATGAATACCAAGTCTTCAAGGTCACACCAATTTCTGCACTTTCAAAGTCTTCAGAAAGTCTTCAGAAATCCAAAGTCTTCAGTCGAAGAACTTCATTTTTAGGAGTCGACTTTCTCTGTAAATATCAAACTCCTCATAGACTTATAGACCTGTGTGCACTCACAAGCACATTAGTCGCTTAACCTATAAGTCTTCAATATACCAAAATCACTAAGGTGCACTAGATGCACTTACAGATAAGATATTCGTGAAATACTTTCACTAATATTCGACATAGTTTCAAGAGGAACATGAAGCGTTTCGGGGTCACCGGAAGGGTTTCAAAGTTTATCGGGCAATACCAGGTGTTACCGATAAATAATATATTGGTGAAAATATTTTCGGAGATTTTAAATTAATAATAAAAGGCTCTAATAATAGTTAGGAGGCTTTAATATTTAATTAAATATCAACGTGCCCTAAAAGGCCAAGTGGTGGAAGTAGAATTGGGCTACAAGGGCCCAATAGGGGGAGGCACTAGGGAGGCCGAACTGGAGTGGGGGGAGGACTCCTCCTCCCCCTAGGGCCGGCACAAGGAGGAAGGCCTCCTCCCCTTGTGGCGCCCCCTCCCCTCTCCCCTACACCTATATATACTATAGGTTTTGGCACTTTTAATACACAAGTTTTGGAGCTCCTCTAGTTCTCTAGTCTAGTTCTAGTTGTTTCGAGAGATAGACCTAGTTCCTCTAATCCTCATAATTAGAAGCCCAGTGTGGTTCTAATCTCCTCTCTATAATTCTCCAGCGACTATTAGCTCTAGACGATGAAGCGCTGTCGGATCGTGAAAACTGTACACTTGCAATCTATGGAGGGGTCGTGCTTTCGGTCTTCCGTTCGAGGGACATCACACCACGGCCAAGTCTTTATTCGAATCGTTTTTACTCCCCACCTCAGTGCATTTCGCGAGGCGGTTTCCTTGGCACGTCTTGTCAAAGCAGAGATCGTGTCCCCTCATTTACGGGATTCTCATCAATACAGACGTGGGTAACCCAACCGCGCCATTTATCACGACGCTTGGGAGATAAGCGAGTTTTACCCGGCTGGTGGGGACGCTTAGCCGCATCCGCCCATATAAAGGGATAAGGATCTACCTTTTTACCTACGCCTTCTTCCTCCTTTGCCTATCCATCTTCCGCGCACTCGAGCTCCAACGCCCAAGCCCGCACTTCCCACCTCAACCTTCTCCAGCCATGTCCGGAGCGGGAGGCAAGTGGATGGTCTCCTCCATTACGGAGGGACATGTCAAAAAACTGAGGAAAGCCGGATACTTGTCTAACGACATCGCGCATCGGCTTCCCGAAGAGGGGCAGCTCCTTCCCACCCCAAGGCCCCATGAGAGGGTAGTATTCCTTTCCCATTTCCTCCGCGGACTGGGCTTTCCTCTCCACCCGTTCGTCCGGGGGCTCATGTTCTACTATGGCCTAGATTTCCACGATCTGGCCCGAACTTCGTCCTCAACATCTCGGTGTTTATCGTCGTGTGTGAGGCTTTCCTCTGCGTCTGCCCCTATTTCGGCCTATGGCTCAAGACTTTCAACGTCAAGCCCAAGGTGGTGCGCGGCAACCAGGCGGAGTGCGGAGGTGCCATGGCGGGCAAGATAGCCAACGTCCTATGGCCCGAGGGCTCCTTTGTGGAGACCCTGAAGGGGTGGCAATCGGGGTGGTTTTACATCACCGAGCCGCGCGATCCCGAATGGGTCGCAGCCCCCGAGTTCCGGTCTGGACCCCCTACACGGCTCACGTCTTGGAAAGAGACGGGCCTATCTGGGGCAATAAAGGAGAGGTAACCGGACTACAAAAATGCATCCAAACCTTGGTGAACAAGCAGCTCAAGCTTGTCAACGTAGTCCAGGTTATGCTCATCCGTCGGATCCTCCCGTGTCAACAACGGGCTTTCAATCTGTGGGAGTTCGGCCCGGCGCAGCACCAAACCCTGAACAGGCTCTTCGACGCGACGTATGAAGACGCCTGGAAGGTGTTATTCAAAGGCGCCGAGGCTCCCGCATCCGCTTCCGAGGACCGCGGATTCAGCACGCAGCTTCCCGCTAGTGCGGTAAGCTATTTTTACCTTTTACAGGATGTTGGTTTTCCATACTTTGACTCTATGCGGGATCTAAACTCCCTTTCCTTTGACAGGATTGGCTGGCGAAGTCCGGACAGATTGACTGTCCGACCCCTTTGTCCAAAGACCCAGCCGATGCTCGCTTAGCGAAGCTGCTGGCTCCGGCACCTTACGTGGTGCCGGAGAAGAAGGCCAAGAAGAGGGCCACAGGGACTCGAAAGAGTTCCCGGCGCCAGGAGGTGTCGGATTCTTCATCCGACGAATCCGAGACGCGCTCCTCCCGTGGAAACGAGGAGGAGGAAGAGGAAACCTCTTCCCCTATAGCGGGGGGAGGAAAGAAAAGGAAGGTCGCCCCGACCGGGGAGGCCGAAGGGTCTAAGAAGGGGAAGAACCTTCCTCCGGACTACCCCAACGACGCCGCCGACGACGAAGAGGAGTGGCCGCGCAGGGCCAAGCGTCCGGCGGAATCGTAAGCATCCGGGCACCCGAGTAATTCATAGCATTCCTTTATTGCACAGCCTTTCCTTATGTCGAATATATCTATGCAGTCCGCCCAACGCCGGGCTCGACGAGTCGTCGAGCGGCTCCCTGGATTCATCGGACGTGAATTCACTTCCGCCCACTACCTCCCCCCGCCCTACAGGTGATGCCGAGGTGGCGTCCCAATAGGCTCCAAGCCAGGGGAGGTGGTCCTGGAGGCGCCACAAGGCGACCTCCCGGACTCCAGGAGTAAAGGGGATAAAAACCCCCAGGGCTACAAGTCTGGCTTTGAGCCGCGCGGAATCGTCAACGCTTCCAGACCGCGGTAGGCGAACTCCTTCCAAGAGGAGCAAGCCTACTGAGCCGGCGGCCCCCGTCCAACTGGAGGCGCCATACAATCTGCTGGAGGTGCTTAACGGCGCCTCCATCGACGAGGAGCACCGCACTATTATGAGTGCGGTGATCCAGAAGGTTCAGTCCGCCAAGAGCGGACTGACTGAAGCTTGTGCCAGCCTTCTAACAGGCTTCGAGGTAAGTACAGAATATATAAAAAATATTACCGCATAGACAGTAGCCCCTGATGCTCTGTTTGGCGTTCGGAAAGAAAAGCCGAATAGAGGATCTAATAAAATTCGCAGGAGTCTAACAGAAAAGGAGTCAATATGCGTATGCAGGCTTCGCTGCTGGCGACCGCCGCACTGACCGCGGAGGTGGGCACACTAAAGCAGGGCCTCGAGCGGACCGAGCAAGAGCTCGGCCTTGCCAAACGGTAGCTCGAGGAGAAAGAATGTAAGAAATACCTTATAGAAAAAGAAAATATAAAAGTGCAATTGCAAAAATATGATAGGATTAACATGGTTATTGTAGGGGCCACAACTGAGGTGGCGACCCTCAAGCACGCGCTGGTCGAGGCCGAGAAGAAAGCGGCCGCGGAGCGCGCCGAGCGGGAGAAATATGAGGCGCAAGTTGGCGAGGTATGGCAAGAGCTCTAGGTTCTCATGAAAAAACATGAGAGTTTGGAGCTTGACTCAAAGACGTGAGCGTCCGAGCTCGCGACGGCTATTGAAAATGCCAAATCTGCCAAGGCCGAATCCCAGAAGGTCCTCCAGGAGTTGGATGCGGTGAAAAAGATAGCGGCGGGTAAGGCATTCTTTATGCAAAGCAATCATGTATAAGTGAGCTTCTGGTTACTTACCCGAATCCGGAGCTCTCCAGGAGCATTCGCAGATCTTCCCCGTAGCATGTCCGATGCCGCCGCATTCTACCGAGTCGAGGAGGGCAGCTCGATGGAGAAGGTGTTCTGGTCTCAGTATGCTGAGGCCGGACACCCAGTGCCTCTGAGCGATCAGCTGAAGCAGCTGGTCGAGCTCCACAAGGCGGCCGAACAGGCCATGAAGGGCGTCATAGTTCGGCTGTGGCCTGGAGAGGCTCTGCCTGGGAGCTACTTCGGGCTGGTGCGGCGGCTGGTGGAGGCCTGTCCAAGGCTCGAGGTCATCAAGCGCTCCGTTTGCATTGAAGGTGCCCGTAGGGCCCTTGCCCGTGCTAAGGTGCACTTGGGCAAGCTAGATGGTGAGAAGCTTGTGAAGGACGGGCCACCGCCGGGGAAGGAGCATCGCAAGCCCGAGAACTATTATAAGGACGTTCTGAAGGGTGCCCGCCTTGTGGCGGATGAATGTTCCATGGATGTAATTTTGGAATGAACTCGCTCATGTTATCCTATGCGCTGAAAACTTGTTCATGTGCGCTTAAGCAATGCGTTTTGAATTTAAAATATTACCTTCTGTGCGGCCGTTTATCAAATTTGAGAGATGGCGAGTCGTCGGCTTCTGCCCCCATGCCACTAGTGCTGGGGTGTTCGGGAGAAACCTGAGCGCTCTTTTTCCCATGTATGGGTCCTTCGAGGGAGGCGCTCAGCACAACGAACAAGGCAACCGGACTATAGTGCTTGAACACTCTCACTTAGCCATAGAATTCTATAATTTTAAATTTCGGCGAAGCCCCTAGTGTTCGGAAGACCGAGTTCGGGGCGCTATCCACGCCTTTGGCCGGACAAAGCCGACTCCTCGCTCTAAGCGTCGTAAGTCTTTAGGGACTCGAAAAACCTCTCGAACAGCGACCAGTCTCTCGCTTCATCATGACAGTCAGTTTTAGCTTTCTCTACTGAGGTGCTCCGCCCAGCTCAACTGGGGCACAATCGCAGTAGTTCTCCTAGTGCTACCTTAGCCGATACAACGGAATGTAAGGCACCAAAACATAGGAGCCGGGCAAACCCAACTATTGACCCAAGACATGATTCGGAGCCGATGCATATAATGCTATAAGTTCGGGGTGCCGCACTTGTTAAAGTGTTCAGACTTCTCACACCATATAAGGGGGGTACTGAAGCCCCTGGCGTATTGACCGTACCAAAGTGTACGGGTGCAACATGTCGTTAATGAACATATATTTGTAAAAAATAGTAATGCGAAAGTAGACAAAAGCTATGCATTGTTTATAGAAAGGTTGCGATCGAAGCAGAACGATACAAATAGTGCGATAAGCAAAAGCGGGACTATTTAACATGTCCTTTCCAGGGGCAGGCTGCAGAATAGTATGCAAAACAGGTATACTGCTCGTGATAGAGACCACCTGGGAGTTATATAATGCGGCGTAGCTTTTCTGCTTCACTGGTTCTTGCATCGTTTGAGCGGCAGTTGGATTGCCGAACAGGTCTTCCGAAGTATGGAGTCCTGAAAGTAAAAAAAATCGGTAAGCCCCTAGTGCGGTTTAAGCCGTGTTTCGGGCGTGCCATGATGGTGCCCCTCCCCCTGTGCCCATGGTATTTCGAGAGCGTAGTTATGTATGCGAGGCACTGGTTTTGCTAGTTCATGAGGGCTGGGGTTGGGGCCGCGTTGCTACGCCTGCTCGGAACGTGTCAGGCGGTCTTGTTGTAGGTTACTCTGGGCGCGCTTGACGGTGTCCGGACGTTTAACGGCCGGACTGGAGAGCTGCCTTGAGAGGCTGCTTTGTACTTCCGCTGCGAGGGCCGCCGTGTGCTCCTTCATTCGGAGGGAGCGTTCGGTGTTTCCATTGACCGTGATTACTCCTCGAGGGCCTGGCATCTTGAGCTTAAGGTATGCGTAGTGCGGCACCGCATTGAACTTTGCGAATGCGGTTTGCCCGAGCAGTGCGTGATAGGCACTGCAGAACAGGACTATGTCGAAGATTAACTCCTCGCTTCGGAAATTATCCGGAGATCCGAAGACCACTTCAAGTGTGACTGAGCCTGAACAGTTGGCCTCTACACCTGGTATGACGCCTTTAAAGGTCGTTTTGGTGGGCTTAATCCTCGAGGGATCTATGCCCATTTTCCGCATTGTATCCTGGTAAAGCAGGTTCAGGCGCCGTCCATAAGGACTCTTGTGAGATGAAATCCGTCAATAATTGGGTCTAGAACCAATGCGGCGAATCCGCCATGACGGGTGCTAGTGGGGTGGTCCCTTCGATCGAAGGTGATCGGGAAGGAGGACCATGGGTTGAACTTTGGGGCGACTGGCTCCATCGCATATATGTCCCTTAACGCACGCTTCCGCTCCCTCTTGGGGATGTGGGTTGCGTATATCATGTTCACCGTCCGCACTTGTGGGGGAAAACCCTTCTGTCCACTGTTGTTCGGCGGCCGGGGCTCCTCCTCGTCATCGCTACGCAGCCCCTTGCCTCTATTTTTGACATTTAGCTTGCCTGCCTACTTGAACACCCAACAATCTCTGTTGGTGTGATTGGCTAGCTTTTCGGGGGTGCCATGTATCTGGCACAAGCGGTCGAGTATTCGGTCCAAACTGGACAGGCCCTGAGTATTTCTTTTGAATGGTTTTTTCCGCTGACCGGATTTATAGCCTCTGAATCCGGCATTGACTGCCGTATCCTCGTTGATGTCGCTGTTAACCCGGCGCTTTTGCTTGTTCCGACGCGACCTGCCACTATTATCCCTGGTGTCCGAATTACCAAGGTTCTTGGTCAGGTTATTGCTACGAGCTAGCCAGTTGTCTTCTTCCGCGCAAAAGCGGGTCATGAGCGTCGTGAGTGCTGCAATGGATTTCAGCTTTTCCTGTCCAAGGTGCCGGGCAAGCCACTCGTCGCGGATATTATGCTTGAAGGCTGCTAGGGCCTCAGCGTCCGGACAGTCGACTATTTGGTTTTTCTTTGTTAGGAACCGTGTCCAGAATTGCCTGGTCGATTCCTTTGGCTGCTGAATTATGTGGCTTAGGTCATCGGCGTCTGGTGGTCGCACATAGGTGCCCTGGAAATTGTCGAGGAATGCGGCTTCCAGGTCCTCCCAACACCCGATTTATTCTGCTGGCAAGCTGTTAAGCCAATGCCGAGCTGGTCCCTTGAGTTTGAGTGGGAGGTATTTGATGGCGTGTAGATCGTCGCCGCGGGCCATGTGGATATGAAGGAGATAATCCTCGATCCATACCGCGGGATCTGTTGTGCCATCGTATGATTCGATGTTCACGGGTTTGAAATCCTCAGGGATTTGATGATCCGTTACTTCATCTGTGAAGCATAGGGGGTGTGTGGCGCCTCTGTATTGGGCTATATCACGACGCAGCTCAAATGAGCTTTGTCTATTGTGTCCGGCCCGACCGGATTTATTATATCCGGAGTGACGATCACCGTCACGTGCCGTGGGGCGTCCGCGTGATCCATAGATCGATCTTGTTTGCTTTGCCTTGTCCTCCAATATATCTCGCAGGTCTGGCGCATTTTCTCGTGCCTTAAAATGTTTTGAACGGCGCCGGGGTGCGGCTTGAGTGGAGGGCCGAGAGGCCTCTCTGTCACGGCCACGAGGTGGCCGATCGACCGTATCATGCGCTGGTGATGTAGGTTTAGGTGCTTCCTCGTCTAATCGGGGTAGCAGCCTGCGCTTGGGGTAGCTCTTGGAGGGGCATTCGAGTTCATACTCTTCGGCCGCAAGGACTTCAGTCCATCTATCGGCTAGCAAATCTTGATCAGCTCTAAGCTATTGCTGTTTTTTCTTAAGGCTGCTTGCCGTGGCCATAAGCCTGCGTTTGAAACGCTCTTGTTCGACGGGATCCTCTGGCATGACGAATTCATCGTCGTCGAGGCTTGCCTCGTCTTCGGAGGGAGGCATATAATTATCATCCTCGACCTCTCTGTCTGCCACTCTCTCGTGAGGGCTGGCTTCTCCATCCTCCTGCGCTGAATCTTGCCGGAGGGGGTGTTCTTCGGCGCTATCCGGAGTATTATTATCTCCTGTGCCGGAATCACCGTTTTTGCTTTGGCGGGATTTAGAGCGGCGCCGCTGACGTCGGCGCTTAGGCTGTTTCTTGGAGGGGTCATCCCCCGCTGTTCCATCGCCATATCTTTCTTTTGGTGTATCCACCATGTATATGTCATATGACGAGGTGGCTTTCCAGTGCCCTATAGGTGCTGGTTCTTGGTCGTCTCCTGATAAAGAGAGGGACTTTAATGACTTCAGAATATCGCCAAAGGGCGAGTGCTAAAAGATGTCCGCGGCGGTAAACTCCATGATCGGCGCCCAATCAGATTCGATCGGCAGGGGCGCGGAGGGCTTGTAGTCCAGAGAGGAGTCCGGCCCCACGGAGTCATGGGCCTTGCGGAGTGCGGGGCTGGTGTTCGGCTCGATCGCCGTTGGGATCGCAGCCCCCGAGGCGGCGTCCAACCACTCGTCCTCGATCGGCGTAGTTGGTTCCGAATCAAGGGTCGGAACCGATGCGTGCGCGGCCTCCAGGGCACTGTTCGGCGGCAGAGCTAGATCATGCCCATCGCGACAGTGCGGCGCGCTCGGCTGTGGCTCGAATCCGTCAAAGATCAAGTCCCCGCGGACGTCAGCCATGTAGTTTAAACTTCCAAATCTGACCTGATGGCCAAGGGCGTAGCTTTCGATCTGCTCCAGATGGCCAAGCGAATTGGCCCGAAGTGCGAAGCCGCCGAAGACGAAGATCTATCCGGGGAAAAAGTCTCACCCTGTACTACATCATTATTGATGATCGGAGGAGCCATCGGGCCTAAAAGCGATGACACAGAGGAACTCTCAATGAAAGCACCAATGTCGGTGTCAAAACCGGCGGATCTCGGGTAGGGGGTCCCGAACTGCGCGTCTAGGCGGATGGTAACAGGAGACAAGGGACACGAAGTTTTACCCAGGTTCGGGCCCTCTCGATGGAGGTAAAACCCTACGTCCTGCTTGATTAATATTGATGATATGGGTAGTACAAGAGTAGATCTACCACGAGATCAAGGAGGCTAAACCCTAGAAGCTAGCCTATGGTATGATTGTTGTATGTTGTCCTAGGGACTAGAACCCTCCGGTTTATATAGACATCGGAGAGGGTTAGGGTTACACAAAGTCGGTTACAATGGTAGGAGATCTAAATATCCGCATCGCCAAGCTTGCCTTCCACGCCAAGGAAAGTCCCTTCCGGACACGTGACGAAGTCTTCAATCTTCATAGTCCAGGAGTCCGGCTGAAGGTATAGTCCGGCCATCCGGACACCCCCTAATCCAGGACTCTCTCAGCTGGACAGTGATATCGGTCCAACAGTGATGCATATCATCACTGGTAGGCCATATATACGGCCAGTCAGTGATGACTTTTTCCGCTCAAAATGGGATGTGTGGGATAGTTATTACTGACTGATCGTATATATGGCCGGTTAATGATGACTTCTTTGTTGATCTGGAATAGTCATGATGACCAGTGGCCATAAACCGGTTAGTAATGAGGGGTCAACAATAATTTTTTTGTAGTAGTGACTATCACAACAAGCAGATCCAAACTAGACACCCTATATGCCGTCCACCCCCAACTAACTGAATACACTTTTGTACTCCACCATGTACAATCCATCTATGATATAATTCCAAAAAAGGAGTAGGATTGTTACTCGCATGGAGGCCCCCTGAACCTGGGTTAAACATGTCCCATGCGTCCTTCTGCTACCCCGAGGGATGTCCCATTGTCATACAAATCATGTGCAACTTTCGCACTATTGTTAGGTACATTGAAAAAAAACTCAAAAGTTGGTGCCGGCCATGTGGATCCTCTCACTGGCAGACCGGATCAGGAACATTAACCACACTCCATCATCTTCACCCACACCATCCTCTTCAACGGTGTTGGAAAAGTCAATCATGTCATCCTCGACTCTTGCTGGCGATAACCATAATGCTTTTGTTCGGAATTACAACAACAAGCCAGATGGCGGTTGCGTTCCAAGTCTCGCCATATGGGCCCATATTGACATGGAACTCAGGCGAAAACACCTCCTTCACGTCGAACTTGCTTCACCGAAACGGGTCTACCTCAACGCTTCCGACGGTGACTTCGACGCCGGGTCCTCGGTGAGCGTGGACCAAGGCCTGTTACGGGTTTCCTACGACCTATGGCGACTACACCACATGGGTGACTTGCCCTTATCCTGGACCTACGCCACACAATGGTACGACTTGGCGGAATGACAACTTGCCTCATAATCTCTCGATGCTCAAGTCGCGGGATGCTGTGTGGGAGGCTACAACACTCCAACCACGACAACAACGCCTTGAAACATACCTTAGGGGGCTTCCAACACTATGAATCCAACTCCATTGCCAGCTCCAACGACCTGCTCCACATGATGATGGCAACCGACGTCAAGAACAGAGGATCTCAGCGGAGAACCCTAGAGGCAGACCCCATGAATTAGTGAACAAACAAAGTGCTTTTTTTAAAAAAAGTTTCTTAATAACAAAACACCATTTTCAAGTTGATTACTATAAATTTAGTCACTTGACGAGAGTCGTTATACTACTTTGTGTTCATCCATAAATTTCTCTCAGGACCAATATATGAGCTTGTGCTAACATTTGTTGTTCAAATTACCACCCCCCGACATATGCTGTATTTTATGTTTGCGATTGAAAAAAACACATAACATATGACACAAATGAAATTTAGCATGTAAAAACCATGGAACAAATCATCCCACAGGTGCCATGGCACAACTGTTCTTAACCTTTTCCCTTTTATTTTTGATTGAGAGATGCTGTTTTTGACCTTTGTTCCTCTCAAAGTTTTATTACATACTCCCTCCGTTCGAAAATACTTGTCGAAGAAATAGTTAAAAATGAATGTATCTAGAACTAAAATATGTCTAGATACATCTATTCATTCGACAATTATTTTCGGACGGACCGAGTACTCCGTATACAAGGCAAAAGAAAACCTTGACACTTTTCACTTTCACCCCCAACGAAAACCACGCGGTACAGAGAAACCCGAAAAGAGAGGGTGGACATAGTAGATTCCCCTTTCAAGCATCTCACCCTCCTCCTCGCCCCCCCCCCCTCTCCTCCCACCTGTCCGCCTCCCCTCCCACCTCCCTGCGCGCTCCTCCGCCGCCGCCCTCGCCTTCTCGGAGTGGGGCTTTTCCAAGCAGACTGCCTCCCTCCTGCTCGTTTTCTTCCGCCGCCGCCGCCGCCGCCGCCGCCGCCATCTTTCTTCCTGGAGTAATTTCTTGAAATTTCTGGTTTTCCTTTTGGGGCCAACCAGCCCAAGAACCCGCTCGCTGCTGCCCCTGGCTCCATGGAAGGCTTCTTGGTCAGCCTGAACCCCTTCCGATTCAAGCCGATTTGGCCCGCAAGAACTGCCCCCAAGTCTCTTTGAAGCCCCAGAAATCCTCCTCCCCCGGGGATTTCAAGGAATCCCCGGCCGCCGTTCCCCAACCCCCTGCTTTCCACGTTAATCTCAAGTTCCCCGTGCAATTCTTGCGTCCTCCGAGGTTTCGGAGAGACGCCCTCGCCTCTCCTTCTTCCCCGAGAACCCTAAAGCCGCTTTCTTCGTTTTGAGGACCCCCCCCCCCTCCCCCCGGAAGGTCATGAGCCTGTCGCCAAAGGCTCCTTCCTTTGTTTAGTACTCCGGGCTGGGGGTGCGTCCTGTTGTACTGCGGCAAACATGGCGAGGGAGGACCGACCGGAGTTCGTGAGGTGGAGCGAGGAGTTCCTCTCGCAGGAGAGGGGCAGCCGCGTCGTGCATTACTACTTGGAAGACGCCGAGGGCGTGTCTCACCTGGCAGTCGTGGGCACCGAGCGGAGCCTGCGCCACATGCTCTACGTCGTGTCAGAGGATTTCCATGGGCCGCAGGGATCCGGTGGCGCTGATGGTGGGCAGGGGATGTTTGCGCGCAAGTGGCGGTCACGCCGTGAGGTGGTGGATTGGCTCGAGTCCTTCCTTCCGGCGAAGACCCTCACCTCAAGTAATTCCCTCCTTCTCTGTTTGTAATGTTTGATACATTAATTTTGCTGATACAGTACTAAACATTACCATCTGTTATTGTTTCTTGAATTTAACATGTTATGTTGAGTAGTGTTTCTGGAACGGGTTTGTCTAGGGCACTTTAGCAAAACTGAAATCTTGCCTACATAGTTTACCGCATCGGTCCTCAGTACAGAAGCTTGCTTTGCAATAGACACGATCAGGCACTTCTCAAACCTTCAAGGGCATGTTAGACTGTAATGTGAAAATACCCGAATGGCAAAGTATGTCAAAATTGAGGTTGTCCTGTCCAATTTCATCTCATGTTGAGATATGGTAACATTAAAAAGGGCAGCCCGGTACATATAGCTCCCGCTTGCGCAGGGTCTGACCACTTTGGGTCTATTGTACGCAGCCTTTCGCTACATTTCTGTAAGAGGCTGTTTCCAGGACTCGAACCCGTGACCTCATTGGTCACAAGGAAACAGCTTTACCGCTGCGCCAGGGCTCCCCTTCGAGATATGGTAACATTAATTAGCATAAATGTTTGGATAGCCACTTGTTGATGTCTTAGCTTTTGTGCTTTACCTGTTGGGTGACAGTAACATGTGATGTTTGATGACATGGTTTTATTGCACTTTAGAGCATCTACAATGGTGTACGCTTATCTAGACGCTTAAACAGATAAAGACAAATATCAGAATTTTTAAAAAGCCCCAAGTGTTATCTGGCCAACACTAAGCGCTATCCGTCGGCACTAAATACGGGTGGAGAACAGCTCTTGGTGCCTCATCTCGTGTGAAAAAAAGGGCAAGCGCTCTCTGCCTTATTTTGCGTCGCTGCGGCACCCGACGCCAGGAATTGAGGACGCAACTGCCGATAGAACGGGAAATTTTCCCTAGCGCCTGGCATTGGAGATGCCCTTACAGACCTGCGAGTCCTTTCCACCATCACTTTACAAGGAGAGAAGCAGGCAAGTCCGCTCCTGTCTTTTACAGTTTGACCAAACCGGAGACCTAATGCACTAGCAACCATACCAGCATGGATGCAAGATTGTACACTAGGCCACCAATTCAGGAGTTTGTCAGATCTTAGAAACTAGCAGTCGGCATTCCTATGGGAAGTGTAAAATTAAATATTATGAAAGCCGGGGAAGCTCGACATTTGTTGTAGATAATGAGTGTCTACTTTATATGCAAAATCATAGTAGGACCAGCCACTGGGAACAGTTTCAAACAATAATATGGTTTAATGTAGCAAACTGATGATCGATCTAATTCAAATCACCACTTCAGGAACGTAGAACTACAGAACTAAGGCATAAATGATTGGGGATTATTTAAGTTCGCTCACTAAGATGAATTTGGCCGATGTTGGCAAGAAAAATGAACTAGAGAATGCCAAGGACTTGGCAACCATCCAAACAAGGTACAGAATTTTGGTCATGACTGAAAATTTGGTAAGGTAGGTGTTGGACACAAACAAAACATACCCTAGTTTTTTTAGAGATAAGACCATCGTTATCTTACGTGGATTAAAAATCCAGACAAAGAGGCCTTGCGGAACGACATGGGACTCGAGTCTGCGAGAGAAGTATTATAGTAGTGATAACAGGAACCACACCTCACATCAACCTGTGGAAATTTTGACTCACTACTTAGAGCAAAGGCTAATAATATAGCCAGCAGCTGGCTATAAAAGACTGCCTTATCATCAAAAGCCAACATTATTAATCACTCATATAATAGGGTTCGCTTTAAGGTTACTATTAGGTTAGTCCTTTTTTCCACTTCCTCTTTCCCCTCATTTATTCATTTTTACCTATTAGGGCATGTCATAGTATAGCCAGCAGCTGGCTATATATGGTTAACCTGTCATCAAAATCGTCATGATTATTAGTCACTCATAAAATAGGACCGGCTATAAGGTTGGCTATTAGGTTAGTCATCCTTTTCAATTGCTCTCTTTCTCTTCTCTCTGCATTTACTCCATTTGCCTAGGAGCACGTTTAGAGGTTGGCTATTGCATGAGAGCTCACTCCTTTCATTTTCCTCGTCTCTCTCCTCCACATAAGCAATTAGCAACTACTCCCTCGTCTCTCTCGTCATGATTATAGCGCTTTATTATACTTGCTCTTAGCAACTACTCCCTCCGTTCCTAAATATAAGTCTTTTTAGACATTTCGAATGGACTACAACATACGGATGTATGTAGACATATTTTAGGGTGTAGATTCACCCATTTTGCTCCGTATGTAGTCACTTGTTGGAATCTCTAGAAAGACTTATATTTGGGAACGGAGGGAGTAACAGCCAGTAAGAATACCAATACTAACTTCTCAAAGAACACCCATCAACAGCTGAGAGCTTTAATCCACTCCAACCTCGCTGCATCATCCCTTTGATCACCAAAGCTCAGCCCGCACCACCACACTTGAGATGACTCCCCGTGGCCGCAAGCGCCTTCACACTAGTTAAGATTCAGTTGTACTCTGTCAGCTATCTTGATTCATTTGCTGCTGAAGATCTATTACCGTCTATGTTTTCTTATCAATTATTATTGCACTTGCTGGTGATAGGAGTTTCAATGTGTTGGAAAAAAATGAATTATGTGTCCTTTTCTCATCATAATATGAAAATGGCATCTTTTCTGTGAGACTAAAATGCCATATTTTTTTGAATGGGATGAAAATACCATAGGAGCACCCAACTGGATTGAATGGTTTCGAATTAAAAGGAAAACACACACACTATATGAGGCAGGCAAGTTTAACAGGTGAAAGTTGAATCATGCTCACATAGGGATGAAAACGGAGCGGAAACGCACAGAACTGAGTGTTACCACATTTGTTTTCATATATTTTTGCAGAAGCACAAATACAGAAACTCCGGAAATGTATACAGAAACAGATATACCAGAAACGGACAGAGTGAATACAAAGCAGACACGAAAACAGAAGTGGGCATTGACCGGAACTTTAAAACTCCTTGAATCATAGAGAAATACACACAAAAACAAACAAATTTATAGAATTGTTAACATGGCTACAAAATAATATCATTATAGTTAGTAACTCAGCGTAGTATTGTAGTAGTACTGGACAATTACGTATAGGGTCAAGCTGAGTACATGTGTGGTAGCAGAAGTTGGGCCTCAAATTATCCATTCTACTCATTGTGTCATTGTTTGGTGGTTGGGCTACAAAGCAGCCATAGGTCTATAGTCAAAACGGAAATCCCATATTCACGGAAACGGAAAGTTCTGTTTCCACGCCCGCCCCACCGGAAAACACCATTCCATTTTTGTTTCTGTTTCCGCATAAAAAATTCCATTTCCACTTCAGTTTTGCAAATTTCCGCTTCCGTTTTCATATTTCCTCTCCCTTTCCATTTTTCCTCCGGAAAAGCAGAAAGTTTCTGCTCCATTTTCATCCCTACGCTCATACCAAGTTCAAGCTGTAAGCACCCTAGTGACAGGCTGTCCTCATTTTTGGCAAAACAAGGCGAACTAGCTCACTATATTCTTATAGTTTAATTAGTATGCCATGATTCGATTTGAGTGAATTGCTTCTTTGTGTTTATTACATTTGGTAGATTGTCATCCCATTTGAGGGAGATGGACCTTCTGAGCCTTAACACATCCCTTGTGACTATTCTTTTCCTGGCTGCATTTCCTAGCCATAATGTTTCGCCTACCTGTCAGGCCTGTCCTGTTCAGCATATAATGATATAAGTATATAACTTGTATGATTGAGACATGCATTATTTTGTTTCAGATTGTTCCTCAGTGATATTGATACTACTTGCTTGTTGTTCATTCCAGATTTTTCAAAATTTGGACCTCGTATGGGCAATGATGTTGGATTAGATGGATACAGCGAAACTGATAGCTATGTGTGTCACAATCTGGTACGCAATCACCTATAACTTTGCATATAGTTTTGCCGCATCTTCCATTAACATGTTGATAATTTTCCAATTATATTATTAGGGTACAACTTGCAGTACAGACATTATGTGGTCTGGTCCATTCTGGACTTGTAGCAAGCAGCTTCAGCACTACCAAGCCTTTTGTCGTAATGGAACCACAATATCTGTAAGTTTTGTTATGACTGTTTGTACACTTAGTTACCGGTAACCATCTTTTAATTCTATATGATGTATCATTTGGCAGATCCACTCTTTTGCACTTGTCATGTCTGAGGAGGAAAACCGTTATCTTGCATACTTGGAGGATATGTATGAAGATAAGAAGGGACTCAAGAAAGTTAAAGTGCGATGGTTTCATCAAAACCAGGAATTTGCTTGTGCCATACCTCCTCCTGCTCCTCATCCTTGCGAAGTTTTCATCACCTCTTATTCTCAAGTAATCAGTGTTGAGTGTGTCGATGATATTGCTACTGTTTTAACCCCAGAGCATTATGAAAAATGTGGGGACACTTTGCCAAATAGTTCGTTGGCGGGGATCCGTTTCTGCTTTCGTCAGTACAGCAAAAATAAATTTAAGCATTTTGACTTGAGAACTTTGCGTGGATATTTTAATCAAGCTGCTGTCCTATCCTTGAAAGTTTCACCTGAACAAGAAAAGGATGGTTCTGATGTCATAAGGATAGTCAGACATTGTTCACCTGGGAAGACCAAGTCTTCAAAGCAGTTCGAGAGGCTTTATTCGAAATGTTTGGGTACCAAAATCTGCCGAAGCCCACAAGCAGACTCCATACCATCTTATCAGAAGCCAAGTAATAAACAATCTCCTGTAAGGCATCTCTCAGTTAAGTTTATAGGGCCCCAGAGTCAGCCTATGCCAACCTACAACGTTGGTGACAAGATAGAGGTCTTATCTCAAGACAGTGGCATTGTGGGCTGCTGGTTCAGGTGTACAGTTCTGAGGCCATGTACTAGTCATGACAAACTGAAGATTCAATATGATGATCTCGAAAATGCTGATGATTGTGGTAAATTGGAGGTATGACTAACTGATCTTAGTATAACTTTTCTAAGTTGGATTATGCATTTGAAGTGATAATACTCTGTTCCAAATTATAAGGTATATTAATTTTCAGAAAAGTCAACTTCTCTATGTTCGACCAAGTTTATAGAGCAAAAAATATCAATGACTACAATACCAAATCAGCATCATTAGATTCACCATGGCATTTTTTTTCTTCATATTTTCTATATTTGGTATTGTATATGTTGATACAATTTTCTATGAACTTGGTCAAACATAGGTTATGTTTGCCCTTTTGGAATATTAATACACCTTATATTTTAGAATGGAGGGAGTATATCATAATATTCGGCATTCTGCCATTCCTTTTATTTTTCCCAATATCGTGATCTATTCTGTTTTTTCTGCACAAGTGTATGTTTTTATATAGCACCGATGAGGTTATTTCTTGCCATGCCAATTGAACTTATTTTATGCTTCCATGTAGGAGCGTGTGCGTGCCTCTATATTGGCTCTTCCTGATAAACTTGGACTGAGATGCCCAGGCCGGCTAAGAATTAGGCCACGTCCTCAACAAAAGACTTTGGTCGATGACACTGCTCTTTTACCTGGAACTGCTGTTGATGTCTGGCAATTTAATGGCTGGTGGGAAGGAGTTTTAGTGAGTACAAATGCCGGTTCATCTGATGGCCTGCAAATATATTTCCCAGGTGCTTTCTCTTGCTGAAATGATGTTTTTCCATTCTTGGTCTGCCTACGAAATACAAAACCGTCTTCATAAAATATTCGTGTCATATGCAAGATAAGAGAACAAAATCTCAATAGCCCTTTACTGCCCCCCTTCCCCCCTGGTGATTCATACTCCTTACACTCCTTTAGATTAAACCATAAATGGAATATTTTCTCATCGTCCATCAGTTTGGTGCCACGGATTGTTAATTGTTTTCTCCATGTTACCGTGTGTCAGTTCACACTGTTAGTACAAGCTAGGTGCATCGCACAGAAATAAGTAGCTTTTGTAAATCTGGGAGGGGAGCATGACTGTTTTTCTTGTCCTGCCATGGTGTTGGTATGACAATAATTCTGCTGATTTTGCAAAATTATTACTGTCGGAACCTGAAAAAAAGCATGTTGCACAATTTATAAAATACATTGTGTGATAGGTAAACATCCAGTTTGGAGTCTTGTTTGTCATGTTACTGCAATTCTTTGGCATTGAGTGAGTCATGAGGATTGCACTGTATTGTGTTGAGACTCACTGTTTTGCTAAATGTTGAGGCACTTCATGGCATTTTGCTCTACAAATCTTTTGCTTCAGTTACTATTAAATTAATATGTAAATTCCAAAAATACTGACATTCCAAAAGCCATATCATGATTCACAATCATCTATATCATGATGTAAAACTGCTTGCAAATTGTGGAAGCAATTCATTAGATGGAGAATGAATGTTATCTTGGTATTTCATGTGATAGAAATTAGCAACTGCATGTGCCTCGTCTTCTACCAAGTACCCTATTTTTTCTGTATTTCTTCTTAAAGTTACTTCTGCAAGTTGCAACAGAAGGATGTCACTGACACTTATATTATGATTGTTCCAGGTGAAAACTTTTGTCGTGTATGCCAGCTAAATGATATAAGAATTTCAAGAGATTGGATCAAGAGTCGTTGGGTACATATAGAAAGGAAGCCAGATGTGTTGTCGAGAATACCTTCGGCTGGTGTCCAAACTAGGCAACTTGATAACATGACATCCACTGGTCGTTTGGGCTCCAATTCTGCACTATCTGATCAAGAGCTTGCAGTTGTGCAAGCAAACTCCAGTCGAGACAAACAGACTGGAGTTAGTATGCAAACTGATGTTAGTTTGATTGACAAGGCCTCTGCTTCTATAGATGATGAGAAGCAAACAATATTCGAGACAAATGGGGAAGAAACAGGAGCTGCTAAGCAAACTGAGGCTAGTTTAACTGAGACAGCCTCTGCAGCTGCAGAGATTGAAAAGCAAATGATGTCAGGGAAGCGGCTTAGGGATGGTACTGCAGAACAGAACTGCAACGGGCAAATGTTTAGTTTGACTGATAAGGGCTCTGCTTCTGTAGAGGATGATGAGAAGCAAACAGTGTTAGTGAAGCGAGTGAGGTATGATGACGCTGAACAGGACTGCAATGGGGAACAAACAGGAGCTGCTACGCAAACTGAGGTTAGTTTAACTCACACGGCCTCTGCAGCTGCAGAGGATGAAAAGAGAACGATATTGGGGAAGCGGCCTAGGGACGATGCTGCGGAACAGAACTGCAATGGGGAAGTGTTCTGTTCAACTGATAAGCTCTCTGCTTCTATAGATGATGATGGGCAAACATTATTAGCAAGGGGACCTAGGGAGGGTGATGCTGATCAGCACTGCAATAATGAAGTGTTAAGTTTGACTGATAAGGCAGCTATTTCTGTAGAGGATGAAAAGGAGACAATATTAGGGAAGCGGCCAAGGGATGATGATGCTGAACAGCAGTGCAACGATGAAGTATTCAGTTTAACTGTTAAGGCTTCTCCTCCTATAGAGGATGAGAAGCAAAGAGTATTAGGGAAGCGACATAGGGGCGGCGATGATGAACAAGACTGCAACGGGGAGGTAGGCGTAGACTTAGATGTCAGCAAGCCGTGAAGTTTGGGAAACTTCAGCCTCGTTGGACTTCATGTACATAGCTATAGATATGGTAATGCAACCCCGGTGGAGGGGTTTTACTAGGTCTCCGATAGCAGAGGGCGTCGACATCACGTCTCATACGCATAATTTTCCTAGTTTCTGCATTTTGCTCCTAGTCGTCTCATATCTGTCACCAGATACATGGATTGGAGACTAAATATTACCGTTCGCAGTCATATTGTATAGGAGTGACTTTTGCTTCAAAGTTAAATCCTCAGTTGCAAAAGTTGTGCGTCTGTTGAGAACAGCATTCTTGTCCTAGTTTCCTTTTGCTAAACTAGAAGAGTTGTTGTTTGGTCTGCATTAAAGCTGTGCAATGATTTTAGTAGTTCAATGACATGATTCATTCTGGTGATCGTCCTCTACATGTGTTCCGAAGAAGTTGCGAAATGAGTGGATTTCCCCCTCCTGTGTTGTGCAAAACCTATTTATGGCATCCTGAACTCTGAAGTCAAATCGTACTAGGTGCCAATGCCATCCCATGATCTCATCATTTTTCCGTTATGTTAGGCCTGATGTCCCTGATACGGCCATACCTCATGATGCATTGCCTATTTGCCTTGTTCCTTCCTCCATGCAAACCCTTGGCAGCCATCATGACCATTTTTTCTGGACACGCCATGGAAGGGTGTGTATCTGTTTCGTGGAGGGAAGGCACCGCGGTCAGCAACGGTGGAGCAGATTCCGGTTTTGGGTGTAGAGAGTGAAAAAATTTAGGTAAAAAATAGAGCATCTCACAGGTCATGTCGCAATCAGTTCTTGAACAAAAAGGTGTTGAATTGGAGGAAATGCAGCTCCAAAAGAATGGGTTTTGAATTATCACATTAAATAACACACACACACACTCTCTCTGTAAACTAATATAATACGTATCTTTTAGATCACTAAAGTAAGTAATGATCTAAAAGATCTAAAAAAGGGAGTATATAGCTACATACTGGATTTTTTTTTCTTGGCAAAAAAATGGCCATGTTGCCTGGAGCGTAGTGGGGAAGCCCTGCGTTGTGTGCAGCTATTATAGCCAACAATGTAGCTCTAAGAGCAACTTCAATGGGGCGACCCATTTCGTCCGCCCGCATCCGTTTAGGTTGGGGCGGACAAAAGTGGAGGCCCAACGCGCCGACCCAAATCCAAATCGTGTCCGCCTGGCGTCCGCGCCGACCCATTTCCGGTCCAAAATTGCGCCTGGAATGCGTCGGCGCGGACGCGCCACACGTCTCCTTGCCGTCCGCCGCGTTCTCACCTAGCGGCCACCCAACTGTCATCGGTCGTCTTATTTATGACGACCACCGACAGCGGGCCCATGCGTCAGCCAGTGGAATCGTCCTTTTTAACAACGCGTGCGGCAGGGTCGGCCTCATCCACTTCTCCCGTCCACATCTGCCCCCCACCACTCCCTTTGCTTCCTCGCCGGCGACCGCAAACCCTAGTGCGCCCATGGGCCTCTTCGGCAGCAACAATGGCAAGGGCACCCACGGCGCCTCGTCCTCCCGTGCTCCCCTTCCTCCTCCTTCTCCGGCGGCGCCACGTTTCCGCCCTGGTCGCCGCACCTGCACATCCCGGTGCACCAAGCACGGTAGCACTGGGAGTACAGGCAGCCACTGCCGTACCCCGATGTCATGCTGCTGCACGATTGGCATCTGGATCCGCAGCGGATCCCGGTGCCGGCGGGCGCACGATGACGAGGTGCGCAGGCGCCGCGCGCAGCTCACGCCGGAGCAACATCGGCTGCTAGAGTACGCCGCCGACTCCCCCAACTGGGAGGCGTGGTCCTCCCTTGAACACGAGGAGCAACGACGCTCGGGTGTCGACGTCGTCCCGCCGCCGTTCCCACCGCCGCCCCCGCAGGTAAACCCGGAGGACATGGAGGCGGAGGCGGAGTACCAAGCCGCCCTCGAGGAGGCCCTGCAGCACGCGCTGGAGGCTAGCCGCCTCGAGGAGGACGCGCAATGGGATGAGCTGGAGCAAGCCCTTGCCCTGTCGGCGGCGGGGGACTCCGTCCACACCCCGCTCTTCGTGCCGCCACAGCCACTGTCGCCGCCCGTCCAGCCCAAGCCGGAGCCGGAGCCGACGCCTAAGCGCTCCCCGCCTCCACCCACTTGGCCGGAGGAGGCCTACTCATGGACGGGCCAGTACGACGAGTGGGTGAGCACGCCTCCCGTCCACTTCGCCGCGACGCGGAGCAGGAGGAGGCCCACCTCGAGCGCTGGAAGGAGCACTTGCTCCGCCAGGAGCAGGCCGACGGCGAGGAGCAGATGCGCTACGAGGCCATGCTCCAACGTGACGCTGAGTCACTCCGGCTCGAGGAGGAGGAGGAGGAGCGCGCGCGGCTGGCCGCAATGCCGCCGCCCCAGCAGATGCCGGAGGAGGCTGTCCTGGCAGCGTACCAGGCGTCATTCGGGTGGGCTGGCCCTGCTCCGGTCTTCATCGACCTCACCGACGACGGCGGCATCGACGACAAGGGCAAGGCCGACGACGTCTAGGGCAGCGTGCGGGGCGGCAGCAGGCGGGCACAAACTTTTTTTAATGTTTTATTTACTGTTTATTAGATTTAGGTGGACTTTGGCCGGCGTTTGACCGACCACTTTATGTCTAACTATGTTTATTTTGTGCAAACTTTTTTTTCACGCCGGCACATTTGGGTCGGTCTCCTGTTGGGCGGTCAAGCCGACCCATTTTAAAATACGGACGCGCACGTCCGCTTGGCCGACCCAAACGGACAAAAAGCAGACAAAGTGCGCGTCCATTTGGGTCGCCCCGTTGGAGTTGCTCTAAGGGCTGGCGTGGGGTGTGGTCAGCTCTGGCTACACAACTGGAATGTACCTATTTGGCCAGGCCTACCACCCATCAATGCTTGGCGAAGATCAAGTTTCACCTCACACCCATCCACAGATGCACTAAGGGCATGTTTGGTTGCCCGCATTAGGCCCAGCCTGGCCCGCGCGGGAAGAAAGTGGGCCATTTGGTTGCCTGCTTTCACTGTGCGACCTGCATCGCACGGAACTTAAAGCACATCCAGGCCAGGCCCAGGGGAAACGTCCGAATCGGCAGTAGCTCACGAGCCTGGCTCGTGCGAGGCAGGGGAGGGCGACACGCTTCTCCCCTCGTGCGAGCAGGGGAGATGGCGCGAGCTCGCCCGCGTCGCCGAAAAATCGACGGGAGGATTTCGGCTCACCTCCGCCGAGTCCACCCCTATTTAGCCCCTCCCTCACCGCCCCAACTCCCGCCACCATTCTCCCTCCGTTCGAGCTTTCCCGCCGATGGGCATCGGCACCGACGAGCAGGTAAGCGGCGCATCTTCATCGGCCGGCGGTCCACGGCATCGGCGCTGCTTCACCGGCCGGCGTTGATCTTCCACCATCGTCCCCCCTCGTCCTCAAGCTGCAGCCGTGGCCTCTGTGAGTTCAATCCCCTTTCTATCTGTTCCTTCTAGCTAGATCTGAGCTGCAGTTAGGGTTTGATCTAGATGCATGGTTGATTAGTGGTCTGACCTGATAGCTGCTATGGTTGATTGCTATGCTGCGGTTGCAATTTGTGGAAGGGCTAGATGTTCAAGCATGTGGTAGGCTAGATTAGTAGTAGAGTTTGAAGTTGAACCTTGTGCTTGTGTTGAATCATGCTTAGATTTGTGATTTGTAGCTATTGGTTGTCCATTTGTAGCATGCTGTTTGTTGTAGTTGTATGTTCCTGCTCATAGATTGTCCGGTCTGCTTGATATGATAGCCATGAAGCATGTGCTTACTATGATAGTGATGAACCATGTACATGTATGCTTCTGCTATCATGGATTGTCCGGTATGTTGTGTGCTATGCTTACTGTCAATGCGTACTACGATTGTAGGACATGACCACATAGACGGAAGATCTTAGTCAGGCCCTTGTCATGTCCGACAACCAGTTTGCTCCATCGTTTGTCGAGGACTCGGAACCTATGTCCCAGATGGCACCTGATTCAGAGGTGTTTGCCTCTGACTCCCTCTATGTGCCAGTAGTGCTCGTTGAGCCAACTACTGCTGCTGCTGCCGCTGCACTCAAGCTAGCAGCAGCAAAGGCAAAGAAGGATGGTAGGTCGAACAACACGAAGTGGCAGCCGTTCATGTCCATGTTCGTGCTGGACAAGATGTGTGAGCTCATCTCTAGCGGAGTTAGGACTGACAAGGGCTTCAAGGAGGTGCACTTGAACACTGTTGAGAAGCAGGTGTTCGAGTTCTGTGGGCAAGAGGTGTCTGCCACCCAGGTGTACAACCACCTGAGGAAGTGGAGAAGTCGATGGATCCAAGTGTCCAGGCCGAGAGACCTTAGCGGTGCCTCATGGGATGAGAACACTTGCTCCATAGTTCAGGAGCCAGAGCACCACGCCGGCCATGTCGCAGTTAGCTCACAACCCTCTTCCTTTTCATACTGTCCACCATTGCCTACTCCTAATCGCAACTAACAACACTTGTGTTTCATTCTTAGGACCACCTAAGGGACGCTGAGTTCCTCAAGACACCCATACAGAACTACAACCAGATGCAACACGTCTTCTCCTTCGGGTTGGCAACTGGGAAGCATGCCATGGGCTCGGGGGAGCCTCTTGGTTCTCCCATGCCAGACTTCCCTGGGACCCTGGACGTCGAGGTCCTCGATGGCCCTGACAAGCCCGCTGCGAAGCCCTTCGGCAAGCCATTTGACCCCGTCCATGATAGGAAGAGGAAGAGAGGTGGCCTGATGGAGGAGGAGATCAATGTCTTCTGCAGCATGACTGAGGCGGTGAAGGAGGTGGCTATGACGCTCGGATAATTAAGCTACACTAATTCCACGCTAATGATGCCACGTCACCTCGGTCACTATTGTTAATCTCGCGATGGTTCAAAAACGATTCAAATTCAAATTTAAAATAAAGACAAACATCAAAATTTTTCAAACATTAAAACTAAAATTTCAAGCTGGGACAAATAAATCCTAAGTAATAATGGTGGAGAAACCACACTTGTATAAAATGTGTAAATACTAAAAAATGAATAAAATAGCAGCAAAAACAATTAGTTAAATGATTATAAAATAATAAACATTTACAAACTATTTTATATTAGGTGTCAAGTTAATTGTGGTAGTGGCATAAGTATTAATAATATTTTAGGTACAACTTGGGTATTTTATAAAAACAAAAATTTAATAAAGTAGAAAATAAGAAATAAAAGAAAATAGAAAACAATAACTAAACTAGAACAAAAGAAGAACCCCCGATGGGCCAACCGACCCAACAGGCCGGCCCAGTCGGCCACCAGGCCAGCCCACCCCGTCCCCATAACCCCCCTGTCGGTGGAAACCCTAACCCCCGAGTCATCCTACTTCCCCACCCACACGATCCCCTCTCCTCCCTCTGTCCCCCCGATTCAGATCCGGGGAAATGCCCCCTGACGCCGCCCGTCGCCGCCCCATCGCGCCTCCATCCTCCTCCGCGAAGCCACCTCGCCGGCGCCGCACCTCCCGACCTCCTTCCTCTCCCTCGTGCACTGCGTCGTCTTCCCCGAGCTCCGCGCGCGCTCCATTCATGGCCACCCCGACCCCGTCGCCGGAACCACGTCGCCATCGCCGGAGGCCACCTCGCCGGTCCGCCAGCGCCATCTTCCTCCCCTGCGTCGCCGGTGTCCCCGACCTCCTCCCCGCGCCCCACTGCGCGCGAACCCTACGAACCCCCCGTGAGGCCCCCCTCCTTCTCCTCTTCCCCACACCATGCTGGTCGCCGTCGCTGCGGACACCGCACCCCTCGTCCGCTCCCGTGCGCTCGCCCGCATCCGCCCGCACGCGTGCTCGCCTCGCTGGCCACGCCCGGCTGCGCCTGCCGTCTGCCCCGCTGCGGCTCCCGCTCTGCTCCGGTCGTGCGCCCCGCCTCCACTGCTACTTGCCGCCGCACTCTGCCTCGCAACCCTCGTGCTGTCCGCGACTCGCCCGCCCGCTGCCTCGCCATGCGCGCACCTAACAGGTTCCCGCCTTGCGCCGCGGTGGCTCACCACGGGCCGAACCGCATCGGCCTCTACTGCCACGCGCCGGCGCCCCCGCGAGGCCACAACCTCACCTAGCGACCCCCGGCTCCGCCTCCGAACGCCGCCACCGGCCGTCGCCCACGTCGGTTGCTAGCACATTGGCGCCTCGCCGTGCCCCTGCATCCAGGCAGCGCCCAACGCCCGCAGCGCCCAAACGGGCTGGGCGCGTGCACTCTACGCCCGCGCCCGCTAGCGTACGAACCCACTAGGCCCCCTAGGGCCAATGACATGTGGGGCCAAACCCCTAGAACGTTTAAAAAAATGTAAATAAATAAATAAATTAAATATTAATTAATCAACTAAATTAATTAACTTAATTAATTATGTTTAGTTAACCTAATTAGCTAATTAACCTAATTACCTATTGCTAATTAACTAAACAGTCGATGACCTGCAGGACCCACACGTCAGATTAACCCAGTCAACGCCCTGTTGACTGCTGACATCATGATGACTTCAGCTTGCACTATTCTGGATAATGTTAGAATTAAATAGATAATAATTCAGAAAATAATTTAAAACTTTAAAAATTAATAGAAAATAAACCGTAGCTCGGATGGAAAAACTTTGTACATGAAAGTTGCTCAGAACGACGAGACGAGTTTGAATATGCAATCTGTTCATCCCCCACACACCCCTAGCATAGAAAACACGCAACTTTCCCCCTCCGGTTCATCTGTCCGAAAACGCGAAACACCGGGAATACTTTCCCGGATGTTTCCCCCCTTCGTTGGTATCACCTCCTACCACGTTAGGGCACACCTAGCACCGTTACTTGTCATGTCATGCATCGATATGCATATGTTTGCATTGTATTCATTGTTTCTTCCCCCTCTTCTCTCCGTTAGACTACGAGACTGACGCTGCTGCCGGTACCTCTATGATCGACTACATCGATGACGACCCCTCCTTCTTGCCAGAGCAACCAGGCAAGCCCCCCTTGATCACCAGATATCGCCTATTCCTTCTCTCTACTGCTTGCATTAGAGTAGTGTAGCATGTTACTGCTCTCAGTTAATCCTATTCTGATGCATAGCGTGTCATTGTTGCTACGGTTGTTACCCTTACCTGCTATCCTACTGCTTAGTACAGGATGCTAGTGTTCTATAAGTGGCCCTACACTCATGTCCGTCTGCCATGCTATACTACTGGGCCATGATCACTTCGGGAGGTGATCACGGGCATATGTTATATACTTTATACTGTTACATTACATATGATACTATTCGGAGATGGGGTTGAAGGGGCAGGTGGCTCCATCCCGGTAGAGGTGGGCCTGGGTTTCTGACGGCCCTCGACTATTACTTTGTGGCGGAGTGACAGGGCAGGTTGAGACCACCTAGGAGAGAGGTGGGCCTGGCCCTGGTCGGCGTTCGCGGATACTTCAATTAACACACTTAACGAGATCTTGGTATTTGATCTGAGTCTGGACACTGGCCTATACGCACTAACCAACTACGCGGGAACAGTTATGGGCACTCGACGTCGTGTATCAGCCGAAGCCTTCTTGACGTTAGCGACTGAGCGGCGCGCGCCGGGTTGGACCGCGTAACACAACTTCCTTTGTAATGGAGGTTGCTTGGTCTGCTCACCGGCCGCGTTCGCAACGTGCAGGTGTGCAATGGGCGATGGGCCCAGACCCCTGCGCGCATAGGATTTAGACCGGCGTGCTGACCTCTCTGTTGTGTCTAGGTGGGGCTGCAACGTGTTGATCTTTCGAGGCCGGGCATGACCCAGGAAAGTGTGTCCGACCAAATGGGATCGAGCGTGTTGGGTAATGTGCTGCACTCCTGCAGGGAACTTTATCTATTTGAATAGTCGTGTCCCTCGGTAAAAGGACGTCCCGGAGTTGTACCTTAACCTTATGACAACTAGAACCGGATACTTAATAAAACACACCCTTTCAAGTGTCAGATACAACCCGGTGAACACTCTCTCACAGGGCAACGAGGAGGGAATCGCCGGGTAGGATTATGCTATGCGATGATGCTTGGTGAACTTACCATCTACTCTCTTCTACATGCTACAAGATGGAGGCTGCTAGAAGCATAGTCTTCGACAGGACTAGCTATCCCCCTTTTATTCTGGCATTCTGCAGTTCAGTCCATCGATATTGCCCCTTTACACAGATACCCATGCATATGTAGTGTAGATCCTTGCTTGCGAGTACTTTGGATGAGTATTCACGGTTGCTTTTCTCCCTCTTTTCCCCCTTTCCATTCTTCTCGGTTGTCGCAACCAGATGCTGGAGCCCAGGAGCTTGTGTAACGCCCTTGATGCGGCTATATCTCCCACGTGTTGAAGCACGACTTAGAGGCATAACCGCATTGAAAGCAATGTCGCAAGTGAGGTAATCTTCACACAACCCATGTAATACATAAGGGAAAGAGATACATAGTTGGCTTACAATCGCCACTTCACACAATACATGAATAAGACATTACATCAACCAAGTACAATCAGGGCCCGACTACGGAGCCAAAATAAAAGAAGAAACCCCAAAAGCGACAAAGGACCAAGATCGACCCCAACTGGGCTCCACTACTGATCGACTAAAACGAAACAACACAAAGGGCAAGATCTCCATCGAACTCCTCCTTGAGCTCGGGTGCGTCACCTGCACGGACACAGCGGCACCTACAAACTGGTATTGGAAGTATCTGGTGAGTCACGAGGACTCAGCAATCTCACACCCGCGAGATCAAGACTATTTAAGCTTATAGGTAGGGTAAAAGGTATGAGGTGGAGCTACAGCAAGCGACTAGCATATAAGGTGGCTTCATACGCAAAAGAGAGCGAGAAGAGAAGGCAAAGCACGGTCGAACAACTATGATCAATAAGTGATCCTGAACTACTTACGTCAGACATAACTCCAACAACCGTGTTCACTTCCCGGACCCCGCCGAGAAGAGACCATCACGGTTACACACGCGGTTGGTGTATTTTAATTAAGATCAACTTCGGGTTTTCTACAACCGGACATTAACAAATTCCCATCTGCCCATAACCGCGGGCACGGCTTTCGAAAGTTCAAAACCCTGCAGGGGTGTCCCAACTTAGCCCATGATAAGCTCTCGCGATCAACGAAGGATATTCCTTCTCCCCGGGAAGACCCGATCAGTCTCGGAATCCCGGCTACAAGACATTTCGACAGTAATAAAACAAGTCCAGCAAAACCGCCCGATGCGCCGACATCCTGATAGGAGCTGCACATATCTCGTTCTCAGGGCAACACCGGATGAACACTACGTACGGCAACCGAAGATACCCCAAGTTGCCTAGGGGTGGCACCGCAAGTGGCTCTCGTTTGGACCAACACTTAGACAAGCATTGGCCCGGGGGCTAAATAAAGATGACCCTCGGGTTGATCAGACCCAAGGGAAAGGGATAGGTGGTAGGCAAATGGTAAAACCAAGGTTGGGCCTTGCTGGAAAAGTCTTATTCAAAGCGAACTGTCAAGGGGGTCCCATAAATCACCCGACCGCGTTAGGGATGCAAAATCCGGGAACATAACACCGATATGACGGAAACTAGGGCGGCAAGAGTGGAACAAAACACCAGGCATAAGGCCGAGCCTTCCACCCTTTACCAAGTATATAGATGCATTAATTAAATAAGATATATTGTGATATCCCAACAAGTAAACATGTTCCAACAAGGAACAAACTTCATCTTCACCTGCAACTAACAACGCTATAAGAGGGGCTGAGCAAAGCGGTAACATAGCCAAACACCGGTTTGCTAGGACAAGGTGGGTTAGAGGCTTGGTTTGACAATATGGGAGGCATGATAAACAAGTGGTAGGTATCGCAGCATAGGCATAGCAAAAGAGCGAGCAATCTAGCAAGCAAAGATAGAAGTGATTTCGAGGGTATGGTCATCTTGCCTGAGATCCCGCAAGGAAGAAGAACGAGTCCATGAAGAAGACAAACGGACGTAGTCGAACGGGTCCTCACAAACGCGATGATAACGGAAACAACCCGAAGAAGCAACACCGGAAAGAAGCACACAACAAAGTAAACAACCAGCACATGAATATGGCATGATGCACAACCAAGCATGATGCATGTCCGGTTTAATGATTCATGGCATGGCAAATGCAACAAACAACACTACAAATTAAGTGGAGCTCAATATGCAACGAGATGCATATTGACGAAACACCACAACAATTATTTAGTTCTCTCTTGTTTATGTACCCAACAATATTAACTGTTGATTAACATGGCAAGGGGTGAAGCACAACAAAACTATCTATCCAGACAAGTTTAAATGAGGCCGGAACAACAAACAACAAATTCCGGAAACTCCTCATATGCATATATTGAATTTGGTACTGTTCTGCCTAAAACCATATTTAAAGTTGTTAAACAGGAAAATAAAGTGGACCATGTTAAACTAGGCATTTTTCTACCCCATTTACATATATAATTTATTAAAATCCGAGTTACGGTTAATTAGTTATGAATTAAATCATTTTAACATGGCATTTGTGCAAATTTAAACAAACAGCAAGTTAAACATTTTAAACATGCATGAAAGTTGGATAGTATTAAACTACACAATTTTCTGAGCATTTTTCATATATAATTTATTTTAATCCGATGCACGGTTCAAGAGTTATTATATGCATGAAGATTAGGGTCCAATCTGTAAAACTGCCAGTCTCAGGAAAAATGACTAAAACGCAGATCTGAAAAAAAAGGAACTGGGCCGAATCTGAAGGCTGGCCCAACGAACAGAGGGGCGCTGGGGGGGGCTGCTCACCATGGGCCGGGCCCAGGAAGCGGAGGAGGCCGACCAGCGGGAGGAGGGAGATGGGCCGGACGCGGGGCCCACGCGGGGGTCAACGGCGGCGGGTTCTCCTCCTGATCCGGCATGGGAGCCGACTGCTCCGGCGACGGCGTGCGGCAACCCGGAAAGGCCGGAGGCCGGGCGGCGGGTCGCGGCGACGGGACGGAGGACGGCGCCGCGGCGGAGGACGCGGTGGGGCGGCGAGCTCCCATGGCGGCGGCGGATCCTGGTGAGGGAGAGAGAGATATCCGGTGAGAGAGAGAGGGAGATCCGATGAGAGAGAGATCCGGTGAGAGAGGGAGAGAAGAAGAAGGAGGAGCAAGGCGACGGCGGCGTGACCTGGGCGACGGAGGAGGCGGGGTCCGGTGGGACTCCGGCGGGATTCCGGCGAAGTGCGGCGGCGGACGAGCCGCGTCGGCGGCGCGGGCAGGCGAAGCAGAGGCGCGGGTGCTCGGGCTTGCGCGGGCTCACGCCGCGCGGCCAGATGGGCCCGGCGGGCTGCGCGCGGGCTCGGGCGGGCCGCGGCGGCTGGGAGGCAGGCAGGGGCGCGTGGCAAGCCACGATTGGCCAGGCGCGCTGGCTGCGGCGGCGGAGGCCAGTGGGGGCGCGCCACTTGGCGGCGGTGGCTTCGCCGGCGCGGAAAACGAGGCTGAGGTGGGAGGTGGCGGCGGCTGATGATTGGGAGGGCGCTGATTTCGAGGAGGAGGGAAGAGAAGGCCAAAAATGGAAGGGGGGCTTCCTTTTATAGGCAGAATTAGGGTTTGGGGGGGTTAGGAGGGGTTTTCGAGGCCTCCGATCGCGATCCGACGGATCCGATCGAAAGAGAGGGGTTAGGGGACCTAGGTGGAATGAGGAGAGGGGGTTTTCGGACTGTGCTAGAGTGGTTGGGCTGAGAGGACAGGAGAGGAGAGGAGTGCAGCCCGGCAACTGTTTCCAGAGACCGAAAACGTCCGACGTTAGACCGGCTATAATGCCGCTATAGTTATCCGTTGGGGCACCAAACGGACTCCGAATGCGATGAAACTTGGCAGGCGACCTACTAACAACAAAACAACGCCGCATGCCAACTTTCATCCCATTCCGAGAACATTTCTCGGCCACTTATAAAATAATATTCGGACATGTCGCGGGCGCGTGCAAGTGTGGTTGGTCTCAGAACGGACAAGGGAGAGAACTCGGAGAACCCGGACGGATGCAAGTTTCGAAAAAATATGATGATGCAATGCAGATGATGACATGGCAAGATGCGACACGCAAGCAAATGACAAGGCAACAACAGCGAATAACTGGAGGACAACTGGCACATCGGTCTCGGGGCGTTACAGCTTGACGCCACCATCGACGATGACTCCTACTATGCTGGACGTGCCTACTAGTACGTGCAGGCCGCTGGCGACGACCAGGAGTAGTTTAGGAGGATCCTAGGCAGGAGGCCTACGCCACTTTTGATCTGTATCCCAGTTTGTGCTAGCCATCTTATGGAAACTTGTTTAACTTATGTCCGTACTCAGATATTGTTGCTTCCGCTGACTCGTCTATGATCAAGCACTTGTATTCGAGCCCTAGAGGCCCCTGGCTTGTATTATGATGCTTGTATGACTTATTTATGTTTTTAGAGTTGTGTTGTGATATCTTCCCGTGAGTCCCTGATCTTGATCGTACATGTTTGCGTGCATGATTAGTGTATGATTGAATCGGGGGCGTCACAAGTTGGTATCAGAGTCGACTGCCTGTAGGAACCCCCACTTCGACACTCATTGGCCGAAATCGAGTCTAGACATTACAAAACTTTTACTAACATGGTTGTGTGCCTTACGGGCCCACGTCGCCATTGGGTGGTATTAGGATCTTTTATTCCCCGACCTATACTCTGGGACTCTGATCTCTCTCCTATTCGGGTTAAATGATTTTACTAATGCCGACTCTAGGTTCTCGTAACTACTTCCACCCGGAGAGACCCTTACTCCAGATGATTACTTGGTGCACCGAAGGATTTCGAAGATACTCTCTGATGTTCTCTCGAGACTTTGAGCCTGTTGCTTTTGCAATTCCCTACCACCAAAATATCCCTATGGATAAATACGTACACTTGCCATTCTTACTTTTATTCCCAGTTGATCTTGTTATAACAAGATACCCTGAAGTCCCATCTATTGTTCCGAGAATATTTTGTGACTACTGCCGTGCAGTTCCTTGCCACCTGAATACCCGTACGGATAATTTCTCGCCCTTATCGAGTATCCGCTCATCCCCAGTTGTTCATGTGTTTCACAATGGTCTTCGAAATACTATTCAATCCTCCAAAATTCCTCAGTAGCTTATTGCTCTGCAATACTTGTCTACTTGCATTATGGATGCTTTCCATATGTCTGGCAATATTCGTTAGAATCCTTAGACACCGTCATTTTGATCCTATTGATTCAACATGAGTGCGAATGCACGCAATCATCAGTTGATCCTTTTAAATTATCTTTCTGGCTCAGACGTCATTTTGAACATGAGCTTGTTCTCGACCAATCTATTTGCCGTCAATTGTACCCTTAGGTTTATTAAACTTATCCACCCTTGATCAGAGCGTCTGCTTCTGATCCTTCAATTTGAAATCATAGTTCCTTTGATATCTAAGCATCGAATCATTCAGATGTTCTATAATCTGATGCCCTTGCATCCTTTCTTCAACTGGTTATGTGCTGATGCTCACATCAGCTCCGCTATGGACCGTTAGATCCTTTATTGGATTATTATTCCACAATGTCCTTCATATTTAATCGCCTTGTGAATTCTTCCCTGATACATAATGCCATTAGTAAATCCTATTCTCTGATTTGGCCAACCATGCTCTGCTTTCGAGCTGGTGATATTTACTCTTGAAATTTGTGGTATATGTTCCTAAGATGCCCTGATGGGTTGAACCTACGCCTTCCCTAATCCGTGTGAACCCGAAAGATTTCACGGGTCATACGTATCTGGTATTGCACCAGGTAAAAACTTTCAACAACTAATGTCATTTTTGAAATACGAGAGGCGAATGAAAGGTTATGCGTTGAACTAGAGGGAGTCGACCTTGAACCCTGTGTTCATGCCCATGGACACGATGTATACCTTATCATGGAAGCTTCTCTTAAAATAATTATCCCCTTGTTATAAGTTCATCTTGTATCTGTGGACGTGGTTCCGACCATGTTTCTCCTTGATTCCATTACTCGTGCAAGTTTGAGCACTTGTCTTCTGCAGAGCAATACCCTAGTCCAACCTCTACTTTGATCTGTGGTCGAGTATTACCCCCTGGCATCTCGAGATTATCATGGAACTGCATAACTTCTTATGAGTTCTTCATCAAGTGCTACATTCTCGCTGATTCCAATTTTTCACGGGCTCTGAGTTATTAAACACTCAAAGACACCGATAACTAACTCGAGTCCGCACGGCGATTTAACAACTCTTGGTAACCTTCATTACTTACGAGTTTGAACTCGATCACGTTATTCCTAGCCTGCTTGGCTATATCCTTGTCATGCCGATTTTAACTGTGCTACCTGGTCCTTTTTCGCGGAGCAAAAATTTCGACGGTGAGCTAATCTTACGTCGATCTTCCTCGTCATATCATTACTCCTAGAACAACAAACTTGATTTTGAGTTTGTCTCGTACCCTTGGTTCCAATAACATTTCGCTTCATCATTCCTTTGACTTGATGTCATCACCGATCGATTACATCTTCATGAAATCTCTCGACAAAGGTGTCGTGATCATCATCAATATTCTGAGCTCTTCCAAGATATCTATTGAATTCTTCATGGGAAATACCATGCTTGTCCGTTGGTAAATTGTGTTGTCATCGACTACTTCCTTGCCTTCTTTCCAACACAAACTTGTTTGTGTTGTGGTTGTACCTTGAGTTCCTGGCTATACAGCTTGTCTTATGTCCTACCTTGAAGTAATACCATTTTATATGCCAAGGATGTCACGAGAATTTCACCACTTCTTAAGAATTCTTGATACAAGTTATACTTCTTGCCATCTCCGCTCATTCCTTGGTCCCCGTCTTGTTTCTAACTAGAAACCCGACAATTGAACTATGATGTGCGAATCCAAAACTTCTAGCAACCCTATTGCCTTGAAGTTAATGGTTGACATTTCATTCTTAGACCATTGGTTATCGAATCACCATTCTAACATTGATCATGCTACCTGAGCCCATATTTCGGGTGCACCTTTCAACCAATGTCTAGTTGTGTATGTTTTCCTCCAGCATACATCTTTATATCATTTGATCTGACAAATGTTATCCCTTGTTCACATGATTGTGGAAACCCATCTTTTTAGAAATCTGGAGGAATGGTCGCTGAGCCATCAGCCACCTCCTCGTCCTATCCTTTGTTAAATGATGAACTCTTGTTTCGGAACTCGCTTCCATAGTTCATTTCCCGAGAATTTTACAATGACATCTCGTCAATTTGTGTTGCACCTTTTCTTCTCACGCATCCTGAGTTTGAGGTATCCTAACACTGATCAGATCTGAATCTCGGTCAGATATGATGGTTGGAACATATTTCCAAGAGTTATACCATTTGTCTTTATATGACCCGGTAAGGTGATGTCATGCCTAGCACACCTGGCCGGAGGACCCATTGTTATAGTTTCCTTTTTGGCAAGGTTAGCCATTCTTCCATGAGGAAATTGCAAGACTTATTCTGTAAGTTGTTCCTGATGGATCCTTAGAGTATCCAAAGTCTGGTCTTTACCCAGTGACCATGTCAATGCTATCTCGAAGCATGTCTATGGTACTCCGTTCATCAACAAGAATATTGAGAGCGCAATGCCTATTTTTCTTAATCAATTATCCAAAACACCGTTGTATGGGTAACGCCATGAAATTCGTCTCCCCTTACCTAAATGGTTTTCTTTGTTATATCCTGTCATGGATATCATTCTCCGCTTGTCCTTGGGAAGGTATACCCCTGAAATATGCGTTTAAACATATTTTCCTTTCCATTGTTCTGTTTAATCTGATGATCACCTTTTTCTTTCCACTATTTTGTTTAAACCTTTCTTGTGATCTATATGATCTAAGCAGTAATAAATCACTGCTTATGCAAACACCTCTGTGTACAACTCTGTCAGTAAGACCTGTTACTTTTGTTGATGGCATTCCGGTAACCACCGATGGACGAGAACTTTGCCTATAGGTCCGCCTCGTTTCAACGAGCAGGAAAATGGTTCTCTTTGTACCTCGCCCTTGGTACCAATGTTGTTGCCAACATAACTAACCCACATGGTGGGCCCATAACCCACAGTTCCACAGGATCAAAACCTGACTCTCCTGTACACCCCTGTTCCCAAAGTTATTCCTCCCGCATGGCCTCGTATGTAATTCACGAGCCACCTTCCGATGAGATCATCAATTCCGGTATTAGACACAACACTTATTTCCATTACTCTGAACCCCTTCACGCCCTGTTTCAGGCATCGAACGATTGCCTATGTGCTTGAAACTTCTACTTTGCACCTTCTTACTTTGCTCTCCATAATTTCTTAAGTTTCAATTCGAGAATTACTTTTCGCCACGTTCCCTAATGATTATCTACCAGATAAGCAACCATGCAGAGTTCCATTCTTCCGGTATACCCCTTATTCTTTTGTAAGTACGACGGAGATCCCGAAGAAAGGATGCCTACTTCATCATGATGACCTGAAGCAGAGAAATCAAGACATCAATGTAATGGATCGACCTCTTCGAGAAGAGCAACCAAGAACGAGAAGATTTGTTAGAATTTCGTAACCAAATCCCTTCCCCCTTACTCCCGCTCCTAAATCTCGGGACGAGATTTCTTGTAGTGGAGGAGAATTGTGACGCCCGGATAATTAAGCTACAATAATTCCACGCTAATGATGCCACGTCACCTCGGTTACTGTTGTTAATCTCGCGATGGTTAAAAAACGATTCAAATTCAAATTTAAAATAAAGACAAACATCAAAAGTTTTCAAACATTAAAACTAAAATGTTCAAGTAGGGAAAAATAAATCCTAAGTAATAATGGTGGAGAAACCACACTTGTATAAAATGTGTAAATACTAAAAAATGAATAAAATAGCAGCAAAACAATTAGTTAAATGATTATAAAATAATAAACATTTACAAACTATTTTATATTAGGTGCCAAGTTAATTGTGGTAGTGGCATAAGTATTAATAATATTTTAGGTACAACTTGGGTATTTTATAAAAAAATTAATAAAGCAGAAAAGAAGAAATAAAAGAAAATAGAAAACAATAACTAAACTAAAACAAAAGAAGAACCCCCCCGTGGGCCAACCGACCCAACAGGCCGGCCCAGTCGGCCACCAGGCCAGCCCACCCGGTCCCCATAACCCCCCTGTCGGTGGAAACCCTAACCCCCGAGTCACCCCACTTCCCCTCCCACACGATCCCCTCTCCTCCCTCTATCCCCCGATTCAGATCGGGGGAAATTCCCCTGACGCCGGCCCATCGCGCCTCCATCCTCCTCCGCGACGCCACCTCACCGGTGCCGCACCTGTTGGAAATATGCCCTAGAGGCAATAATAAAAGCATTATTATTATATTTCCTTATTCATGATAATTGTCTTTATTCGTGCTATAATTGTGTTAACCGGAAATCGTAATACATGTGTGAATAACAGACAACAATATGTCCCTAGTGAGCCTCTAGTTGACTAGCTTGTTGATCGACAGATAGTCATGGTTTCCTGACTATGGACATTAGATTTCATCGATAACGGGATCACATCATTAGGAGAATGATGTGATGGACAAGACCCAATTCTAAACATAGCATAAGATCGCATAGTTCGTTTGCTAGAGTTTTCCAATGTCAAGTACCCTTTCCTTAGACCATGAGATCGTGTAACTCCCGGATACCGTAGGAGTGCTTTGGGTGTGCCAAACGTCACAACGTAACTGGGTGACTATAAAGGTATGCTACGGGTATCTCTGAAAGTGTCTGTTGGGTTGACATGGATCGAGACTGGGATTTGTCACTCCGCTTGACGGAGAGGTATCACCGGGCCCTCTCGGTAATGCATCATCATAATGAGCTCAGTGTGATCAAAGTGTTTGATCACGGGATCATGCATTACGGTAACGAGAAAAGTGACTTGCCGGTAACGAGATTGAACGAGGTATTGGTATACCGACGATCGAATCTCGGGCAAGTAAAATACCGATTGACAAAGGGAATCGTATACGGGATTAATTGAATCCTTGACATCGTGGTTCATCCGATGAGATCATCGTGGAGCATGTGGGAGCCAACATGGGTATCCAGATCCCGCTGTTGGTTATTGCCCGAGAGCCGTCTCGGTCATGTCTGCATGTCTCCCGAACCCGTAGGGTCTACACACTTAAGGTTCGGTGACGCTAGTGTTGTGAAGATATGTATGTGCAGTAACCCGAATGTTGTTCGGAGTCCCGGATGAGATCCCGGACGTCACGAGGAGTTCCGGAATGGTCCGGAGGTAAAGAATTATATATAGGAAGTGCTATTTTGGCCATCGGGACAAGTTTCGGTGTTATCGGTATTGTACCGGGACCACCGGAGGGGTCCCGGGGTCCACCAGGTGGGGCCACCTGCCTTGGGGGGCCACATGGGCCTTAGGGGGTGCGCCTTGGCCCACTTGGGCCAAGGGGAACCAGCCCCAAGGGCCCATGCGCCAAGGAAACTTGGAGGAGGGAGAGTCCAAAGGGGGGAAGGCACCTCCGAGGTGCCTTGGGGAGGATGGACTCCTCCCCCCTCTTGGCCGCACCCCTTACTTGGAGGAAGGGGCAAGGCTGCACCCTCCCCCCCTCTAATGCATCTATATAAAGGGGGGCAGGGGAGGGGGCAGCGCACCGAATTGCCCTGGCTCCTCCCTCCTCCCTGCAACACCTCCTCCTCCTCCCGTAGTTGCTTAGCGAAGCCCTGCCGGAGTTCTGCTGCATCCACCACCACACCGTCGTGCTGGATCTTCCTCAACCTCTCCTTCCCCCTTGCTAGATCAAGAAGGAGGAGACGTCTCCCGTCCCGTACGTGTGTTGAACGCGGAGGTGCCGTCCGTTCGGTACTAGATCATCGGTGAATTGGATCACGGCAAGTACGACTACCTCATCCACGTTCACTTGAACGCTTCCGTTGCGATCTACAAAGTGGTATGTAGATGCTATCCAATCTGAATACTCGTTGCTAGATGAACTCATAGATGGATCTTGGTGAAACCGTAGGAAAAATTTTAATTTTCTGCAACGTTCCCCAACAGCACCTCCCGGTCTCCTTCCTCTCCCTCGTGCACTTCGTCGTCTTCCCCGAGCTCCACGCGCGCTCCATCCGTGGCCGCCCCGACCCCGTCGCCGGAACCACGTCGTCGTCGCCGGAGGCCACCTCGCCGGTCCGCCAGCGCCGTCGTCCTCCCCTGCGTCGCCGGCGTCCTTGACCTCCTCCCCGCACCCACTGCCCGCGAACCCTACAAACCCCCCGTGAGGCCGTCGCCGGAACCACGTCGTCGTCGCCGGAGGCCACCTCGCCGGTCCGCCAGCGCCGTCGTCCTCCCCTGCGTCGCCGGCGTCCTTGACCTCCTCCCCGCACCCACTGCCCGCGAACCCTACAAACCCCCCGTGAGGCCCCCCTCCTTCTCCTCTTCACCGCACCATGCTGGTCGTCGTTGCTGCGGACACCGCGCCCCTCGTCCGCTCCCGTGCGCTCGCCCGCATCCGCCCGCACGCGCGCTCGCCCCGCTGGCCGCGTCCGGCTGCGCCTGCCGTCTGCCCCGCCGCGGCTCCCGCTTCGCTCCGGCCGCGCGCCCCGCCTCCACTGCTACTTGTCGCCGCACTCCGCCTCGCAGCCCTCGTGTTGTCCGCGACTCGCCCGCCTCCTGCCTCGTCGTGCGTGCACCTCGCAGGTTCCCACCTCGTGCCGCGGTGCCTCACCACGGGTCGAACCGTATCGGCCTCTACTGCCTCGCGTCGGTGCCCCCGCGAGGCCACGGCCTCACCTAGCACCCCCCGGCTCCGCCTCCGGACGCCGCCACCGGCCGTCGCCCATGTTGGCTGCCAGCACATCGGCGCCTCGCCGTGCCCCTGCATTCGGGCAGCGCCCAACGCCCGCGCCTGCTAGCGTACGAACCCACTAGGGCCCCTAAGGCCAATGACATGTGGGGCCAAACCCCTGGAACGTTTAAAAAATGTAAATAAATAAATTAATTAAATTAATTAACTTAATTAATTATGTTTAGTTAACCTAATTAGCTTATTAACCTAATTAACTATTGCTAATTAACTAAAAAGTCGATGACCTGCAGGACCCACACGTCAGATTGACCCAGTCAACGCCCTGTTGACTGCTGACGTCATGCTGACGTCAGCTTGCACTATTCTGGACAATGTTAGAATTAAATAGATAATAATTTATAAAATGATTTGAAACTTTAAAAATTAATAGAAAATAAACTGTAGCTCGGATGGAAAAACTTTGTACATGAAAGTTGCTCAGAACGACGAGACGAGTTTGGATACGCAATCTGTTCACCCCCTACACCCCTAGCATAGCAAACATGCAACTTTCCCCCTTCGGTTCATCTGTCCGAAAATGCGAAACACTAGGAATACTTTCCCGGATGTTTCCCCCCTTCGCCGGTATCACCTCCTACCGCGTAAGGGCACACCTAGCACCGTTACTTGTCATGTCATGCATCGATATGCATATGTTTGCATTGTATTCATTGTTTCTTCCCCCTCTTCTCTCCTTTAGCCTACGAGACTGACGCTACTGCCGGTACCTCTATGATCGACTACGTCGATGACGACCCCTCCTTCTTGCCAGAGCAACCAGGCAAGCCCCCCTGATCACCAGATATCGCCTATTCCTTCTCTCTACTGCTTGCATTAGAGTAGTGTAGCATGTTACTACTTTCGGTTAATCCTATTCTAATGCATAGCCTATCATTGTTGCTACAGTTGTTACCCTTACCTGGTATCTGCTACCTCTTGAGCACTGCGTTAGTTTTCCCTTGAAGAGGAAAGGGTCATGCAGTAAAGCAGCATAAGTATTTCCCTCATTTTTTGAGAACCAAGGTATCAATCCAGTAGGAGGCCACGCACGAGTCCCTTGTGTTGGAAATATGCCCTAGAGGCAATAATAAAAGCATTATTATTATATTTCCTTATTCATGATAATTGTCTTTATTCGTGCTATAATTGTGTTATCCGAAAATCGTAATACATGTGTGAATAACAGACAACAACATGTCCCTAGTAAGCCTCTAGTTGACTAGCTCGTTGATCAACAGATAGTCATGGTTTCCTGACTATGGGCATTGGATGTCAATGATAACGAGATCACATCATTAGGAGAATGATGTGATGGACGAGACCCAATCCTAAACATAGCATAAGATCGCATAGTTCGTTTGCTAGAGTTTTCCAATGTCAAGTATCCTTTCCTTAGACCATGAGATCGTGTAACTCCCCGATACCGTAGGAGTGCTTTGGGTGTGCCAAACGTCACAACGTAACTGGGTGACTATAAAGGTATACTACGGGTATCTCTGAAAGTATCTGTTGGGTTGACACGGATCGAGACTGGGATTTGTCACTCCGCTTGACGGAGAGGTATCACCGGGCCCTCTCGGTAATGCATCATCATAATGAGCTCAATGTGATCAAAGTGTTTGATCACGGGATCATGCATTACGGTACGAGTAAAGTGACTTGCCGGTAAAGAGATTGACCGAGGTATTGGGATACCGACGATCGAATCTCGGGCAAGTAAAATACCGATTGACAAAGGGAATCGTATACGGGATTAATTGAATCCTCGACATCGTGGTTCATCCGATGAGATCATCGTGGAGCATGTGGGAGCCAACATGGGTATCCAGATCCCGCTGTTGGTTATTGCCCGAGAGCCGTCTCGGTCATGTCTGCATGTCTCCCGAACCCGTAGGGTCTACACACTTAAGGTTCGGTGACGCTAGGGTTGTGAAGATATGTATATGCAGTAACCCGAATGTTGTTCGGAGTCCCGGATGAGATCCCGGACGTTACGAGGAGTTTCGGAATGGTTCGTAGGTAAAGAATTATATATAGGAAGTGCTGTTTTGGCCATCGGGACAAGTTTCGGGGTTATCGGTATTGTACCGGGACCACCGGAGGGTCCCGGGGGGTCCACCGGATAGGGCCACCTGCCTCGGGGGGCCACATGGGCTCTAGGGGGTGCGCCTTGGCCTACAAGGGCCAAGGGGAACCATCCCCAAGAGGCCCATGCGCCTAGGGTGGGGAATCCCTAAAGGGGGGCGCCCCCTTGCTTGGGGGGCAAGCCCCCCACCCCTTGGCCGCCGCCCCCCCTAGGAGATTGCATCTCCTAGGGCCGCCCCCCCAGGGGGCTATATATATGAGGGGAGGGGAGGGGGCAGCCGCACCCTTGCTCTTGGCGCCTCCCTCTCCCTCTCCAACACCTTCTCCTCCTCCGTAGAGCTCGGCGAAGCCCTGCCGGAGTACTGCAGCTCCACCATCAGCACGCTGTCGTGCTGCTGCTGGAGCCATCTTCCCCAACCTCTCCTTTGCCTTGCTGGATCAAGAAGGAGGAGACGTTACGCTGACCGTACGTGTGTTGAACGCGGAGGTGCCGTCCGTTCGGTGCTAGGATCTCCGGTGATTTGGATCACGTCGTGTACAACTACCTCATCCTCGTTCGTTGAACGCTTCCGCTCGCGATCTACACAGTGGTATGTAGATGCAATCTCTCTCCCATGACTCGTTGCTTAGATGAACTCATAGATGGATCTTGGTGAAACCGTAGGAATTTTTTTAATTTTCTGCAACGTTCCCCAACAGTGGCATCATGAGCTAGGTCTATGCGTAGTTCTCTATTGCACGAGTAGAACACAATTTGTTGTGGGCGTAGATGTTGTCAACTTTCTTGCCGCTACTAGTCTTATCTTGCTTCAGCGGTATTGTGGGATGGAGCGGCCCGGACCAACCTTACACGTACGCTTACGTGAGACCGGTTCCATCGACTAAGATGCACTAGTTGCATAAGGTGGCTGGCGGGTGTCTGTCTCTCCCACTTTAGTTGGAGCGGATTCGATGAAAAGTGTCCTTATGAAGGGTAAATAGAAGTTGACAAATCACGTTGTGGCTTTCACGTAGGTAAGAAAACGTTCTTGCTAGAACCCTAATTCAGCCACGTAAAACTTGCAACAACAATTAGAGGACGTCTAACTTGTTTTTGCAGCAAGTGCTTTGTGATATGACATGGCCAAAGTTGTGATGAATGATGGATGATCTATATGTGATGTATGATATGTTCATGCTATTGTAATAGGAATCACGACTTGCATGTCGATGAGTATGACAACCGGCAGGAGCCATAGGAGTTGTCTTTATTTTTTGTATGACCTGCGTGTCATTGAGAAACGCCATGTAAATTACTTTACTTTATTGCTAAACGCGTTAGCCATAGTAGTAGAAGTAATAGTTGGCGAGCAACTTCATGGAGACACGATGATGGAGATCATGGTGTCAAGCCGGTGACAAGATGATCATGGAGCCCCAAGATGGAGATCAAAGGAGCTATGTGATATTGGCCATATCATGTCACATTTATTATTTGATTGCATGTGATGTTTATCATGTTTTGCATCTTGTTTACTTAGAAAGACGGTAGTAAATAAGATGATCCCTCATAATAATTTCAAGAAGTGTTCCCCCTAACTATGCACCGTTGCGACAGTTCGTTGTTTCGAAGCACCACGTGATGATCGGGTGTGATAGATTCTAATGTTCACATACAACGGGTGTAAGACAGATTTACACATGCAAACACTTAGGTTGACTTGACGAGCCTAGCATGTACAGACATGGCCTCGGAACACAGAAGACCGAAAGGTCGAGCATGAGTCGTATAGAAGATACGATCAACATGAAGATGTTCACCAATGTTGACTAGTCCGTCTCACGTGATGATCGGACACGGCCTAGTTGACTTGGATCATGTAATACTTAGATGACTAGAAGAGGGATGTCTATCTATGTGGGAGTTCATTAAGATGAACTTTATTATCATGAACTTAGTCTAAAATATTTACAATATGTCTTGTAGATCAAATGGCCAACGTAGTCCTCAACTTCAACGCGTTCCTAGAGAAAACCAAGCTGAAAGACGATGGCAGCAACTATACGGACTGGGTCCGGAACCTGAGGATCATCCTCATAGCTGCCAAGAAAGATTGTGTCCTACGAGCACTGCTGGGTGATGCACCTGTCCTCCCTGCAGAACAAGACATTATGAACGCTTGGCAGTCACGTTCCGATGATTACTCCCTCGTTCAGTGCGGCATGCTTTACAGCTTAGAGCCGGGGCTCCAAAAGCGTTTTGAGAGACATGGAGCATACGAGATGTTCGAAGAGCTGAAAATGGTTTTCCAAGCTCATGCCCGGGTCGAGAGATATGAAGTCTCCGACAAATTCTTTAGCTGTAAGATGGAGGAAAATAGCTCTGTCAGTGAACACATACTCAAGATGTCTGGGTTGCACAACTGCTTGACTCAACTGGAAGTTAATCTCCCGGATGAAGCGGTCATTGATAGAATCCTCCAGTCGCTTCCACCTAGCTACAAGAGCTTTGTGATGAACTACAATATGCAGGGGATGGTAAAGACCATTCCTGAGGTATATGCTATGCTGAAATCAGCAGAGGTAGAAATCAAGAAGGAACATCAAGTGTTGATGGTGAATAAAACCACTAAGTTCAAGAAGGGCAAGGGTAAAAAGAACTTCAAGAAGGACGGCAAGGAAGTTGCCGCGCCCGGTAAGCAAGTTGCTGGGAAGAAGCCAAAGAATGGACCCAAGCCCGAGACTGAGTGCTTTTATTGCAAGGGAAGTGGTCACTGGAAGCGGAATTGCCCCAAATACTTAGCGGACAAGAAGGCCGGCAAAACAAAAGGTATATGTGATATACATGTAATTGATGTGTACCTTACCAGTACTCGTAGTAGCTCTTGGATATTTGATACCGGTGCAGTTGCTCACATTTGTAACTCAAAGCAGGAGCTGCGGAATAAATGGAAACTGGCGAAGGATGAGGTGACGATGCGCGTCGGGAATGGTTCCAAGGTCGATGTGATCGCCGTCGGCACGCTACCTCTACATTTACCTACGGGATTAGTTTTAAACCTCAATAATTGTTATTTAGTGCCAAGTTTGAGCATGAACATTGTGTCTGGATCTCGTATAATTCGAGATGGCTACTCATTTAAATCCGAGAATAATGGTTGTTCTATTTATATGAGAGATATGTTTTATGGTCATGCTCCAATGGTTAATGGTTTATTCTTAATGAATCTCGTACGTGATGATACACATATTCATAGTGTGAATACCAAAAGAGTTAAAGTTGATAACAATAGTCCCACATATTTGTGGCACTGCCGCCTTGGTCACATAGGTGTCAAACGCATGAAGAAGCTCCATGCAGATGGACTTTTAGAGTCTCTTGATTATGAATCATTTGACACGTGCGAACCATGCCTCATGGGTAAAATGACCAAGACTCCGTTCTCAGGAACAATGGAGCGAGCAACCAACTTATTGGAAATCATACATACCGATGTGTGCGGTCCAATGAGTGTTGAGGCTCGCGGTGGCTATCGTTATGTTCTCACCCTCACTGATGACTTGAGTAGATATGGGTATATCTACTTAATGAAACACAAGTCTGAGACCTTTGAAAAGTTCAAGGAATTTCAGAGTGAGGTTGAAAATCAACGTGATAGAAAGATCAAGTTTCTACGATCAGATCGTGGAGGAGAATACTTGAGTCACGAATTTGGCACACACTTAAGAAAATGTGGAATAGTTTCACAACTCACGCCGCCTGGAACACCTCAGCGTAATGGTGTGTCCGAACGTCGTAATCGCACTCTATTAGATATGGTGCGATCTATGATGTCTCTTACCGATCTACCGCTATCCTTTTGGGGCTATGCTTTAGAGACTGCCGCATTCACTTTAAATAGGGCTCCATCGAAATCCGTTGAGACAACACCGTATGAATTATGGTTTGGGAAGAAACCTAAGCTGTCGTTTCTAAAAGTTTGGGGATGCGATGCTTATGTCAAGAAACTTCAACCTGAAAAGCTCGAACCCAAGTCGGAAAAATGCGTCTTCATAGGATACCCTAAAGAAACTATTGGGTATACCTTCTACCTCAGATCCGAAGGCAAGATCTTTGTTGCCAAGAATGGATCCTTTCTAGAGAAAGAGTTTCTCTCGAAAGAAGTAAGTGGGAGGAAAGTAGAACTTGATGAAGTGTTACCTCTTGAACCGGAAAATGGTGAAACTCAAGAAAACGTTCCTGAGGTGCCTGCACCGACAAGAGAGGAAATTAATGATGATGATCAAGATACTTCTAATCAAGATCCTAATGAAATTCGAAGGTCCACAAGGACACGTTCCGCACAAGAGTGGTACGGGAACCCTATCTTGGAAATCATGTTGTTAGACAACGGTGAACCTTCGAACTATGAGGAAGCAATGGCGGGCCCGGATTCTGACAAATGGCTAGAAGCCATGAAATCCGAGATAGGATCCATGTATGAAAACGAAGTATGGACTTTGACTGACTTGCCTGTTGAGCGGCGAGCCATAGAAAATAAATGGATCTTTAAGAAGAAGACAGACGCGGATGGTAATGTGACCATCTATAAAGCTCGGCTTGTCGCTAAGGGTTATCAACAAGTTCAAGGAATTGACTATGATGAGACTTTCTCACCGGTAGCGAAGCTAAAGTCCGTCCGAATCATGTTAGCAATTGCCGCATTCTATGATTATGAGATATGGCAAATGGACGTCAAAACGGCATTCCTTAATGGTTTCCTTAAGGAAGAATTGTATATGATGCAGCCGGAAGGTTTTGTCGATCCTAAGAATGCTGACAAAGTGTGAGCTCCAACGCTCGATTTATGGGCTGGTGCAAGCATCTCGGAGTTGGAACATTCGCTTTGATGAGATGATCAAAGCGCTTGGGTTTACGCAGACTTATGGAGAAGCCTGCGTTTACAAGAAAGTGAGTGGGAGCTCTGTAGCATTTCTCATACTATATGTAGATGACATACTTTTGATGGGAAATGACATAGAACTCTTGGACAGCATTAAGGCCTACTTGAATAAAAGTTTTTCAATGAAGGACCTTGGAGAAGCTGCTTATATATTAGGCATCAAGATATATAGAGATAGATTGAGACGCCTCATAAGTCTTTCACAAAGCACATACCTTGATAAGATATTGAAGAAGTTCAATATGGATCAATCTAAGAAGGGGTTCTTACCAGTATTACAAGGTGTGAAATTGAGCTCAGCTCAATGTCCGACCACGGCAGAAGATATAGAAGAGATGAGGGTCATCCCCTATGCCTCAGCCATAGGTTCTATTATGTATGCCATGCTGTGTACCAGACCTGACGTAAACCTTGCCGTAAGTTTGGTAGGAAGATACCAAAGTAATCCCGGCAAGGAACACTGGACAGCGGTCAAGAATATCCTTGAAGTACCTGAAAAGGACTAAGGAAATGTTTCTCGTTTATGGAGGTGACGAAGAGCTCGTCGTAAAGGGTTACGTCGACGCTAGCTTCGACACAGATCTGGATGACTCTAAGTCACAAACCGGATACGTGTATATTTTGAATGGTGGGGCAGTAAGCTGGTGCAGTTGCAAGCAAAGCGTCGTGGCGGGATCTACATGTGAAGCGGAGTACATGGCAGCCTCGGAGGCAGCACATGAAGCAATTTGGGTGAAGGAGTTCATCACCGACCTCGGAGTCATACCCAATACGTCGGGGCCAATCAAACTCTTCTGTGACAACACTTGAGCTATTGCACTTGCCAAGGAGCCCAGGTTTCACAAGAAGACCAGGCACATCAAGCGTCGCTTCAACTCCATTCGTGAAAATGTTCAAGATGGAGACATAGAGATTTGTAAAGTGCACACGGATCTGAATGTCGCAGATCCGTTGACTAAACCTCTCCCTAAGGCAAAACATGATCAGCACCAGAACTCTATGGGTGTTCGATTCATCACAATGTAACTAGATTATTGACTCTAGTGCAAGTGGGAGACTGTTGGAAATATGCCCTAGAGGCAATAATAAAAGCATTATTATTATATTTCCTTATTCATGATAATTGTCTTTATTCGTGCTATAATTGTGTTATCCGGAAATCGTAATACATGTGTGAATAACAGACAACAACATGTCCGTAGTAAGCCTCTAGTTGACTAGCTCGTTGATCAACAGATAGTCATGGTTTCCTGACTATGGGCATTGGATGTCAATGATAACGAGATCACATCATTAGGAGAATGATGTGATGGACGAGACCCAATCCTAAACATAGCATAAAATCGCATAGTTCGTTTGCTAGAGTTTTCCAATGTCAAGTATCCTTTCCTTAGACCATGAGATTGTGTAACTCCCGGATACCGTAGGAGTGCTTTGGGTGTGCCAAATGTCACAACGTAACTGGGTGACTATAAAGGTATACTACGGGTATCTCTGAAAGTATCTGTTGGGTTGACACGGATCGAGACTGGGATTTGTCACTCCGCTTGACGGAGAGGTATCACCGGGCCCTCTCGGTAATGCATCATCATAATGAGCTCAATGTGATCAAAGTGTTTGATCACGGGATCATGCATTACGGTACGAGTAAAGTGACTTGCCGGTAACGAGATTGAACGAGGTATTGGGATACCGACGATCGAATCTCGGGCAAGTAAAATACCGATTGACAAAGGGAATCGTATACGGGATTAATTGAATCCTCGACATCGTGGTTCATCCGATGAGATCATCATGGAGCATGTGGGAGCCAACATGGGTATCCAGATCCCGCTGTTGGTTATTGCCCGAGAGCCGTCTCGGTCATGTCTGCATGTCTCTCGAACCCGTAGGGTCTACACACTTAAGGTTAAGTGAAGCTAGGGTTGTGAAGATATGTATATGGAGTAACCCGAATGTTGTTCGGAGTCCCGGATGAGATCCCGGACGTCACGAGGAGTTTCGGAATGGTCCGTAGGTAAAGAATTATATATAGGAAGTGCTGTTTTGGCCATCGGGACAAGTTTCGGGGTTATCGGTATTGTACCGGGACCACCGGAGGGTCCCGGGGGGTCCACCGGATGGGGCCACCTGCCTCGGGGGGGCACATGGGCTCTAGGGGGTGCGCCTTGGCCTACATGGGCCAAGGGGAACCAGCCACAAGAGTCCCATGCGCCTAGGGTGGGGAAACCCTAAAGGGGGGCGCCCCCTTGCTTGGGGGGCAAGCCCCCCACCCCTTGGCCGTCGCCCCCCTAGGAGATTGCATCTCCTAGGGCCGGCGCCCCCCCAGGGGGCTATATATATGAGTGGAGGGGAGGGGGCAGCCACACCCTTGCTCTTGGCGCCTCCCTCTCCCTCTCCAACACCTCCTCCTCCTCCGTAGAGCTCGGCGAAGCCCTGCCGGAGTACTGCAGCTCCACCATCACCACGCCGTCGTGCTGCTGCTGGAGCCATCTTCCCCATCCTCTCCTTTGCCTTGCTGGATCAAGAAGAAGGAGACGTTACGCTGACCATACGTGTGTTGAACGCGGAGGTGCCGTCCGTTCGGTGCTAGGATCTCCGGTGATTTGGATCACGTCGTGTACAACTACCTCATCCTCGTTCGTTGAATGCTTCCGCTCGCGATATACAAAGTGGTATGTAGATGCAATCTCTCTCCCATGACTCGTTGCTTAATGAACTCATAGATGGATCTTGGTGAAACCGTAGGAAAAATTTTAATTTTCTGCAACGTTCCCCAACACCTTGCACCTACACAAACAAATAAAATCCTCGCAACCAACACAATAAAGGGGTTGTCAATCCCTTCACGGCCACTTACGAAAGTGAGATCTGATAGATATGATAAGATATTTTTTTGGTATTTTTATGATAAAGATGTAAAGTAAAATAAAAGGAAATAAATATAGCTAAGTGTTGGAAGATTAATACGATGGAAAATAGACCCGGGGCCATAGGTTTTACTAGTGGCTTCTCTCTAGAGCATAAGTATTACGGTGGGTAAACAAATTACTGTTGAGCAGACAGAATTGAACATAGTTATGAGAATATCTAGGTATTATCATATATATAGGCATCACGTCCGCGAAAAGTAGACCAACTCCTGCCTGCATCTACTACTATTACTCCACACATCGACTGCTATCCAGCATGCATCTAGAGTATTAAGTTCATAAGAACAGAGTAACGCTTTAAGTAAGATGACATGATGTAGAGGGATAAACTCATGCAATATGATATAAACCCCATCTTGTTATCCTCGATGGCAACAATACAATACGTGCCTTGCTGCCCCTACTATCACTCGGAAAGGACACCGCAAGATTGAACCCAAAGCTATGCACTTCTCCCATTGCAAGAAAGATCAATCTAGTAGGCCAAACCAAACTGATAATTCGAAGAGACTTGCAAAGATAACCAATCATACATAAAATAATTCAGAGAAGATTCAAATATTGTTCATAGATAAACTTGATCATAAACCCACAATTCATTGGTCTCAACCAACACACCGCAAAAGAAGATTACGTCGAATAGATCTCCACGAGAATCGTGGAGGACTTTGTATCGAGATCCAAAGAGAGAGAAGAAGCCATCTAGCTAATAACTATGGACCCGAAGGTTTGAGGTAAACTACTTACACATCATCGGAGAGGCTATGGTGTTGATGTAGAAGTCCTCCGTGATCGATACCCCCTCCGGCGGAGCTCCGGAAAAGGCCCCAAGATGGGATCTCATGGGTACAGAAGGTTGCGGCGGCGTAATTAGGTTTTTGGCTCCGTATCTGGTAGTTTGGTGGTACGTAGGTATATATAGGAGGAAGAAGTACGCCTGTGGAGCAACATGGGCCCCACGAGGGTGGAGGGCACGCCCAGGGGGGTAGGCGCGCCCCCTACCTCGTGCCCTCCTAGTTGATGTCTTGACGTAGGGTCCAAGTCCTCTGGATCACGTTCGTTTCGAAAATCACGTTCCCGAAGGTTTCATTCCTTTTGATATTCTTTTTCTGCGAAACTCTGAAATAGGCAAAAAACAGCAATTCTGGGCTGGGCCTCCAGTTAATAGGTTAGTCCCAAAAATAATATAGAAGTGTATAATAAAGCCCATTAATGTACAAAACAGAATATAATATAGCATGAAGCAATCAAAAGTTATAGATACGTTTGAGACGTATCAAGCATCCCCAAGCTTAATCCTGCTCGTCCTCGAGTAGGTAAATGATAAAAACAGAATTTTTGATGTGGAATGCTACTTGGCATAATTTCAATGTAATTCTCTTAATTGTGGTATGAATATTCAGATCCGAAAGTTTCAAGATAAAAGTTTAATATTGACATAAATGTAATAATACTTCAAGTATACTAACTAAGCAATTATGTCTTCTCAAAATAACATGGCCAAAGAAAGTTCACCCCTACAAAATCATATAGTTTAGTCATGCTCCATTTTCGTCGCACAAGAATGCTCTCATCATGCACAACCCCGATGACAAGCCAAGCAATTGTTTCATACTTTAGTAATCTCAAACTTTTTCAACCTTCACACAATACATGAGCGTGAGCCACGGATATAGCACTATGGGTGGAATAGAATATAATGATGGGGGTTATGTGGAGAAGACAAAAAAGGAGAAAGTCTCACATCAACGCGACTAATCAATGAGCTATATATGGAGATGCCTATCGATTGATGTTAATGCAAGGAGTAGGGATTGCCATGCAATGGATGCACTAGAGCTATAAATGCATGAAAGCTCAACAAAAGAAAACTAAGTGGGTGTGCATCCCACTTGCTTGCTCACGAAGACCTAGGGCATTTGAGGAAGCCCATCGTTGGAATGTACAAGCCAAGTTCTATAATGAAAAATTCCCACTAGTATATGAAAGTGACAAAACAAGAGACTCTCTATCATGAAGATCATGGTGCTACTTTGAAGCACAAATGTGGAAAAAAAGGATAGTAGCCTTGTCCCCTTTTTTTGGCCTTCTTTTTTTATTTGGCCTTTCTCTCTTTTTTTTATTGGGAAAATGCTCTATGAATGATGATCATCACACTTCTATTTATTTACAACTCAATGATTACAACTCGATACTAGAACAAAGTATGACTCTATATGAATGCCTCCGGCGGTATACTGGGATAGCAATGAATCAAGAGTGACATGTATGAAAAATTATGAACGGTGGCTTTGCCACAAATACGATGTCAACTACATGATCATGCAAAGCAATATGACAATGTTGAACATGTCATGATAAACGGAACAGTGGAAAGTTGCATGGCAATATATCTCGGAATGGCTATGGAAATGCCATAATAGGTAGGTATGGTGGCTTTTTTGAGGAAGATATAAGGAGGTTTATGTGTGAAAGAGCGTATCATATCACGGGGTTTGGATGCACTGGCGAAGTTTGCACCAACTCTCAATGTGAGAAAGGGCAATGCACGATACCGAAGAGGCTAGCAATGATGGAAGGGTAAGAGTGCGTATAATCCATGGACTCAACATTAGTCATAAAGAACTCACATAATTATTGCAAAAATCTACAAGTCATCAAAAACCAAGCACTACGCGCACGCTCCTAGGGGGATAGATTGGTAGGAAAAGACCATCGCTCGTCCCCGACCGCCACTCATAAGGAGGACAATCAAAGAACACCTCATGTTTCAAATTTGTTACATAAAGTTTACCATACGTGCATGCTACGACACTTGCAAACTTCAACACAAGTATTTCTCAAATTCACAACTACTCAACTAGCACAACTTTAATATCACTACCTCCATATCTCAAAACAATCATCAAGCATCAAACTTCTCTTAGCATTCAACACACTCATAAGAAAGTTTTTTTACTAGTATTGAATACCTAACATATTAGGATTAATTTCCCAATTGAAGCAAATTACCATGCTGTTTAAGACTCTCAAAATAATATAAGTGAAGCATGAGAGAATAATAGTTTCTATAAAACAAAATCACCGCCATGCTCTAAAAGATATAAGTGAAGCACTAGAGTAAAAACTATATAGCTCAAAAGATATAAGTGAAGCGCATAGAGTATTCAAATAAATTCCAAATCATGTGTGTCTCTCTCAAAAGGTGTGTACAGCAAACATGATTGTGGTAAACTAAAAAGAAAAGACTCAAGTCATACAAGACGCTCCAAGCAAAACACATATCATGTGGTGAATAAAAATATAGCTCCAAGTAAAGTTACCGATGGAAGTAGACGAAAGAGGGGATGCCTTCCGGGGCATCCCCAAGCTTTGGATTTTTGGTGTCCTTAGATTATCTTGGGGTGCCATGGGCATACCCAAGCTTAGGCTCTTGCCACTCCTTGTTCCATAATCCATCAAATCTTTTACCCAAAACTTGAAAACTTCACAACACAAAACTTAACAGAAAATCTCGTGAGCTCCGTTAGCGAAAGAAAACAAAACACCACTTCAAGTTACTGTAATGAACTCATTCTTTATTTATGTTGGTGTTAAACCTACTGTATTCCAACTTCTCTATGGTTTATAAACTCTTTTACTAGCCATAGATTCATCAAAATAAGCAAACAACACACGAAAAATAGAATCTGTCAAAAACAGAACAGTCTGTAGTAATCTGTAACTAACGCAAACTTATGGAACTCCAAAAAATCTACCAAAATAGGATGACCTAGATAATTTTTTTATTGATCAGCAGCAATTGGAATCAATATTTTATCACGTTCTGGTGATTTTAACAATTATTTTCGTGAACAGAAAGTTTCTGGAATTTTCAGCAAGATCAAATAACTATCATCCAAGAAGATCCTATAGGTTTAACTTGGCACAAACACTAATTAAAACATAAAAACAAATCTAACCAGAGGATAGATCAAATATTTATTACTAAACAGAAGCAAAAAGCAAAAAACTAAAAACAAAATTGGGTTGCCTCCCAACTAGCGCTATCGTTTAACGCCCTTAGCTAGGCATAATAGCAAGGATAGATATAGGTATTGCCATCTTTGGCTTTCAATTTTTTAGCGGAATCATGCTTGAATCTGCGAGGTTCTTTACGTTTCCCTTCATATTCAGAAATTTTTAGATCTAAAGAATCCAACCACTTATTGCAAAGGGTAATCAACATATTCATGCGGTGAATATTTCCGCTAACACTCTTAAGAGGTTCAAGGGACTTTTGTAAGATCTTACTTACTTCACAAATCTTTTCAAAAACTTGTGTCTCTTCCTGGGTATGTTGTGGCTTCTTTTGTTGAGGTAGTGTTCCCACTACCCCCTCTATGATTTCATGCGCAACACTGGGATCAATTTTAATAAAATTTCCTTTGGCAACACAATCCAAGAGTTGTCTATGGGACATATTTAGTCCAACGTAAAAACTGCAAAGCAAAATTCTAAAACTCAACTCTAAGCTGTAATTACGATAAGATTCCATCATCCTATACCAAGCATCTTTTAAATTTTCTCCTTGTCTTTGTTTAAAGTGAAGAAGTTCAAACACAGGGGACAAAGGAGCAGATAAGGGACTAGCCATAACGACAGGGCAAGCGAGAAACAATCAAACAGAAAAGAGAGGGCGAATAAAACGGCAAGGGTGAAGTGGGGGAGAGGAAAACGAGAGGCAAATGGCAAATAATTAATGCTGGAGATAAGGGTTTGTGATGGGTACTTGGTATGTTGACTTTTGCATAGACTCTACGGCAACGGCGCCAGAAATCCTTCTTGCTACCTCTTGAGCACTGTGTTGGTTTTCCCTTGAAGAGGAAAGGGTGATGCAGTAAAGCAGCGTAAGTATTTCCCTCAGTTTTTAAGAACCAAGGTATCAATCCAGTAGGAGGCCACGCACGAGTCCCTCGCACCTACACAAACAAATAAAATCCTCGCAACCAACGCAATAAAGGGGTTGTCAATCCCTTCACGGTCACTTACGAAAGTGAGATCTGATAGATATGATAAGATATTTTTTTTGGTATTTTTATGATAAAGATGCAAAGTAAAATAAAAGGCAATAAATATAACTAAGTGTTGGAAGATTAATATGATGGAAAATATGTTGGAAATATGCCCTAGAGGCAATAATAAATTGGTTATTATTATATTTCCTTGTTCATGATAATCATTTATTATCCATGCTATAATTGTATTGATAGGAAACTCAGATACATGTGTGGATACATAGACAACACCATGTCCCTAGTAAGCCTCTAGTTGACTAGCTCGTTGATCAATAGATGGTTATGGTTTTCTGACCATGGACATTGGATGTCGTTGATAACGGGATCACATCATTAGGAGAATGATGTGATGGACAAGACCCAATCCTAAGCCTAGCACAAAGATCGTGTAGTTCATATGCTAAAGCTTTTCTAATGTCAAGTATCATTTCCTTAGACCATGAGATTGTGCAACTCCCGGATACCGTAGGAATGCTTTGGGTGTACCAAACGTCACAACGTAACTGGGTGGCTATAAAGGTACACTACAGGTATCTCCAAAAGTGTCTGTTGGGTTGGCACGAATCGATACTGGGATTTGTCACTCCGTGTAATGGAGAGGTATCTCTGGGCCCACTCGGTAGGACATCATCATATGCGCAATGTGACCAAGGAGTTGATCACGGGATGATGTGTTACAGAACGAGTAAAGAGACTTGCCGGTAACGAGATTGAACAAGGTATTGAGATACGGATGATTGAATCTCGGGCAAGTGCAATACCGCTAGACAAAGGGAATTGAATACGGGATTGATTGAATCCTCGACATCGTGGTTCATCCGATGAGATCATCGTGGAACATGTGGGAGCCAACATGGGTATCCAGATCCCGCTGTTGGTTATTGGCCGGAGAGTTGTCTCGGTCATGTCTGCATGGTTCCCGAACCCGTAGGGTCTACACACTTAAGGTTCAGTGACGCTAGAGTTGTTATGGGAAATAGTATGTGGTTACCGAAGGTTGTTCGGAGTCCCGGATGAGATCCCGGACATGACGAGGAGCTCCGGAATGGTCCGGAGGTGAAGATCGGTATATTGGACGAAGGGTATTGGAGTCCGGAATTGTTCTGGGGGTACCAGGTGATGACCAGCGTGTCCGAAAGGGGTTTCGGAGGCCCCGGCAAGCGTTGGGGGGCCTTATGGGCCAAGGGGAGAGGGCACATCAGCCCACTAAGGGGCTGAGCGCCCCTCCCAACCCCATCTCACGTAACTAGAGAGGTGGGGGCGCCACCCCTAGGGCAGCCGCCCCTCCCGGCTTGGGGGGCAAGTTTCCTAGGGGGTGGGGGCGCCCAAACCCATCTAGGGTTTCCCCTGTGGCCGCCGCCCCTCCCCTAGGGAACCCTAGGGCGCCTCCCCCTCCTCCCTTACCCCTATATATAGTGAGGAAGAGAGAGGGCAGCGGCACCCTTCCCCTGGCGCAGCCCTCTCCCTCCTCCAACACCTCGTCCTCCTCCGTAGTGCTTGGCGAAGCCCTGCCGGAGAATCACGAGCTCCATCACCACCATGCGTCGTGCTGTCAGAGTTTTCCCTCAACTTCTCCTCTCCCCTTGCTGGATCAAGAAGGAGGAGACGTCCCCGGGCTGTACGTGTGTTGAACGCGGAGGTGCCGTCCGTTCGGCACTAGGATCATCGGTGATTTGGATCACGACGAGTACGACTCCATCAACCCCGTTCACTTGAACGCTTCCGCTTAGCGATCTACAAGGGTATGTAGATGCATTCTCCTTCCCTCGTTGCTAGATTACTCCATAGATTGATCTTGGTGTTGCGTAGAAAATTTTGAATTTCTGCTACGTTCCCCAACAGTGGCATCATGAGCTAGGTCTATGCGTAGTTTCTATGCACGAGTAGAACACAAAGAAGTTTTGGGTGTCGATATTGTCAATTATCTTGCCGTTACTAGTCTTATCTTGATTTGGCGGCATTGTGGGATGAAGCGGCCCGGACCAACCTTACACGTACGCTTACGTGAGATCGGTTCCACCGACTGACATGCACTAGTTGCATAAGGTGGCTGGCGGGTGTCTGTCTCTCCCACTTTAGTCGGATCGGATTTGATGAACAAGGTCCTTATGAAGGGTAAATAGAAATTGGCTATTCACGTTGTGGTTTTGGCGTAGGTAAGAAACGTTCTTGCTAGCAACACTGTAGCAGCCACGTAAAAACTTGCAACAACAATTAGAGGACGTCTAACTTGTTTTTGCAGCAAGTGTTATGTGATGTGATATGGCCAAAAGGATGTGATGAATGATATATGTGATGTATGAGATTGATCATGTTCTTGTAATAGGAATCACGACTTGCATGTCGGTGAGTGTGAAAACCGGTAGGAGCCATAGGAGTTGTCTTAATTTATTTATGACCTACGTGTCAACATAAACGTCATGTAATTACTTTACTTTATTGCTAACCGTTAGCCATAGTGGTAGAAGTAATAGTTGGCGAGACAACTTCATGAAGACACGATGATGGGAATCATGATGATGGAGATCATGGTGTCATGCCGGTGACGATGATGATCATGGAGCCCCGAAGATGGAGATCAAAAGGAGCAAAATGATATTGGCCATATCATGTCACTTTTTGATTGCATGTGATGTTTATCATGTTTATACATCTTACTTGCTCAGAATGACGGTAGTAAATAAGATGATCCCTCATTAAAATTTCAAGAAAGTGTTTCCCCTAACTGTGCACCGTTGCGAAAGTTCGTCGTTTCGAAGCACCACGTGATGATCGGGTGTGATAGATTCTTACGTTCACATACATGTAAGCTAGATTTACACACGCGAAACACTTAGGTTGACTTGACGAGCCTAGCATGTACAGACATGGCCTCGGAACACAAGAGACCGAAGGGTCAAGCATGAGTCGTATGGTAGATACGATCAACATGAAGATGTTCACCGATGATGACTAGTCCGTCTCACGTGATGATCGGACACAGCCTAGTTGACTCGGATCATGTAATCACCTAGATGACTAGAGGGATGTCTATCTAAGTGGGAGTTCATAAGATGAACTTGTTTATCCTGAACATAGTCAAAAGGTTTTTGCAAATTATGTCGTAGCTCGCGCTTTAGTTCTACTGTTTTAGATATGTTCCTAGAGAAAATATTGTTGAAAGTTGACAGTAGCAATTATGCGGACAGTAGAAGGCTTGTGTCCTTAATGCACCGCTCGGTGTGCTAGACCTCGAACGTGGTCTGTGGATGTTGCGAACATCTGACATACACGTTTTGATGACTACATGATAGTTCGGTAATGTTAAATGGTTTAGAATTGAGGCACCAAAGACATTTTTGAAATGTCGCGGAACATATGACATGTTTCGAGGGCTGAAATTGGGATTTCAGGATCGTGCCCACGTCAAGAGGTATAAGACCTCCGACGATTTTCTTAGCCTGCAAACTAAGTGAGAAAAGCTCAATCGTTGAGCTTGTGCTCAGATTGTCTGACTACAACAATCACTTGAATCGAGTGGGAGTTGATCTTCCAGATAAGATAGTGATGTTTCTCCAAAGTCATTGCCACCAAGCTGCTAGAGCTTCATGATGAACTATAACATATCAGGGATAGATATGATGATCCTTGAGATATTCGCGATGCTTGACACCGCGAAAGTAGAAGTCAAGGTGGAGCATCAATTGTTCATGGTTAGTTAAAAACCACTAGTTTCAAGAAGGGCAAGGGCAAGAAAGGGATACTTCATGAAACGACAAGTCAGTTGCTGCTCAAGTGAAGAAGCCCAAAGTTGAACTCAAGCCAGAGACTAAGTGCTTCTGTAATAAGGGGAACAACCACTGGAGCAGAATTACCCTAGATACTTGGTAGATGAGAAGGCTGGCAAGGTCGATAGAAGTATATTGGATATACATTATGTTAATGTGTACTTTACTAGTACTCCTAGTAGCACAAGGGTATTAGATACCGGTTCGGTTGCTAAGTGTTAGTAACTCGAAATAAAAGCTACGGAATAAACGGAGACTAGCTAAAGGTGAGATGACGATATGTGTTGGAAGTGTTTCCAAGCTTGATGTGATCAAGCATCGCATACTCCCTCTACCATCGAGATTGGTGTTAGACCTAAATAATTGTTATTTGGTGTTTGCGTTGAGCATAGACATGATTGGATTATGTCTATCACAATACGGTCATTCATTTAAGGAGAATAATAGTTACTCTATTTATTTGAATAATACCTTCAATGGTCTTGCACCTAAAATGAATGGTTTATTGAATCTCGATCATAGTGATACACATGTTCATGCAAAAAGACATAAGATAGTAATGATAGTACCACCTACTTGTGGCACTGCCATGTAATTCATATTGGTATAAAACGCATGAAGAAGCTCCATGTTGATGGATCTTTGGACTCACTCATTTTTGAAAAGATTGAGACATGTGAACCATGTTTGTTGGTATATACGCATGAAGAAACTCCATGAAGATGGACCGTTTGGACTCAGTTGATTTTGAATCGCTTGAGAAATCATACCACATGGGCAAGATGACTGAAAGCTTCGGTAAAATGGAACAAGAAAGCAACTTGTTGGAAGTAACACATTTTGATGTGTGCAGTCCAATGAGTGCTGAGGCACGTAGTGGATATCGTTATGCTCTTACTTCACAGATGATTTGAGTAGATACTGAGCATGTTTACTTGATGAAACACAAGTCTGAATTATTGAATGGTTCAAGTAATTCCAGAATGAAGTTGAAGATCGTCGTGACAACAGGATAAAATATCTATGATATGATCATAGAGATGAATATCTGAGTTGCGAGTTTGGTACACAATTGAGACATTGTGGAAATTGTTTCACGACTAGTACCGCCAGGAACACCATAGTGTGATGGTGTGTCCGAACATCATAACTGCACCCTATTGGATATGATGCAGACCATGATGTCTCTTATCGAATTACCACGATATTTTATGGGTTAGGCATTAGAGACAACCGCATTCACTTTAAATAGGGCACCACACAATTCTGTTGAGACGACACCATATGGTTTAGAGAAACCTAAGCTGTCGTTTCTTAAAAGTTTGGGGCTACGACGCTTATGTGAAAAGTTTCAGGCTGATAAGCTCGAACCCAAAGCGGATGAATGCATCTTCATAGAATACCTAAAATAGTTGGGTATACCTCCTGTCTCAGATCCGAAAGCAATAGGGATTGTTTCTAGAATCGGGTCCTTTATCGAGGAAAAGTTTCTCTCAAAAGAATTGAGTGGGAGGATGATGGAGACTTGATGAGGTTATTGAACCGTCACTTCAACTAGTGTATAGCAGGGCACAAAGAGTTGTTCCCGAGGCACCTACACCACTTGAAGTGGAAGCTTATGATAGTGATCATGAGACTTCGGATCAAGTCACTCCCAAACCTCGTAGGATGACAAGGATGCGTACTACTTCAGAGTGGTACGTAATCCTGTCTTGGAAGTCATGTTGCTAGACAACAATGAACCTACGAGCTATGGAGAAGCGACGGTGGGCCCGGATTCCGATGAATGGCTCGAGGCCATAAAATCCGAGAGAGGATCCATGTATGAAAACGAAGTGTAGACTTTGGCAGAACGGCTCGATGGTCGTGAGGCTGTTGAGTACAGATGGATTTTAAAAGGAAGACGGACAATGATGGTAAATGTCACCATTAAGAAAGCTCGACTTGTCGTTAAGATGTTTCCCGACAAGTTCAAGGAGTTGACTACGGTGAGACTTTCTTACTCGTAGTGATGCTAAGAGTCTGTTGGAATTATATTAGCAGTCACTGCATTATTTGTGAAATCTTGCAGATAGGATGTCAAAACATTGTTTCCTCACGATTTTCTTGAGGAAAGGTTGTATGTGATACAACCAGAAGATTTTTGTCAATCCTGAAAGATGCTAACAAGTATGCAAGGCTCCAGCAATCCTTCTAAGGACTGGAGTAAGCATCTCGGACTTGGAATGTACGCTTTGATGAGATGATCAAAGATTTGGGTTTATACAAAGTTTATGAGAAACTTGTATTTCCAAAGAAGTGAGTGGGAGCAATATATAATTTTTGATGAGTATATGTTGTGAACATATGGTTGATCAGAAATGATGTAGAATTTCTGGAAAGCATATAGGGTTATTTGAAAAGTGTTTTTCAATGGAAAACCTGGATTAAGCTACTTGAACATTGAGCATCAAGATCTATAAGGATAGATCAAAATCGCTTAATAGTACTTTCAAATGAGCACATACCTTGACATAATCTTGAAAGGTGTTCAAGACGGATCAGTCAAAGAAGGAGTTCTTGCCTGAGTTGTAAGGTATGAAGTTAAGACTTAAAGCTCAACCACGGCAAAAGAAAGAGGAAGGACGAAGGTCGTCCCCTATGCTTTTGTCATAGGCTCTATACGGTATGCCATGCTGAGTACCGCACCTGATGTGTGCCTTGCCACATGTCTGGCAAGAGGGTACAAAGATGATCTAGGAGTAGATCACCAGATATCGGTCAAAATTATCCTTAGAGGAATAAGGATATGTTTCTCGGTTATGGAGGTGGTAAAGAAATCGACATAAAGAGTTACATCGATGCAAGCTTAACACCTATCCGGATAGCTCTGAGTAGAGATACCGGATTCGTATAGTAGAACAGTTATTTGAAATGGCTCCAAATATAGCGTAGTAGCTGCATCCACAAGATGACATACATACGGATTTGAATGTTGCAGACCCGTAGACTACAACCTCTCTCACAAGCATAACATGATCAAACCCAGAACTCATTGAGTGTTAATCACATAGTGATGTGAACTAGATTATTGACTCTAGTAAACTCTTTGGATGTTGGTCACATGGTGATGTGATCTGTGAGTGTTAATCACATGGCGATGTGAACTAGATTATTGACTCTAGCGCAAGTGGGAGACTGTTGGAAATATGCCCTAGAGGCAATAATAAATTGGTTATTATTATATTTCCTTGTTCATGATAATCGTTTATTATCCATGCTATAATTGTATTGATAGGAACTCAGATACATGTGTGGATACATAGACAACACCATGTCCCTAGTAAGCCTCTAGTTGACTAGCTCGTTGATCAATAGATGGTTATGGTTTCCTGACCATGGACATTGGATGTCGTTGATAACGGGATCACATCATTAGGAGAATGATGTGATGGACAAGACCCAATCCTAAGCCTAGCACAAAGATCGTGTAGTTCATATGCTAAAGCTTTTCTAATGTCAAGTATCATTTCCTTAGACCATGAGATTGTGCAACTCCCGGATACCGTAGGAATGCTTTGGGTGTACCAAACGTCACAACGTAACTGGGTGGCTATAAAGGTACACTACAGGTATCTCCAAAAGTGTCTGTTGGGTTGGCACGAATCGATACTGGGATTTGTCACTCCGTGTAACGGAGAGGTATCTCTGGGCCCACTCGGTAGGACATCATCATATGCGCAATGTGACCAAGGAGTTGATCACGGGATGATGTGTTACGGAACGATTAAAGAGACTTGCCGGTAACGAGATTGAACAAGGTATTGAGATACCGATGATCGAATCTCGGGCAAGTGCAATACCGCTAGACAAAGGGAATTGAATACGGGATTGATTGAATCCTCGACATCGTGGTTCATCCGATGAGATCATCGTGGAACATGTGGGATCCAACATGGGTATCCAGATCCCGCTGTTGGTTATTGGACAGACAGTTGTCTCGGTCATGTCTGCATGGTTCCCGAACCCGTAGGGTCTACACACTTAAGGTTCAGTGACGCTAGAGTTGTTATGGGAAATAGTATGTGGTTACCGAAGGTTGTTCGGAGTCCCGGATGAGATCCCGGACATGACGAGGAGCTCCGGAATGGTCCGGAGGTGAAGATCGGTATATTGGACGAAGGGTATTGGAGTCCGGAATTGTTCTGGGGGTACCAGGTGATGACCAGCGTGTCCGAAAGGGGTTTCGGAGGCCCCGGCAAGCGTTGGGGGGCCTTATGGGCCAAGGGGAGAGGGCACATCAGCCCACTAAGGGGCTGAGCGCCCCTCCCAACCCCATCTCACGTAACTAGAGAGGTGGGAGCGCCACCCCTAGGGCAGCCGCCCCTCCCGGCTTGGGGGGCAAGTTTCCTAGGGGGTGGGGGCGCCCAAACCCATCTAGGGTTTCCCCTGTGGCCGCCGCCCCTCCCCTAGGGAACCCTAGGGCGCCTCCCCCTCCTCCCTTACCCCTATATATAGTGAGGAAGAGAGAGGGCAGCGGCACCCTTCCCCTGGCGCAGCCCTCTCCCTCCTCCAACACCTCGTCATCCTCCGTAGTGCTTGGCGAAGCCCTGCCGGAGAATCACGAGCTCCATCACCACCATGCCGTCGTGCTGTCAGAGTTTTCCCTCAACTTCTCCTCTCCCCTTGCTGGATCAAGAAGGAGGAGACGTCCCCGGGCTGTACGTGTGTTGAACGTGGAGGTGCCGTCCGTTCGGCACTAGGATCATCGGTGATTTGGATCACGACGAGTACGACTCCATCAACCCCGTTCACTTGAACGCTTCCGCTTAGCGATCTACAAGGGTATGTAGATGCATTCTCCTTCCCTCGTTGCTAGATTACTCCATAGATTGATCTTGGTGTTGCGTAGAAAATTTTGAATTTCTGCTACGTTCCCCAACAAAATAGACCCGGGAGCCATAGGTTTCACTAGTGGCTTCTCTCGGGAGCATAAGTATTACGGTGGGTAAACAAATTACTGTTGAGCAATTGACAGAATTGAGCATAGTTATGAGAATATCTAGGTATGATCATGTATATAGGCATCACGTCCGCGACAAAGTAGACCGACTCCTGCCTGCATCTACTACTATTACTCCACTCATCGACCGCTATCCAGCATGCATCTAGAGTATTAACTTCATAAGAACAGAGTAACGCTTTAAGTAAGATGACATGATGTAGAGGGATAAACTCATGCAATATGATATAAACCCCATCTTGTTATCCTCGATGGCAACAATACAATACGTGTCTTGCTGCCAAACTGATTGAACCCAAAGCTAAGCACTTCTCCCATTGCAAGAAAGATCAATCTAGTAGGCCAAACCAAACTGATAATTCGAAGAGACTTGAAAAGATAACCAATCATACATAAAAGAATTCAGAAAAGATTCAAATATTGTTCATAGATAAACTTGATCATAAACCCACAATTCATCGGTCTCAACGAACACACCGCAAAATAAGATTACATCGAATAGATCTCCACGAGAATCGTGGAGAACTTTGTATTGAGATCCAAAGAGAGAGAAGAAGCCATCTAGCTAATAACTATGGACCCGAAGGTCTGAGGTAAACTACTCACACATCATCGGAGAGGCTATGGTGTTGATGTAGAAGCCCTCCGTGATCGATGCCCCCTCCGGCGGAGCTCCAGAAAAGGCCCCAAGATGGGATCTCACAGGTACAGAAGGTTGCGGCGGTGGAATTAGGTTTTTGGCTCAGTATCTGGTAGTTTGGGGGTACGTAGGTATATATATAGGAGGAAGAAGTACGTCGGTGGAGCAACATGGGCCCCACGAGGGTGGAGGGCACGCCCAGGGGGTAGGCGCACCCCCTACCTCGTGCCCTCTTGGTTGATGTCTTGATGTAGGGTCCAAGTCCTCTGGATCACGTTCGTTCCGAAAATCACATTCCCGAAGGTTTCATTCCGTTTGGACTCCGTTTGATATTCTTTTTCTGCGAAACTCTGAAATAGGCAAAAAACAACAATTCTGGGCTGGGCCTTCGGTTAATAGGTTAGTCCCAAAAATAATATAAAAGTGTATAATAAAGCCCATTAATGTCCAAAACAGAATATAATATAGCATGAAGCAATAAAAAATTATAGATACGTTGGAGACGTATCACTATCCTACTGCTTAGTATAGGATGCTAGAGTTCCATCAGTGGCCCTACACTCTTGTCCGTCTGCCATGCTATACTACTGGGCCGTGATCACTTCGGGGGGGGGGGGTGATCACGGGCATATATTATATACTTTATACTGTTACATTACTTATGATACTGTTCGGAGATGGGGGCTGAAGGGGCAGGTGGCTCCATCACGGTAGAGGTGGGCCTGGGTTCTCGACGACCCTCGACTGTTACTTTGTGGTGGAGCGACAGTGCAGGTTGAGACCACCTAGGAGAGAGGTGGGCCTGGCCCTGGTCGGCGTTCGCGGATACTTCAATTAACACGCTTAACGAGATCTTGGTATTTGATCTGAGTCTGGCCACTGGCCTATACACACTAACCAACTACGCGGGAACAGTTATGGGTACTCGACGTCGTGGTATTAGCCGAAGCCTTCTTGACATCAGCGACTGAGTGGCGCGCGCCGGGTTGGACCGCGAAACTCAACTTCCTTTGTGATGGAGGTTGCTAGGTCTGCTCACCGGCCGCGTTCGCAACGTGCAGGTGTGCAATGGGCGACGGGCCCAGACCCCTGCGCGCATAGGATTTAGACCGGCGTGCTGACCTCTCTGTTGTGTCTAGGTGGGGCTGCGATGTGTTGATCTTCCGAGACAGGGCATGACCCAGGAAAGTGTGTCTGGCCAAATGGGATCTAGCGTGTTGGGTAATGTGGCGCACCCCTGCATGGAAGTTTATCTATTCGAATAGCCGTGTCCCTCGGTAAAAGGACGACCCGGAGTTGTACCTTGACCTTATGACAACTAGAACCGGGTAATTAATAAAACACACCCTTTCAAGTGTCAGATACAACCCGGTGAACACTCTCTCACAGGGCGACGAGGAGGGGATCGCCGGGTAGGATTATGCTATGCGATGATGCTTGGTGAACTTACCATCTACTCTCTTCTACATGCTGCAAGATGGAGGCTGCCAGAAGCGTAGTCTTCGACAGGACTAGCTATCCCCCTTTTATTCTGGCATTCTGCAGTTCAGTCCACAGATATTGCCCCTTTACACAGATACCCATGCATATGTAGTGTAGATCCTTGCTTGCGAGTACTTTGGATGAGTACTCACGGTTGCTTTTCTCCCTCTTTCCCCCCTTTCCATTCTTCTCGGTTGTCGCAACCAGATGCTGGAGCCCAGGAGCTTGACGCCACCGTCGACGATGACTCCTACTACGTTGTAGGTGCCTACTACTACGTGCAGGCCGCTGGCGACGACCAGGAGTAGTTTAGGAGGATCTCAGGCAGGAGGCTTGCGCCTCTTTCGATATGTATCCCAGTTTATGCTAGCCATCTTATGGCAACTTGTTTAACTTATATCTGTACTCAGATATTGTTGCTTCCGCTGACTCGTCTATGATCGAGCACTTGTATTCGAGCCCTCGAGGCCCCTGGCTTTTATTATGATGCTTGTATGACTTATTTATGTTTTTAGAGTTGTGTTGTGATACCTTCCCGTGAGTCCCTGATCTTGATCGTACATGTTTGCGTGCATGATTAGTGTACTATTGAATTGGGGGCGTCACAGTGGCAACAACCATCAGGGAGTGCAAGCCCCTCGACGTCCACCCTGACCTGTATGGCACTGTCATGAACCAGGGTGGCTTCAGCGATGAGGCTCTCATGGCAGCTCTCAGCCACCTGCTTGACAACAAGGCCCAGGGTGTTGGGTTCGTTGCCATGGCCGACGCTCACAGGGTGCTGTGGCTCAGGAGCTGACTGGGCAAGCACTACTACTAGAGTAGTGCTGCCTGTGGGCGTGCATGATCCCCGACGGCGATGCCGGTGGCGACGACGATGACGATGACGATGACGACGTACATTTTGTGTAGTTAGGGCTCAAAAAAACTATTTGATGGTCTGTATATTTTGGTGAGGTGGTATATACTAACCCCTCACGCTGATGGTGAACTTGCGGTGGTAGGACGACACCCTCTTTTGAATGTGGTGGTGGGTTAACACCAAGGTAGTGGTAGGAAGAACTTGCTATGCCGTATGATCATGCATGCTTTACTTCTCTTCTGCTCCGTTGTTGTTTGTGTGCTACTTTACTTGCTACTTGTGTGCTCCATTGATTTGCTGTTTCAACTCTTGCTCTTGTGCATTGCTAGGGTAAGTGGTATGCTGTGTTCATCGGCAAGGTTCCAGGGGTTTATAGTTCATGGGAAGAAGCTAGTGCACAAGTGGCATCGTATAGCAACAACACCCATAGAGGGTTAACTAGGCAGGCAGCAGAATAAGCTTACTCTGAGTGGGTGCGAAAGCACGGCAGCACTGTTGACAGTCGAAAGGTTGGAGGTGTCAAGGTAGATTGTCAGTTTGGTCTGAAGCTGAAGAACTTCATCATCTTCGCCCAGTTCATCGCCATTGTTGTGCTGTGGCGTTGGTGTGCTAGGTGTGGGTAAGCTGACCAACTAGGATACAAAGTAAGCACAACATGTACGGCGTATACAACCAAACGCCGTGTTCATGTGCCGCTCGGGTCAATGCAGGCAACCAAACAAAATGCACTTGGGTATTACCTAATGCAGGGACACTAGATGCAGGCAACCAAACAACTGACAGATGGCGTATTAGGGCCTGTTTTTGCTAAACTAGGCTGGTTTGAGAAGTGTATGTGATGCAGGCCCTGTAGCAAACGGCAACCAAACACGTCCTAAGAGACCACTCTCCGTGGCTCGATCTCGTCAGCATCGTAGTTGTGTACTTCTAAGTGTCACCCTTGAGCAATTCTACTCGCCTCAATTGGTCCTTTTCCTCGATGTCACATTGTGGAATACAGTGTCATTGCGGAGTCTAGGGACACCAAAACATCAACATGGTTTCCGTCCACATATCCTTTCTATCTCTTCACTCTGCCGAGTAATGTCACCTTTCCTTGTCCTAGTTAGGCTCAGTGGCGAGGCGGGGGGGGGGGGGGGGGGTGCGCAAATGAGTACAGGTTTTAATTACGTACCAAAATATAGTAATGCATGTACTTTTTTCTTCTAAAATTTTGAGAGGTTAAGCGCAAAAAACAAACGCATATATGCACCAATGTGGGATGATGGGGAGCCATGCCTCCTGCCAGTCCCCCTGCCTCCGCCGCTAGTTGGGCATCAGGAGGATCGCATGGGTAGACTTCTTTTTTGACCACGCAATCAAGCAGCGGGTGGAAGATCGACCGTCTATATGGTTCCTCACCACAAAGGGGCACCCGGCTGGGTGCGGCAGTCCACGCTGAGCGAGCCTATGAGGGTGCTTGGATCCAAGGGACTATTTTTATTCGGACTAAAAATAGTCTTTTTTAAAGGCTAAAGTTCCAAGCACCCCTGACTAAAAGAGGCTAGCACTAGTCTTGAGGCTAAAATTTTTTAGTCATAGAAAACCTCTCTCTCCTCATTTAATTCCTCTATTTTAACACATGCAAGTTCTGGATTGGATGGTTTGGAGCATAATAAATGCTCAGTAACTTGATTTTAGTCTCTTTAGTATTTGGATCCAAACATGGGTGAGGCTAGCAAGTTTTAGTCCCACTACTTTTAGTCATGAGACTAAAACGTATCCAAGCATCATCTATATGCAGTCCTGCAATCAAACCAAATAGAAGAAAAAATTTCTTTCCACAGGGCCAACAAACCTCATGTTGCTACTACATATGGACGTGTCAGGTCCGTTACACGCCAGTGCTACCACATGTCGACTACGAGCTGCTACTACCACCACTAGTAGGTACATTATCTTCAGTGGAGAGGAAGCAAAATCTGAATGAACTGGAGGACGACGTCGTGCAAGCCTCTCCACGTGGTTTTCTCTCTCTTTATTTACACCGTCTGTCTACAACCGGAGCCACTGCTCGCCGTTGATGTAGTCCCGGCCGAGGAAGGGGCGCACCTCCTCGTAGGTGAGCGCCCGCGCCCACGGCACCCGCTGCCGCGAGCTCGCCCCGGGCCCCTTGCACTTGTACTCCCCGAACATCACCGTCCTGCACGCCCACGAAACAACAAGAAAAAGCTCAGCCGCACGCGTCACTCTCCCATGGATTTCCTCCATGATCAGGTGGTTGAGGTCGAGGTTGAGGAGCGGGGAGCAGTACGTACTTGGTCCTGGCGCGGTCGCCCCAGTCGCTCCAGCCCTGGGGCACGACGATGCCGCCGAGGTCGCAGAAGGCGTACACCACCCGGGCGTACCTGCCCCACGCCCTGCCCAGGTACAGCATGCCGGAGCCGGTCAGCCGGCACCCCACGAACGAGAACCCCGACTCGTCCGACGCCGAGCTCCGCTGCGACGCCGCGATCGCGCCGTAGCTCGTCGCCACCGCGTGCAGCGCGCAGCCCTGCAGCAAAGTCGTCAGTTCCCGTTCATCGTGCCAAAGAAAAAACGTACTGTAGCATGCATGCATGCCGTGTAACGTCGCGTTTATTCGTTGACGCTTTGACTTTGGATATTTTTGGGGCCACGGACAGTCGTGCATGCTGAGAGATTGCAAAGAGAATGTGACCACAAAAGGTTCTAGCATAGGTTTGTGCAAGAGCATTGTGGGCGTTCTGCCTAGCTACCGGATTTCCACTAATCTAGAAGCCATCTAAGTGCTAATCAAGCTGTGTGCCACACTAGAGACTAGAGAGCCTACAGGTCAGACACGTCAAAAGTGAGGAAACCAAGTGGAATTGCATGGGTTGGTGCATGCCTGAATTGTGAATTTTGTGATAGCAACCCACAGTGCAACGACCAAGAATTATTGTTCTGGTCCATGGAAGGGAGGACATGCAGATGGCAAGGCGGCAAAATCAGCATCAAAATAGTAGCCTATGGGTATAAAAGCAGTGTGCACAACTAATTTTTACCTAGCAACATGGCTAAAACCGCAGAGAAAATGTGGGTGGTTGATACACAAGAACGTATGGAGCGCAACACCAAATCCTGGACAATCTTTCAGTACCTGGTACAGGGACCTCGCGTTCCCGAAAATGAAATCGATGGAGCCCTGGATGTCGCAGTTGTACAAGTAGTGCCTCCCGATGTTGTCGAAGAGCGTGTCCTGGGTCCCCAGTATCCTGCACCTGTACAGCATGGTCTTGTCGCCGGACAGCCGCAGCGCCACCGCCTGCATCCCCACCGCTCCTGGCGGCGCGGCCGGCGCCGAGTTCTGCACCGATCGCAACGCATATACACATATCACATTTCGAAGCAGGAGGCAGCATGATCGCCGGCGATGGTCATGGGCGGAGAGGTAGAGCCCTACGTACCTCGAAGGTGATGTGGCTTGCGCAGAAGTAGTCGGCCTCGACGGCGAAGGAGGCGGAGTAGAAGGTGCCGACCTGGTGCCCCGTCGCGTCGATGTCCGACGCCCGCGCGTTCCATGTGATCACCGTGCGCCCGGTCCCCATGCCGATCAGCGACACGAACGGCTTCGTGATCGGCACCGTCACCTTCTCCCTGCGTCCACCACCACATCCCATGCCTTAGCTTGTTAGTTCAGTTGTTACACCGGTGCAGCATACGCACGCAAAAAATAATTGTTCAACAAAAAGACTCCATTCTGTATTTATCCGTGCATAATAAAATATAGTAGTACGATATTTTGCCTGATTAGAAGCAGCATACTCTACAAATTTAGTAGAGCCTGCATTGTGTAGTCTGCAGGCACTAAGATAGAAATGGAAAATTACTAGCTTCGGTAGCTGCTACCGGCAGGCAGCGCACACATAGGCAGCTCTAGATGACTAGAAATGGCTGTTGAGAAGCTAGGAAGGGAGGAACACACTGTAACTTAATGGCCCCATTAACTCTTGGAGGCAGTTACTGCGAAGTCGAGATCGATCGAGGGGCAGCGGTAGTGGACTGGAGGGGCGGATCACGATCGCCTCACCTGTACACCCCGGGCCTGACGAGGATCTTGACCCGCCGCGTGTTCCCGGCGGGCACCATGTCGACGGCGCCCTGCACGGTCCGCGAGTGCCCCGTCCCGTCCTGCGCCACCACGATCGTGCTCACGCCCACGCCCCCGCGGCCCGCCGCCGCCGACTTGACGTCCACCGGCGCGCCGCGGATGAGCCCCGCCACGGCCGGCATGGTCAGGTCCTCCCACGTGATGAACTCGGCGCCGGCGGCCGACACGGCCGCCAGCAGCAAGCCCAGCACGACGGCGCAGCAGGGCCGCTTGCCCGCCGCGGCGGCGGCCATGGACTCCTAGCTCTGGAGCGAGTGTGTAGGTCAGATCATCACGCTGGGATCGGTGAACTGGATGGTGATCGCGCGCACGAGAAAGCACGTGGCTTGGAAGGGAGATGGCCGGCTAGTCGAGGGAGCTGATCAGCTTGGCAGAGGATATATAGAGGAGCTCGATCGATCGATCAGTCGGAGGGAGGCTACGCCTAGACGTTACTGGCACCAGATGACATGATCGGAGTGATGGTGCACGCGATGATGATATGGAGGAGGAGGGAATGGGTTGGGTTGGGTTGGGATGGAATGCAAGAAGACGTTGGAGGCGTGAGGAAGTGGTGACGCCATTAAATATGGGGAGCGCCCGGCCGGCCGGCCGGTCGGCGGATGCCAGCCAGCTCCCCTCTCCGACGCGCAAATCGTGTCTACTCCGGTGCGCCGGAGCGAGAAGAAACAGGTACTGATGTGACACTGTTGTGTGCACGCCGGCCTGTTCTCTGCACGGAAACGAGAGTGGTTCCGTATGGGAAATCTCGGGTAACCGACGCCTAAAGCGCGCGTGAGGTATGTGAGATGTTTTCGTACACCGCACGAATACCCCGTTAGTTCGCGCCACACACTACAATAGGCGATACGTACTAGCTAGGGGTGACGATCGAAACGGCGACACACGTTGCACGCTCAGAGAAAACTGGTGTGCAGGGAATTCGTAAGGGCTACAGGTTGGTTAATTGTTGCGATTGTAATTGGTAGTGCATGCCGTAATGGCTGGTGTTTATTTATGCCATTCTCTCAAGATGTGGGACTGGAAAGGTTGGTCATGGCTTGTGCGCGAGGGAGCATGAAGATTTGTTTGGGGAATTTTTGTGTTTGTTTGGAGTCTAGAGATTGGAAGGGTGAAACTGAGCGAGTAGTTAGCATGTAGTTCGTGCAGAGCGGTTGGGTCGTCCAAGCATGCATGCGCGTCCCTCTTTCTTTGTTGGCTGGCTGACCTACTGAAATTCTTCTGTCATGGACAACAGTTTACCGCTTCGGCTTGCGATTATCCAAAAGCGTTCTGAAACTACGCGCTGCTTCAGAATTCAGACTGGAACGATTGACAATGCGATTGCTTTCTTCAAAGGAACAGACTCAACAAGGCTGGTGGTGGTTTAGGCCAGTGAGCATTTATGCACCAAAACTGACGGACCTAACATCGTTGAGACTGTTTTAAAATATTGTTGGAATATGCAAAGTGGTCAACTTGGTAGGTGTCTGTTGACGATAAAGCAATCCTAGATTGCTCCCAAGTCCGAACATGTCAAGTTCTCGTTGGGATGGCAAGGACTTGCACACATGTTCCAGTTGCGTTCTTGTTGCCTCCAAGAGGACCATGCAAGAATGTTCAGAAGTTGCAGTTTTTTTTTGTGGTATAGTAATACGCAAGGGTGTGTCCGCTGGGCAAGTGTGAAAAAAAAAAAACCTAGCAGCAGAGTTTCAAGAACTGAGTCGTTGCAGCGTTCATGCTTTGGAGGTGACCTTTGAATGAAGAACGGGAGGACGAATTTTACTTACATGAACCTATTTTCTTTTACAACAGAAAAATGAAGAATTGTAGCTACTGTGTTCGTAACGAGGACATGGCTGAAGAGGCATGCCATAGATGGTGCTGATGAAGAACCTAACGAGGACATGGCTGAAGCCGGTCTTTTCAGTGAAGGTTTACTCATGTAGGGTTCTAGGGAAAATGGCGATGATGTTAGCCTGATGCAATAATTTTCCCTTTTCCACGATTCAGTTTCGTGTTCCAGATTAATACAACTTTACATCTTCTATTTTCCATACTCTACCAACTCCTTACTATCTGTTGAGTAACGTGATTGTATTAGAAAACATAGATTAGACTAGGAAATATTCTGGCTTGTCTTGTACTCCAAGTAGATGATTGTACTCCTATATATATGCCCATGAGGCTCAAGCAATACATCAAACTATTCCACCAATCCCTATGTCCCTTCTAACATGGTATCTATCGCAAGTCGATCCTAAACCCTAGCCGCCGCCGCTTCCGCACATGCGCGCCGCCCCCGGGGCGGTCGGCCTCCATGACCGCCGCTGGGGGCCGCGCCGCCCGTATCTAGGGTTCGTCCGCCGGCCGTGTTGGCCGGCTGCCCTAGAGAGTAGTTTTTCCGGTCCTTTGATCCGGGTTCTCTCTCTCGCCGGTCGCTTTGATCGGCGTCTATTTTTTGGTTTTCCGGTCTATGTGATCCGGTTTGCGTCGCCCACCGCCGCCGTCGACCCCGTGCGCCTCTACACCAACACCGGCGCGATTGGCCGGCTTCTTCACCGACCCGACGGCCTCGCGCGTCGTCCGCGCGTCTGCCCGTCGGTCGCCCCGACTCGGCGGCCTCGCGCGTCGTCCGTGCGTCGGTCCGCCGGTCGCTCCGACCTGGCGGCCTCGCGTCATGCGGCGGCCCTTCACTGCCGCCGTTCGTGCGACGGCCCGCCCGTCGATCTACGCCGGCCGTCACCGCCCTGCTCCGACCGGGACTCCTGCATCACCCCAACCCGACGGCCTCGCGCCATGCGGCGGCCAATCATAGTCGCCCTGCCGCCTGCCGCCGCCGGCTTCATCTCGGACTCCGCCGCCACCGCGCCTTCACCGAGCGGCGTCCCCGACCTCGCGCGCGATTGGATTGATCACCCGCCCGCCACCGCGACCCGCCTCATCTACGCCGCGCGACCGACCTGGCCCGTTGGTTACGCGCGCCTCCGAAGGTCCCATGAAGATCGTTCTCGAGTTCAGCGCGCCTCTCCACCGATCGAGCATCGGGCTGCCGCTGCGTCGCCCCGTCGGGCCGCAGCGCCGCTACCTCGTGGTTCTTCTCCCGGCTGCACCGACTCGCGTCATCGCTGCGTCGCCCCTTTGGGCCGTAGTGACGCGTCCCGCGGTCCCCCGCCGCCCCGAGGGCGTCCGCTCTAGGCCGTCCCGTGGCTGCATCGACCCTCGCGCCGCCGCTGCGTCGCCCCGTCGGGCCGTAGCGAGCGTGGCACGCGGTCCACGCCGCCGTCCTGAGGCCGTCCCCGCGGTTGCACCAACTCGCGAACCGCCGTTGCGTCGCCCCTTCGGGCCGCAGCGTCGCGGCCCGCGGTCCCCGCCGCTGCCCCGAGGTCTTCCAGCGTCGCCGTCACCGCGCGTCGACGTCCCGTGGTATGCGCCGCGCCGTCTCCCTTGGCGCGGGAACGCCACCTTCCGCGCCGGTCTTCGTCACGCTGTCAGGGTTCTTCGCCTACTTCGAGCACTGCCGCCGCACTTCTAACCTAGCCGCCGCCGCCGCCGTCAGGCCGCCGCCGCAACTCTTCTTTGGCCGCCGCCGCGGCTACCTCCGTAGCTGCCTCCGCCGCCCATCCATCCCACTTCGTCTTTGTCCAGCACCAGCTCGTCGCCAGAGTCGCTGACATCTACCCTAACCGCTTCATCTACTCTGACAACAGCAGGTGGCATTGGCCCCGCGCCGATTGGCGCCGCAACCGTCGTCGAGTCCTTCTCTGCTGGCCTCTCCGACCTCTTCGACATGGCGTACAGCTCGTGCAGGTCCTAGTCTACGCATGCCCGGTGCTGGCAACACGGATGCGTGCCTTCGTCCACGACGCGTCCCCGGGCCTGGCAAGCCTGGTGCGGCGCTTCGTCAACTTCGTCTTCGTCGTCTATGCATGCCCGGTGCTGGCAACACCGGTGCGTGCCTTCGTCTACGATGTGTCCCCGGGCTTGGCAAACCCGCCGCGACGCGTCGTCAACAAACATCTCCTTCCCGGCGCACCACTACTTCGACAACAATGCGCCCCTGCTAACTCGACGCCTCCTTGCGCCCGCGGCTCCACGACGACTTCCTCGACACCGGCTACCCCGACTCGACATCGACCACGGCATTCTTCGCACGGCTACCTCGACCACGGCTTCACCACCCACGCTTTCGGCTACATCGACAAACGACACAAAGGGCTACCGCCTGCTTGAGCAACCTCGTTGGTTTCCACTCCAGCCACGACTCCGCGATGCGTCGACCGTTACCACTGTGGGGGGTGTCCGTCGGCTTGCCTTCGGATTCTTCTCCAGTCTCACCGTCTGCGTCGCTACCGTTGTGACTGCGGGGGATGTTGAGCAACGTGATTGTATTAGGAAACATAGGTTAGACTAGGAAATATTCTGGCTTGTCTTGTACTCCAAGTAGATGATTGTATTCCTATATATATGCCCACGAGGCTCAAGCAATACATAAAACTATTCCACCAAACCTCTCTTTCCCTTCTAACACTATCCTTCAAATTTTCAGTTCCAAACTGATCCGGAAATATCAACCTGATTACAGAAGTTACTAAGTGAATAGCCCATCCCAATTATGTTCAACGTCCAGCTGCATCTACAATCTCGATTCATTTATTCAAACCTTTTGACTTCCGTGTTTTGTCCGTATAGGTTTGCACATACAGAAACACTACATATGTTTGTTTAGGTACCCTGCAAAGTTATCACATTACCAGACGAAAAGTCTATAATCCTACCCTTAGTTGATTCTGCATGACTTAACTTATCAGGTAACCATGTTAAGCACTTAAGTTATAACCTACTCCTTCCATTTCAAAATACTTGCCATGGTTTTAGTTCAAGCCACGACAAGTATTTTGAGACAGAGGAAGTACTAAATTTGGACTTAGACCTCCCGCAATGGGTAGTATCATAGTATCATGCATATATATACTACAAAGACTGGGTTCATTTATGAACCTTTACGCGGAAATGAGGAAATCCAACATCAGCACACAGGATAAGAGACGAAGTTGATTCCTGTCACCATTTGAGTTGAATGGACCTTCTCAAATTAATGCACATTGCATATAACCACATGCGCAAAGGGCATGTGGAGGCACGATGATTCTTATAATGGGGAGTGAAAAACCAGCACAGAAATGATTTCAGTGTCCAATTTTTTCGCAGCGATGTTCCTTCTCGATATGTGCAGAACATACATAACTAGAGATATTCTCATCGAGAGCGGCGACAGAGAGGACGGGCTCGCGTGCTCCCGCGACGCGTCCCAACGAGACAGGGACACGTTCATCCGAGTATTAAATGCAATCGTATGAAGCAAGGAGTGATACGACCAAGCGAACAGTTCTATACGGCCACGGCGCCGTGATAATTAAAGGAAACGTGACGGGGCACTCTGTCTGTTCCGCTGGTACATGTATTTCTACTAAGAATACCAGTAAATTTGTTTAGATGACAGCATCATGTAATGCACTCGTATGCTGTTTTTATCTAGTAGTATGTGGTTTGAAAAAATTGTAAGACTATCAACTGACCATGCCATACGCCCAACAAGTTGTTGGAAAAAAGCATTACCTCCTGCATTACGATGGAGTACACCTTCATTGCAGATGTGAGTTGTCCGCCGTGATCTCATCATGAAAACAAACAACAAAATAGAGATCACCCACATCCGGAAATAGTCCAAAAACGACACTGAGCATGGCTGCAAAACAAACATCCCTTCTGTTTGAGAGCATACTTCGAAACATAAAAAATTAAACACTGAAAACGTAAGACTTAAAATTTTTGAAAAAAAGAAAAGAAAAAACCCCGTAAATAACATATGATGATTCATCGGAATGAACAAAAAATTGTCCCAAAAAAAACTTTGATATGCAAAAAGGCAAATTATCTAAATTAATGGACAAATACATACATAAAAAAGACGAAGCATACTGTCAGCTGTTTACAATTGTCGTTCAATGGATCTCCCCCTTGAACGCTATGTGTGGAAGCTGCTGCATACCAACGGCTAAAAAAATCTACTTGGTCAAAAAAAAATATGCGTGCGCGTCACTCGCAAAAAAAATATGCGTGCCTCCCTGAACAAATCACAAAAAATTCTACATGTGTTTTTTCATATTTTTTTACATCATGAACTAATGGAGGGCCTAAATTACGCAGTTCAAATACCGTAAAACCTCTAGTACAAAATCAAGAAACTCTGTTTTCCCAAAAATATATTTTCCAAAAAAAAAAACACTTGCTCTTCACAACTACATCTAAGTTACCGCAAGAAGGCATCACAAAATAAAATACACAAGATGTTTCACATATTGATTTTTTTAAATAAATAAACCTACCATACACGCAACTACACCCGCGTGGCCAAAACCAAAAACACAAAAATGCTCTCTCCACCTCACAACTACTGGACACGGCAGAAAATACCTTCTCTCTTGACATATGACCATGCGACGATCATCATCCCCCCTATGAATATCACCATCACAATGTATCCTCGACACGGCAGAAATATATATATGACCCACCGGGGTAGATGGTATCACATTTTGGAACAAGTATTAGCAAAACCTGTTTTAAGAGGATTTTAGGAAAACTAGTTCTAAATTGGTGCAAAGTTAAAGCTGATTTATAGGATACCTTGTTTGGACTTGAAAAGTTCAGATAGTACTGATGTAAATGATTTTCGTATCTGAGTTCCTTTCGTCCGTGATCTCTCTTCCTCGACGAGCACACATGCATGCACGTGAACTCCATGGTACTAAAATGCGGCAAGCACGGTGGTGGTCTTGAGTACGCATTATCTTTTTGATGGTGTGGCTGCAAGAGCATTAGCAACACATACAGCGAGGGCTCGCTAAAGGCGGATGTGGCGACGGCGACCATGGGCAAGGCCCGGCAGCGATGGCAATGGAGAGGGTTGACAGCAGAGGAGGCGGAAGCGGCCATGGCGAGCATGGCCGAGGGCCTGTAGTGGCGGAGGGCGGAAGCGGCAACAGCGACTATGGCCGATGGCCGGCCGCGACGAAGAGCGGAAGCGGCAACAGCGACTATAACCGCCTGATCGTCTAACACCACCATCCGCTCTCACGGCGTCTCAGGCCGTCACGTACACACAATAAATATCCCCTCAACCACCACAGGTAATACCGCGTACGTCCCACATCCCGAGCCGAACGAACGCACGATGATACAGAGAGCGCGCGAGCTCATCCACGCCAAGCAATTTTCGTATTCTCATCTGGTTACTAAGAATTCCAAAGTACTTCTTACGAGGGAGATGAGGATCAGTCCGCTTCATGAAGGTGCAAGTTAACTTCACATACTGCACAAAAAGATGAAAGACTACGGAGAGAAGTTGAAATGATGCGATAATCACAGTTAGCAAGTGATCTTCTCTTGAAATGACCTTTGTAAAAAATCTTCTCTTGAAATGGGACTGACAAATTTTGCATGAACCATCTACTCATTCACCCTGGAGGCTTGGACCTCCATCTTCTCCAAAAGATGAAAGACTTCTGCAAAAAAAGAAAGGGAAGAATGATTGGAAACTGAGAAAGTCAGCCTACATCCTCCTGTTTAGATTCTCATAATACACAGTTAGTTAAACCAGATTGCCAGCTCACAAGTTTGTGACGAATGATTGATGATGCCCCAAAGCAAGTAAGGTTGCATGGAACTGATAGTTCTAGCGAGTGATGCACTAAAGCAAATAAAATCGGATGGTAACTGGACAGTGCTGTACCAGTACATCATGATAATATAGCTAGTGGAGTACTAAGTTGAGCACGAAAACTGATACACGAGAATGACACATCTCCTCAAGTTACAACCCAGGTTCAGATCCAGTGGGCTTGGATGCACCTACGAAATGACTCCTTAGGGCATCTCCAGCCGCGCCCCCAGGAAGGCCTTCCCAGGCTTTTTTTTACGCCGGCGCAGAAAAATCGGCCCAGTCGCGCCCCCAAGAGCCCGATTTTCGCCGGCCTGGGCCGAAAACAGCGCCGGCGGACCCAGGCCGAACCCGGCGCGCTGGGGGCGTCCGGGGGCGCCGGGGCGAACTGTTTTGGCGCGAAACAGCCGTGGGCCCGCCGCGTCAGCGACACGGCTCTCTTCTCGGCCCTTCGTCGTCCTCATCGCCTCGTTTCCCGCGGCGAATCAATGCCAAAGCTGCCGCGCTGCCGCGCCGGTCAGCCTGCGCCATTGATGCCTCACGGGCGGCGTAGTGAAGACCGGATGACGCGCGTCCCTCGCCCTCCCTCGTCCGCCACGCGTACACACGGCGGCACGAGCACGGGCGGCACCTCGGCCTATATAAGACGCGCCCCAGCGCACTCGGCGATCTCACACTCTCTCGCCGTCGTCGTTCCTCCCTCTCCTCTCTCTCGCCGTCTCCAGTTCATCACACCCATGGCCGAGCGCTTCCCAGGCGACGGCGCGGCGGCGAACGGCTTCGGCCGCCGCCATCTTCACGAGGACGAGGTTCGCCTCCTTTTCGAGGCCGAGTACCCGGTCCCGCCGGACATGCGGGTGCCCGGGGAGTGGAGGGTCAGCGTCGGCGGCGTGCCGGTGCCCCCGATACCCACCGACGCGGCGCGGCGTGCGGAGATCGCACGCATCCACTCGTCCATTCCGCGTGCGACGAGGGAGGGGCCACGGTACGTCCCCGACAGCCCGCTCTGGGAACCTTATTTCCGCCGCCGTCACGCCCAGCAGCTCGAGGCCACCAACGACGTCGTGCCCTCCGGCAGGCTCAACGCCACCGGCCTGCGTCGGTGGTGGGGCGTGCCCGGGCGCACGTTGGAGGCCGTCCTCGAGTACATCGAGGGCGGCAACACGCCGCGCCTCGAGTACCCCGCTCCCCCGTCCTTCTCACGCCGCCGGGGAAGCTCCTGGACCCCGAGGCGCATGGAAACCGGGGGGGGGGGTCCTCCTCCTCGTCCGGCGGCTCTCCCTGCCTCCACCTCCGCCCCGTCAAGTCGGAGCCCCAGGGCATGCCTGTCAGCGCGCGCACCCGCAGCTCCGGCGTCCGCATCGGCGACAACGCCTCCCCCACCGGCCGCTTCGTCCTCGTCGAGCCCAAGCCAGAGCCCGGCCTCCCCGCGGAGTACGAGGAGATAGCCCGGCGCGGCTTCTCCGACGAGGACGCCCTGCGGTGGGCGCGGGACGACTACCTCCGCGACGTGATGGTCCGGCAGCGCCGGGCCCTGGAGGAGATCGCCGCCCGCAAGCGTGGGCGCGAGGATGAGCACGGCGTCGTGGTCCTCGACAGCGACAACGACGACGCCGCCGCCCCCGGACCGTCCAACCCGCTGCGCCAACCAGGGGAGGGATGCAGCAGGAACGGCGGAGGCGTCGGCGGGGGCGACGACGACGACGACGACGGCGGCGACTACACGCGGTTCTACAGCCTCCTCGGCATGTAGAACCGCGTGGGCGGGCGGCGAGGCGGTCGGCGAGGGAGACGGCAGGGGTAGCCCGCGATAGTTTTTCTTTTTTTTTTGTAAAATATGTTTAAATTTGAACGAACTCGAACGTGTTTGCGTTGTGTTTGCGCCGAATTTGTGCATTTTAAAAACCCGTGAGGGGCCGCGATTGGGGGGCATCACGCCCCCAGTGCGCGATTTAGCGCCGGTGCGCCCCCAGGGGGCGATTTTTTGCCCCTCCCGAGGGGCCAACGGCTGGAGATGCCCTTAGACCATACAATCAAGATTCCAAAACCTGCTGCAAATCTCCATGGAAAGTTAAAACCACATACAAGTATAATTGGTCTCAGTTTGCGTGCTTATTTCTGGTAAGGAGTGCTAGTATTCGTCGAGGAGTATACTGCTTAACAATTTCAAAGTCCTCTGGATGGAGAAAAGAAAATAAATGTAATCCAGCAGTAAAGACTGGGCACAATCCTTGTGATGCTTTAATGTTGAGTACAGAAGAAAACCAACATTCCAAATTGGCAGTAGAGAAAAAAATACAAATCGGAATGACACCACAATATTCACCTGCCAGCTAATAATAACTAGAAGATACCCTGCATGGTGTTTCGATTTATTTAATGAAATTACACATGGCACCTAGCTTAGCATCCCATATATGCATATTATTGGCACATGAGCACATCATTTGTCATAGGATCTTCCTACACTTCACCCACTACCGAATGCACTCTCAGACTTGAGAAGTTGCAGATGATAAATAACTAACCCGTGAGCACATAACTGGAATAGCAATCGCGGCCCTCATTGTGTAATCAATCTCAGTTTTGGTCTTGGCTGCAGCAATGAACTTAAGAAACGTAAAGACAGTACAGCAGAATTCAACCATTTGATTTATTTGCTTCATCAACTTACAAACATAAACTAATAAACGATATTGGATAGCTACTTCAGAGATGATAATCGCATTTGTGGCCACAAAATTGCTCGGTAGGTAAAGCAAACATAACGATTCGATTGGATATTTCAAACAAGAGGAAATAATATTTTCATGGGGAAACAAAGTTAGCAAAAGGATCAATTCACTCATACCTAATTATTATTACGTGCCTGCTCAAGCTCAGGCCTGTGAATTGCCATGCGAGCAATCTCCGATACAGCTGCATCACTTGCAGCTGTATCATCACCAGCAAGCTCCTCATATGCAGCCTCAAATGCTTCTTGCCAGAACCGCGGAAGCCATACATGATCACCAGTGCGCGTGTACAAGTCCCACATCCGGCGCACTAGTTTCTCCCTTTCCTCCATCTCCTACTCAATTCATAAGCAGGCATGCTTCAGTACTCCTTACTAGAAAAAAAAACACAAACCTAGAAATAGTTCTAGTTTCATTTGCTTGAACTTTAGATTGGCTTTCTACTGCCGGTAACAATATCAAGATTGAAACACTACTTAAATTATTATCACAAGTCAGCACGTCGTCATAACCCAAACCAAGAACAAGGTATACGGTTCTTCATACATGTACTATACTCCCTCCGTTCACAAATATAAGATGTTTTGGATATTTCAATATGGACTACATACGGACTGAAATGAGTGAACAAACACACTAACATTCTATATACATCCAATTTAGAAAAAAGTTAGAATATCTTCTATTTGTGAACGAAGGTAGTATCAACTAAAATATTTCTTCATAAAAAAACAATAGCATGGTATCAGTTTCAGGTTTTCAGCATAAAGCATAGCACTCCCTTAGCATATAACTGAACATTCAGAAACTGATAAGATGCATATGTATGGCTGAAATCCCTATATCTCCAGATAATTAATTCGTCGCGCAAAGCTTGATTACTATCAGGGTTCCCGTGAATAACATATGTTTGTTGAAATCAGTGAGTGTACCACCCATTTCATTCCAATCCTGAAAACTTAGAGGTAACCAGTGCATCTCCTTAGAGTATTTGATATTCTAAGAACAGTTTTACATGTTTGATGTCAGGATTTAGGGACAGAACAAGCACCAATGCAAGGCAAGATCTGAGAGGGAATGTGGGCAGGGGGGCCGTACGAGCGGGTCGAGGTCGTCGAGGAGGGGACTACTCAAGTCCCAGGGGGCGGCGGCAAGGTCGCCGGAGGACCAGCGGAGGGTGACGGAGGCGGCGAACATGGACCAGAGCGCGAGGAGGGCGATGGCGGCGAGGGTCCATGCCTTGTACCGCCCCTTCCCGAGCAGCGCCGCCTCCGCGCCCCCGCCGGCGGAGACAGGAATGGAGATCTTAGTCGCCGGCGTCGGCGACGGTGGGTGGACGCCGTGGTACTGGTGGCCGGCGACGGCCTTCATTGCTCCACTCTGGCCGGTCCTGAACCTCGAATGTAAAAGCCGGGAATGGAGTGGCGGGTAGGATCGTAGGGGTGTGTCGCGTGTCGTCATGAAACTAATTCTTCTCTTGCCTTTTTTTTTGCTAAACCTCAGTCGCTTGAAATTTTAGTGAAAAAGTGCGACTTTTGTAAACCCTATAGCAGTTTGGTTTAAATAGTGGAAAATGTTTAAAAACAGCCGGATGATTTTCTCTCGCGTCAACCGCGCGCTCCGAGCGCCACGCGTCCTGGTGGGGCACGCTCGCTGGACAGCGTTATCTTCTTATCTCCAGCGGGTCACGAGAGCCACTCGTTCCATTTTTGATGGCAGCTTTGTCTTCTCATCTCAATTTCCATTGATTCCTTCTCGTCACGCACCTCTCCGTCTCCTACTACATCGATTGCTATAGGAGTTCCATCCTCAACCTATGTATGCTCAAAGAACTGGATCACGACAACATTGGTGATCAGTTAATGGCAAACGAAAAGCTATTCAGGTAGACAATAGTCTGGCTCGAGTGGCTAGGTGTGTCCTGGTCACGCCCTACCTAGGGTTGAGGAACACGTGTTTGTCCAGTGTGCTAAAACCTTTTCTCGAGATATCTTCCGTCTCCGCCATGGCTTGTGGACGCGCTCCACAAGCTGCTACTCCCAACCTTCTTCTCACCGTTCGTTGCAAGGCTGTTTCAGGGAGGAAGGTGCTCTGCTGGAGATGAGGCACCGGTGCCGCAACCTGAGTCGCCGCCGTCCCCGCGCTGCTGCAAGCTAGGAGCGTAGGAGAGGAGGGCGCTGCTACGTTTTTGCCACGCTGACGGCGCACCTATGTTGCAGCAGGAGAGGCGACGAGCTACCGCCATTGCCGCCGGCGGAGCTGCGTTGCATCAGTAGAGGCGACGAGCTGCTGCCACTGCCGACGAAGGAGCTGCGTTGCAGCAGGAGAGGCAACGAGTAGCTTCAATGTCCGACGGCGGAGTTACACTGCAGGAGGAGAGACGACGACGCCGCTGCTGCCGCGTCGACAGCGGAGCTGCGTTGCAGCGGGAGAGGGGACGAGCTGCTGCCATGGCCAGCGGCGGAGCTGCGTTGCAGCATATGATGCTACGTTCCCGCTGCCATGGCTTCATCGGAGCTGCGAGTTGATGCTGCCATGGGCGTCACTGGAGTTGCCCGACGCTGCCATGGGTGTCGATGGAGCTGTGATGGAATGAACCATGCACGGGCGTGAGGTGCTACGAGGGAGCTGCTTGCGTGCGGAACGTGTGATGGGATGTGTTGCTCGGGAGAATGAATCAGACGCTATAGATGATGTGATCTGACGGCTATAGGGGCGGCTTAAATTGGGCTCGGGTCATCTGACTGATCCATAGCAGTCGCCGGGTACACCCTCTGTTCCTAGATACTCTCTCCTTCCCAAAATAAGTGTCTCATTTTTGTATAAAGTTATACAAAATTAAGACACTTATTTTGGGACGGAGGGAGTATAAAGGCGTTAGGAGAGGCTACGCCGACAAGGAATCACTGGAGATTTTCACGAATACGTAATGCTTGCATATCTCTCCACTGATGGAAGAAAATAGAATGAGCATGAGGGTACAATGTATGGCACGAACATAAAATGGCGTGAACACGGTGCCCAGAGCAGAGAGACATGGGTGCTCCACCTGAACAAGTAAACATCACAACTAGACCCTCGTTACTTGGAGTGCTCGATCTGAACCAACATGACATCCGACATCCACAAATCTAGCATCGGGAACGCTGCGAACAGACAAGAGCACACCTTCAAAAAGGATAATGATTCCATGGCGCCATCGTCGTCCGATCCGAAGAATCAGACCTATGGTTTTTGTTAGTGCTCGAAGAGAGGGAGGCCATGGTAACGCCTCCAATGAGGGGACGACACTCATCGGTGTCATCGCTGCCAACACCGGCAAGCTGAGCAGGGGTTTCCCCCTGGCCTTGGTCGAAAACCAGGAATCAGAGGTCAAGACGTTGGTCAAAAACCACCACCACAAGAATGGGAGCTGCGCCGGACACACGAGCCTTGAACATGACGGGGGGATGGAGCATCAAGGAGGCCGGGGTTATGGAGGCGGCGGGGCAGAGGGGGGCCTAGGGGATGAGATGGCGATCTATGAAGCTGGTGAGCCAGGAACTACTGGGGACGCAGATCTGGGCTATTGGGGCCGGAGCCACCAAGCTACTGACAAAGCCAATGAGGCTAGAGGAGATGAAACCTCCAGAGCGCCGTGATCGTTGCCGCGCCGGAAGAGACACTAGCAACCAGCAGTGAATCTAGAACGTAATTGTAGGGCAGGCTCGAACAAGCGAGGAGACACTGAGATGGGTCAGTGAGCAGCCGATTTGCTAGGCTGGCCCCTGATCATAAGCAGTAATGGCCTAGTTGATCCGGTTGGAGGGCAGGCTCAAGCCTGTTAAAGCCTGTATAGTAGATTCGCTCCTGCCCGGCAACCCATGTACATCGGAGAACACAAGACAAGGGCCTCCGGGGCCGGAGCTACACCGACAAGAGGTCCACTGTGAGGACACAAGTGCCCGCCGAATGCCAGGCCTATACGTCGCCAGGGGCAGCCGTCGCTGGGGAGACACCAGCGAAAACTCATAAAAAGCCAAAATCTCGGAGCCATGGCCGGCATATCGGAGGAGAAAGGACGCCGCCGCGGCACCACCAAGGGCGGCCCGGGCAAGGGCCATCCGATATATATTCACCAAGGCGCTACCGACATTGTCATTTCACTTGTGTAAGTGCAAGCTCAAGCTTGTAGAGACGGTTGAGATTCTTGAAATAGGCTTTCGCTTCACTTTATGAATAAAGTAAATATCCATACAACCAGATCCAGAGTGACAACACAATCACGTATGTTAAAAAAAAAACACAATCGCATCCAAAGAAAGCATAAAAGAAATAAGAAAAAAAAAACCACCTAGTGCGAGTAGGCACAACGACACTATGGAGAGGAGAGGCGGCGCGCGGTAGTCAGAAGCGTATCCAGCATGAGCCCAAGTCGGTCGCGGTCCCACTGTCTAGATAACGGGTGCCAGTGCGGGAAAGCAAAGAATTTGAAGAATGGTTTAGAGCGCGGGAAGACCCTCTCAATCACCATCTTATTACGCGTCATCCATAAAGTCCACGACATCGTTGCAGATATAAGCCAGAATAGGCGATGTTGTCGCTTGGTCTAGTTAGCCGTGGTTTCTAGGACCTCCAATTAGGCCGCAACTCCTCGTGGGCGAAACTCTAAAGGGCATGTGCTGCATTGCACGCGAACACAATGTGGGCCCTGGTAACCGGGACACCACAAAGGCGGCTGAGGTTGAGGGAGGGTGATATAATAGTGTGTGTAGCAATTTGTACCCTTGGTTAGCTACCTAGCTAAGATTGGATTAGTCCTTATCTAACTCAAACTGATCAGGTTGTTCACTCCGATTTGGTTGTTGTAACCGTGTATTCTTGGCTATGTAGATGGAGATAAGTCGGCCTTTGAGACTTCAAAGATGCCCAACTCGGCTCAAATCACAAATGTCGAAGTTGACATTTTCCTTCAACCTGCACAGGAGGAAGTATGTGAATCGGAGGTTCTGCCACGCATATGAAGAAGGTTAGAAGGGCACTGTTCTGCTACAGATAAAAACCCTCTATACGAGACGAGCCAAGGACGTCTCCCCTCTCCCGCACAGTAACAGAGGGCGATTTCTGAAATCCCCCCGCCGATCCACCTCGCCACCACAGTCTCGCCGGATCTCTCGCCCTCCGCCGGCCGCTCCGGCGGCGGGAGGGCGGGGGATCCCCGTTTCGCGGTTGTATATAGTGTAGGATCTGTAGGGTTTGCAGCCAGCGGAGCCATGGAGGTGGTGGAGTCGTCGGTGAAGTGTTTGGTGCAGGTCCGTGACCCCTTCGACGGCGGCGCTCGGCGGAGCTCCGTGGTCAAGCGCCTGCTTCCTCACCGCTCGCGGATCGGTGGATCCGTGCGGTGTGGTCTTCCTCGACCAGACCCCGTGCGGCGGATCTGGGTTTCGAAGCTGTTGAAGACGGCGGCGTGGTGCATTGCGGCGGAGCCGTTGGTCCAAGGCGTTACCCCTCCGGGGGCGGTGAGCAGGAACTTCCCGGGTGCCTTGGGGATGCTTTCGTCGATCCTTGGCGTGTGGACGAGCAGAGGCAGCGGCGCGTTTCTCTCTTGTTCTGGTCGACGACGAAGCTGGAGCTCAGGAGGTCTTCGTTGTAATTTCCTTTGTTTCCTGGGTTTTTCTGTAAGAACAATGCATCAATGAAATCGTCTTCTTCTCGCAAAAAAAAAAGAAGGGCACTGTTCTGGATTGCTATTGTCCACGTACGGTGCAGGTGCAGGTGCAGGTAAAGTTGCAGTTGCAGGGGGGCGCGGGCGGTGCAGCGCGTCAGGCTCGCGCGGCTAGCCACACCGCGCGTGCTTTGCCGTCTGCCGCGTCCTTATCTGGAGGAATTTCCGGCTTGAAATGATTATTGCCCCGAAGAAGACGTTGCCGCACACTTTCTGGCCCCTTGATCACGAAGGAATTTCTGTCCTATAAACAGTTGACGCACTGTGTGCAAGTAACTACGACTAGTGATCGAGAATTCACCTACATAATTAACGTACGTACGACTCATGTCGCCGGCTGTTGCACCGCCCACCGAGGCCGGACCTGATCCACCGGCGCAGCATCCAGAGGTAGAGATCATCACCATGCGCGTGGTCTCGGCAGCGGAAGATGCCGATGCCGAGCCGGCCGTAGATACCACCAGCTTATCGTGTCCAGTAGTGCTGCTTCCCACAGCATCGTCCTTGGCCAAAGGCATGCACGTGCTGCTCGTCCAGCCCGCCACGGACTCGCCGGCGGCGTCGCTGGTCCCCGCCAGCCGCGGGGACGACGCACCGGCTGTTCAGCAGGCGAGGGATAAGGACGCCCGCAACAGCAAGGCCGCCAGGGAGCTCCGGGGCTGGCTGATGGTCCTCGCCGCCGTGATCGCCTCCATCACCTACGCCTCCGGGCTCAACCCGCCCGGCGGCTTCCAAGGCGGAGGCGGGGACAGGGTGATGCCCGTCATCCGCGCCACGAGCCCCAGGAGGTACACCACCTTCTACTACTGCAACACGGCCGCCTTCGCGCCGTCCCTTTCCATCGTGCTTCTGGTGGCCAGCCAGGACCTGCGGAGGCTGGCCAAGATCAAGGTGCTGGAGATCATCGCGCTGCTCATGGCCTACATCGTCGGCTCCATCGGGTTGGAAGAGCTGGGTGTTTGCGCCGGGCTGGTGCTCATCGTGCCGGTGGCCCTCATCGTCATGTCGTCTCGCGTATGTGGGAAATACTTCTGGGATCAACTCTAAATCTTTGATAAGAAATTAGTATGTATACGGCCATTAGTTAACTTCCATATGTATGTGCGATTTTTTTAACACAGTGCAGACGCAAGCGCTCATATACACGCGCATACACTCACCCATATGAACGCACACACAAACACCCTACCCTTATGAGCACCTTCGAAAGACTGATCCGGCATATCATCTTGAAATTTACGAAGTCACTGTAGGCACCTCGTCGTCGACGGGAACGTCTTCTCCCACTGAATGCGCATCGCCGGTAATCGGATTTGAACCCTGGTGGGCTGAGGATACCACAGTCCCTCTAACCATCCAATCACAGGTTGGTTCGGTATGTGTACATTGCTCGTGGATGATTTGTGTACCTTTATCTTTTTATTCTTGGACAACATCGATCCGTCGTTGGGCCTCTTTGATTCAAAGAAGTTTCAAATGAATTTCGCAGGATCGTAGTCCTTACATAACATTTCCAATATTAATTACTTGTTTGATTCGTGGGAATCATTCCATAGTAATGATGTACCAGGAAAATTTTGTAAGAATCCAAACGGTCCACCACGAACTTTGTCTTACAATCTGTTGGAACAAGTCAGTTCATTTCTTCTGTCCTGGTTTTTCCTTTTGCACATGCACTTCTCTCTTTTCCCCATGTTCTTATCCTATGTACCTAAATTGTTGATTGCTATTGACTTCAATCTTCTCTTCATGCAAACATGCCAATTCAACATGCCACCACACGGAAAAAGACACATCGTTAATGCAACCGTGTCAACTCACCATGCAAACATGCATGAAAAAAAATCCACCTTTAAAATGCACCATGTATGGTACTACTCAAATTCAATAAATATTTTACAACTATACAATAATCAACAAATTATATGTATTTCAACGCTCACAACGTTAATATAATACTAATGTTTTATACAACAAATCTCACTGAAATAATTGCAACCAATTCGCGCAGCAACACGCCAGGTAAGATCTCTAGTTTATGTAGAATCATCACCCCTTTTCATGGCAGACTATGCAGCCTAGCGGAAGGCGGATGAGTTTCTAGCCAAACTCATGACGGGCGAAGAGTTAATATTGTCTTGATGCGCTAAAGTCAAGTCTTTTTTGGGAAGGGAACAATAATTCTAAGTTTTTCCATTTGATTGCAAATGGAAAGTGTAGGAAAAATAAAATCTATCAACACGAACAAGATGAAGGTACTATTGTTGGCCAGGACCTGCTTAAGGCATATATTACTAACTACTATAAGCATCCTTTTGAGCATCCGACCTTCAATTTTGTCAAATGGACAAGGAAGTGATTGAGGATATACCTCAGCTCTCTCCCGAGGAAAATGCTATTTTGTTAACACCTTTTCGAGAGGAGATTTTTTACGCCATTTCTCAAATAGAAAGGAACAAGGCTCCATGACCCGATGGGTTCCCTACTGAATTTTATCATAAGTGTTGGGAGATAATCAAGGGTGACCTTTTACCCATGTTGGAGGATATTTTCAACGATGATGTATTGTTGTTCTGCCTTAACTTTGGTATAATCACGTCGCTTCCTAAGAAGGAAGATGCAATTCGGACTCAGTAGTTCAAAATTATACGTTTGCTGAATGTCAGCTTCAGAATATTTAAAAAGTGGGTACTAATAGGCTATCCATTATTGCTCACACTATGATCCACCCTGTGCAAACTGCTTTCATGCCTGGATGAAAAATCTTGGAGGGGGTGGTTGTCCTCATGAAACTATTCATGATTCAAGATGGCAACGGGGCCCGGAAACCCGTGTCCCCACGGGTTTTTACCCTATTACTGGACGGGGATGAACGTCTTTTCATCCCCGCGGGGCAGTTGTTGGGAACATTATACAAACGGACATGTTTCGTGGGTTTACACCCGTTTCGGTAGTCCCCGAACTCAAAACCCGAGAATACCCGACAAAACACCTTTTTAGCATGCACTGATCCGGCCCAAAGCCACGGAAACCGAGCGGCCGAGCCCCCCCAGCATCGAGGACAAAACAACCCTCGCTCGGTCGCTCTGGCCAGTGTCGCTTGCTCCCCCCCGTCGCTCGAGGCCCTCAAGTCTCTCTCTCTCCCTCTCCCTCCCTCCCTCCCTCCCTCTCTCTCTCTCTCTCTCTCCCGCACAACAGAAAACCTAAACCTAAACCTAGGTCCCCTAGCCACCGCGTGGCTCAATCCCATCATGCAGTAGCCGCCGACCATGATCTGCGCCGGCGAGCCTCCTCTCTCCACGTCTTCTCCACCGACCATGAAAGTGGTTTGTGAAACTATGAATTATATTTCAGAACTTATGTATTTGACCATTACGTCTCATTTGTGCTCATGATTTGTGAACCGTGAAGTTTATTTCAGAACTTGTGTAATCGGACATCTTGTTGAACCATGTATGACTGAAATACGCCCCTGTTTGTTGCTGAAATATGCTTATCTCTGTTGCTGAAATGGGCTATTGTATTGTGCTGAAATATGATCCTTTTAGCTGCTGTTATTGCTGAAATGTTGATAAATATACTATTGTATTGTGCTAAAATTTGCTCAAGTTTTGCTACTGAAATATGCTATTTTTGTTGTTGAAATGCTATTCTTTGTTGTTATTATTTATGTCACCGGTGCCGAAATATACTTTGTTTGTTGCTTAAATATGTTGATTTTTGCTGCTATAATAATATTTCCATTTACTGCTCGCGGGGACGGGTTCCCCGTGGGTTTAGGGGACGAGCAAAAACTAGCCCTGTGCACGGTGCCGGGGACAGGGACGGGCTTGCGATCTTCTTGTGGGGATGGGTTTGGGCAAGCAAAACCCACAGGGTTTCGTTCCCTTTGCCATCTTGATTCATGATCTTTTAAAAAATAAACTCAATGGAGTTATCTTTAAATTAAGTGGACTTCGCAATGGTGTATGATAAGGTCAAATGGCTTTTTTCTTCAACAAGCTCTGCATATGAAAGGTTTTGCCGCAAATTAGAGAGAACAAGTCCAATAGTTTATTCAGGGTGGGAGCATAGGGGTCAAGGTAAATGATGATGATATCGTTATTTTTATGAAATGACTTGCAGAAGACTAAGAATATGAAGTTGATCCTTTGCCATTTTGAAGAACTATCTGGTCTCAAAATAAATTCCATAAGAGTGTGCTTTTCTACTTTGGTAGATCCAAAGAAATAGAAATCCAATGCAGACAACTCTTCGGGTGTGTGAGGTAGGCTCTCTCTTGTTTACTTATCCCGGAATTGAAGGAAATATGCCCTAGAGGCAATAATAAAGTTGTTATTTTATATTTCCTTATATCATGATAAATGTTTATTATTCATGCTAGAATTGTATTAACCAGAAACTTGATACATGTGTGGATACATAGACAAACCACCGTGTCCCTAGTAGCCTCTACTAGACTAGCTCGTTAATCAAAGATGGTTAAGTTTCCTAACCATAGACATGTTTTGTCATTTGATGAACGGGATCACATCATTAGGAGAATGATGTGATGGACAAGACCCATCCGTTAGTTTAGCATAATGATCGTTAAGTTTTATTGCTATTGCTTTCTTCATGGCATATACATATTCCTTTGACTATGAGATTATGCAACTCCCGGATACCAGAGGAATACCTTGTGTGCTATCAAACGTCACAACGTAACTGGGTGATTATAAAGATGCTCTACAAATATCTCTGAAGGTGTTTGTTGTGTTGGCATAGATCGAGATTAGGATTTGTCACTCCGAGTATGGGAGAGCTATCTCTGGGCCCTCTCGGTAATGCACATCATAATAAGCCTTACAAGCAATGTGACTAATGATTTAGTTGCGGGATGATGTATTACAGAACGAGTAAAGAGACTTGCCGGTAACGAGATTGAACTAGGTATGAAGATACCGATGATTGGATCTCGGGCAAGTAACATACCGATGACAAAGGGAATTACGTATGTTGTCAATGAGGTTCGACCGATAAAGATCTTCGTAGAATATGTAGGAACCAATATGAGCATCTAGGTTCCGCTGTTGGTTATTGACTGGAGAGGTGTCTCAGTCATGTCTACATAGTTCTCGAACCCGTAGGGTCCGCACGCTTAACGTTCGATGATGATTTTGTATTATATGAGTTATGTGACTTGGTGACCGAATGTTGTTTGGAGTCCTGGATGAGATCACGGACATGACGAGGAGTCTCGAAATGGTCAAGAGGTAAAGATTCATATATAGGATGATAGTATTCGGACACCGGAAGTGTTCCGGGGATACCGGGTACGTATCGGGTCCCCCTTCCTTCTCTCCTTCCTCCTCCTTCCTTCCCCCTCCGGATGAATATGGAGGGGGGGGGGGCGAATTGGGAGGCGCCCAAGTAGGATTTCTCCTACTTGGGGTGCCCCCTTGGCTGCCTCTCCTCTCCTCCAACCTATATATATATTAAGGGGGGCACCGCTAGAACACACAACATTGATTCCTAGCCGTGTGCGGCGCCCCCCTCCACAGTTTACGCCTCTGGTCATATTCACGTAGTGCTTAGGCGAAGCCCTGCGCGGATCACTTCACCATCACCGTCACCACGCCTTCGTGCTGACGGAACTCTCGCTCGACACTTTGCTGGATCAAGAGTTCGAGGGACGTCATCGAGCTAAACATGTGCCGAACTCGGAGGTACCGTACGTTCGGTGCTTGATCGGTCGGAACGAGAAGAATTCGACTACATCAACCGCGTTGTCAAACGCTTCCGCTTTCGGTCTATGAAGGTACGTGGGCACACTCTCCCCCTCTCGTTGCTATGCATCTCCTAGATAGATCTTGCGTGAGCGTAGGATTTTTTTTTGAAATTGCATGCTACGTTACCCAACAGGAATGCCCATTCACCATTGTAACCTAACCGGCAAAGAATGGAAATTATTGAGGACCGATTAAAAAAAGACCGAGTTGTTGGGAGGGTAAACTCATGTTACGGTTAGCTCATATCAGAATCAGAAGAACAATGCACACTAATGTAACCGTAAAGAAATGGTGGCTCTAACATAGATTTTTCTCAATAATGTCTTGTTGTTGAAAAATCGTGTGGTACCGTGGGATGATCGACACTTTACTTTTTTTATCAACGCGGTACTGATATGTCTCCAACGTATCTATATTTTTTTATTATTCCATGCTATTATATGTTCTGTTTTGGATGTTTAATGGGCTTTATTATACACTTTTATATTATTTTTGGGACTAACCTATTAACCCAAGGCCCAGTGCAAATTGCTGTTTTTTTGTCTATTTCAGTGTTTCGCACAAAAGGAATATCAAACAGAGTCCAAACGGAATGAAACCTTTGGGAGCGTGATTTTTGGAACAAACGTGATCCAGAGGATTTGGAGTGGACGTCAAGAAACGAAAGAGGAGGCCACGAGGCAGGGGGCGCGCCCTCCACCCTCGTGGGCCCCTCGTGGCTCCGCCGACCTACTTCACAAACTCTTATCCCTCGCATTACATTATTTGCCATTTGCCTCTCGTTTTCCTCTCCTCCACTTCACCCTTGCTTATTCGCCCTCTCTTTCCGTTCGCCTCTTTTTCGCTTATTTCTTGTTTGCTTGTGAGTTGGATTGTTTGCTTGTCACGATGGCTCAAGATAATACTAAATTGTGTGACTTTGCCAATACCAACAACAATGATTTGCACTCCGATTGATCCTCTTACCGATGCTGAATCTTGTGAAATTAATGCTGCTTTGCTAAATTTTGTCATGAAAGATCAATTCGCCGGCCTTCCTAGTGAAGATGCCGCTACCCATCTAAATAGCTTTGTTGATTTGTGTGATATGCAAAAGAAGAAAGATGTGGACAATGATATTGTTAAATTGAAGCTATTTCCTTTTTCTCTTAGAGATCACGCTAAAACTTGGTTTTCGTCTTTGCCTAAAAATAGTATTGATTCTTGGAATAAGTGCAAAGATGCTTTTATCTCTAAATATTTTCCTCCCACTAAGATCATCTCTCTTAGAAACGATATTATGAATTTTAAGCAACTTGATCATGAACGTGTTGCGCAAGCTTGGGAGAGGATGAAATTAATGATACATAATTACCCTACACATGGTTTGAACTTATGGATGATTATACAAAAAATTTCTGCCGGATTGAATTTTGCTTCTAGAAATCTTTTAGATTCGGCCGCGGGAGGCACTTTTATGGAAATCACTTTAGGAGAAGCTACTAAACTCCTAGATAATATTATGGTTAATTATTCTCAATGGCACACTGAAAGATCTATTAGTAAAAAGGTGCATGCAATTGAAGAGATTAATATTTTGAGTGGAAAGATGGATGAACTTATGAAATTGTTTGCTAATAAGATTGTTTCTTCCGATCCCAATGATATGCCTTTGTCTAATTTGATTGAGAATAATAATGAATCCATGGATATGAATTTTGTTGGTTGGAACAATTTTGGCAACAACGCTTATAGAGGAAACTTTAATCCTAGGCCGTATCCTAGTAATTCCTCTAATAATTATGGTAATTCCTACAACAAATCTTATGGAAATTTTAATAAGATGCCCTCTAATTTTGATACTAGTGTTAAAGAATTTATGATTTCTCAAAAGAATTTCAATGCTTTGCTTGAAGAAAAATTGCCTAAGATTGATGAGTTGGCTAGGAACGTGGATAAAATTTCTCTTGATGTTAATTCTTTGAAACTTAGATCTATTCCACCTAAGCATGATATCAATGAGTCTCTCAAAGCCATGAGAATTTCCATTGATGAGTGCAAAGAAAGAACCGCTAGGATGTGTGCTAAGAAAGATTACTTTGTAAAACCGTGTTCTTCTAGTTTTCAAGGTAATAAGGATGAAGATCTAAAAGTGATTTATGTGTCCCCTATTAAATCCTTGTTTTGCAATATGAATCTTGATAATGATGGGACTGGAGATGAGTCAACTTTAGTTAAAAGGCGTCTCAATGATTCGGAGTTTTTAGATCTTGATGCAAAAATTGGTAAAAGTGGGATTGAAGAGGTCAAAACTTTAGATAGCAATGAACCCACTATCTTGGATTTCAAGGAATTTAATTATGATAATTGTTCTTTAATAGATTGTATTTCTTTGTTGCAATCCGTGCTAAATTCTCCGCATGCTTATAGTCAAAATAAGGCTTTTACTAAACATATCGTTGATGCTTTAATGCAATCTTATGAAGAAAAGCTTGAATTGGAAGTTTCTATCCCTAGAAAACTTTATGATGAGTGGGAACCTACTATTAAAATTAAAATTAAAGATCATGAATGCTATGCTTTGTGTGATTTGGGTGCTAGTGTTTCCACGATTCCAAAAACTTTGTGTGATTTGCTAGGTTTCCGTGAATTTGATGATTGTTCTTTAAACTTGCACCTTGCGGATTCCACCATTAAGAAACCTATGGAAAGAATTAATGATGTTCTTATTGTTGCAAATAGGAATTATGTGCCCGTATATTTCATTGTTCTTGATATAGATTGCAATCCTTCATGTCCTATTATTCTTGGTAGACCTTTCCTTAGAATGATTGGTGCAATTATTGATACGAAAGAAGGGAATATTAGATTCCAACTTCCGTTAAGGAAAGGCATGGAACACTTTCCTAGAAAGAAAATCAAATTACCTTATGAATCTATTATGAGAGCCACTTATGGATTGCATGCCAAAGATGATAATACCTAGATCTATCCTTGCCTTTATGCCTAGCTAGGGGCGTTAAACAATAGCGCTTGTTGGGAGGCAACCCAATTTTATTTTAGTTTCTTGCTTTCTGGTTCTGTTTAGGAATAAATAATCCATCTAGCTTCTGTTTAGATGTGGTTTTGTGTTTTAATTAGTGCTTGTGCCAAGTAGAACCTTTGGGAAGACTTCGGGAAAGTCTTTGCGATCTTGCTGTAAAAAACAGAAACTTTAGCGCTCACGAGATTAGCTACAACTTTTTACTAGAGAGTGCTATTGTTATGGCACTGCTAGAAGGAGGGCGCGAGAGGGCCGGCCGGGGGCCTTTCTGTCCACGGCCGGGCAAGAGGGAAGGGATTTCCTTCTTAATTCTTGCTTGATTAGATTGATACATCTCCTCTCTTTATATAGAGAGGTTTATTTGACTCCCAAGCAAGGCTTACTTGACCCCTAAGCAAGCGACTCTTATCTCTAATTAACCCTAAGACTAACGGGCCCATTAGGCCCACTACGTATTCTAACACTACACCCCACCTGGACATGCAGCTTGTCCTCAAGCTGCATCCTAACCAACTTATAACCATGACTCGACGCAACACAAACCTAACACTTAAAAACAAGCCTTTTACATCTCGGCTTGTTTTATTATTCTCAACCTGAAATGGACTGGGACGCTTTATTTTGGACCCCTTAACAAAAAGTGGACACCATCCGCATGTCGGACGTGCACGTGTACAGCCACCTGGATCCCATGGACACCATCTGGACAAAAGGAGTGCATGTGTAGGACCACCTGGAAGTAGTCGCAAGAGTGACCAGCAGAGGCGCCCTCGCGGCGGCCGATGACGGAATGCAGTGGTGCTACGTGGTGCGCTACTGTCGGTGACACCATGCCTTCTTCCTGCCGGACGACCGTTGGTCTGCACCGCACAGGGAAGAGTGGAGGGCTTGCGATGGAGAATGACGAGGAGGGGAGGGCTCTAATACCAAATTGTTATGGCGCTGCTAGAAGGAGGGTGCGAGAGGGTCGGCCGAGGGCCTTTCTGCCCACGGCCGGGAAAGAGGGAAGACATTTCCTTCTTAATTCTTGCTTGATTAGATTGATACATCTCCTCTCTTTATATAGAGAGGTTTACTTGACTCCAAAGCAAGACTTACTTGACCCCTAAGAAAGAGACTCTTATCTCTAATTAACCCTAAGACTAACGGGCCCATTAGGCCCATTGAGGGAGTCCTGGATTAGGGGGTGTCCGGACAGCCGGACTGTGACATTTGGCCGGACTGTTGGACTATGAAGATACAAGATTGAAGACTTCGTCCCGTATCCGGATGGGACTTTCCTTGGCGTGGAAGGCAAGCTTGGCAAATACGGATATTCAGATCTCCTCCCATTGTAACCGACTCTGTGTAACCCTATCCCCCTTCGGTGTCTATATAAACCGGAGGGTTTAGTCCGTAGAAGAACAATCATACCATAGGCTAGCTTCTAGGGTTTAGCCTCTCTGATCTCGTGGTAGATCTACTCTTGTACTACCCACATCATCAATATTAATCAAGCAGGAGTAGGGTTTTACCTCCATCGAGAGGGCCCGAACCTGGGTAAAAACATTGTGTCCCTTGTCTCATGTTACCATCCGCCTAGACGCACAGTTCGGGACCCCCTACCCGAGATCCGTCGGTTTTGACACCGACATTGCTGCTTTCATTGAGAGTTCCTCTGTATCATCGTCATCAAGCTTGATGGCTCCTTCGATCATCGTTGGCGATGCAGTCCAGGGTGATACTTTTCTCCCCGGACAGATCTTTGTATTCGGCGGCTTTGCACTGCGGGCCAATTCGTTTGGCCATCTGGAGCAGATTGAAAGCTACGCCCCTGGCCATCAGGTCAGATTTGGAAGTTTGAACTGCACGGCTGACATCCGCGGAGACTTGATCTTCGACGGATTCGAGCCACAGCCGAGTGCGCCACACTGTCACGATGGGCATGATTTAGCTCTGCCGCCGAACAGTGCCCTGGAGGCCGCACCCGCATCCGCTCCGACCCTTAGCTCGGAGCCAACTGCGCCGATCGAGGACGGGTGGATAGACCCCGCCGCGGGGGCTACAGTCTCAACGGTGATCGCCGAACACCAGTCTTATCCTCTGCAAAGCCCGTGACTCCAAAGTGCCGGACTCTTCTCCGGACTCCGAGCCCTCCGCGCCCCTGCCAATCGAATCCGATTGGGCGCCGATCATGGAATTCACCACCGCGGATATCTTTCAGCACTCGCCCTTTGGCGACATTCTGAATTCACTAAGGTCTCTCTCTTTGTGAGTCCTGGCCGGATTATGACCGACAGGATTGGGATGCGGACGACGAAGAAATTCGACGCCCACCCACCACCCACTTCTTAGCCACTGTCGATGATTTAACCGACATGCTAGACTTAGACTCCGAAGACATCGACGGTATGGACGGCGATGTAGGAGACGAACAGGTACCAACACCTATAGGGCACTGGAAAGCCACCTCGTCATATGACATATATATGGTGGATACACCCAAAGAAGGCAACGACGACGGATCAGCGGAAGATAACCCCTCCAAGAAGCAACGCAAGCGTGGACGTCAGCGGCGCCGCTCTAAGTCCCGCCAGAGCAAAAACGGTGATTCCGGCACGGGAGATAATAACACCCCGGACAGTGCCGAAGACAACTCCCTCCAGCAAGATTCAGCGCAGGAGGATGGAGAAGCCAGCCCCCCTGAGAGAGCGGCAGACAGAGAGGAAGAGGATGATAATTACATGCCTCCCTCCGAAGACAAGGCAAGCCTCGGCGATGACGAATTTGTCGTACCTGAGGATCCCGTCGAACAAGAGCGCTTTAAGCGCAGGCTTATGGCCACGGAGAATAGCCTTAGGAAAAAGCAGCAACAGCTTAGAGCTGATCAAGACTTGCTAGCCGACAGATGGATTGAAGTCCTTTCGGCCGAGGAATACGAACTCTAACGCCCTTCCAAGAGCTACCCAAAGCACAAGTTGCTACCCCGATTAGAGGAGGAAGCACCTAAACCTACATCACCAGCGCATGATGCGGCTGACCGGCCACCTCGCAGCCGCGACAGAGAGGCCTCTCGGCCCTCCACTCAAGCCGCACCCCGACGTCGCTCAAAAAATACCAAGGCACGGGGAAATGCCCTAGACCTGCGAGAGATATTGGAGGACAAGGCAAGACAAACAAGATCAATCTACGGATTACGCGGGCACCCCACGACACGAAACGATAACCGTCACGCCGGATACAGTAAATCCGGCCGGGACGAACACAAAAGAAAAAGCTCATTTGAGCTACGTCGTGATATAGCCCAGTACAGAGGTGCCGCACACCCACTATGCTTCACAGATGAAGTAATGGATCATCAAATCCCACAGGGTTTTAAACCAGTAAACATTGAATCATACGATGGCACAACAGATCCCGCGGTATGGATCGAGGATTATCTCCTTCATATCCACATGGCCCGTGGCGATGATCTACATGTTGGAAATATGCCCTAGAGGCAATAATAAAAGCATTATTATTATATTTCCTTGTTCATGATAATTGTCTTTATTCGTGCTATAATTGTGTTATCCGAAAATCGTAATACATGTGTGAGTAACAGACAACAATATGTCCCTAGTAAGCCTCTAGTTGACTAGCTCGTTGATCGACAGATAGTCATGGTTTCCTGACTATGGACATTGGATGTCATTGATAACGAGATCACATCATTAGGAGAATGATGTGATGGACGAGACCCAATCCTAAACATAGCATAAGATCGCATAGTTCGTTTGCTAGAGTTTTCCAATGTCAAGTATCCTTTCCTTAGACCATGAGATCGTGTAACTTCCGGATACCGTAGGAGTGCTTTGGGTGTGCCAAACGTCACAACGTAACTGGGTGACTATAAAGGTATACTATGGGCATCTCCGAAAGTATCTGTTGGGTTGACACGGATCGAGACTGGGATTTGTCACTCCGCTTGACGGAGAGGTATCACCGGGCCCTCTCGGTAATGCATCATCATAATGAGCTCAATGTGATCAAAGTGTTTGATCATGGGATCATGCATTACGGTACGAGTAAAGTGACTTGCCGGTAACGAGATTGAACGAGCTATTGGGATACCGACGATCGAATCTCGGGCAAGTAAAATACCGATTGACAAAGGGAATCGTATACGGGATTAATTGAATCCTCGACATCGTGGTTCATCCGATGAGATCATCGTGGAGCATGTGGGAGCCAACATGGGTATCCAGATCCCGCTGTTGGTTATTGCCCGAGAGCCGTCTCGGTCATGTCTGCATGTCTCCCGAACCCGTAGGGTCTACACACTTAAGGTTCGGTGATGCTAGGGTTGTGAAGATATGTATATGCAGTAACCCGAATGTTGTTCGGAGTCCCGTATGAGATCCCGGACATCACGAGAAGTTTCGGAATGGTCCGGAGGTAAAGAATTATATATAGGAAGTGCTGTTTTGGCCATCGGGACAAGTTTCGGGGTTATCGGTATTGTACCGGGACCACCGGAGGGTCCCGGGGGGTCCACCGGGTGGGGCCACCTATCCCGGAGGGCCCCATGGGATGAAGTAGGAAAGGATCCAGCCCAAAGTGGGCTGGGGCGCCACTTCCCCAGGGCCCATGCGCGCCTAGGGTGGGGGAAACCCTAAAGGGGGCGCCCCCTTGCTTGGGGGGCAAGCCCCCCACCCCTTGGCCGCCCCCCTAGGAGATTGCATCTCCTAGGGCCGGCGCCCCCCCTAGGGGGCTATATATATGAGGGGAGGGGAGGGGGCAGCCGCACCCTGGTCTTTGGCGCCTCCCTGTCCCTCTCCAACACCTCCTCCTCCTCCGTAGAGCTCGGCGAAGCCTTGCCAGAGTACTGCAGCTCCACTATCACCACGCCTTCGTGCTGCTGCTGGAGACATCTTCCCCAACCTCTCCTTTGCCTTGCTGGATCAAGAAGAAGGAGATGTTACGCTGACCGTACGTGTGTTGAACGCGGAGGTGCCGTCCGTTCGGTGCTAGGATCTCCGGTGATTTGGATCACGTCGTGTACGACTACCTCATCCCCATTCGTTGAACGCTTCCGCTCGCGATCTACAAAGTGGTATGTAGATGCAATCTCTGTCCCATGACTCGTTGCTTAGATGAACTCATTTATGGATCTTGGTGAAACCGTAGGAAAATTTTTAATTTTCTGCAACGTTCCCAACAGTGGCATCATGAGCTAGGTCTATGCGTAGTTCTCTATTGCACGAGTAGAACACAATTTGTTGTGGGAGTAGATGTTGTCAACTTTCTTGCCGCTACTAGTCTTATCTTGCTTCAGCGGTATTGTGGGATGAAGCGGCCCGGACCAACCTTACACGTACGCTTACGTGAGACCGGTTCCACCGACTAACATGCACTAGTTGCATAAGGTGGCTGGCGGGTGTCTATCTCTCCCACTTTAGTTGGAGCGGATTCGATGAAAAGGGTCCTTATGAAGGGTAAATAGAAGTTGAAAAATCACGTTGTGGCTTTCACGTAGGTAAGAAAACGTTCTTGCTAGAACCCTAATTCAGCCACGTAAAACTTGCAACAACAATTAGAGGACGTCTAACTTGTTTTTGCAGCAAGTGCTTTGTGATATGATATGGCCAAAGTTGTGATGAATGATGAATGATCTATATGTGATGTATGAGATGTTCATGCTATTGTAATAGGAATCACGACTTGCATGTCGATGAGTATGACAACCGGCAGGGGCCATAGGAGTTGTCTTTATTTTTGTATGACCTGCGTGTCATTGAGAAACGCCATGTAATTACTTTACTTTATTGCTAAACACGTTAGCCATAGTAGTAGAAGTAATAGTTGGCGAGCAACTTCATGGAGACACGATGATGGAGATCATGGTGTCAAGCCGGTGACAAAGATGATCATGGAGCCCCAAGATGGAGATCAAAGGAGCTATGTGATATTGGCCATATCATGTCACGTTTATTATTTGATTGCATGTGATGTTTATCATGTTTTGCATCTTGTTTACTTAGAACGACGGTAGTAAATAAGATGACCCCTCATAATAATTTCAAGAAGTGTTCCCCCTAACTGTGCACCGTTGCGACAGTTCGTTGTTTCGAAGCACCACGTGATGATCGGGTGTGATAGATTCTAACGTTCACATACAATGGGTGTAAGACAGATTTACACATGCAAACACTTAGGTTGACTTGACGAGCCTAGCATGTACAGACATGGCCTCGGAACACAGAAGACCGAAAGGTCGAGCATGAGTCGTATAGAAGATACGATCAACATGAAGATGTTCACCAATGTTGACTAGTCCGTCTCACGTGATGATCGGACACGGCCTAGTTGACTTGGATCATGTAATACTTAGATGACTAGAAGAGGGATGTCTATCTAAGTGGGAGTTCATTAAATAATTTGATTAGATGAACTTTATTATCATGAACTTAGTCTAAATATTTACAATATGTCTTGCAGATCAAATGGCCAACGTAGTCCTCAACTTCAACACGTTCCTAGAGAAAACCAAGCTGAAAGACGATGGCAGCAACTATACGGACTGGGTCCGGAACCTGAGGATCATCCTCATAGCTGCCAAGAAAGATTATGTTCTACAAGCACCGCTGGGTGACACACCTGTTCTCCCTGCAGAACAAGACGTTATGAACGCTTGGCAGTCATGTTCCGATGATTACTCCCTCGTTCAGTGCGGCATGCTTTACAGCTTAGAGCCGGGGCTCCAAAAGCGTTTTGAGAGACATGGAGCATAAGAGATGTTCGAAGAGCTGAAAATGGTTTTCCAAGCTCATGCCCGGGTCGAGAGATATGAAGTTTCCGACAAATTCTTTAGCTGTAAGATGGAGGAAAATAGCTCTGTCAGTGAACACATACTCCAGATGTCTGGGTTGCACAACCGCTTGACTCAACTGGAAGTTAATCTCTCGGATGAAGCGGTCATTGACAGAATCCTCCAGTCGCTTCCACCTAGCTACAAGAGCTTTGTGATGAACTACAACATGCAGGGGATGGTAAAAACCATTCCTGAGGTATATGCTATGCTGAAATCAGCAGAGGTAGAAATCAAGAAGGAACATCAAGTGTTGATGGTGAATAAAACCACTAAGTTCAAGAAGGGCAAGGGTAAAAAGAACTTCAAGAAGGACGGCAAGGAAGTTGCCGCGCCCGGTAAGCAAGTTGCCGGGAAGAAGCCAAAGAATGGACCCAAGCCCGAGACTGAGTGTTTTTATTGCAAGGGAAGTGGTCACTGGAAGCGGAACTGCCCCAAATACTTAGCGGACAAGAAGGCCGGCAAAACAAAAGGTATATGTGATATACATGTAATTGATGTGTACCTTACCAGTACTCATAGTAGCTCTTGGGTATTTGATACCGGTGCAGTTGCTCACATTTGTAACTCAAAACAGGAGCTGCGGAATAAACGGAGACTGGCAAAGGACGAGGTGACGATGCGCGTTGGGAATGGTTCCAAGGTCGATGTGATCGCCGTCGGCACGCTACCTCTACATTTACCTACGGGATTAGTTTTAAACCTCAATAATTGCTATTTAGTGCCAAGTTTGAGCATGAACATTGTGTCTGGATCTCGTTTAATTCGAGATGGCTACTCATTTAAATCCGAGAATAATGGTTGTTCTATTTATATGAGAGATATGTTTTATGGTCATGCTCCGATGGTTAATGGTTTATTCTTAATGAATCTCGTACGTGATGGTACACATATTCATAGTGTAAATACCAAAAAAAGAGTTAAAGTTGATAACAATAGTCCCACATATTTGTGGCACTGCCGCCTTGGTCACATAGGTGTCAAACGCATGAAGAAGCTCCATGCAAATGGACTTTTAGAGTCTCTTGATTATGAATCATTTGACACGTGCGAACCATGCCTCATGGGTAAAATGACCAAGACTCCGTTCTCAGGAACAATGGAGCGAGCAACCAACTTATTGGAAATCATACATACCGATGTGTGCGGTCCAATGAGTGTTGAGGCTCGCGGTGGCTATCGTTATGTTCTCACCCTCACTGATGACTTGAGTAGATATGGGTATATCTACTTAATGAAACACAAGTCTGAGACCTTTGAAAAGTTCAAGGAATTTCAGAGTGAGGTTGAAAATCAACGTGATATAAAGATCAAGTTTCTACGATCAGATCGTGGAGGAGAATACTTGAGTCACGAATTTGGCACACACTTAAGAAAATGTGGAATAGTTTCACAACTCACGCCGCCTGGAACACCTCAGCGTAATGGTGTGTCCGAACGTCGTAATCGCACTCTATTAGATATGGTGCGATCTATGATGTCTCTTACCGATTTACCGCTATCTTTTTGGGGCTATGCTTTAGAGACTGCCGCATTCACTTTAAATAGGGCTCCGTCGAAATCCATTGAGACGACACCATATGAATTATGGTTTGGGAAGAAACCTAAGCTGTCGTTTCTAAAAGTTTGGGGATGCGATGCTTATGTCAAGAAACTTCAACCTGAAAAGCTCGAACCCAAGTCGGAAAAATGCGTCTTCATAGGATACCCTAAAGAAACTATTGGGTATACCTTCTACCTCAGATCCGAAGGCAAGATCTTTGTTGCCAAGAATGGATCCTTTCTAGAGAAAGAGTTTCTCTCGAAAGAAGTAAGTGGGAGGAAAGTAGAACTTGATGAAGTGTTACCTCTTGAACCGGAAAATGGCGAAACTCAAGAAAACGTTCCTGAGGTGCCTGCACCGACTAGAGAGGAAATTAATGATGATGATCAAGATACTTCTAATCAAGCTCCTACTGAAATTCGAAGGTCCACAAGGACACGTTCCGCACCAGAGTGGTACGACAACCCTGTCTTGGAAATCATGTTGTTAGACAACGGTGAACCTTCGAACTATGAGGAAGCAATGGCGGGCCCGTATTCCGACAAATGGCTGGAAGCCATGAAATCCGAGATAGGATCCATGTATGAAAACGAAGTATGGACTTTGACTGACTTGCCCGTTGAATGGCGAGCCATCGAAAATAAGTGGATCTTTAAGAAGAAGACAGACGCGGATGGTAATGTGACCATCTATAAAGCTCGGCTTGTCGCTAAGGGTTATCGACAAGTTCAAGGGGTTGACTACGATGAGACTTTCTCACCGGTAGCGAAGCTGAAGTCCGTCCGAATCATGTTAGCAATTGCCGCATTCTACGATTATGAAATATGGCAAATGGACGTCAAAATGGCATTCCTTAATGGTTTCCTTAAGGAAGAATTGTATATGATGCAGCCGGAAGGTTTTGTCGATCGTAAGAATGCTGACAAGGTGTGCAAGCTCCAACGCTCGATTTATGGGCTGGTGCAAGCATCTCGGAGTTGGAACATTCGCTTTGATGAGATGATCAAAGCGTTTGGGTTTACGCAGACTTATGGAGAAGCCTGCGTTTACAAGAAAGTGAGTGGGAGCTCTGTAGCATTTCTCATACTATATGTAGATGACATACTTTTGATGGGAAATGATATAGAACTCTTGGACAGCATTAAGGCCTACTTGAATAAAAGTTTTTCAATGAAGGACCTTGAAGAAGCTGCTTATATATTAGGCATCAAGATCTATAGAGATAGATCAAGACGCCTCATAGGTCTTTCACAAAGCACATACCTTGATAAGATATTGAAGAAGTTCAATATGGATCAATCTAAGAAGGGGTTCTTACCTGTGTTACAAGGTGTGAAATTGAGCTCAGCTCAATGTCCGACCACGGCCGAAGATATAGAAGAGATGAGTGTCATCCCCTATGCCTCAGCCATAGGGTCTATTATGTATGCCATGCTGTGTACCAGACCTGATAAAACCTTGCCGTAAGTTTGGTAGGAAGGTACCAAAGTAATCCCGGCAAGGAACACTGGACAGCGGTCAAGAATATCCTGAAGTACCTGAAAAGGACTAAGGAAATGTTTCTCGTTTATGGAGGTGACGAAGAGCTCGTCATAAAGGGTTACGTCGACGCTAGCTTCGACACAGATCTGGATGACTCTAAGTCACAAACCGGATACGTGTATATTTTGAATGGTGGGGCAGTAAGCTGGTGCAGTTGCAAGCAGAGCGTCGTGGCGGGATCTACATGTGAAGCGGAATACATGGCAGCCTCTGAGGCAGCACATGAAGCAATTTGGGTGAAGGAGTTCATCACCGACCTCGGAGTCATACCCAATGCGTCGGGGCCAATCAAACTCTTCTGTGACAACACTGGAGCTATTGCACTTGCCAAGGAGCCCAGGTTTCACAAGAAGACCAGGCACATCAAGCGTCGCTTCAACTCCATTCGTGAAAATGTTCAAGATGGAGACATAGAAAATTGTTAAGTGCACACAGATCTGAATGTCGCAGATCCGTTGACTAAACCTCTCCCTAAGGCAAAACATGATCAACACCAGAACTCTATGGGTGTTCGATTCATCACAATGTAACTAGATTATTGACTCTAGTGCAAGTGGGAGTCTGTTGGAAATATGCCCTAGAGGCAATAATAAAAGCATTATTATTATATTTCCTTGTTCATGATAATTGTCTTTATTCATGCTATAATTGTGTTATCCGGAAATCGTAATACATGTGTGAATAACAGACAACAATATGTCCCTAGTAAGCCTCTAGTTGACTAGCTCGTTGATCGACAGGTAGTCATGGTTTCCTGACTATGGACATTGGATGTCATTGATAATGAGATCACATCATTAGGAGAATGATGTGATGGACGAGACCCAATCCTAAACATAGCATAAGATCGCATAGTTCGTTTGCTAGAGTTTTCCAATGTCAAGTATCCTTTCCTTAGACCATGAGATCGTGTAACTTCCGGATACCGTAGGAGTGCTTTGGGTGTGCCAAACGTCACAACGTAACTAGGTGACTATAAAGGTATACTACGGGTATCTACGAAAGTATCTGTTGGGTTGACACGGATCGAGACTGGGATTTGTCACTCCGCTTGACGGAGAGGTATCACCGGGCCCTCTCGGTAATGCATCATCATAATGAGCTCAATGTGATCAAAGTGTTTGATCACAGGATCATGCATTACGGTACGAGTAAAGTGACTTGCCGGTAACGAGATTGAATGAGGTATTGGGATACCGACGATCGAATCTCGGGCAAGTAAAATACCGATTGACAAAGGGAATCGTATACGGGATTAATTGAATCCTCGACATCGTGGTTCATCCGATGAGATCATCGTGGAGCATGTGGGAGCCAACATGGGTATCCAGATCCCGCTGTTGGTTATTGCCCGAGAGCCGTCTCGGTCATGTCTGCATGTCTCCCGAACCCGTAGGGTCTACACACTTAAGGTTCGGTGATGCTAGGGTTGTGAAGATATGTATATGCAGTAACCCGAATGTTGTTCGGAGTCCCGGATGAGATCCTGGACGTCACGAGGAGTTTCGGAATGGTCCGGAGGTAAAGAATTATATATAGGAAGTGCTGTTTTGGCCATCGGGACAAGTTTCGGGGTTATCGGTATTGTACCGAGACCACCGGAGGGTCCCGGGGGGTCCACCGGGTGGGGCCACCTATCCCGGAGGGCCCCATGGGCTGAAGTAGGAAAGGATCCAGCCCAAAGTGGGCTGGGGCACCACTTCCCCAGGGCCCATGCGCGCCTAGGGTGGGGGAAACCCTAAAGGGGGCGCCCCCTTGCTTGGGGGGCAAGCCCCCCACCCCTTGGCCGCCGCCCCCCTTAGGAGATTGCATCTCCTAGGGCCGGCGCCCCCCCTAGGGGGCTATATATATGAGGGGAGGGGAGGGGGCAGCCGCACCCTGGTCTTTGGCGCCTCCCTCTCCCTCTCCAACACCTCCTCCTCCTCCGTAGAGCTCGGCGAAGCCTTGCCGGAGTACTGCAGCTCTACCATCACCACGCCGTCGTGCTGCTGCTGGAGCCATCTTCCCCAACCTCTCCTTTGCCTTGCTGGATCAAGAAGGAGACGTTACGCTGACCGTACGTGTGTTGAACGCGGAGGTGCCGTCCGTTCGGTGCTAGGATCTCCGGTGATTTGGATCACGTCGTGTACGACTACCTCATCCCCGTTCCTTGAACGCTTCCGCTCGCGATCTACAAAGTGGTATGTAGATGCAATCTCTCTCCCATGACTCGTTGCTTAGATGAACTCATAGATGGATCTTGGTGAAACCGTAGGAAAAATTTTAATTTTCTGCAACGTTCCCAACACTACACGCCATCAAATACCTCCCACTCAAGCTTAAAGGACCAGCTCGGCATTGGCTTAACAGCTTGCCAGCAGAATCAATTGGTTGTTCGGAGGACCTGGAAGCCGCATTCCTCGACAATTTCCAGGGCACCTATGTGCGACCACCAGGCGCTGATGACCTGAGCCACATAATTCAGCAGCCAAAAGAATCTGCCAGACAATTCTGGACACGGTTCCTAACCAAGAAAAATCAAATCGTCGACTGTCCGGAAGCAGAGGCCCTAGCAGCCTTCACGCATAACATCCGTGACGAGTGGCTTGCCCGACACCTTGGACAGGAAAAGCCAAAATCTATGGCAGCCCTCACGACACTCATGACCCGCTTTTGCGCGGGAGAAGATAGCTGGCTGGCTCGTAGCAATAACATGACCAAGAGCCCTGGTAATTCGGATACCAAGGACAACAATGGCAGGTCGCGTCGCAACAAGCACAAGCGCCGCATTAACAGTGACAATGCTGAAGATATGGCAGTTAATGCCGGATTCAGAGGCTCCAAACCCGGTCAGCAGAAAAAGCCATTCAAAAGAAACACTTCGGGCCCGTCCAGTTTGGACCGTATACTCGATCGCTCGTGCCAGATACATGGCACCCCCGAAAAACCAGCCAACCGCACCAACAGGGATTGTTGGGTATTCAAGCAGGCCGACAAGTTAAATGCCGAAAACAAAGACAAGGGGCTACATAGCGACGACGAGGAGGAGCCCTGGACGCCGAACAATAGTGGACAGAAGGGCTTGCCCCCACAAGTGCGGACGGTGAACTTGATATACGCAACCCACATCCCCAAGAGGGAACGGAAGCGTGCGCTAAGGGACGTATACGCGTTGGAGCTAGTCACCCCAAAGTTCAACCCGTGGTCCTCCTGCCCGATCACTTTCGATCGAAGGGACCACCCCACTAGTATCCGCCATGGCGGATTCGCCGCATTGGTTCTAGACCCAATCATTGACGGATTTCACCTCACTCGAGTCCTTATGGACGGCGCAGCAGCCTGAACCTGCTTTATCAGGACACAATGCGCAAAATGGGCATAGATCCCTCAAGGATCAAACCCACAAAGACGACCTTTAAAGGTGTCATACCAGGTGTAGAGGCCCATTGCACGGGCTCAGTCACACTTGAAGTGGTCTTCGGATCCCCGGATAATTTCCGAAGCGAGGAGTTAATCTTCGATATAGTCCCGTTCCGCAGTGGCTATCACGCACTGTTCGGGCGAACCGCATTTGCAAAGTTCAATGCGGTGCCGCACTATGCATACCTCAAGCTCAAGATGCCAGGACCTCGAGGAGTCATTACGGTCAATGGAAACATCGAACGCTCTCTCCGAACAGAGGAGCATACGACGGCCCTCGCAGCAGAAGTACAAAGCAGCCTCTCAAGGCAATTCTCCAGTCCGGCAGTAAAACGTCTGGACAACGTCAAGCGCGCTCGGAGTAACTTACAACAAGACCGCCTGGCACATACCGAGCAAGCATAGCAATGCGGCCCCAACCCCAGCCCTAGCAAAACGGTGAAATCTGTGCCATGCGTACATAACTACGCTCTGACAATACCATGGGCATAGGGGAAGGGGCATGACCACGGCACGCCCCAATACACGGCTCAACCGCACTAGGGGCTGCCGATTCTACAATTTTTCTTACTTTCAAGACCTTACTCTCTGGAAGACTTGTCCGGCAGTACAATCGCCGAACACACGGTGCAACAATCAAGGAGGCAGAAAGCTACGTCGAATTCCCAGGTGGTCTCTATAACGAGCAAAATACCTGTCTTACATACCGTCCCGCAGCCCGCCCCTGGAGGGGGACATGTCAAGTAGTCCCATCTCTTGCTTATCGCACTATTTGTATTGCTCTGCTTTTAGCGCAGCCTTTTTGGAATAAACAATGCTTAACTTCAGCTTATTATTGCATTCTCGATTAATTCCTCTTTTTTCATATACATGTTCAGTTATGACATTTAGCACCCGTACACTTTGGTACGGTCAATACGCTAGGGGCTCAAGCACCCCATAATATGGCGTGAAAAGTCCGAACACTTTCACAAGTGCGGCCCTCCGAACTTATAGCATTATATGCATCAGCTCCGAATCATGTCTTTCGTCAATAGTTGGGTTTGCCCGACTCCCATGTTTTGGTACCTTACGTTCCGCTATATCGGCTAAGGTAGCGCTGGGAGAACTACTGCGATTGTGCCCCGGTTGAGCTGGGCTAAGCACCTCAGTAGAGAAAGCTAAAACTGACTGTCATGATAGGGCGAGAGCTGGTCGCTCTTCGAGAGGTTTCCAGTCCTTAAAGACTTATGCCGCTTAGAGCGAGGAGTCGGCTTTGTCCGGCCTAAGGCATGTATAGCACCCCGAACTCGGTCTTCCGAACACTAGGGGCTTCGCTGAAATTTAAAATTATAGAATCCTCTGGCTAAGTGAGAGTGATAACACACTATAGTCCGATTGCCTTGTTCGTCGTGCTGAGCACCTCCCTGGAAGGACCCAAGAATGGGAAGAAGAGTGCTCAGGTTTAATCCCGAACACCCCAGCACTCGTGGCATGGGGGCAGAAGCTGACGACTCGCCATCTCTCAGATTTAATAAACGGCCGCATAGAAGGTAATATTTTAAATTAAAACAAGCATTGCATAGCGCACATGAACAAGTTTTTAGCGTACAGGATCACACGAGCGAGTTTACTCAAATATTACATCTTTTGAACATTCATCCGCTACAAGGCGGGCACCCTCGAGGACGCCTTTATAGTACATCTCGGGGTGGCGATGCTCCTTGCCCTGCGGTGGCCCGTCCTTCACAAGCTTCTCAGCATCCATCTTGCCCAGTGCATTTTAGCACGGGCAAGCGCCCTACGGGCACCCTCGATGCAAACGGAGCGCTTGATGACTTCAAGCCGTGGACAGGCATCCACCAGCCGCCTCACCAGCCCGAAGTAGCTCCCAGGCATGGCCTCTCCAGGCCACAGCCAGACTATGAGACCCTTCATGGCTTGTTCGGCCACCTTATGGAGCTCGACCAGTTGCTTCAGCTGGTCGCTCAAGGGCACCGGGTGTCTGGTCTCAGCATACTGAGACTAGAACACCTTCTCTGTCGAGCTCCCTTCCTCGGCCCGGTAGTAGGTGGTGGCATCGGACATGCTGCGGGGCAAATCTGCGAATGCTCCTAGAGAGCTCCGGACTCGGGTAAGTAACAAGTAATTCACTTTCACATGCTTGCTTTGCATATTGAAGGCCTTATCCGCTGCCATCTTCTTTATCGCCTCAATTTCCTGGAGGGCTTTTTGGGCCTCGGCCTTGGAAGACTTGGTGCTCTCGAGGGCCGCAGCGAGCTCGGACTCACGAGTCTTCGACTCAAGCTCCAAACTCTCATGCTTTTTCACGAGAGCCTAGAGCTCTTGCTGCACCTCGGCAACCCGCACCTCATGCTTCTCGCACTCGGCGCGCTCCGTGGCCGCCTTCTCTTAGGCCTCGGAAAGTGCTTGCTTCAGGGTCGCCACCTCGATCGTGGCCCCTAGGACACCAATAACGATCCTGTCATTTTTTGCAACTACGTCTTTTTAACATATACTCCACAAGGTATTACTTACCTTCTTTTTCCTCAAGCTTCTTCTTGGCAACGCCGAGCTCTTGCTCGGACCGCTCGAGGTTCTGCTTCAGCGCGTCAACCTCCGCAGTCAGTGCGATAGAGGCCAACATCGAAGCCTGCATACGCATATCGACATAATTATGTTAAACTCCTACGAATATTAGGAGATCCTCTATTTGGCTTTTCTTTGTGAATGCCATACAGAGCATCAGGGGCTACTGTCTATGCGGTAATATTTTCATATATTTTCTACGTACCTCAAAGCCTGTCAACAGGGTGGCACAGGCTTCAGTCAGCCCGCTCTTGGCGGACTGAACCTTCTGGATCACCGCACTCATAATAGTGCGGTGCTCCTCGTCGATGGAGGCGCCGTTAAGCACCTCCAGCAAGTTATCCGGTGCCTCCGGTTGGACGGAGGTCACCGGCGCGGTAGGCTTGCCCTTCTTAGTGGGGGGCCGCCTGCCGGACTCCGGGACTGATGAAGGTTCCGATGCGGTGTTCGGCCCAGGGCCGGACTTGGAGCCCCTGGGGGTCTTGCCCCCCTTGCGCCTGGAGTCCGGGACGGCGCCTTGAGGCTCCCCTAGGACTGCCTCCCCTCGATTTGGAACCTCTTGGGACAATACCTCGACATTGTCTGCAGGGCGAGGGGAGGAGGCGGCCGGAAGTGAAAGGCTATTCACATCCGACGAATTCAAAGAGCCACTCGACGACACGTCGATCCGGGCTCGGGGCGGACTGCATGATTATATTCGGCGTCAGGGAAAGCTGTGCAATAAAAGAACACTATGAGTCACTCTAGTGTCCGAATACTTACGACTTCGCCAGGGGCTTGGCCCTGGGCGGCCACTCGTCCTCGCTGTCAGCAGAGTTGGTGGAGTAGTCCGGAGGAAGGGTCCTTCCCTTCTTGTACCCTCCGGCCTCCCCAGTTGGGGCGGCCTTCCTTTTCTTTTCTCCCCCTGCTGGGGAAGAAACCTCTCTTTCCTCCTCCTCGTCTTCATGGGAGGAGTGCGCCTCGGAGTCATCGGACGATGAGTCCGACTCCACCGGGCGCCGGGAACTCTTCCGGGTTCCCATGGCCTTCTTCTTGGCCTTCTTCTCCGGCACCACGTAAGGTGCCGAAACTAGCAGTTTCGTCAAGCGGGCGTCTGCTGGGCCTTCGGGCAAAGGAGCCGGACAGTCGATCTGTCCGGCCTTCTCCTGCCAGTCCTGTCAAAGGCATGGGGGCTTAGATCCCGCATAGACTCAAACTATGAAAGACAAATATCCTGTAAGAGGTAAAACAGCTTACCGCGCTAGCTCAACGCCGCGCGCAGAATCCGCAATCCTTGGTAGCGGAAGCGGGAGCCTCGGCGCCCTTGAATAGCACCTTCCAGGCATCTTCGTACGTTGTGTTGAAGTGTCCATTCAGAGTTCGGTGCTGGGCCGGGTCGAACTCCCACAAGCTGAAAGCCCGTTGTTGACACGGGAGGATCCGGCGGATGAGCATGACCTGGACTACGTTGACGAGTTTGACCTTCTTGTCCACCAGGTTTTGGACGCAGGTTTGGAGTCCAGTCAGCTCTCCCGAACTACCCCAGGACAGGCCCTTCTCCTGCCAGGAGGTGAGCCGCGTGGGGATGCCAGATCAGAACTCGGGGGCCGCTGCCCATTCAGGGTCATGCGGCTCGGTGATGTAGAACCACCCCGATTGCCACCCCTTTATGGTCTCCACGAAGGAGCCCTCGAGCCATATAACGTTGGGCATCTTGCCCACCATGGCACCTCCGCACTCCGCCTGGCGGCCGCCCACTACCTTCGGCTTGACCTTGAAGGTTTTCAGCCATAAGCCGAAGTGGGGCTTCATGCGGAGGAAGGCCTCACACACGACGATAAACGCCAAGATGTTGAGGATGAAGTTCGGGGCCAGATCGTGGAAGTCCAGGCCGTAGTAAAACATGAGCCCCCGGACGAATGGGTGGAGTGGGAAGCCCAGTCCGCAGAGGAAATGGGTGAGGAACACCACCCTCTCATGGGGCCTGGGGGTGGGGATGAGTTGCCCCTCATCTAGGAGCCGGTGCACGATGTCGTCGGGCAGGCATCCGGCTCTCCTTAGCTTTTTGATGTGTCCCTCCTTGACGGAGGAGACCATCCACCTGCCTCCCGCTCCGGACATGGTTGGAGAAGGTTGAGGTGGGGAATGCGGACTTGGGCGCTGGAGCTCGAGTGTGCAAAAATGGATGAGCAAAGGAGGAAGAAGGCATGGATGAAAAGGTGGATCCTTATCCCCTTATATGGGCGGACGAAACTATGCGTCCCCACCAGCCTGGTAAAACTCGCTTATCCCCCAAGCGTCGTAATCAATGGCACGGTTGGGTTACCCACGCACGTATTGATGAGAATCCCCTAATAAGGGGACACGATCTCTGCTTCGACAAGACGTGCCAAGGAAACCGCCTCGCAAAACGCGCTGAGGTGGGACAGTAAAAACGATTCGAATAAAGGCTTGGCTGGGGTGTGATGTCATGCTACATGATACGTCAGCAGATTAGATTTGTGAAAAATTTATTCTCTCTCTATGTTGGTATGTGGAACTTGTTTTGCAGAGCTGTACACGATGCTTGTCTTCAAAATCTTCTATGAAGTATTCGGAGGAGGAACCCGCCTTGCAATGCCGAAGACAATCTGCACGCTGTACTCGTCGTCATTGAAGCCTGGTTCAGGGGCTACTGAGGGAGTCCTGGATTAGGGGGTGTCCGGACAGCCGGACTATGACCTTTGGCCGGACTGTTGGACTATGAAGATACAAGATTGAAGACTTCGTCCCGTATCCGGATGGGACTTTCCTTGGCATGGAAGGCAAGCTTGGCAAATACGGATATTCAGATCTCCTCCCATTGTAACCGACTCTGTGTAACCCTAGCCCCCTCCGGTGTCTATATAAGCCGGAGGGTTTAGTCCGTAGAAGAACAATCATACCATGGGCTAGCTTCTAGGGTTTATCCTCTCTGATCTCGTGGTAGATCTACTCTTGTACTACCCATATCATCAATATTAATCAAGCAGGAGTAGGGTTTTACCTCCATCGAGAGGGCCCAAACCTGGGTAAAAACATATTGTACCTTGTCTCCTGTTACCATCCGCCTAGACGCACAGTTCGGGACCCCCTACCCGAGATCCGCCGGTTTTGACACCGACACCCATTACGTATTCTAACAGCTATTTAGTTGATTCTTTTTGCAGACGATTAATATATAAATTCCTCACGTCCAGCAATTTATTTTAGAATTTTTGGAGTTCCAGAAGTTTGCGTTAGTTACAGATTACTAGAGACTGTTCTGTTTTTGACATATTCTGTTTTTCGTGTGTTATTTGCTTATTTTGATGAATCTATGGCTAGTAATGGAGTTTATGAACCATAGAGAAGTTGGAATACAGTAGGTTTCACACCAATATAAATAAATAATGAGTTTATTACAGTATCTTGAAGTGGTGTTTTGTTTTCTTTCGCTAACGGAGCTCACGAGATTTGCTGTTAAGTTTTGTGTTGTGAAGTTTTCAAGTTTTGGGTAAAGATTTGATGGATTATGGAACAAGGAGTGGCAAGAGCCTAAGCTTGGGGATGCCCAAGGCACCCCAAGGTAAAATCCAAGGACAACCCAAAAGCCTAAGCTTGGGGATGCCCCGGAAGGCATCCCCTCTTTTGTCTTCGTCCATCGATAACTTTATTGGAGCTATATTTTTATTCACCACATGATATGTGTTTTGCTTGGAGTGTCTTGTATGACTTGAGGCTTTGCTTTTTAGTTCACCACAATCATCCTTGCTGTACACACCTTTTGGGAGACACACATATTAATCGGAATTTATTAGAATACTCTATGTGCTTCACTTATATCTTTTGAGCTAAACAATTTTGCTCTAGTACTTCACATATATCTTTTAGAGCACGGTGGTGGTTTTATTTTATAGAAATTATTGATCTCTCATGCTTCACTTATATTATTTTGAGAGTCCTTTAGAACAGCATGGTAATTGATACGTCCATTTTGCATCATGCTTTTATATCGATATGTATTTAATTATGGGTTGCTATTATACGTTATGTCACAATACTTATGCCTATTCTCTTCTATTTTACAAGGTTTACACGAAGAGGGAGAATTCCGGCAGCTGGAATTCTGGGCTGGAAGAGGAGCAAATATTAGAGACCTATTCTGCACAGCTCCAGAAGTCCTGAAACTTCAGGGAAGTTATTTTTGGAATTAATAAAAAATACTGGCGAAAGAAAGTACCAGAGGGGGCCCACACCCTGGCCACGAGGGTGGGGGCGCGCCCTACCCCCTAGGCACGCCCCCTGCCTCGTGGGCCCCCTATCAGGCCTCGGGTGCCCATCTTCTGCTATATGAAGTCTTTCGTCCGAGAAAAAATCATAAGCAAGCTTCGGGAAGAAACTCCGCCACCACGAGGCGGAACCTTGGCGAAACCAATCTAGGGCTCCGGCGGAGCTGTTCTACCGGGGAAACATCCCTCCGAGAGGGGGAAATCATCACCATCGTCATCACCAACGATCCTCTTATCGGGAGGGGGTCAATCTCCATCAACATCTTCACCAGCACCATATCCTCTAAAACCCAAGTTCATCTCTTGTGTCCAATCTTTGTCCCAAAGCCTCAGATTGGTACCTGTGGGTTGCTAGTAGTGTTGATTACTCCTTGTAGTTGATGCTAGTTGGTTTATTTGGGGGAAGATCATATGTTCAGATCCTTTATGCATATTAATACCCCTTTGATTATGAACATGAATATGATTTGTGAGTAGTTACGTTTGTTCCTGAGGACATGGGAGAAGTCTTGCTATAAGTAGTCATGTGAATTTGGTATTCTTTCCATATTTTGTTGAGATGTATGTTTTCTCTCCTCTACCGGTGTTACGTGAACGTCGACTACATGACACTTCACCATTTTTTGGGCCTAGAGGAAGGCATTGGGAAGTAATAAGTAGATAATGGGTTGCTAGAGTGACAGAAGCTTAAACCCTAGTTTATGAGTTGCTTTGTAAGGGGCTGATTTGGATCCATATGTTTCATGCTATGGTTAGGTTTACCTTAATACTTCTTTTGTAGTTGTGGATGCTTGCAATAGGGGTTAATCATAAGTGGGATGCTTGTCCAGGAAAGGGCAACACCCAAGCACCGGTCCACCCACATACCAAATTATCAAAGTAACGAACGCGAATCATATGAGTGTGATGAAAACTAGCTTGACGATAATTATCATGTGTCCTCGAGAACGTTTTACTCCATATAAGAGTTTGTCTAGGCTTGTCCTTTGCTACAAAAAGGATTGGTCCATCTTGCTGCACCTTGTTTACTTTCATTACTTGTTACCCGTTACGAATTACCTTATCACAAAACTATCTGTTACCGATAATTTCAGTGCTTGCAGAGAATACCTTGCCGAAAACCGCTTATCATTTCCTTCTGCTCCTCGTTGGGTTCGACACTCTTACTTATCGAAAGGACTACGATAGATCCCCTATACTTGTGGGTCATCAGTAATTTGCTTTGGTTATAAAATTAGTCCTAATATGATAGGCATCCAAGATAAAAACTTCCATATAAGTGCATTGAATACTAAGAGAAGTTTGATACTTGATAGTTGTTGTGAGATATGGAGATAGTGATATTAAAGTTGTGCTACTTGAGTAGTTGTGAATTTGAAAAATACTTGTGTTGAAGTTTGCAACTCCCGTAGCATGCACGTATGGTAAACGTTGTGTGACAAATTTGAAACATGAGGTGTTCTTTAGTTGTCATCCTTATGAGTGGCGGTCGGGGACGAGCGATGGTCTTTTCCTACCAATCTATCCCCCTAGGAGCATGCGCGTAGTGCTTGGTTTTTGATGACTTGTAGATTTTTGCAATAAGTATGTGAGTTCTTTATGACTAATGCTGAGTCCATGGATTATACCACTCTCAACCTTCCACCATTGCTAGCCTCTTCGGTACCGTGCATTGCCCTTTCTCACCTTGAGAGTTGGTGCAAACTTCGTCGGTGCATCCAACCCCGTGATACGATACACTCTATCACACATAAACCTCCTTATATCTTCCTCAAAACAGCCACCATACATACCTATTATGGCATTTCCATAGCCATTCCGAGATATATTGCCATGCAACTTTCCACCGTTCCGTTTATTATGACACACTTCATCATTGTCATATTGCCTTGCATGATCATGTAGTTGACATCGTATTTGTGGAAAAGCCACCATGCATATTATTTCATACATGTCACTCTTGATTCATTGCCCATCCCGGTAGACCGCCGGAGGCATTCATATAGAGTCATATTTTGTTCTAAGTATCGAATTGTAATCATTAAGTTGTAAATAAATAGAAGTGTGATGATCATCATTAATAGAGCATTGTCCCAAATAAAAAAAAGGAGAAAGGCCAAATAAAAAAAGGCCCAAAAAAGAGAAAAAAAAGAAAAAAAGAGAAGAAATAAAAAAGGGACAATGCTACTATCCTTTTTCCACACTTGTGCTTCAAAGTAGCACCATGATCTTTATGATAGAGAGTCTCTTGTTTTGTCACTTTCATATACTAGTGGGAATTTTTCATTATAGAACTTGACTTGTATATTCCAACAATGGGCTTCCTCAAATGCCCTAGGTCTTCGTGAGCAAGCAAGTTGGATGCACATCCACTTAGTTTATTTTGTTGAGCTTTCATACATCTATAGCTCTAGTGCATCCGTTGCATGGCAATCCCTACTCCTTGCATTGATATCAATTGATGGGCATCTCCCTAGCCCATTTATTAGCCGCGTCAATGTGAGACTTTCTCCTTTTTTGTCTTCTCCACACAACCCACATCATTATATTATATTCCACCCATAGTGCTACATCCATGGCTCACGCTCATGTATTGCGTGAAAGTTGAAAAAAGTTTGAGATTACTAAAGTATGAAACAATTCATTGGCTTGTCATCGGGGTTGTGCAAGATGAGAGCATTCTTGTGTGATGAAAATGAAGCATGGCCAAATTATATGATTTTTTAGGGATGAGATTTCTTTGGATATGTTATTTTGAGAAGACATAATTGCCTGGTTAGTATGCTTGAAGTATTATTATTTTTATGTCAATATTAAACTTTTATCTTGAATTTTTCGGATCTGAACATTCATGCCACAATAAAGAAAATTACATTGAGAAATATGCTAGGTAGCATTCCACATCAAAAATTCTGTTTTTATCATTTGCCTACTCGAGGACGAGCAGGAATTAAGCTTGGGGATGTTTGATACGTCTCCAACGTATCTATAATTTTTGATTGTTCCATGTTATTATATATTCTGTTTTGGATGTATAATGGGCTTTATTATACACTTTTATATTATTTTTGGGACTAACCTATTAACCCGAGGCCCAGTGCAAATTGCTGTTTTTTTCCTATTTCAGTGTTTCACAGAAAAGGAATATCAAACGAAGTCCAAACGGAATGAAACATTTGGGAGCGTGATTTTTGGAACAAATGTGATCCAGAGGACTTGGAGTGGACGTCAAGAAACGAAAGAGGAGACCACGAGTCAGGGGGCGCGCCTATCCCCTGGGCGCGCCCTCCACCCTCGTGAAGGAAATATGCCCTAGAGGCAATAATAAAGTTATTATTTATTTCCTTATATCATGATAAATGTTTATTATTCATGCTAGAATTGTATTAACCGGAAACATAACACATGTGTGAATACATAGACAAACAGAGTGTCACTAGTATGACTATACTTGACTAGCTCGTTAATCGAAGATGGTTATGTTTCCTAACCATGAACAAAAGAGTTGTTATTTGATTAACGGGATCACATCATTAGAAGAATGATGTGATTGACATGACCCATTCCATTAGCTTAGCACCCGATCGTTTAGTATGTTGCTATTGCTTTCTTCATGACTTATACATGTTCCTATGGCTATGAGATTATGCAACTCCCGTTTGCCGGAGGAACACTTTGTGTGCTACCAAACGTCACAACGTAACTGGGTGATTATAAAGGAGATCTACATGTGTCTCCGAAGGTACATGTTGGGTTGGCATATTTCGAGATTAGGATTTGTCACTCCGATTGTCGGAGAGGTATCTCTGGGCCCTCTCGGTAATGCACATCACTTAAGCCTTGCAAGCAATGCAACTAATGAGTTAGTTGCAAGATGATGTATTACGGAACAAGTAAAGAGACTTGCCGGTAACGAGATTGAACTAGGTATTGAGATACCGACGATCGAATCTCGGGCAAGTAACATACCGATGACAAAGGGAACAACGTATGTTGTTATGCGGTCTGACCGATAAAGATCTTCGTAGAATATGTAGGAGCCAATATGAGCATCCAGGTTCCGCTATTGGTTATTGACCGGAGATGTGTCTCGGTCATGTCTACATTGTTCTCGAACCCGTAGGGTCCGCACACTTAAGGTTTCGATGACAGTTATATTATGAGTTTATGAGTTTTGATGTACCGAAGGAGTTCAGAGTCCCGGATGAGATCAGGGACATGACAAGGAGTCTCGAAATGATCGAGACATAAATATCGATATATTGGACGACTATATTCAGACATCGGAAAGGTTCTGAGTGATTCGGGTATTTTTCAGAGTACCGGAGAGTTACGGGAATACGTATTGGGCCTTATTGGGCCATACGGGAAAGAAGGAAAAGGGCCTCAAGGGTGGCCGCACCCCTCTCTTTGGTCTGGTCCGAATTGGACTAGGGAAGGGGGGCGCCCCCTTCCTTCCTTCTCCTTTTCCCTTCCTCTTTTCCTATTCCATATGGGAGGTGGAATCCTACTAGGACTAGGGAGCCCTAGTAGGACTCCACACTTGGTGCGCCCCCTCCTAGGGCCGGCCTCCTCCTCCCTTTCTCCTTTATATATGGGGGCAGGGGGCACCCCAAAGACACAACAATTGATCCTTGAGATCTATTAGCCGTGTGCGGTGCCCCCCTCCACCATAATCCTTGATAATATTGTAGCGCTGCTTAGGCGAAGCCCTACGACGGTAGAACATCAAGATCGTCACCACGCCATCGTGTTGACGGAACTCATCCCCGACACTTTGCTGGATCAGAGTCTGGGGATCGTCATCGAGCTGAACGTGTGCAAGAACTCGGAGGTGCCGTAGTTTCGGTGCTTGATCGGTCGGGCCGTGAAGACGTACGACTACATCAACCGCGTTGTTATAACGCTTCCTCTTTCGTTCTACGAGGGTACGTGGACAACACTCTCCCCTCTCGTTGCTATGCATCACCATGATCTTGCGTGTGCGTAGGATTTTTTTTGAAATTACTACGTTCCCCAATAGTGGCATCCGAGCCTAGGTTTTATGTGTTGATGTTATATGCACGAGTAGAACACAAATGAGTTGTGGGCGATATAAGTCATACTGCTTACCTGCATGTTATACTTTGGTTCGGCGGTATTGTTGGATGAAGCGGCCCGGAACGACATTACGCGTACGCTTACGCAAGACTGGTTCTACCGACGTGCTTTGCACACAGGTGGCTGGCGGGTGTCAGTTTCTCCAACTTTAGTTGAACCGAGTGTGGCTACGCCCGGTCCTTGCGAAGGTTAAAACGACACCAACTTGACAAACTATCGTTGTGGTTTTGATGCGTAGGTAAGAACGGTTCTTGCTAAGCCCGTAGCAGCCACGTAAAACTTGCAACAACAAAGTAGAGGACATCTAACTTGTTTTTTCAGGGCATGTTGTGATGTGATATGGTCAAGACATGATGCTAAATTTTATTGTATGAGATGATCATGTTTTGTAACCGAGTTATCGGCAACTGGCAGGAGCCATATGGTTGTCGCTTTATTGTATGCAATGCAATCGCCCTGTAATGCTTTACTTTATCACTAAGCGATAGCGATAGTCGTAGAAGCATAAGATTGGTGAGACGACAACGATGCTACGATGGAGATCAAGGTGTCGCGCCGGTGAAGACGGTGATCATGACGGTGCTTCGGAGATGGAGATCACAAGCACAAGATGATAATGGCCATATCATATCACTTATATTGATTGCATGTGATGTTTATCTTTTATGCATCTTATCTTGCTTTGTTTGACGGTAGCATTATAAGATGATCTCTCACTAAATTTCAAGGTATAAGTGTTCTCCCTGAGTATGCACCGTTGCCAAAGTTCATCGTGCCCAGACACCACGTGATGATCGGGTGTGATAAGCTCTACGTCCATCTACAACGGGTGCAAGCCAGTTTTGTACACGCAGAATACTCAGGTTAAACTTGACGAGCCTAGCATATGCAGATATGGCCTCGGAACACTGAGACCGAAAGGTCGAGCGTGAATAATATAGTAGATATGATCAACATAATGATGTTCACCATTGAAAGCTACTCCATTTCACGTGATGATCGGTTATGGTTTAGTTGATTTGGATCATGTGATCACTTAGAGGATTAGAGGGATATCTATCTAAGTGGGAGTTCTTAAGTAATATGATTAATTGAACTTTAATTTATCATGAACTTAGTCCTGGTAGTATTAGCATATCTATGATGTAGATCAATAGCTCGCGTTTAGCTCCCCTGTTTTATTTTTGATATGTTCCTAGAGAAAAATAAGTTGAAAGATGTTAGTAGCAATGATGCGGATTGGATCCGTAATCTGAGGATTATCCTCATTGCTGCACAGAAGAATTATGTCCTTGATGCACCGTTAGGTGACACACCTATTGCAGGAGCAGATGCAGACATTATGAACGTTTGGCTAGCTCAATATGATGACTACTTGATAGTCTAGTGCACCATGCTTAACGGCTTAGAATCGGGACTTCAAAGACGTTTTGAACGTCATGGACGATATGAGATGTTCCAGGAGTTGAAGTTAGTATTTCAAGCAAATACCCGAGTTGAGAGATATGAAGTCTCCAACAAGTTCTATAGCTAAAAGATGGAGGAGAATAGCTCAAGCATTGAGCATGTGCTCAGATTGTCTGAGTACTACAATCGCTTGAATCAAGTGGGAGTTAATCTTCCAGATAAAATAGTGATTGACAGAATTCTCTAGTCACCATCACCAAGTTAGTAGAACTTCGTGATGAACTATAGTATGCAAGGGATGACAGAAACAATTCTCAAGCTCTTCGTGATGCTGAAATCGACGAAGGTAGAAATCAAGAAAAACATCAAGTGTTGATGGTTAACAAGACCACTAGTTTCATGAAAAGGGCAAAGGGAAGAAGGGGAACTTCAAGAAGAACGGCAAGCAAGTTGCTGCCCAAGTAAAGAAGCCCAAGTCTGGTCCTAAGCCCGAGACTGAGTGCTTCTACTGCAAAGGAACTGGTCACTGAAAGCGGAACTGCCCCAAGTATTTGGCGGATAAGAAGGATGGCAAAGTGAACAAAGGTATATTTGATATACAGATTATTGATGAGTATTTTACTAGTGTTCATAGCAACCCCTTGGTATTTGATACTGGTTCAGTTGCTAAAAGTAGTAACTCGAAACGAGAGTTGCAGAATAAACAAAAACTAGTAAAGGGCGAGGTGACGATGTGTGTTGGAAGTGGTTCCAAGATTGATATGATCATCATCGCACACTCCCTATACTTTCGGGATTAGTGTTGAACCTAAATAAGTGTTATTTGGTGTTTGCGTTGAGCATGAATATGATTTTATCATGTTTATTGCAATACAGTTATTCATTTAAGTAAGAGAATAAATTGTTGTTCGGTTTACATGAATAAAACCTTATATGGTTACACACCCAATGAAAATGGTTCCTTGGATCTCGATCGTAGTGATACACATATTCATAATATTGAAACCAAAAGATGCAAAGTTAATAATGATAGTGCAACTTATTTGTGGCACTGCCGTTTAGGTCATATTGGTGTAAAGCGCATGAAGAAACTCCATGCTGATGGAATTTTGGAATCACTTGATTGTGAATCACTTGATGCTTGCGAACCATGCCCTATGGGCAAGATGACTAAAACTCTATTCTCCGGAATAATGGAGCGAGCAATAGATTTGTTAGAAATCATACATACTGATGTATATGGTCCGATGAATACTGAGGCTCGCGGCGGGTATCATTATTTTCTGACCTTCACAGATGATTTGAGCAGATATGGGTATATCTACTTGATGAAACATAAATCTGAAATATTTGAAAAGTTCAAAGAATTTCAGAGTGAAGTGGAAAATCATCATGACAAGAAAATAAAGTTTCTACGATCTGATCGTGAAGACAAATATTTGAGTTACAAGTTTGGTCTTCAGTTAAAACAATGTGAAATAGTTTCACTACTCACGCCACCTGGAACACCACAACATAATGGTGTGTCCGAACGTCATAACCGTACTTTATTGGATATAGTACAATCCATGATGCTTCTTACCGATTTACCACTATCGTTTTGGGGTTATGCATTAAGAGACAACTGCATTCACGTTAAAAAGGGCACCATCTAAATCTGTTGAGACGACACCGTATTGTCACGACCGGTTTTCCAATAAAAATATTTATTGAGAAACCAATCTTTTGGGTCCAGTATGAGAGAAAATCCTCCTCACTGGTAGACAAACTCTTGATACAATAAGCCAGTAGCACAGGATATATTACAGGGTTGAGCTAAGGGTGCTCAACAATTTATTACAAGCGCGCCAATAATTATACATAATGGCGGATATATCACAATGGTGTGGTGGCATACTACTGACTCAGGGAATAAGCGATGGTGGAATAATACAGTGGGGAGTGAGATAACATGGCTCTCAAACTAGCATCTCATCGAGTGTCGAGGTGAGGCTCGATGTACTTTATTTGGGTTGCGGAAGCGGATATAATATAGTGACCAAATCCAGGGTCGCATGAGACTGACTAGGATTCCTCTAGGCGTCGGACTCGCTATCGAACTCTTCATCCATGAGATCACCTTCGTCAGCATCTGGCCAAATCAACAAGCCAGTGAGTACTTTGAAAGTACTCGCAAGACAGTTCGGACGTAAGATATAACAAATGCATGCATGAATGCGTCATGAATAATTTACCAAAGCACATTCAAATATTAGCAGGCAAGGTGAGTAAAAATGGGAATCGGCGGTAGTCCGCCTGAAATCCCAACAGAAATATAAATGGAAACCGATCGTGTGTCTGAAGCGACGCCACGAAAGGTGAACAACTATATAAAAGAAAATTCTTGCCACAGTCGGGCGTCTTAGCGACACCACATAAAGGGCTTTAAAAGAAATGCCACAGTCGGGTGTCTTAGCGACACCACAGAAAGGGCTTTAAAAGAAATGCCACAGTCGGGCGTCTTAGCGACACCACATAAAGGGCTTTAAAAGAAATGCCACAGTCGGGCGTCTTTGCGACACCACAGAAAGGGCTTTAAAAGAAATGCCACAGTCGGGCGTCTTAGCGACACCACAGAAAGGGCTTTAAAAGAAATGCCACAGTCGGGCGTCTTAGCGACACCACATAAAGGGCTTATGAGGAAAGTAAATAACAGCACTGCCGCAGTCGGACGTCTGAGCGACATCACAGAAAGGGCTTATGAGGAAAGTAAATAATAGCACTGCCGCAGTCGGATGTCTGAGCGACATCACAGAAAGGGCTTATGAGGAAAGTAAATAACAGCACTGCCGTAGTCGGACGTCTGAGCGACATCACAAAAAGGGCTTATGAGGAAAATAAATAACAGCACTGCCGCAGTCGGACGTCTGAGCGACATCACAGAAAGGGCTTTCTTCATAAGGAAAAATAATACACATGTTAGATTAATCAGCTCATGTCAATATAGGGGTTAGTCCATCCACAGGAATAAACATTTAACCGGACTCAGCATTCTTATGATTCACCGGAGTATCTTTCACCAAAACTGGCACTTGTCAGAATAAGTTAGCACAAAACTTGGATATGGATAGGATGATTTGAAGGATTTATGACTCTGCAGAGTTTGTACAAAAATTTCCCACAGCCAACGGATTTCCGTAGTCACGAAGGACTAGTTCCGTTTACGGTATTTCGGAAGAAAACACAGCTAACCAGTACACACCCATCCAACCTCTTGATGCCAGGAATCACCCTAGACTTCGTCCAAGAAAACTTTTGAGACGGGGAGATCACAATCTCAAATAGCATGGGATCAAATTTATATACGCGCGCTCTAAGGGGTGCCCCCCTCTCGGTCCCAACCGAAAACACCCATGCCCCCTGACCGGATGACTGGCTTTAATCCAGGGCCATGGAACCATCATCCCGGCCTCTCCTTTTGGTGTGTACCAGGAAAGCGGTTTGCAACTTACTAAACCATATTCCTTGCGGAAAACATGTGGTAGTACAGGAAGGGAATGTGGACGGGAACCGAACCGATACGGGCTGACACTGAAGTCAATAGTATGGCATAAGACTGGCATGCTACAACACTGTCGTCTTATCCATCCTCATGCCAACACATGGCCATGCATACTCACATCCAACAACGTTTGGATCATCAAACTCACTTGCTTTAACAATGCATGGAAATAACGTTCCTCGATATGCTCATCAATATACCATGCAACTAGCTAAATGCAAAACATGCCAAGACACTCATCATATCAAAAGTTCAAACATGCTTGCCTGGTTCAGAGTAGTCGGAGTCTAGCTCGGTGAAGTTTACGGTCCCGTCACCTCCGTCGGTATCTACGGTATAAAGAGTATACACGCACTATCGTAAATACCAAGAGGTGCACAGAAATTAATCCAAATAATTTTTAAATAAATCTGATAAAAAACTAGACAAAATTTTGAAGAGAACAGAAAAAGTATCACTCAAAAATATGCTCCTGTTTAAAAGTTATTAAGGTTTTTGCCCAGGGACTCATCTGTAATGAAACAGAAACTTCCCAGGGTTCTTTTTATAAAAACAGAAAACACTTCAGTCCCGAATACGCCAGCTCAGTGGAGAAAACGTATTTTAGCCCGAAGGAGTTTTCAGAAAACGTTTCAAAAAGATTAAAACGCTGACGGGATGGACCCACCCATCAGGTTTGAAAATGAAGGCAGAGACTTGGCGCCAGAGGGCCGCGGCGATCGCCGGCAGCGATTCACGGCGAGGCAGAGGGATCGGAGGGTACCTACGTGCTCAGGGCGCCATTCCGCGTCGGGTGGTGGTGGTGGTGGTCGCTGGTGAGTGCCACGTCGTCGGTGGCTCCTGCTCCGGCGGACGGTGGTTCGGGCGAGGATGGAGCTCATCGGAGAGGGCTGCAAGCATCAAATTGAGGTGGGGGTCAGGCCTCTGGTAGCTAGAGTTGGAGATTGACGGAGTTTGGGCGCCGGGGACGGCCTCACCGAAGAGAACGTTGCCGGAGCCCGAGGTGGGCGGAGGTGGCCGGAGTCGAGGAAGAAAGGCCCCTCGAGGCCCCTCCAGTGGCTAGGCGGGGTCTGGCGAGGTGGTGGAGTTGTGCGGGGGCAAGAGCAAGCTCGAGGGGGCTATATATAGGCGGTCCGAGGCGGTTGCCGTGAACGGATAAGTCCGGCGGGCGATTACGGCGGAGCTGTGGGTGGACGGCCGGCTTACGGGCTTGATCATCGACTAGGTGGAGCACTGGTGCCATCCCAGTGTCCAACTCAGCACGGGAGGGAGAGTTACGGCCTGTTCTCGACGGAACGGCCGCACGGCACGCCGGCGGCAGAGAACGCGCTCTGCGCGTGCCAGGCCACGGTGGCGGTGCTGCATGCGTGCGCTGGCAAGGAAATGGCCATGCGGAGCCACCAGGGGGTTTGGGCGGCGCTGAACGGCGTTATGCCGCCGTTCTACTCCCTGTCGGCCGCTACGGTGGTTCGGCCGCCGCAAGACACGCCGGCGCAGGCGGGCCAGGGCGCCACCGACGCCAGGAAGGTGCCAAGCGCGCGTGTGGAGCTCGGGACAAGCAGGCCAGGCGGCGAGCAACGTGCCAAGGGCACTGTGAGCATGTGACTGAACTTAACTGACGAAGATTAACACTGAAATCTGAATTTAACTGAAAATGACTGAGAAAGTGCATGCAAGGTGTTCGACAGAATGATCCGGGCATGCAGGGATTTTTCCTTGGGCTGATTTTTGGTGGAGTAGCTCCTCATTGCTCCAGAAGGCTGCCTGATTTTTGGTGGAATTTTTGGGTAAGTGGAAATATGAATTTCACCAAATTTGGCAAATCTGGTCCAAACTTGCAGAGAGTGGAAGTTGAAAAATTTGGAAAAAAGATGAGTGGATCAAGATGGTTCCAGGTTGAGGGTACCAAGGACTAGCCAGTAGAGTTGGTCTGAGGTCCAAATACAAATGCTATAGGGTACTTGCTTTGTAAATGACTCAGACTCAAAATAAAGATCAGAAAAGATTTGAGAGGTTAAATAATTAAAATGAAATCCAAAACTTGTTTGGTTTAGAAGGAACAGAGGACGTAGGTTGCTTTCAAGGAGGAGGGGAGGTTTTGAATGGGTTTTACCACATGGGCAAAAATACAAAGTCATGGGTGGTTTTCAATATATGAAGATCCCCAATTCTCATAGAGTTTTCTTATAAAAAGAAAAAGATTAAACTCCAAAAATAATTAGAGAGGGATTCAACAGAGAAGTAGTTTTTAAAAGATCAAACCCAAAGTTTGAAGAGGGAAACAGAAATAACAATCCTTGCCCAAAAAGATCTTAAGAGGATTTTTTTTCTAATTTTTGTAAGGCCTCATTTGACAAAAGAAAGAAAAACCAGTAAGGTTTTCTGCTAGAAACCAAATGAAATTTTTGGGAGTGTCACACGTATGAACTGTGGTTTGGCAAGAAACCAAAGTTGTCGTTTCTTAAAGTTTGGGGATGCGATGCTTATGTGAAAAAGTTTCATCCTGATAAGCACAAACCCAAATCGGAGAAATTTGTCTTCATAGAATACCCAAAGGAAACTGTTGGGTACAACTTCTATCACAGATCCGAAGGCAAGATATTCGTTGCTAAGAATGGATCCTTTCTAGAGAAGGAGTTTCTCTTGAAAGAAGTGAGTGGGAGGAAAGTAGAACTTGATAAGGTAATTGTACCTTCTCCCTTATTGGAAAGTAGTTCATCACAGAAATCTGTTCCTGTGACTACTACACCAATTAGTGAGGAAGCTAATGATGATGATCATGTAACTTCAGATCAAGTTACTACCAAATCTCGTAGGTAAACTAGAGTGAGATCCGCACCAGAGTGGTATGGTAATCCTGTTCTGGAAGTCATGTTACTAGACCATGACGAACTTGCGAACTATGAGGAAGCGATGATGAGCCCAGATTCCGCAAAATGGCTTGAGGCCATGAAATCTGAGAATGGATCCATGTATGAGAACAAAGTATGGAGTTTGATTGACTTGCCCAAATGATTGGCGAGCCATTGAGTTTAAATGGATCTTCAAGAGGAAGACGGGCGCTAATAGTAGTGTTACTATCAACAAAGCTAGAATTGTCGCAAAAGGTTTTCGACAAGTTCAAGGTGTTGACTACGATGAGAGTTTCTCACTCGTATCTATGCTTAAGTCTGTCCGAATCATGTTAGCAATTCCCGCATTTTATGAAATCTGGCAAATGGATAAACAAAACTGCATTCCTTAATGGATTTATTAAAGAAGAGTTGTATATGATGCAACCAGAAGGTTTTGTCAATCCTAAAGGTGTTAACAAAATGTGCAAGCTCCAGCGATCCATCTATGGACTGGTGCAAGCATCTCAGAGTTGGAATATACGCTTTGATAAGTTGATCAAAGGATATAGTTTTATACAGACTTGCGGTGAAGCTTGTATTTACAAGAAAGTGAGTGGGAGCACTACAACATTTCTGATAAGTATATGTGAATGACATATTGTTGATCGGAAATAATGTAGAATTATTCTGCAAAGCATAAAGGAGTGTTTGAAAGGAGTTTTTTTTAAAGAAAGACTTCAGTGAAGCTGCTTACATATTGAGCATCAAGATCTATAGAGATAGATCAAGACGCTTGATAAGTTTTTTCAATGAGTACATACCTTGACAAGATTTTGAAGTAGTTCAAAATGGAACAGTCAAAGAAAGAGCCCTTGGCTGTGTTGCAAGGTGTGAAATTGAGTAAGACTCAAATCCCGACCACGACAGAAGATAGAAAGAGAATGAAAGTCAATCCCTATGCCTCAGCCATAGGTTCTATAAAGTATGCCATGCTGTGTACCAGATCTATTGTATACCCTACACTGTGTTAAGCAAGGGCGTACAATAGTGATCTAAGAGTAGATCACTCGAAAGCGGTCAAAATTATCCTTAGTGGAATAAGGAAATATTTCTCAATTATGGAGGTGACAAAAGGTTCGTCGTAAAAAGTTATGTCGATGCAAGTTTTGACACAGATCCGAATGACTCTAAGTCTCGATCTAGATACATATTGAAAGTGGGAGCAATTAGGTAGAGTAGCTTCGTGCAGAGCATTGTAGAGATAGAATTCGCAAAATACTTACGGATCTGTATGTGACAGACCCGTTGACTAAAATTATCTCACAAGCAAAACATGATCACACCTAGTACTCTTTGGGTGTTAATCACATAAGCGATGTGAACTAGATTACTGACTCTAGTAAACCCTTTGGGTGTAGGTCACAAGATGATGTGAACTATGGGTGTTAATCACATGGTGATGTGAACTATTAGTGTTGAATCACATGGCGATGTGAACTAGATTATTGACTCTAGTGCAAGTGGGAGACTGAAGGAAATATGCCCTAGAGGCAATCATAAAGTTATTATTTATTTACTTATATCATGATAAATGTTTATTATTCATGCTAGAATTGTATTAACCGAAAACATAATACATGTGTGAATACATAGACAAACAGACTGTCACTAGTATGCCTCTACTTGACTAGCTCGTTAATCGAAGATGGTTATGTTTCCTAACCATGAACAAAAGAGTTGTTATTTTATTAACGGGATCACATCATTAGAAGAATGATGTGATTGACATGATCCATTCCATTAGCTTAGCACCCGATCGTTTAGTATGTTGCTATTGCTTTCTTCATGACTTATACATGTTCCTATGACTATGAGATTATGCAACTCCCGTTTGCCGGAGGAACACTTTGTGTGCTACCAAACGTCACAGCGTAACTGGGTGATTATAAAGGAGCTCTACAGGTGTCTCCGAAGGTACATGTTGGGTTGGCGTATTTCGAGATTAGGATTTGTCACTCCGATTGTCGGAGAGGTATCTCTGGGCCCTCTCGGTAATGCACATAACTTAAGCCTTGCAAGCAATGCAACTAATGAGTTAGTTGTGAGATGATGTATTACAGAATGAGTAAAGATACTTGCCGGTAACGAGATTGAACTAGGTATTGAGATACCGACGATCGAATCTCGGGCAAGTAACATACCGATGACAAAGGGAACAACGTATGTTGTTATGCGGTCTGACCGATAAAGATCTTCGTAGAATATGTAGGAGCCAATATGAGCATCCAGGTTCCGCTATTGGTTATTGACCGGAGACGTGTCTCGGTCATGTCTACATTGTTCTCGAACCCGTAGGGTCCGCACGCTTAAGGTTTCGATGACAGTTATATTGTGAGTTTATGAGTTTTGATGTACCGAAAGAGTTCGGAGTCCCGGATGAGATCGGGGACATGACGAGGAGTCTCGAAATGGTCGAGACGTAAATATCAATATATTGGACGACTATATTCAGACATCGGAAAGGTTCTGAGTGATTCGGGTATTTTTCGGAGTACCGTAGAGTTACGGGGATACGTATTGGGCCTTATTGGGCCATACGGGAAAGAAGGAAAAGGGCCTCAATGGTGGCCACACCCCTCCCCTTGGTCTGGTCCGAATTGGACTAGGGAAGGGGGGCGCCCCCTTCCTTCCTTCTCCTTTTCCCTTCCTCTTTTCCTATTCCATATGGGAGGTGGAATCCTACTAGGACTAGGGAGTCCTGGTAGGACTCCACACTTGGTGCGCCCCCTCCTAGGGTCGGCCTCCTCGTCCCTTGCTCCTTTATATACGGGGGCAGGGGGCACCCCAAAGACACAACAATTGATCCTTGAGATCTATTAGCCGTGTGTGGTGCCCCCCTCCACCATAATCCTCGATAATATTGTAGCGGTGCTTAGGCGAAGCTCTGCGACGGTAGAACATCAAGATCGTCACCACGCCGTCGTGCTGACGGAACTCATCCCCGACACTTTGCTAGATCGGAGTTCGGGGATCGTCATCGAGCTGAACGTGTGCAATAACTCGGAGGTGCCGTAGTTTTGGTGCTTGATCGGTTGGGCCGTGAAGACGTACGACTACATCAACCGCGTTGTTATAACGCTTCCGCTTTCGGTCTACGAGGGTACGTGGACAACACTCTCCCCTCTCGTTGATATGCATCACCATGATCTTGCATGTGCGTAGGAATTTTTTTGAAATTACTACGTTCCCCAACACCTCGTGGGCCCCTCGTGGCTCCACCGACCTACTTATTCTTCCTATATATACCTACGTACCCCGAAACCATCGAGGAGCACCACGAAAACGTAATTCCACCGCCGCAACCTTCTGTACCCGTGAGATCCCATCTTGGGGTCTTTTCCGGCGCTCCGCCAGAGGGGGAATCGATCACGGAGGGCTTCTACATCAACACCATAGCCTCTCCGATGATGCGTGAGTAGTTTACCACAGACTTTCGGGTCCATAGTTATTATCTAGATGACTTCTTCTCTCTCTTTGGATCTCAATACAAAGTTCTCCTCGATCTTCTTGGAGATCTATTCGATGTAAATCTTTTTGCGGTGTGTTTGTCGAGATCCGATGAATTGTGAGTTTATGATCAAGATTATCTATGAACAATATTTGAATCTTCTCTGAATTCTTTTATGTATGATTGGTTATCTTTGCAAGTCTCTTCGAATTATCAGTTTGGTTTGGCCTACTATATTGATCTTTCTTGCAATGGGAGAAGTGCTTAGTTTTGAGTTCAATCTTGCGTTGCTCGTTCCCAGTGACAGTAGGGGAAACGACACGTATTGTATTGTTGCCATCGAGGATAAAAAGATGGGGTTTATATCATATTCCTTGAGTTTATCCCTCTACATCATGTCATCTTACCTAATGCGTTACTCTGTTCTTATGAACTTAATACTCTAGATGCATGCTGGATAGCGTTCGATGAGTGGAGTAATAGTAGTAGATGCAGGTAGGAGTCGGTCTACTTGTCACGGACATGATGCCTATATACATGATCATGCCTAGACATTCTCATAATTATGCACTTTTCTATCAACTGCTCGACAATAATTTGTTCACCCACCGTAATACTTATGCTATCTTGAGAGAAGCCACTAGTGAAACCTATGGCCCCCGGGTCTATTTTCCATCATATTAATCTCCCGTCAACTAGCTATTTCTATCGCCGTTTATTTTACTTTCTTTAATTTTAGTCTTTATCATAAAAATACCAAAAATATTATCTTATCATCTCTATCATTCAGATCTCACTTTTGCAAGTGGTCGTGAAGGGATTGACAACCCCTTTATCGTGTTGGTTGCAAGGTTCTTATTTGTTTGTGTAGGTACGAGGGACTTGCGTGTGGCCTCCTACTGCATTGATACCTTGGTTCTCAAAAACTGAGGAAAATACTTACGCTACTTTGCTGCATCACCCTTTCCTCTTCAAGTGAAAACCAACGCATGCTCAAGAGTTAGCAGGTACTCACAAGTTTACCCATGTTTATGCTAAAAAATCAAATACCCAATGAGGTCTTGAAAAGACTAAATTTATTGGTCTAGGTTCTTTTGGCAATGTGACGAGCACAAACGGAAGTATAGACTGGCTAAACGAGATATCTTTTATAGGCCTTGGTATCAAAAACTTGGGGGTTAACATTTGGTGCTTGCCTAGTAAATGTCTATTAAAGTTACAAATGAGGAAGGTGTCTGACAAGAACTCCTTCGTAATAAATATCTTGATTCCAAAACTCTATCTCAAGTGGAAGCCAAACTTACTGATTCTCCATTTTCGAAGGGCATGATGAAGGTCAAGTCCTCCTTTTTATGCTAGGCTCTTTCGAGGTTGGTGATGGACGGTCCACGAGTATTGTGGTGGGAGACAATCGGCTTGCGGTTCAGTATCTGTCATATCCAATGTGGTGTGAAGGAAGGATGCTGCTGTTCAATCTATTCTTGGATCAACACCTCTGAACATCGAATTTAGGAGGGCCTTGATTGGCAATAAATGGACGGCTTGACTACATTTAGCTAGCATATATCTGCATGTGGTCATCTCTTCAGCGTAGGGATGCTCCAGAGCACATGGATTTTAGGTTAAATCGTCTGGTCAATGGAGTGATTGGCATGTCATTAATAGATAATGTGGCCAAGTCAGATAATCCTTTTTTCCGATCGGTTGTGATTTTCCACTTTGTTTTTAGCAATTTGAACTACTCAAACATTTTTTATAAATTCAGATGTGTGCATCATGATGATGCAGAGGCCGGGACCTTTCCCTTTTCAAAAAAATGTTCTTATTTATGTGCAAGAAACATGCAAATCAAAGAGGCCTTGAGATAGTGAATAACTTGGGTCCTTCAATATTATATAGGAAGGACGGAAATCTCTTTTGGAGCTCGAGCTCTATGGAGCCTCTTTTTGGCAATCGAGCATAAACTCCTTTTCATTAATTATTGTAACAGAAATACATCACTATATTATCAGAGAAACATGAGGCAGGAAAGGGGAGAAGCAAGTTCAAAGCACTATCAGCAAACCCACTATGTGTGCCAGCAATCGAAACACACGACATGGGCCGAAAACCATGATAGCACGTGAAAGACTATCCTAGCGCTCATGATTCAGTTCCAGCCGACGACACACAACTAGAGTTCACATCAGAAGAACAGAAAAACAAACTGTCCAACATGAGCAAGCTACGAGATCACCTACGTTGAAGAGCAGCACCCAGTAGTAGACCCGATGTCAAGATTGTGCAACATCATGGCCTCCTTGGATCGCTGGGCAGATCCTCATCATTCTGGTGGCATTGATCCTAAGCATGGTGGCTTCATACTTTAGCTGCTCAAAGTCCCACTTTATGAAGACCCGCCCAAGAGATAAGTGATTCAAAAGAAGCAAAACCACCTCCAAAGAAGTACTGGGCTATTTGAACTTGAAGGTTGCACGATTTCCACAATTTCAATTGGAAAAACAAAACCCCAAGTTTCAAAAAATTATGAAAGAATATGCATGCTGAGATAAGTTAATGTAAGAAGGACATGCCTGTCGCAGTGGTGAAGGACTTTCCACTTGTTCCGAGAGGTTCTGGCCTTCTGGGTTTGACGCGACATTGCTTCATTGCACTGTGCGAGGATAAGGCTTGCATTTTCTAAGCCTCACCTGTGTGGGAGCTTTGAGTCCGTCCTTTTAGATAATTTAACATGAGCTACACTAAACAAATTCGTGTTTCTATCACATGCACCACACTATTAGAATCCATCCTTTTTTTTGTGTGTGTGTGTGTGCGCGCGAGCAGTTGCAGTGGGTGCGCCGGACGCTAGACGGTGCAGCGCGTCAGCTGGCTCGCGCGGCACAGCGTGTTTTTTACACTTTGCCGAATCTCCCCTTTGCGCGTGCTTTGCTGTCTGGCCTTCCGTGCTGCCCCGAAGAAATTTCCAGTTTGAAAGGACGTTGCCGCGCTCACTTTCTGGTCATTTTCATCAAAAAGGTCGGAACTTCTTAACTATAAATACTTGCCACACCCACACCCACACTTTGCACTTTGTGGTAAGTCTGGCCGAGGCTGCGGGTCTCAAGAGCACACACTTAACGTCTGTACGCCAATGTCGCCAGCTGTTGCACCTCCCATAGCCGGCGGCGGGTATGATTCACCAACGCAGCAGCCCGAGGAAGAGATCGCCGTCCGTGTGGTCCCGGCGTCAGAAGATGCCGAGGAGCCGGTGGCAGACACCACCAGCTTCTCGTGTCCACTAGTGCCGCTTCCTACGGCGTCCTTGGAGAACGGCATGCACGTGTTGCTCATCCATTCCACGTCCACGGACTCGTCGCCGGCAGGTCTCCACGCTCTGCTGGTCCCGTCCAGCCGCAGGGATGGCGGACCGCGTGATCACCAGGCGAGAAGGAACAACGACTCCCGCAAGGCCGCCCGGGAGCTCCGGGGCTGGCTGATGGTCCTCGCCACCTTGATTGCCTCCATCACCTACGCCTCGGGGCTCAGCCCGCCCGACGGCTTCCAAGGCAGGGACAGTGACGACGGCATCTTCACCCCCACGACGCCAGTCCTCCGTGACACGAGCCCCTGGAGGTACAACACCTTCTACTACTGCAACACGGTCACCTTCGCACTGTCTCTCTCCATCATGCTCCTGGTGGCCAGCCAGGACCTGCGGAGGCTGGCCAAGATCAAGGTGCTGGAGATTATGGTGGCGCTGGACGTGCTGGCGCTGCTCATGGCCTACATCGTCGGCTCTACGTTCGGGTTTTCAGAGCTTTGTGTTTGCGCCGGGCTGGTGCTCATCGTGCCGGTGGCCCTCGTCGTCATGTCGTCTCGCATCTGTGGGAAATACTTCTGGGACGAACTCTGAATCTCTCTCTGATAAGAAATTACTAATATTATATACAGCCATTAGCTAACTTCCATATGTCAGTGCGATTAATTGAGAGATCTGCTTCTAGTACGTTGCTCGTGGATGATTTGTGTACCTTCATCTTTTGATTCTTGGACAACATCGATCGGTGGTAGAGCCTCTTTGATTCAAAGAAGTTTCTAATGAATTTCGTAGGATCGCAGTCCTCACACAACATTTCCAATATTAATTACTTGTTTGATTTGTGGGAATCATTCCATAGTAATAATATAGCAGGGAAGTTTCGTAAGAATCCAAACATCCACCACGAACTTTGTTTTACAATCCGTTGGAACAAATGAGTTAATTTCTTCTGTCCCAGTTCTTGGTTTTGCACATGAACTTCTCACTTCACACTTTTTCCCCATGTTCTTGTCCTACCTAAATAGTTATTTTTTAACTGCCCTACCTAAATAGTTTATTATTACTAACTTTAATTATCTTAACATGCAACTATGTAAACTCAACATGCCACCGCCATGGAAAAGGATGCATCTTTAGTGCAGCCATGTCAACTCACCATGAAAACACGCATGAAAAAACCCACCTTTAAAATGCACCATGCATACTACTCATATTCAAGAAATATTTTACAACTATACAATGATCGATAAATTATATGTATATTAGTTTCAATAACCATATTGTTAATCTAATACTAATGGTTCATACAACAAATCTCATTAAAATAATTGCAACTGATCCCCGCAACAACACATGGGGTAGCATCTCTAGTTTATGTAGAATCCTCACCCCTCTGCATGGCAGACTATGCAAGCAAGCAAGAGGCAGATGAGTTTCTGGCAAAACTCATGCAGGAGGAAGAGTTAAAGTTGTCTTGACGTGCTAAAGTCAAGCCTGTTCAGTAAGGGGACAATAATACTAAGTTTTTCCATTTGATTGCAAATGAAAAGTGTTGGAGAAAGGAAAAATCTATCAACTGGAACAACCAACTACTCACAAAAGGAGTACTATAAAGCGTCTTTTTGGGCATCCGACCATCAATTTTGTCACAATGGACGAGGAAGTGATTGAGGATATACCTCATCTCTCTCCTTAGAAAAATGTTATTTTGTTTCTTGGAGAAGAAGATTTCTTTACGTGATTTCTCTAATAGAAAGGAATAAGGCTCTGGGACTGGATGGGTTCCCTATTCAGTTTTAACACAAGTGTTGAGAGATAATCAAGAGTGACCTCTTACCCATGTTTGAGGATCTTTTCAGCGATGATTTATCGTTGTTCTGCCTTAACTTTAGGATGATCATGTTGCTTCCCAAGAAGGAAGATGCAATTCAGATTCAGCAGTTCGTACCTATACGTTTGCTGAATGTTAGCTTCAAAATATTCACGGAAGTGGATACAAATAGGCTATCCGTTATTGCTCACTCTATGGTCCGTCCTATGCACACTGCTTTAATGCTTGGACGAAACATCCTGGAGGGGGTGGTTGTCTTCCATGAAAATATTCATGATCTTCAAAAAAATGAAGTGGAGTTATCTGTATAGTGGACCTCAAAATGGCGTATGATAAGGTCAAATGGCCTTCTCTTCAACACGCTCTGCATATGAAAGGTTCTTCCACAGATTGGAGACAATAGGTCCAATATTTTGTTTAGGGTGGGAGCATAGGGGTCAAGGTAAATGATGGCATTGGTCATTTTTTTAGACCCTGAAAGGTTTGTGACAGGGTGATCATGCGTCTCCCGTACTCTTCAATATTGTCATTGATATGTTGGCCATCGGGCTAAGGAGGATGTCCAAGTCAGTGCACTCATCATTCTTCACTGGTGGTGGTGGGGGGTCTCTATCCTTCAGAATGATGATGACACAATTATTATTATGGAGAATGATTTGCAAAAAACTAAGAATATGAAGTTGATCCTTTGCCTTTTGAACAACTATCTGGTCTCAAAATAAATTTCCATAAGAGTGAGCATTTTTCCTTTAGTAGATACAAAAATATAGAAAGCCAATATAGACAACTCTTCAGATGTGACGTGGGCTCCCTCCCGTTTACTTATCTCGGAAGACCCATCCATCACTACAACCACCATCAAAGAATGGAAAACTATTGAGGATTGATTAAAAAAAGACTGAGTTGTTCGAAAGGTAAACTCATGTCACAGTTAGCTCCTATTAGAATCAGAAGAACAATCGACACTAATGTAACCATAAAGAAATGGCGGCTCTAACATATATTTTTCTCAATATGTCATGTTGTTGGAAAATCCTGTGGTACCATGGGATGATTAACATTTTAGCTTTTCATCAACGCGGTTCTCACAAGTTTACCCATGTTTATGCTATTTTTTAAATATCCAAAGAGGTCCTGAAAATACTAAATTTTATCGGTCTAGGTTCTTCTGGCAATGTGACGAGCACAAACGGAAGTATAGACTGGCTAAATGGGATTTCTTGTGTAGGCCTAAGGACCAAGGTGTCTTGGGTATCAAAAACTTGGAAGTTAAAAATTGGTGTTTTCTTAGTAAATGGATATTCAAGTTACAAAATGAGGAAGGTGTCTGACAAGAAGTCCTTCGTAATAAATATCTTAATTCCAAAACCCTATCTCAAGTGGAAGCCAAACTTACTGATTCTCCATTTTCGAAGGGCTTGATGAAGGTCAAGTCTTCCTTTTTATACGAGGCTCTTTCAAGGTTGGTGATGGAAGATCCACGAGTATTGTGGTGGGAGACAAACTGCTTGCAGTTCAGTATCTGTCATATTCAATGTGGTGCGAAGGAAGGATGCTACTGTTCAATCTATTCTTGGATCAACACCTCTGAACATCCAATTTATGAGGGCCTTGATTGACGATAAATGGATGGCTTGACTCCATTTAGTTAGTATATATCTGCATGTGGTCATCACTTCAGCATAGGGACGCTCCAGGCAAATGGATTTTGGGTGAAATTGGCGGGTCAATCGAATGATTGGCATGTTACTAATAGATAATGTGGCCAAGTCAGATAATCATTTTTTCTATCGGTTATGGTTTTTCCACTTTGTTTTTAGCAATTTAAACTACTCAAACCATTTTTAATAAATTCAGATGTGTGTATCATGATGATGTAGAGGCCGGGACCTTCCCCTTTTCAAAAAATGTTCTTATTTATGTACAAGAGACATTCAGATCAAAGAGGCTTTGAGATATTGAATAACCTGAGTTCTACAATATTAGATAGCAACGATAGAAATCTCTTTTGGAGCTCGAGCTCTATGGAGCCTCTTTTTTGCAACCAAGCATAAACCCCTTTTCATTAATTATAACATAAATACATCACAATATTATCAGAGAAACGGAAGGCGGAAAAGGGGGGAAGCGAGTTCAAAGCACTATCAGCAAACCCACTATGTGTGCCCGTAATGGAAACACACATCATGGGGCGAAAACCTTGATAGCACGCAAAAGACTATCCTAACGCGCATGATTCAGGTCCAGTCGACGACACACAACTACATTTCACATAAAAAAGAACAAAAAAACAAATTGTTCAACATGAGCAGGCTACGAGATCGCCTACATCGAAGCACAACACGGCCTCCTTGGATCGTTGCGCAGATCCTCATTATTTTGGTGGCATTGCTCCTAAGCATTGCTTAATACTTTAACTGTCAGAGTCCCACTTTATGAATATCTGCCCAAGAGATAAGAGATGCAAAAGAAGCAAAAACCACCCCAAAAGGAGTATGAGGCCATTTTGAGGTCCTTTTAGATAATTTAACATGAGCTACACTAAACAAATTTGTGGTTTCTAGCACATGCAGCACACTATTATAATCCATCCTTTTTTTCTCTCCCACCAGTTGCCTACTAGGGTTTTCGCGTGCCGCCGTCGTCGCCGTCATCTAAGAAATTTAAGTCCCCTCGGCTTCGGCTGCCATCTTGGCGCTGAGAGGGGGGGCTCAGATCTTCAAGATCTTTATGTTCTTCGTCAACGTCTAGTGATCATCATAGTTATGCGAGAATAAAATTGCCTCTCATTCTTTTGACGGTGCCATAAGGTTTGAGAGTTTTCTGTCCTCGCAGATCCGATTATTCGGATATGATGAGTTTATGATGTTGTGTCAAGTATGTTTTATTGATCTGATTCTTGTGAAGGTGAAATCTTAAATCGACACCATGATGAAGATATAGTGATTCGACGGCCTGCACTTCTAGGGGATCATCTCCGACCCAAGTACGTTCATCGATCAAGGCTTCCCATCTTTTTGGATGGGCGACTCAAGGCGCTTTCAAAAACCATTATTGATAATGTCCGTGCTGGTGAAAGAGGGACAACACCGTTGCTTCAGTCCAAATGCAGCTTCTTTACCAAAGTCGTTAGAGATTGATACCGCCAAAAAGTGATTTCAAGAGATTTCATTGTAATTCTTAGTCATACGAGTTTACTTTGTTTTTTTGGATCTTAGGTCTAAATCAGTATACCTGTAATTGTTATGAGTATGAAGTTTCTAAAAAAAATTAAGAATCCATCCTTTTATGTGTGTGCACGTGCAGTTGCAGTGGGTGCACTGGACGCTGGACGGTGCAACGCGTCAGCTGGCTCGCGCGGCACACCGCGTTCTTTCCAATTTAGCGAATCTCCCCTTTCCGCGTGCTTTGTTGCCTGGCCTTCCCCCCTGTCCGGGAGAAATTTCCAGTTTGAAAGCACGTAGCCGCGTCACTTTCTGGTTACTTCATCACAAAGGTCGGAACTTGTGAACTATAAATACTAGTAGAACGCCCGTGCGTTGCCACGGGCTACAATGCATATAAATGAATCAAAGAAGCAATTAAAATTGTCTCTAAGGTCGAAACTCATTTCTTCCTCATATGTCCAGACTTGTTCGGACATCAACGGGTTCCAGCAGGCTCCCCCAAATCCAACCGTGTGAATACTCCGGTCTCGCCCAAATCGAGCTTATATGTAGGGGAGAAATGTGGTTGTACGAACAATTGGCCATATTATTTCCTACATGCGATCCCGAAACAAAACCACACGCCATGACACACCCTTCCCTTTTTCTATCAGGCCCTCCCCTGCTGGCTTGGTTTTCCATTGTAGTGGAATATTTCTCGCTGGAGCCCTCTTCTTTAAAATCAGATGATGCTCACCTTACCTTTGCCATGATGCCCACTCTCCTTCACACTGTACTTCCCCAAGCACCACCAAGGAGGAGTCCCCCGCGGCAACGCCCCGCTCTCCACCCTGATGTCTCCTGAGCGATTTCCCCATTGTAAGATACATTGAATGGTGTGTATTACCACGATACAAAAGTATAATGTCAGTTGTTGTGCATGTAACTGATACACAACTATGTCTGTGATTAACTCTCGAAACAACCAACAAATGCATTTATCCTTCTATGCTAAGCAAAATACTGTACGACTTGATGAAAAGATATATGAACCACTCGCTCGTGTAATTTGTTGCAAAGCCGTCTTTAATGAAATGTAATTTGCCATGTTTCTAAAGTACGGAAATTATTCTGCTCAGACAGCTGTAACTGAACAGACCAACTCCAACCCCCATTCCGCTCACTCTCGACCTTCACTGTTACCACAAAATCCACTTAACTCGTCTTCGAAGTGAGCTAGTGATTGCCGCAGCTGTGGCAGGCTAGCAGCAAGGCCCAAGAGTGGCAACCGCCTTCCTATCTTAGTGCTAGTACCCCATGGTTCTATATTGGACCCACTCTTCATCCTGGACTCACGCGTGCATGCCCCATTCATGGTACAAATTTATTTATCGATTATAGAAGAGCAAAAAAAAAGTTTCCCCTCACTTTTTGGCTTCTATAGTTAATTGCATGTGCGTTGCAACGGGGGCACACATAGTCTGATATTCTCGATTAATCCTTTTTCCCGTTAAATCACTTTTGTTCCATCCACTATTTTATCTCCCCACCTCTCCGGTCCAAACTCGCCACCTCTATCCCTCACACAAACATTTTGAAATTCAAACCCATAATGGTGCAGAAGCGGTAAATTTCACAGCTTGTGTTAGTAAAGTCTGCCCGCTGTTTTGGAAACCGTTGTCACTCGCACAAACACTTCCAAGTTCAAACCCAAAATAGTGCAGATGTGGTATATTTCACAGCTTGTATTTATGATTTCATGACTGTAAACCTACCCCCTCTCTCTTTCCCTTCATCTCCCAAGGGCTATTATTTTCAACAGTGAACTTGGAACTAAAGATGTGAGAATAATACTTTCTTCCCAAATATGCGTACATGGAATTTATAGAAGCCAATTTATTGAATTAAGGGAAATATCATGTTTCTGTTGCATTGTCACATGAGTTGCAAAAACAATATATGGATATCGGTCATGAGCTTCAGGTCACATGAATCAGTTCGTCCATTGGCACAATTACAACCACGGAAGCTTCAATTGTCCAATACACAAGGTAAAGTTGTATCTTTGACGCCAGTCATTGTTCACAATATCAGCCGATAAATTAGTCAACAAAATGATTAAGGTCACCAAGTAGCCGATTAACATATTAGTATCATCTTCAAAACAAATTACTCAATGTGGTGGAAATATATGCGTAAAGCATTCGGCTTTATCCTAGTAGACGCTGAAGATAATTAGTATTCACGACATGAAAGCAACAAGATATTATAATGAGCGAGTCTGGTGAAACATAATGTAGCAGTGTACAGTGTACCATTATTTCTGTTTACCAAGATATTCATGAGAAGTACATCAAATTTCGTATAGACCTAATGTATTTCATATTCTTCATTACTTAAAATAAAATGTACAATGGACCTAATGTAGTTCTGACTGAGTGCAATAGTCCATTCTCTGATGGCCTTGTGATCAGGTTGAAATGTAAATAACTCTACAAAAAAGCATGAAAAATCGATCATGCAGGAAAGCATGATTTGATATGCATTTGGAGCCCTATTTTGCAATACCTGAACACGTCAGAGCAATCAGAAATACAGCACAAGTAAGCGAATAAGGATCTAACTGTATCAAACAGGAAACATGCATGAAGTATCTGTAATATTTATCGTATTTCGTAACCATAGTAATGGCTTCAAAGTTATCGATACCACCCGCAGGCAATTTCCCTTCCTCCACTTCCTTTCCAATGCTTAGAATAGACTCTACACACTACACGTACGTATCTAATGGTTTCATTTGAATGAAAGAATGATATGAGATTTGTAGTTTTACTCCTCTATGATAGTATTGTGTGAGTCCAAATGCATTTGGTAGCAGCTATGGACCTTGCTCGACGCGGCATCAAGTAGAGGCAAGGGCTCTGGGACGTCCTCGTCAAGCCCATGGCGGCGGTGAGCACAAAATTTGGTTATCAATTGAGGTAATTCCACTTTGTAATTAATAAAAGTGTAGCCGCAAAAGTATACCAGTGCAAAGATGTGAAAATGCTTCCTTTAAGAAGGTCATCTCAATTCTGTAAAACTTATCCTATTGACGCATCTAGAACTTGTTACCAGAAGAACCTCATGCTCCTATGCGTCGATCTACTCGCTGAAAAATTTGTTGAATATTTAAAACATAATCCACATCGAGTCTTATCTCACTAAAGCAACTGAACGAAGCTAGTAGCACGCAACAGCGAGCACATGAATGCATCTCCCCATATGCATGCATGAGATAGACTGCAAGACATGCGTATACTATAATGCGAGAATGGAATAAGCTAGTGACACATCACAGATTCTTTAAATAACAGAGGTAAAGATAACTGAAACATATATCAACCTAAAAGGGCAGGCTTGTGATGTGCAACAAAATGAAACTGATGGCAACCATCTCCATGACATCTGCCGTTTATATCCTACTGTAAACACAAGAAGCAGGATGAAAAAAATAATTTAAACCAATCATGCACAAAGTTCACTAATCTGATGGTAAATCTGAGATAGCCTAGTCCTATGTGGCCGTCAATGTTATAAACTACAGATCGTTTGGAATCAACACTAACGATGGAAAATTTGGTACTCGTTGCTTATTGTAAACCTGAGGTCTCTGCTATGGAGCATTGACATCCGCTTCCAGGCTCCAGCTATTGGCCCATTGGATCTTCCATATGCGCCGCCAGCTCATGCTTGGCAATATTGATCTGATGCTACACGATAGAAACCTCAAACACTAACAAAAAATGCAACTTTAAGAAGGTTGTCATTTGCCTGAACAGAAAAGCCACAGAAATTCTCAATAGTAGTACCTGCAGATCCCGACATTGATCTCAAGAGTACACTCCTCCTGCCAGCCAATAAATTAAGTTATCTGTAAATCAACTAAGCTTTAAAATAATATTGGATAGTAGATATAAGCACACAACCAACAGTTGCAGGTCAAATATATATGATGTGAAGACTGACTTAAATTAACTCACACATGAAACTGGACTGGCGTGCAGAGGCGGATCTAAGGGTTCGCCACGACAGCAACTCGGGGGAGAAGAGAAGATGGCCGGGCCGGGTTTCTCAAGGCAGGTGCACTCACCAGTCACCATGCAGCGGCGACCTTGATGAGGTGCCGGATCTGGACTCTTTCTCCAGCCCGAGAGAGCGGCGTCCTAGGGTACCCACGCCCGACCGCATTGTCGTGCACAACTACACGACTGCGTGAGGACCCTCTCTGTGCCGGCCCCTCCTTCCTGCAAGTAGTATGATCCGAATTTATAAAAAAAGAAAACTATGTGGTCAAATATGTTTACTAAGAAAGAATTTAGGGTTCACAAACTTCTTACACAGGGCATGGATCTTGGGGATTCAACGGTCAACAAATATGAACAAGATATTTTTGTTGCACATTCTTGCATAAAGTTGCATTCTATCCATCTGATTTGAGGACACTATATGAGATGATGGTCGGGAGCTTGAACTCGAACAAACTGCGGGCTCAAGCAGACAAGCCGCTCTGTCCAGCGGACGCATAGCCGCGTTAGTGCATCAGCGTTGCAGAGAAAATTACAAGTTGGTCAGCTTCAGAATATTGCCTGAAAAATGCACGCAGGGACGGATGGCCCCGGGGTACGGGGTTTCGCCGCGCCCACGTCGGCACCTATGTCCAGGAGCAGCGTCACCAGCTCAAGGTCCCCTCCGTCTCAGGTTCCAGACTTCCTGGCAGGGTGGACCTGATCTGACCTGCATCAAAAAAACGATGGCATCTACTCGTTAATGTGATTCAGTGCGGCGAGGTACGTTCCGTTGTAGGCGGCCTAGTGGAGCGGGGTCTCGCCGTTGTTGTACCAGACGCACGGGCTGGCACTGCGCTCTAGGAGGCACGTGGTCGTCCCCGTGTGGCCAAGCTTGGCGGCCAGGAGGAGTGGTATCACGTCCGTGTCGGGGCGGGTCAGAGGGCGTCGACGGGGATGCCGAGGTCCTAGACAAGGTAGCGGCAGATGCACGTCATGTGTTGGTCGCGGCCTCATGCGCTGAATTCACCTCACTGAATTCGCCTCATGCAGTGCCCCATGGCCGCTCGTCGACCCCAACCATCCCTTCAACTTGAACCCTAGCGTGCAGGTGTGACCGTGTGAGGTAAGAGCGCACGATGACGGCGGCAGCTACGGAGAAAAGAAGGGCGCGGTTGGCCTCGATGGAAAGAGATGGATCATGATCTGATGATCTGGATGTCTGGATGGAGAGATAGGAGAGGAAATCGACTGCCTTTTTCATCTGTGTGGGTAGATGGAAGTAGGGAGAATGTCCCGAGAGATTTTGGGAAGGCAAGCCAGAAATTTCTACGGTAATAATGATGATTTCTTGCTATGCTGGTGTGCGAGCAATGCTGAGAAAGGGAAGTTTTTTAAGAAAAATTCTATTCATCGATTATTTCATATAAAGACCCGAATGGAAAGTTGACCGTTCAGGTTGGGTTTGGAAAGCAAAATCTGAATTCGGAATGGATCGTGAAGGAGATCGAGGCCTTACCATATTGGAAATTTCGGGAGTCATGACCTTACCATACCTGGATTGATTTATTACTATAATTATCATATTTGAGATTTCTGAGTTTATAGCCTTACCATACCTGGATTAATTGTGATTGATTACCATAAATACATTGAGTATTGCCGGCCAGACGAGAAAAGAGGAAAACCGATGGGAGGGGGGTGGTGGGAGGTGGGACGAAAAAAACCAGACGAAAGTGGTGGGACTATTCAACCAACTCGTCCATTAGGAATAGAGATACTTGCCACACACACCCACACTCCGCACTTTGCGTGTAAGCATACATTAGCTTGTGTGACCGAGACTGCTGGTCTTGAGAGCACATACTTCAACGTACGTACGTACGCCAATGTCGCCAACTGTTGCACCTCCTACCGCCGGCGGCGGGCATGATCCACCAACGCAGCAGCCCGAGGAAGAGATCGCCGTCCGTGTGGTCCCGATGTCAGAAGATGCCGAGGAGCCGGCGGTAGACACCACCAGCTTCTCGTGTCCACTAGTGTCGCTTCCTACTACGGCATCCTTGGCAAACGGCATGCACGTGCTGCTCGTCTAGTCCACGTCTACGGACTCGTCGCCGGCAGGTCTCCACGCTCTGCTGGTCCCGGCCGACCGGAGGGACGACGGACCGCGTGATCACCAGGCGTGGAACAGCCACTCCCGCAAGGCCGCCCGGGAGCTCCGGGGCTGGCTGATGGTCCTCGCCACCGTGATCGCCTCCATCACCTACGCCTCGGGGCTCAGCCCGCCCGGCGGCTTCGGCGACAGTAACGGCGGCCTCAGCACCTCCTGTTGGAACCGCAGCCCTCTCTCACTCTTGGCTAGAGGTAGAAGGAGACACAAGACACAAAGAAATTCCGCGCCGGCGCACGAACGCCGCCGTGGGCGCACGCACACCCTAATCTTCTTTATCTTTTCAATGGCTACATCACTGGCTCTCACCGACGCTACTCGATCAGTACATGGAGGAGGGGTTTTTATACCCGTACACACACCACACGGCCGGCACACCCGGCAACTAACTCACGCACTAAGCTAACCACTACATGCACGATCCAAATCCATGCATGACCACATGACCCGCCGGGCTAGCCCATGCATGCACTAGCATGACCCGGCCAACCATCTAGCTGCGTGCACGCTGCACCTGACTCCAACAGATCTCAACGGTTCTGCGCATGCATCTCCTCCGCTCCACGAACGCAACCACGGGCTCACGCCGGGGGACACACACGCTATGGGCTCGACCTAGTCATCTTCACGCCGATCGCCATCGCCATGTGCATGGCTTATTGCCATCACTCACCTCCTAAGCCATGACATCGTCGTCGTCGGAGTTGTTGCATCTCCCGTCATCGATCTCGTCACGACCGTGACCCAGCCGGCGGACCCGACCTGGCGCAACGACGCCGGTCGCACCGTGCTCCGTCACGACTCCGGCGACACACGCCGAGCTCCTTCTCCGCCGGCGACACACGCCTGGCATCCCTCGGCGCCCCGCACGTCCCGCGCGCACCCGACGCGCCCGACCGCACCAGTGCGTCCCGCACGTCCCGCGCGCACCCAACGCGCCCGACGAGCCCGACAGCACCAGGCGCTCACCGCGTGCCGCCTCCGCGTCCGCCATGGCAGCCGCCACGCCGTGCCTCCGTGCCACGCCCCTTCCACGGTTGTCGCCCCGAGCCGTCGCGACCTCTGCGTCACCACGCAGGTCCTTCGCGACCTCCTCGTCTCCGCGACCGCCGTGCCCTTCGCGCGCACTCCCCACGTCCCTGCGCTCCCGGCCCGCGCTCCCGCCGCGCACGTACGCGATCTGCGCAACCAGGTCCAGTGCCTCGACGCGATCCACTCCTGCGGTCCCGACACGTCCAGTGCGCACCCATAACACGCACCGGTCGCGCCTGGCTCGCCGCCGCGTCTTATTGCCCTGCACCACCGCGGCCTCCATGACGCCATGTCGTGCTGCGCCGCCGCGCCACCACGCAGCGCCTCGGCGGCCTCCGCGGTCGCCGCACGCACGACGTCACCGCCCGCCACATCCGCCACGCGCCATGACAGCCATAGCGCCATCCACCTCCATGGGCCGACACACGGCCCGGAGCTCCATCACGCAGCCGCCGGCGAGCGCCGCCGTCGCTGCCACGCCTCCGACACGGCGAGCACGCCCAAGACACCAAGCTCATGATACCAATTGTTGGAACCGCAGCCCTCTCTCACTCTTGGCTAGAGGTAGAAGGAGACACAAGACACAAAGAAATTCCGCGCCGGCGCACGAACGCCGCCGTGGGCGCACGCACACCCTAATCTTCTTTATCTTTTCAATGGCTACATCACTGGCTCTCACCGACGCTACTCGATCAGTACATGGAGGAGGGGTTTTTATACCCGTACACACACCACACGGCCGGCACACCCGGCGACTAACTCACGCACTAAGCTAACCACTACATGCACGATCCAAATCCATGCATGACCACATGACCCGCCGGGCTAGCCCATGCATGCACTAGCATGACCCGGCCAACCATCTAGCTGCGTGCACGCTGCACCTGACTCCAACAGATCTCAACGGTTCTGCGCATGCATCTCCTCCGCTCCACGAACGCAACCACGGGCTCATGCCGGGGGACACACACGCTATGGACTCGACCTAATCATCTTCACGCCGATCGCCATCGCCATGTGCATGGCTTATTGCCATCACCTCCGCGATGCCCGCCCGGCGCAACACGTTGCCCAGGAGGTACACGACCTTCTACTATTGCAACACGGCCGCCTTCGCCCTGTCTCTCTCCATCGTGCTCCTGGTGGCCAGCGAGGACCTGCGTAAGCTGGCCAAGATCAAGGTGCTGGAGATCCTCGTGGCGCTGGACGTGCTGGCGCTGCTCATAGCATACATCGCCGGCTCCATGGTTGAGCTCGGGGTTTGCGCCGGGCTGGTGCTCATCGTGCCGGTGGCCCTCGTCATCATGTCGTCTCGCATCTGTGGGAAATACTTCTGGGACGAACTCTGAATCTCTCTCTCTCTAATAAGAAATTACTATTATACACGGCCATTAGTTGACTTCCATATGTATGTGCGACTAATCGAGAGATCTGCTTCTAGTACATTGCTTATGGATGACTAGCACATATGCCCGTGCGTTGCAATAGGAGAGATTTTTTGTGAGAAGCATCGGTGAGATAATTGATGTGTCCATCAAAACGGTCTCCACACAATAGTGAGGCGATAGAGAGGTGAGCTGTGGTATTCTCACGGGTCATGTTTGGCCCGCAAGATCGTTATAGTAGTGGGGTTGGTGAGAGTGGCGGTCACTACCCAATTCGTGCATTTTTTTCCTTCAGGTCCGCCTCCTTGTCGAGGTTGTGGTGACCTCCTGATTTTTTCTAAACATGTGACCATTATTTTTTCGTAAAAACGTTAATTTCTAGAAAAAGGGAAACAAAATATGAAATAAGAAGATTTTTTTAAATTCACAAACACTTTTTGAAAACAGGACCATTTTTAAGGCGGAGAAACGAACATTTTTCGAATTTATGAACAACTTGTTAAAATGGAAACTTGTTTTAAACTTTCAAATTAATTTTCAAAAATGTCTTTTTAATCACGAATATTATTTTGAATTTGTGAACATTTTGATAAAATGAATATTTTTCAAATTACTATTATTTTTGAAATGAAATTCATTTTAGTTATCTAGAAAAAAATCATTTTTTTTTGAAAAATGCGAACATTTTTTAACAAAAATAAAAATTTAAATTTCCAGTTGTTTTTTAAAGTGGAAACAAAACTTGAAATTCTAAAATTTAATAAAAATTATTACAAAAACGAAATTTTGGAAAATTCATAAAATTAATTTGTAGGGAAAGGAAAAAATAAATTGGAAGGGAAAAAATAAAAATAGAAAAAGAACACAGAAAAAATAGAAATGGGCCAGCCCAACATTGGGCGACCGATGGGAAGCTCCAACTATATGCCGCGCTGTACGACAAATCAGGTTTGCCAGCTTCGTGCGCAGGATATAAATGGGTGGCTTTTCTGGGCCTTAGTACATGCGGCCCACATATGAAATTCTAGATAAAACTTTTTATATTTTAGCAGATGGACCACGAAAATTTACTACCACCACGGATATGAGAAAAATATTTCCGATGGTGAACGGATGAAAAAAATGGAGAAACGCACCTTGCTTTATTAGTAGGTATAGATATAGATATAGATATAGATTTGTGTACCTTCATCTTTTTATTCTTATTCTTGGACAACATCGACCGGTCGTTGGGCCTCTTTGATTCAAAGAAGTTTCAAATGAATTTCGCAGGATCGCAGTCCTTACACAACATTTCCAATATTAATTACTTGTTTGATTCGTGAGAATCATTCCATAGTAATGATGTACCAGGAAAATTTCATAAGAATCCAAACGTCCACCACGAACTTTGTCTTACAATCCGTTGAAACAAATCACTTCATTTCTTCTATCCCGGTTTTTCCTTTTGCACATGCAGTTCTCTCTTTTCCCCATGTTCTTATCCTATATACCTAAATTGTTGGTTGCTATCGACTTCAATCTTCTCGACATGCAAACATGCCAATTCAACATGCCTCCAAACGGAAAAAGACACATCGTTAATCCAACCGTGTCAACGCACCATGCAAACATGCATGAAAAAAATCCACCTTTAAAATGCACCATGTATGCTACACAAATTCAGTAAATATTTTACAACTATACAATAATCAATAAATTATATGTATTTCAATGTTAATCTAATACTAATGTTTTATACAACAAATCTCACTGAAATAACTGCAACCAATTCCCGCAGCAACACGCGAGGTAACATCTCTAGTTTATGTAGAATCCTTACCCCTTTTCATGGCAGACTATGCAGCCAAGCGGAAGGCGGATGAGTTTCTAGCCAAACTCGTGACGGGTGAAGAGTTAAAATTGTCTTGATGCGCTAAAGTCAAGTCTTTTTGGGAAGGGAACAATAGTACTAAGTTTTTCTATTTGATTGCAAATGAAAAGCGTAGGAAAAATAAAATCTATCAACACGAACAAGACGAAGGTACTATTGTTGGTCAGGACCTGCTTAAGGCATATATTACAAACTACTATAAGCGTCCTTGTGAGCATCGGACCTTCAGTTTTGTCACATGGACGAGGAAGTGATTGAGGATATACCTCAGCTCTCTCCTGAGGAAAATGCTATTTTGACAACACCTTTCCGAGAGGAGATTTTTACGCCATTTCTCAAATAGAAAGGAACAAGGCTCCAGGACCCGATGGGTTCCCTACTGAATTTTATAATAAGTGTTGGGAGATAATCAAGGGTGACCTTTACCCATGTTTGAGGATATTTTCAACAGTGATGTATTGTTGTTCTGCCTTAACTTTGGTATAATCACGTTGCTTCCTAAGAAGGAAGATGCAACTCTCTCTCTCTCTCTCTCTCTCTCTCTCTCTCTCTCTCTCTCTCTCTCTCTCTCTCTCTCGCGCGCGCGCAGCAGAAAACCTAAACCTAAACCTAGCCCCCCAGCCACCGCCTGGCTCGGTCCCATCATGCAGTAGCCGCCGACCACGATCTGCACTGGCGAGCCTCCTCTCTCCATGTATTCTCCACCGACCATGAAAGTGGTTTGTGAAGCTATGAATTCTATTTCAGAACTTATGTATTTGACCATTACGTCTCATTTATGCTCATGATTTGTGAATCGTGAAGTTTATTTTAGAACTTGAGTAATCAGACATCTTGTTGAACCATGTATGACTGAAATACACCCATGTTTGTTGCTGAAATATGCTTATCTTTGTTGCTGAAATGGGCTATTGTATCATGCTGAAATATGATCCCTTTAGCTGTTGTTATTGCTGAAATGTTGATTAGTATACTATTGTATTGTGCTAAAATTTGCTCAAGTTTTGGTACTGAAATATGATATTTTTGCTGTTGAAATACTATTTCTTGTTTTTTTGTCACCGATGCTGAAATATACTTTGTTTGTTGCTTAAATATGCTGATTTTTGCTGTTGTAATAACATTTTCATTTACTGCTTGCGGGGACGGGTTCCCCGTGGGTTTAGGGGACGGGCAAAAACTAGCCCCGCACACGGTGACGGGGACAGGGACGAGCTTGCGATTTTCTTGTGGGGATGGGTTTGGGCAAGCAAAACCCAGTGGGGTTCGTCTCCTTTGCCATCTTGATTCATGCTCTTTTAAAAAAGAAACTCAATGGAGTTGTCTCTAAGTTAAGTGGACTTCGCAATGGTGTATGATAAGTTCAAATGCCTTTTTTCTTCAACAAGCTCTGCATATGAAAGGTTTTGCCGCAAATTAGAGAGAATAAGTCCAATATTTTATTTAGGGTGGGAGCATAGGGGTCAAGGTAAATGATGACAATGGTCATTATTTCTAGACCCTGAAAGGTTTGTGATAGGGTGATCTTGTGTCTCCCATCCTCTTCAATAGTTTTGCTAAGATGTTGCCTATCCTTATAGCACGAGCTAAGGAGGATGGCCAAGTCGATGGACACATTCCACACATGGTGGGGGGGGGGGGGTCTGTCCTTATGTATGTTGTTGATATCATTATTTTTATAAAATGACTTGTAGAAGACTAAGAATACGAAGTTGATCCTTTTCCTTCTTGAAGAAGTATCTGGTCTCAAAATAAATTCCATAAGAGTGAGCTTTTCTACTTTGGTAGATCCAAAGAAATACAAATCCAATATAGACAATTCTTCGGGTGTGTGAGGTAGGCTCTCTCCTATTTACTTATCTCGGAATACCCATTCACCATTGTAACTGTTGCACACTGGTTTTTGCCATCATGATTTTCCTTTGTCTTTTTTATTTTTAAATGGATTTTGAGTTAATTCATTTGGACTTAGCACTTGGGCATTGTTTTGATTTTCACCCAAGTGACTCCCCTCACCTCTCACAACCTCTCTTGACCTCTCATTCATCATCACATTGCTTTGGAATATTTTTCTTCTAAGGAAAATATTCATTTTCACCCTTAAAATGGAACATCTTCACCTTCACTCCAAAGCAACCCCTTTGTTTCTTGCCCACAAAAATTTGAGAAAATTCCCACACACCCTTTGGACAGTGCCTCATCACCTTATGCAAAAATATCATGTGGTCATGTGGCCCAATTTTGCTAGGGAAAATCATTTGCATTCTAATAAAAAAATGCAGTTTGTATAGCAAGTGCATTATTCCTTTATCTTTTGGAGCTGAATTTTCTTGATCATCATTAGCTTAATAACCTAACACTAAACCACAAAGCTCAGCTCCTAACTCTTCCTTGTTTGATCACAAATTTGGCCACAAGTTTCTGTCCAGAAACTTTCAGTGAGTGTTGTGACCAACCCACTCATCCTGGTAGTGTGTTCACTCCTTTCCTAGCTTAAAAAATGCATGGTCGACAACCTAGACATGGTTTGGCATCACTTGGGCATCTCGTTGACATAGTGGACGCGGTGACCGCGTGAGGACACGGGCTCCAACATGCAGTTGACGCGCTCTGCGCCGCGCCCGAGCCTCTGTTTTGCTTATGCTCATCTCAGCGTCGCGCCCAGCTTGTCGCATCGCGCCATCAGCCTCGCTTCATCACCCCAGCACCCTCGCTGCCGCTCGCCGATGCCGGAGTCGCCGCAGCAATCACGAGCATGTCGTGCTCGAGCGCACAGTGCGCCCGTGCTCACTGTTGTTGTCTCCTCCCGCGCCATGTGCTCGTCTCCGTCCTCCCATAGTGGTCGCGTAATACCTGGCCACTTCTCCCCCTCTCACTAATGCCCCTCGTCGCCGAGCGCCACTTCCAGAGTCTCCGGCAAGCTCTCGACTCCCACCTCGGACACGCCTCTAAATAGGACCCTCCTGAGCTCATTTCTCCTCACAACTCCACCCACTCAACTTGCACGACACCGTAGGAAGCCGCAGCCCGGCCGGGCAGGCCTCTGGCCGCCGTCCCCGACCCAAGCTCGCCGACGATCCCCTTTCTCTGCCCCCTCCCACTCCAGTGCCTCTCGAGCTCGACCGACTGTGTGGGCGTGTTCTTGGTGGTCCACTCGTGCTAGCTGGTGCCCCTGGAGCTGCTGTAACGACCCCTCGACGTCAGCATCTTCTTCTCCGACGAGCTCCGCCCGCTGCAGCCGCTGGAGACGACCACGCCGACCTCATCCGTCCACCTCTCGCCAAGCTACGGGTACATGCGTGTGCGCCGTAGTCTTGTGTGTCGATCTCTCCCTTTCCCAGCGGCCACTGACCTTGATACGTCTCCGTCGTATCTATAATTTTTGGTTGTTACATGCCAATATTATTCAACTTTCATATACTTTTGGCAACTTTTTATATTATTTTTGGGACTAACATATTGATCTAGTGCCCAGTGCCAGTTCCTGTTTGTTGCATGTTTTATGTTTCGCATAAACCCAATATCAAACGGAGTCCAAACGGGATAAAAACGGATGGAGAATTATTTTGGAATATTTATGATTTTTGGGAAGTAAAATCAACGCGAGACGGTGCCCGAGGGGGCCACGAGGAAGGGGGCGCGCCCTAGGGGGCAGGCGCGCCCTGGACCCTCTTGGGCACCCCGTAAGGCGGTTGACGCCCTTCTTTTGCCGCAAGAAAGCTAATTTTATGAGAAAAATCTGGGCAAAATATTCAACCCAATCAGAGTTACGGATCTCCGGATATAAAAGAAACGGTGAAAGGGCAGCAGAGGAGAACGCAGAAACAGAGAGATACAGAGAGACAGATCCAATCTCGGAGGGGCACTCGCCCCTCCCATACCATGAAAACCAAGGACCAGAGGGGAAACCCTTCTCCCATCTTGGGAGGAGGTCAATGAAGAAGAAGAAGGAGGGGGTCTCTCTCTCCCTCGCTTCCGGTGGCGCCGGAATGCCACCGGGGGTCATCATCATCATCACAGTCTTCACCAACAACTTCACCGCCATCATCACCAACTCTTCCCCCCTCTATGCAGCGGTGTAACCTCTCTCTTACCCGCTGTAATCTCTACTTAAACATGGTGCTCAACGCTATATATTATTTCCCAATGATGTATGGCTATCCTATGATGTTTGAGTAGATCCGTTTTGTCCTATGGGTTATTTGATGATCAAGATTGGTTTGAGTTGCATGTTTTTATTATTGGTCTTGTCCTACAGTGCCCTCCGTTTCGCGCAAGCGTGAGGGATTCCCGCTGTAGGGTGTTGCAATACGTTCATGATTCGCTTATAGTGGGTTGCTTGAGTGATAGAAGCACAAACCCGAGTAAGTAGGTTGTTTGCGTATGGGATAAAGGGGACTTGATGCTTTAATGCTATGGTTGGGTTTTACCTTAATGATCTTTAGTAGTTGCGGATGCTTGCTAGAGTTCCAATCATAAGTGCATATGATCCAAGTAGATTAGCTTATGCCTCGCCCTCAAATAAAATTGCAATAATGATTACCGGTCTAGTTATCGATTGCCTAGGGACAAATAACTTTCTCGTGACAAAAAGCTCTCTACTAAAACTAACTTAGTTGTGTCTTTATCTAAACAGCCCCTAGATTTTATTTACGCGCTCTTTATTATCTTGCAAACCTATCCAAAAACACCTACAAAGTACTTCTAGTTTCATACTTGTTCTAGGTAAAGCGAACGTCAAGCGTGCGTAGAGTTGTATCGATGGTCGATAGAACTTGAGGGAATATTTGTTCTACCTTTAGCTCCTCGTTGGGTTCGACACTCTTACTTATCGAAAGAGGCTACAATTGATCCCCTATACTTGTGGGTTATCAAGATCTTTTTTGGCGTCGTTGCCGGGGAGCAATAGCGTGGGGTGAATATTCTCGTTTGTGCTTGTTTGCTTTATCACTAAGTAATTTTTATTTGCTGTTCTTAGTTGTTTTCTATCTTTAGTTATGGGTAGGAAATGCAAAATACCAAAAAAAATTAGTTGTACCTACTGAACCAATGGTTGAAGAACCACTCAAAATCTATCACACTCCTGAAGCTTATTACTTGGATCATCTTTGATCCCTATGTGCTCGTGCTGAAACCCCAACTGGCTTAGTTGAGGGCAAATCTTTAGATGAGCATGCTTGTTATGTGCGACACCGTATATCTGAAAAAGGGAAACTTTTACTGGGTCAAATTCATCGTTTGCAATGCTATGCTTGGAATTTATGTGAAATATATGATTTTACTTGTTGTTTTGAAAACCCTAAGAAACACCTTCCCTATCAATGTGAGTTTAGTGATAATGGAATCGTATCTTCATATGGTAAGGGTGTTTATAATGGAATCATATCTTCGTATGCCAAAGTTCGTCGTGCCCAGACACCACGTGATGATCGGGTGTGATAAGCTCTACGTCCATCTACAATGGGTGCAAGCCAGTTTTGCACACGCAGAATACTCAGGTTAAACTTGACGAGCCTAGCATATGCATATATGGCCTCGGAACACTGAGACCGAAAGGTCGAGCGTGAATAATATAGTAGATATGATCGACATAATGATGTTCACCATTGAAAGCTACTCCATTTCACGTGATGATCGGTTATGGTTTAGTTGATTTGGATCATGTGATCACTTAGAGGATTAGAGGGATATCTATCTAAGTGGGAGTTCTTAAGTAATATGATTAATTGAACTTTAATTTATCATGAACTTAGTCCTGGTAGTATTAGCATATCTATGATGTAGATCAATAGCTCGCGTTTAGCTCCCCTGTTTTATTTTTGATATGTTCCTAGAGAAAAATAAGTTTAAAGATGTTTGTAGCAATGATACGGATTGGATCCGTAATCTGAGGATTATCCTCATTGCTGCACAGAAGAATTATGTCCTTGATGCACCGTTAGGTGACACACCTATTGCAGGAGCAGATGCAGACGTTGTGAATGTTTGGCTAGCTCAATATGATGACTACTTGATAGTTTAGTGCACCATGCTTAAAGGCTTAAAATTGGGACTTCAAAGACATTTTGAACATCATGGACCATATGAGATGTTCCAGGAGTTGAAGTTAATATTTCAAGCAAATACCCGAGTTGAGAGAATGAAGTCTCCAACAAGTTCTATAGCTAAATGATGGAGGAGAATAGCTCAAGCATTGAGCATGTGCTCAGATTGTCTGAGTACTACAATCGCTTGAATCAAGTGGGAGTTAATCTTCCAGATAAAATAGTGATTGATAGAATTCTCTAGTCACCATCACCAAGTTAGTAGAACTTTGTGATGAACTATAGTATGCAAGGGATGACAGAAACAATTCTCAAGCTCTTCGTGATGCTGAAATCGACGAAGGTAGAAATCAAGAAAAACATCAAGTGTTGATGGTTAACAAGACCACTAGTTTCATGAAAAGGGCAAAGGGAAGAAGGGGAACTTCAAGAAGAACGGCAAGCAAGTTGCTGCTCAAGTGAAGAAGCCCAAGTCTGGTCCTAAGCCCGAGACTGAGTGCTTCTACTGCAAAGGAACTGGTCACTGGAAGCGGAACTGCCCCAAGTATTTGGCGGATAAGAAGGATGGCAAGTGAACAAAGGTATATTTGATATACAGATTATTGATGAGTATTTTACTAGTGTTCGTAGCAACCCCTTGGTATTTGATACTGGTTCAGTTGCTAAGAGTAGTAACTCGAAACGAGAGTTGCAGAATAAACAGAAACTAGTAAAGGGCGAGGTGACAATGTGTGTTGGAAGTGGTTCCAAGATTGATATGATCATCATCGCACACTCCCTATACTTTCGGGATTAGTGTTAAACCTAAATAAGTGTTATTTGGTGTTTGTGTTGAGCATGAATATGATTTGATCATGTTTATTGCAATACGGTTATTCGTTTAAGTAAGAGAATAAATTGTTGTTTGGTTTACATGAATAAAACCTTATATGGTTACACACCCAATGAAAATGGTTCGTTGGATCTCGATCGTAGTGATACACATATTCATAATATTGAAACCAAAAGATGCAAAGTTAATAATGATAGTGCAACTTATTTGTGGCACTGCCGTTTAGGTCATATTGGTGTAAAGAGCATGAAGAAACTCCATGCTGATGGAATTTTGGAATCACTTGATTGTGAATCACTTGATGCTTGCGGACCATGCCCTATGGGCAAGATGACTAAAACTCTATTCTCCAGAACAATGGAGCGAGCAACAGATTTGTTGGAAATCATACATATTGATGTATATGGTCCGATGAATACTGAGGCTCGCGGCGGGTATCATTATTTTCTGACCTTCACAGATGATTTGAGCAGATATGGGTATATCTACTTGATGAAACATAAATCTGAAATATTTGAAAAGTTCAAAGAATTTCAGAGTAAAGTGGAAAATCATCGTGACAAGAAACTAAACTTTCTATGATCTGATCGTGAAGACAAATATTTGAGTTACAAGTTTGGTCTTCAGTTAAAACAATGTGAAATAGTTTCACTACTCACGCCACCTGGAACACCACAGCATAATGGTGTGTCTGAACGTCATAACCGTACTTTATTGGATATAGTACAATCCATGATGTTTCTTACCGATTTACCACTATCGTTTTGGGGTTATGCATTAAGAGACAGCTGCATTCACGTTAAAAAGGGCACCATCTAAATCTGTTGAGACGACACCGTATGAACTGTGGTTTGGCAAGAAACCAAAGTTGTCATTTCTTAAAGTTTGGGGTTGCGATTCTTATGTGAAAAAGTTTCATCCTGATAAGCTCAAACCCAAATCGGAGAAATTTGTCTTCATAGAATACCCAAAGGAAACTGCTGGGTACACCTTCTATCACAGATCCGAAGGCAAGATATTCATTGCTAAGAATGGATCCTTCTAGAGAAGGAGTTTCTCTCGAAAGAAGTGAGTGGGACGAAAGTAGAACTTGATAAGGTAATTGTACCTTCTCCCTTATTGGAAAGTAGTTCATCACAGAAATCTGTTCCTGTGACTACTACACCAATTAGTGAGTAAGCTAATGATGATGATCATGTAACTTCAGATCAAGTTACTACCGAATCTCGTAGGTAAACCAGAGTGAGATCCACACCAGAGTGGTACGGTAATCCTGTTTTGGAAGTCATGTTACTAGACCATGACGAACTTGCGAACTATGAGGAAGCGATGATGAGCCCAGATTCCGCAAAATGGCTTGAGGCCATGAAATCTGAGAAGGGATCCATGTATGAGAACAAAGTATGGAGTTTGATTGACTTGCCCAAATGATTGGCGAGCCATTGAGACTAAATTGATCTTCAAGAGGAAGACGGGCACTAATAGTAGTGTTACTATCTACAAAGCTAGAATTGTCGCAAAAGGTTTTCGACAAGTTCAAGGTGTTGACTACGATGAGAGTTTCTCACTCGTATCTATGCTTAAGTCTGTCCGAATCATGTTAGCAATTCCCGCATTTTATGAAATCTGGAAAATGGATAAACAAAATTGCATTCCTTCATGGATTTATTAAAGAAGAGTTGTATATGATGCAACCAGAAGGTTTTGTCAATCCTAAAGGTGTTAACAAAATGTGCAAGCTCCAGCGATCCATCTATGGACTGGTGCAAGCATCTCGGAGTTGGAATATACGCTTTGATAAGTTGATCAAAGGATATAGTTTTATACAGACTTGCGGTGAAGCTTGTATTTACAAGAAAGTGAGTGGGAGCACTACAACATTTCTGATAAGTATATGTGAATGACATATTGTTGATAGAAAATAATGTAGAATTATTCTGCAAAGCATATAAGGAGTGTTTGAAAGGAATTTTTTTAAAGAAAGACTTCGGTGAAGCTGCTTACATATTGAGTATCAAGATCTATAGAGATAGATCAAGACGCTTGATAAGTTTTTTCAATGAGTACATACCTTGACAAGATTTCGAAGTAGTTCAAAATGGAACAGTCAAAGAAAGAGTCCTTGGCTGTGTTGCAAGGTGTGAAATTGAGTAAGACTCAAAGCCCGACCACGACAGAAGATAGAAAGAGAATGAAAGTCATTCCCTATGCCTCAGCCATAGGTTCTATAAAGTATGCCATGCTCTGTACCAGATCTATTGTATACCCTACACTGTGTTAAGCAAGGGAGTACATTAGTGATCTAAGAGTAGATCACTGGACAGCGGTCAAAATTATCCTTAGTGGAATAAGGAAATATTTCTCAATTATGGAGGTGACAAAAGGTTCGTCGTAAAAAGTTACGTTGATGCAAGTTTTGACACAGATCTGAATGACTCTAAGTCTCGATCTAGATACATATTGAAAGTGGGAGCAATTACATAGAGTAGCTTCGTGCAGAGCATTGTAGACATAGAATTCGCAAAATACTTACGGATCTGTATGTGACAGACCCGTTGACTAAAATTATCTCACAAGCGAAACATGATCACACCTTAGTACTCTTTGGGTGTTAATCACATAAGCGATGTGAACTAGATTACTGACTCTAGTAAACCCTTTGGGTGTAGGTCACAAGACGATGTGAACTATGGGTGTTAATCACATGGTGATGTGAACTATTAGTGTTGAATCACATGGCGATGTGAACTAGACTATTGACTCTAGTGCAAGTGGGAGACTGAAGGAAATATGCCCTAGAGGCAATAATAAAGTTATTATTTATTTACTTATATCATGATAAATGTTTATTATTCATGCTAGAATTGTATTAACCAAAAACATAATACATGTGTGAATACATAGACAAACAGAGTGTCACTAGTATGCCTCTATTTGACTAGCTCGTTAATCGAAGATGGTTATGTTTCCTAACCATGAACAAAAGAGTTGTTATTTTATTAACGGGATCACATCATTAGAAGAATGATGTGATTGACATGACCCATTCCATTAGCTTAGCACCCGATCGTTTAGTATGTTGCTATTGCTTTCTTCATGACTTATACATGTTCATATGACTATGAGATTATGCAACTCCCGTTTGCCGGAGGAACACTTTGTGTGCTACCAAACGTCACAACGTAACTGGGTGATTATAAAGGAGCTCTACAGGTGTCTCCGAAGGTACATGTTGGGTTAGCGTATTTCGAGATTAGGATTTGTCACTCCGATTGTCGGAGAGGTATCTCTGGGCCCTCTCGGTAATGCACATAACTTAAGCCTTGCAAGCAATGCAACTAATGAGTTAGTTGCGAGATGATGTATTACAGAACGAGTAAAGAGACTTGCCGGTAACGAGATTGAACTAGGTATTGAGATACCGACGATCGAATCTCGGGCAAGTAACATACCGATGACAAAGGGAACAACGTATGTTGTTATGCGGTCTGACCGATAAAGATCTTCGTAGAATATGTAGGAGCCAATATGAGCATCCAGGTTCCGCTATTGGTTATTGACCGGAGACGTGTCTCGGTCATGTCTACATTGTTCTCGAACCGTAGGGTCCGCACGCTTAAGGTTTCGATGACAGTTATATTATGAGTTTATGAGTTTTGATGTACCGAAAGAGTTCGGAGTCCCGGATGAGACCGGGGACATGATGAGGAGTCTCGAAATGGTCGAGACGTAAATATCGATATATTGGACGACTATATTCGGACATCAGAAAGGTTCTGAGTGATTCGGGTATTTTTCGGAGTACCGGAGAGTTACGGGAATACGTATTGGGCCTTATTGGGCCATACGGGAAAGAAGGAAAAGGGCCTCAATGGTGGCCGCACCCCTCCCCTTGGACTAGGGAAGGGGGGCGCCCCCTTCCTTCCTTCTCCTTTTCCCTTCCTCTTTTCCTATTCCATATGGGAGGTGGAATCCTACTAGGACTAGGGAGTCCTGGTAGGACTCCACACTTGGTGTGCCCCCTCCTAGGGCCGGCCTCCTCCTCCCTTGACCCTTTATATACGGGGGTAGGGGGGCACCCCAAAGACACAACAATTGATCCTTGAGATCTCTTAGCCATGTGCGGTGCCCCCCTCCACCATAATCCTCGATAATATTGTAGCGGTGCTTAGGCGAAGCCCTGCGACGGTAGAACAGCAAGATCGTCACCACGCCGTCGTGCTGACGGAACTCATCCCCGACACTTTGCTGGATCGGAGTCCGGGGATCGTCATCGAGTTGAACGTGTGCAAGAACTTGGAGGTGTCGTAGTTTCGGTGCTTGATCGGTCGGGCCGTGAAGACGTACGACTACATCAACCACGTTGTTATAACGCTTTCGCTTTCGGTTTACGAGGGTACGTGGACAACACTCTCCCCTCTCGTTGCTAAGCATCACCATGATCTTGCGTGTGCGTAGGATTTTTTTTGAAATTACTACGTTCCCCAACACCTCGTGGGCCCCTCGTGGCTCCACCGACCTACTTATTCCTCCTATATATACCTACGTACCCTGAAACCATCGAGGAGCACCACGAAAACGTAATTCCACCGCCGCAACCTTCTGTACCCGTGAGATCCCATCTTGGGGCCTTTTCTGGCGCTCCGCCGGAGGGGGAATCGATCATGGAGGGCTTCTACATCAACACCATAGCCTCTCCGATGATGTGTGAGTAGTTTACCACAGACTTTCGGGTCCATAGTTATTAGCTAGATGACTTCTTCTCTCTCTTTGGATCTCAATACGAAGTTCTCCTCGATCTTCTTGGAGATCTATTCGATGTAACTCTTTTTGCGGTGTGTTTGTCGAGATCCGATGAATTCTGAGTTTATGATCAAGATTATCTATGAACAATATTTGAATCTTCTCTGAATTCTTTTATGTATGATTGGTTATCTTTGCAAGTCTCTTCGAATTATCAGTTTGGTTTGGCGTACTATATTGATCTTTCTTGCAATGGGAGAACTGCTTAGTTTTGGGTCCAATCTTGCGTTGCTCGTTCCCAGTGACAGTAGGGGAAACGACACGTATTGTATTGTTGCCATCGAGGATAAAAAGATGGGGTTTATATCATATTCCTTGAGTTTATCCCTCTACATCATGTCATCTTACCTAATGCGTTACTCTGTTCTTATGAACTTAATACTCTAGATGCATGCTAGATAGCGTTTGATGAGTGGAGTAATAGTAGTAGATGCAGGTAGGAGTCGGTCTACTTGTCACGGACGTGATGCCTATATACATGATCATGCCTAGACATTCTCATAATTATGCACTTTTCTATCAATTTCTCGACAATAATTTGTTCACCCACCGTAATACTTATGCTATCTTGAGAGAAGCCACTAGTGAAACCTATGGCACCCGGGTCTAGTTTCCATCATATTAATCTCCCGTCAACTAGCTATTTCTATCGCCGTTTATTTTACTTTCTTTAATTTTAGTCTTTATCATAAAAATACCAAAAATATTATCTTATCATCTCTATCAGATTCAGATCTCACTTTTGCAAGTGGTCGTGAAGGGATTGACAACCCCTTTATCGCGTTGGTTGCAAGGTTCTTATTTGTTTGTGTAGGTACGAGGGACTTGCGTGTGGCCTCCTACTGCATTGATACCTTGGTTCTCAAAAACTGAGGAAAATACTTACGCTACTTTGCTGCATCACCCTTTCCTCTTCAAGTGAAAACCAACGCATGCTCAAGAGTTAGCAGGTACTCACAAGTTTACCCATGTTTATGCTAAAAAATCAAATACCCAATGAGGTCTTGAAAAGACTAAATTTATTGGTCTAGGTTCTTTTGGCAATGTGACGAGCACAAACGGAAGTATAGACTGGCTAAACGAGATATCTTTTATAGGCCTTGGTATCAAAAACTTGGGGGTTAACATTTGGTGCTTGCCTAGTAAATGTCTATTAAAGTTACAAATGAGGAAGGTGTCTGACAAGAACTCCTTCGTAATAAATATCTTGATTCCAAAACTCTATCTCAAGTGGAAGCCAAACTTACTGATTCTCCATTTTCGAAGGGCATGATGAAGGTCAAGTCCTCCTTTTTATGCTAGGCTCTTTCGAGGTTGGTGATGGACGGTCCACGAGTATTGTGGTGGGAGACAATCGGCTTGCGGTTCAGTATCTGTCATATCCAATGTGGTGTGAAGGAAGGATGCTGCTGTTCAATCTATTCTTGGATCAACACCTCTGAACATCGAATTTAGGAGTGCCTTGATTGGCAATAAATGGACGGCTTGACTACATTTAGCTAGCATATATCTGCATGTGGTCATCTCTTCAGCGTAGGGATGCTCCAGAGCACATGGATTTTAGGTTAAATCGTCTGGTCAATGGAGTGATTGGCATGTCATTAATAGATAATGTGGCCAAGTCAGATAATCCTTTTTTCCGATCGGTTGTGATTTTCCACTTTGTTTTTAGCAATTTGAACTACTCAAACATTTTTTATAAATTCAGATGTGTGCATCATGATGATGCAGAGGCCGGGACCTTTCCCTTTTCAAAAAAATGTTCTTATTTATGTGCAAGAAACATGCAAATCAAAGAGGCCTTGAGATAGTGAATAACTTGGGTCCTTCAATATTATATAGGAAGGATGGAAATCTCTTTTGGAGCTCGAGCTCTATGGAGCCTCTTTTTGTTAATCGAGCATAAACTCCTTTTCATTAATTATTGTAACAGAAATACATCACAATATTATCAGAGAAACATGAGGCGGGAAAGGGGAGAAGCGAGTTCAAAGCACTATCAGCAAACCCACTATGTGTGCCAGCAATCGAAACACACATCATGGGCCGAAAACCATGATAGCACATGAAAGACTATCCTAGCGCTCATGATTCAGATCCAGCCGACGACACACAACTAGAGTTCACATCAAAAGAATAGAAAAACAAACTGTCCAACATGAGCAAGCTATGAGATCACCTACGTTGAAGAGCAGCACCCAGTAGCAAACCCGATGTCAAGCTTGTGCAACATCATGGCCTCCTTGGATCGCTGGGCAGATCCTCATCATTCTTGTGGCATTGATCCTAAGCATGGTGGCTTCATACTTTAGCTGCTCAAAGTCCCACTTTATGAAGACCTGCCCAAGAGATAAGTGATTCAAAAGAAGCAAAACCACCTCCAAAGAAGTACTGGGCTATTTGAACTTGAAGGTTGCACGATTTCCACAATTTCAATTGGAAAAACAAAATCCCAAGTTTCAAAAAATTATGAAAGAATATGCATGCTGAGATAAGTTAATGTAAGAAGGACATGCCTGTCGCAGTGGTGAAGGACTTTCCACTTGTTCCGAGAGGTTCTGGCCTTCTGGGTTTGACGCGACATTGCTTCATTGCACTGTGCGAGGATAAGGCTTGCATTTTCTAAGCCTCACCTGTGTGGGAGCTTTGAGTCCGTCCTTTTAGATAATTTAACAGGAGCTACACTAAACAAATTCGTGTTTCTAGCACATGCACCACACTATTAGAATCCATCCTTTTTTTTTGTGTGTGTGTGCGCGCGCGAGCAGTTGCAGTGGGTGCGCCGGACGCTGGACGGTGCAGCGCGTCAGCTGGCTCGCGCGGCACAGCGTGTTCTTTACACTTTGCGGAATCTCCCCTTTGCGCGTGCTTTGCTGTCTGGCCTTCCGTGCTACCCCGAAGAAATTTCCAGTTTGAAAGGACGTTGCCGCGCTCACTTTCTGGTCATTTTCATCAAAAAGGTCAGAACTTCTGAACTATAAATACTTGCCACACCCACACTCCGCACTTTGTGGGTAAGTCTGGCCGAGACTGCGGGTCTCAAGAGCACACACTTAACGTACGTACGCCAATGTCGCCAGCTGTTGCACCTCCCACCGCCAGCGGCGGGTATGATTCACCAACGCAGCAGCCCGGTGAAGAGATCGCCGTCCGCGTGGTCCCGGCGTCAGAAGATGCCGAGGAGCCGGCGGCAGACACCACCAGCTTCTCGTGTCCACTAGCGCCGCTTCCTACGACATCCTTGGCGAACGGCATGCACGTGCTGCTCGTCCATTCCACGTCTACGGACTCGTCGTCGGCAGGTTTGCACGCTCTGCTGGTCCCGGCCAGCCGCAGGGACGGCGGACCGCGTTATCACCAGGCGAGAAGGAACAACGACTCCCGCAAGGCCGCCCGGGAGCTCCGGGGCTGGCTGATGGTCCTCGCCACCTTGATTGCCTCCATCACCTACGCCTCGGGACTCAGCCCGCCCGACGGCTTCCAAGGCGGGGACAGTGACGACGGCATCTTCACCCCCACGACGCTCATCCTCCGTGACACGAGCCCCTGGAGGTACAACACCTTCTACTACCGCAACACGGTCGCCTTCGCGCTGTCTCTCTCCATCATGCTCCTGGTGGCCAGCCAGGACCTGCGGAGGCTGGCCAAGATCAAGGTGCTGGAGATTATGGTGGCGCTGGACGTGCTGGTGCTGCTCATGGCCTACATCGTCGGCTCTACGTTCGGGTTTACAGAGCTTTGTGTTTGCGCCGGGCTGGTGCTCATCATGCCGGTGGCCCTCGTCGTCATGTCGTCTCGCATCTGTGGGAAATACTTCTGGGACGAACTCTGAATCTCTCTCTGATAAGAAATTACTAATATCATATACGGCCATTAGCTAACTTCCATATGTAAATGCGATTAATTGAGAGATCTGCTTCTAGTACGTTGCTCGTGGATGATTTATGTACCTTCATCTTTTTATTCTTGGACAACATCGATCGGTGGTAGAGCCTCTTTGATTCAAAGAAGTTTCTAATGAATTTCGCAGGATCGCAGTCCTCACACAACATTTCCAATATTAATTACTTGTTTGATTTGTGGGAATCATTCCATAGTAATAATATAGCAGGAAAGTTTCGTAAGAATCCAAACATCCACCACGAACTTTGTTTTACAATCCGTTGGAACAAATCACTTCATTTCTTCTATCCCGGTTTTTCCTTTTGCACATGCAGTTCTCTCTTTTCCCCATGTTCTTATCCTATATACCTAAATTGTTGGTTGCTACCGACTTCAATCTTCTCGACATGCAAACATGCCAATTCAACATGCTTCCACACGGAAAAAGACACATCGTTAATCCAACCGTGTCAACTTACCATGCAAACATGGATGAAAAAAATCCACCTTTAAAATGCACCATGTATGCTACACAAATTCAGTAAATATTTTACAACTATACAATAATCAATAAATTATATGTATTTCAATGTTAATCTAATACTAATGTTTTATTCAACAAATCTCATTGAAATAACTACAAACAATTCCCGCAGCAACACGCGAGGTAACATCTCTAGTTTATGTAGAATCCTCGCCCCTTTTCATGGCAGACTATGCAGCCAAGCGGAAGGCGGATGAGTTTCTAGCCAAACTCGTGACGGGTGAAGAGTTAAAATTGTCTTGGTGCGCTAAAGTCAAGTCTTTCTGGGAAGGGAACAATAGTACTAAGTTTTTCTATTTGATTGCAAATGAAAAGCATAGGAAAAATAAAATCTATCAACACGAACAAGACGAAGGTACTATTGTTGGTCAGGACCTGCTTAAGGCATATATTACAAACTACTATAAGCGTCCTTTTGAGCATCCGACCTTCAGTTTTGTCACATGGACGAGGAAGTGATTGAGGATATACCTCAGCTCTCTCCTGAGGAAAATGCTATTTTGACAAAACCTTTCCGATAGGAGATTTTTACGCCATTTCTCAAATAGAAAGGAACAAGGCTCCAGGACCCGATGGGTTCCCTACTGAATTTTATAATAAGTGTTGGGAGATAATCAAGGGTGACCTTTACCCATGTTTGAGGATATTTTCAATGGTGATGTATTGTTGTTCTGCCTTAACTTTGGTATAATCACGTTGCTTCCTAAGAAGGAAGATGCAATTCGGGCTCGGTAGTTCAGAATTATATGTTTGCGGAATGTCAACTTTAGAATATTAAAGAAGTGGGTACTAATGGGCTATCCATTATTGCTCACTCTATGATCCGCCCTGTGCAAATTGCTTTCATGCCTGGACGAAATATCTTGGAGGGGGTGGTTGTCTTCATGAAACTATTCATGATTCAAGATGGCAACGGGGCCCGGAAACCCGCGTCCCCACTGATGTTTTACCCTATTAGGGGACGGGGATGGACGTCTTTTCATCCCTGCGGGGTTGTTGCTGGGCACATTATACAAACCAACATGTTTTGTGGGTTTACACCCGTTTCGGTAGTCCCCGAACCCAAAACCCGACAAAACACATTTTTTAGCATGCACTGATCCGGCCCAAAACCACAGAGCCCGAGCGTCCGAGCCCCCCCCAGCATCGAGGCCAAACCAACCCTCGCTCGGTCGCTCTGGCTAGTGTCGCTCGCTCCCCCCTCGCTCGAGGCCCTCAAGTCTCTCTCTCTCTCTCTCTCCCGCACAGCAGAAAACCTAAAACTAAACCTAGGCCCCCCGGCCACCGCCTGGCTCGGTCCCATCATGCAGTAGCCGCCGACCACGATCTGCACCGGCGAGCCTCCTCTCTCCATGTATTCTCCACCGACCATGAAAGTGGTTTGTGAAGCTATGAATTCTATTTCAGAACTTATGTATTTGACCATTACATCTCATTTATGCTCATGATTTGTGAACCGTGAAGTTTATTTTAGAACTTGAGTAATCAGACATCTTGTTGAACCATGTATGACTGAAATACACCCATGTTTGTTGCTGAAATATGCTTATCTTTGTTGCTGAAATGGGCTATTGTATCATGCTGAAATATGATCCTTTTAGCTGTTGTTATTGCTGAAATGTTGATTAATATACTATTGTATTGTGCTAAAATTTGCTCAAGTTTTGGTGCTGAAATATGATATTTTTGCTGTTGAAATACTATTTCTTGTTTTTTTGTCACCGATGCTGAAATATACTTTGTTTGTTGCTTAAATATGCTGATTTTTGCTGTTGTAATAACATTTTCATTTACTGCTTGCGGGGACGGGTTCCCCGTGGGTTTAGGGGACGGGTAAAAACTAGCACCGCACACGGTGACGGGGACAGGGACAAGCTTGCGATTTTCTTATGGGGATGGGTTTGGGCAAGCAAAACCCAGTGGGGTTCGTCTCCTTTGCCATCTTGATTCATGCTCTTTTAAAAAAGAAACTCAATGGAGTTGTCTCTAAGTTAAGTGGACTTCGCAATGGTGTATGATAAGTTCAAATGCCTTTTTTCTTCAACAAGCTCTGCATATGAAAGGTTTTGCCGCAAATTAGAGAGAATAAGTCCAATATTTTATTTAGGGTGGGAGCATAGGGGTCAAGGTAAATGATGAAAATGGTCATTATTTCTAGACCCTGAAAGGTTTGTGATAGGGTGATCTTGTGTCTCCCATCCTCTTCAATATTTTTGCTGAGATGTTGCCTATCCTTATAGCACGAGCTAAGGAGGATGGCCAAGTCGATGGACACATTCCACACATGGTGGGGGGGGGGGTCTGTCCTTATGTATGTTGTTGATATCATTATTTTTATAAAATGACTTGTAGAAGACTAGGAATACAAAGTTGATCCTTTTCCTTCTTGAAGAACTATCTGGTCTCAAAATAAATTCCATAAGAGTGAGATTTTCTACTTTGGTAGATCCAAAGAAATACAAATCCAATATAGACAACTCTTCGGGTGTGTGAGGTATGCTCTCTCCTATTTACTTATCTCGGAATACCCATTCACCATTGTAACTGTTACACCCTGGTTTTTGCCATCATGATTTTCCTTTGCCTTTTTTATTTTTAAATGGATTTTGAGTTAATTCATTTGGACTTAGCACTTGGGCATTGTTTTGATTTTCACCCAAGTGACTCCCCTCACCTCTCACAACCTCTCTTGACCTCTCATTCATCATCACATTGCTTTGGAATATTTTTCTTCTAAGGAAAATATTCATTTTCACCCTGAAAATGGAACATCTTCACCTTCACTCCAAAGCAACCCCTTTGTTTCTTGCCCACAAAAATTTGAGAAAATTACCACACACCCTTTGGACACTGCCTCATCACCTTATGCAAAAATATCATGTGGTCATGTGGCCCAATTTTGCTAGTGAAAATCATTTGCATTCTAATCAAAACACGCAGTTTGTATAGCAAGTGCATTATTCCTTTATCTTTTGGAGCTGAATTTTCTTGATCATCATTAGCTTAATAACCTAACACTAAACCACAAAGCTCAGCTCCTAACTCTTCCTGGTTTGGTCACAAATTTGGCCACAAGTTTCTGTCCAGAAACTTTCAGCGAGTGTTGTGACCCACCCACTCATCCTGGTAGTGTGTTCACTCCTTTCCTAGCTTAAAAAATGCATGGTCGACAACCTAGACATGGTTTGGCATCACTTGGGCATCTCGTTGACATAGTGGACGCGGTAACCGCGTGAGGACACGGGCTCCAACATGCAGTTGACGCGCTCTGCGCCGCGCCCGAGCCTCTGTTTTGCTTATGCTCGTCTCAGCGTCGAGCCCAGCTTGTCGCATCTTGCCATCAGCCTCGCTTCATCACCCCAGCACCCTCGCTGCCGCTCGCCGACGCCGGAGTCGCCGCAGCAATCACGAGCACGTCGTGCTCGAGCGCACAGTGCGCCCATGCTCACTGTTGTTGTCTCCTCCCGCGCCATGTGCTCGTCTCCGTCCTCCCATAGTGGTCGCGTAATACCTGGCCACTTCTCCCCCTCTCACTGATGCCCCTCGTCGCCGAGCGCCACTTCCAGAGTCTCCGGCAAGCTCTCGACTCCCACTCGGACACGCCTATAAATAGGACCGTCCTGAGCTCATTTATCCTCACAACTCCACCCACTCAACTTGCACGACACCGTAGGAAGCCGCAGCCCGGCCGGGCAGGCCTCTGGCCGCCGTCCCCGACCCGAGCTCGCCGACGATCCCCTTTCTCTGCCCCCTCCCACTCCACTGCCTCTCGAGCTCGACCGACTGTGTGGGCGTGTTCGTGGTGGTCCACTCGTGCTAGCTGGTGCCCCTGGAGCCGCTGTAACGACCCCTCGACGTCAGCATCTTCTTCTCCGACGAGCTCCGCCCGCTGCAGCCGCTGGAGACGACCACGCCGACCTCATCCGTCCACCTCTCGCCAAGCTACGGGTACATGCGTGTGCGTCGTAGTCTTGTGTGTCGATCCCTCCCTTTCCCGGCGGCCGCTGACCTTGATACGTCTCCGTCGTATCTATAATTTTTGATTGTTCCATGCCAATATTGTTCAACTTTCATATACTTTTGGCAACTTTTTATATTATTTTTGGGACTAACATATTGATCTAGTGCCCAGTGCCAGTTCCTGTTTGTTGCATGTTTTATGTTTCGCATAAACCCAATATCAAACGGAGTACAAACGGGATAAAAACGGATGGAGAATTATTTTGGAATATTTATGATTTTTGGGAAGTAAAATCAATGCGAGACGGTGCCCGAGGGGGCCACGAGGAAGGGGGCGCGCCCCAGGGGGGCAGGCGCGCCGTGGACCCTCTTGGGCACCCCGTAAGGCGGTTGACGCCCTTCTTTTGCCGCAAGAAAGCTAATTTTATGAGAAAAATCTGGGCGAAAGATTCAACCCAATCGGAGTTACGAATCTCCGGATATAAAAGAAACGGTGAAAGGGCAGCAGAGAGGAACGCAGAAACAGAGAGATACAGAGAGACAGATCCAATCTCGGAGGGGCACTCGCCCCTCCCATACCATGCAGACCAAGGACCAGAGGGGAAACCCTTCTCCCATCTTGGGAGGAGGTCAATGAAGAAGAAGAAGGAGGGGGTATCTCTCTCCCTCGCTTCCGGTGGCGCCGGAATGCCACCGGGTGTCATCATCATCATCACAGTCTTCACCAACAACTTCACCGCCATCATCACCAACTCTTCCCCCCTCTATGCAGCGGTGTAACCTCTCTCTTACCCGCTGTAATCTCTACTTAAACATGGTGCTCAACGCTATATATTATTTCCCAATGATGTATGGCTATCCTATGATGTTTGAGTAGATCTGTTTTGTCCTATGGGTTATTTGATGATCAAGATTGGTTTGAGTTGCATGTTTTTATTATTGGTGTTGTCCTACAGTGCCCTCCGTTTCGCGCAAGCGTGAGGGATTCCCGCTGTAGGGTGTTGCAATACGTTCATGATTCGCTTATAGTGGGTTGCGTGAGTGACAGAAGCACAAACCCGAGTAAGTAGGTTGTTTGCGTATGGGATAAAGGGGACTTGATGCTTTAATGCTATGGTTGGGTTTTACCTTAATGATCTTTAGTAGTTGCGGATGCTTGCTAGAGTTCCAATCATAAGTGCATATGATCCAAGTAGATTAGCTTATGCCTCGCCCTCAAATAAAATTGCAATAATGATTACCGGTCTAGTTATCGATTGCCTAGGGACAAATAACTTTCTCGTGACAAAAAGCTCTCTACTAAAACTAACTTAGTTGTGTCTTTATCTAAACAGCCCCTAGATTTTATTTACGCGCTCTTTATTATCTTGCAAACCTATCCAAAAACACCTACAAAGTACTTCTAGTTTCATACTTGTTCTTGGTAAAGCGAACGTCAAGCGTGCGTAGAGTTGTATCGGTGGTCGATAGAACTTGAGGGAATATTTGTTCTACCTTTAGCTCCTCGTTGGGTTCGACACTCTTACTTATCGAAAGAGGCTACAATTGATCCCCTATACTTGTGGGTTATCAAGACCTTTTTCTGGCGCTGTTGCCGGGGAGCAATAGCGTGGGGTGAATATTCTCGTTTGTGCTTGTTTGCTTTATCACTAAGTAATTTTTATTTGCTGTTCTTAGTTGTTTTCTATCTTTGTTATGGGTAGGAAATGCAAAATACCAAAAAAAATCAGTTGTACCTACTGAACCAATGGTTGAAGAACCACTCAAAATCTAGCACACTCCTGAAGCTTATTACTTGGATCATCTTCGATCCCTATGTGCTCGTGCTGAAACCCCAACTAGCTTAGTTGAGGGCAAATCTTTAGATGAGCATGCTTGTTATGTGCGACACCGTATATCTGAAAAAGGGGAACTTTTACTGGGTCAAATTCATCGTTTGCAATGCTATGCTTGGAATTTATGTGAAATATATGATTTTACTTGTTGTTTTGAAAACCCTAAGAAACACCTTCCCTATTGATGTGAGTATAGTGATAATGGAATCGTATCTTCGTATGCTAAGGGTGTTTATAATTACTTTGATGTTCAACAAATTGAAGAATTTGTTGCTTTTAAGGGTGCTTACGAAATTGCTTCTTTGATTGAAAAGTATGATGCTACTCTTTACAAATCTGAAATTTTTGCCATACTTAAATATTGCTATGATAATTATGCTTCTAATGCCTATGTTGAACCATATATTGAGGACTACTCCGCTGTCCAAGAAGAGAATAATATTTTGCAGGAGTCTATGGAAGAAGAAATTGATGAAACTGTGAGCTCATTAGATGAAAAAGATGATGAGGAGAGCGAAGAACAAAAGGAGGAAGAGCGGATTAGCTACCCGTGCCCACCTTCTAATGAGAGTAACTCTTCAACTCATACATTGTTTAATTTCCCTTCGTGCTTACCGAAGGATGATTGCTATGATCCCATTGATTCTCTTGAAATATCCCTTTTTGATGATGCTTGCTATGCTTGTGGCCAAGATGCCAATATGAATTATGCTTATGGAGATGAACTTGCTATAGTTCCTTATGTTAAACATGAAATTTTTGCTATTGCACCCACGCATGATAGTCCTTTTATCTTTTTGAATTGTCCCGACTACACTATATCAAAGAAGTTTGCACTTATTAAGGATTATATTGATGGGTTGCCTTTTACTATTACACATGATGATTTTGATGAATATAATATGCATGTGCTTGCTGCTCCTACTTGCAATTATTATGAGAGAGGAACTATATCTCCACCTCTCTATGTTTCCCACATGAAAAAATTGCAAGAAACTGTTTATACTATGCATTAGCCTTTACTATGTGTGCATGAATTGTTCTTTTATGACATGCCGATGCAAAGGAAGAGAGTTAGACTTTGTTATTGCTTGATATATGTTACTTTGTGCTCACTACTAAATGCTAAATCATTGTTAATTAAAATTGGCTTTGATATACCTTGGGATCCGGGTGGATCCATTACTTGAGCACTATATGCCTAGATTAATGGCTTTAAAGAAAGCGTTGCCAGGGAGATAACCTAGAAGTTTTAGAGAGTCATTTATGTTGTGTGCTTTTATATAGTTTTAAAAAAGAGGGGAACCCGAAACTTTTCAAAAAGAAAAGCGAAAGTGAGAAAGATGAGCATTGTTAAAGTGGGAGCTAGCCTTGAACTTTGTTCATGCTCACGGAAACTTTGTGAATCTTGATTACAGAAACTTTCCAACAAAAATTATTATCCCCTTGTACAATTCCATTGTATTATAAAAATAATGTGCCAAGGTTTGCCTTTAGGATGTTTACAATGCTTGTTGGTTTGTACGGTGCAGGACAGAAACTTTGGCTGTAGTGCACGATTTTTAAATTTTTACTGGAACGTCAAATGATTCTGATTCTTGTTGCACTGTCTTTCTATAAAAATTGTTTATTTTTACTAATTTTGGTAGAATTTTTCAAGTATCATAAGTATAGTGAATGTTTAGATTATTACAGACTTTTCTGTTTTAGATAGATTCTGTTTTTTATGCATAGTTTGCTTGTTTTGATGAAACTATCGATTTATATGAGTGGATTAAGCCATGAAAAAGTTATACTACAGTATAAACAATGAAAAAAAATGAATTGGTTTGCAACAACACTTATAGTAGTGATTTGCCTTATTATACTAACGAATCTTACCGAGTTTTCTGTTGAAGTTTTGTGTGGATGAAGTGTTCGATGATCAAGAAGGTCTCGATGTGAGAAGAAGGAAGAGAGGCAAGAGGTCAAGCTTGGGGATGCCCGAGGCACCCCAAGTAAATATTCAAGGAGACTGAAGCGTCTAAGCTTGGGGATGCCCCGGAAGGCATCCCCTCTTTCTTCAACAAGTATCGGTATGTTTTCGGATTCGTTTCGTTCATGCGATATGTGCAAATCTTGGAGCGTCTTTTGCCTTAGTTTTCATTTTTCTTTTATGCACCATGCTGGTATGAGATAGTCCTTGGTTGATTTATAGAATGCTCTTTGCCCTTCACTTAAATATTTTTTAGTATGGCTTTATAGAATGCTTCATGTGCTTTACTTATATCATTTGAAGTTTGGATTGCCTGTTTCTCTTTACTAGAAAACCGCCATTTGTAGAATGCTCTTTTGCTTCACTTATACTTGTTAGAGCGTGGGCATGTATTTTGTAGAAAGAATTAAACTCTCTTGCTTCACTTATATCTATTTAGAGAGATGACAGGAATTGGTCATTCACATGGTTAGTCATAAAATCCTACATAAAACTTGTAGATCACTGAATATGATATGTTTGATTCCTTGCAATAGTTTTGCGATATAAAGATGGTGATATTAGAGTCATGATAGTGGATAGTTGTGGATTGTATAAATACTTGTGTTGAGGTTTGTGATTCCCGTAGCATGCACGTATGGTGAACCGTTATGTAACGAAGTCGGAGCATGAGGTATTTATTGATTGTCTTCCTTATGAGTGGCGGTCGGGGACGAGCGATGGTCTTTTCCTACCAATCTATCCCCCTAGGGGCATGCGTAGTAGTACTTTGCTTTGAGGGCTAATAAACTTTTGCAATAAGTATATGAGTTCTTTATGACTAATGTGAGTCCATGGATAATACACACTCTCACCCTTCCATCATTGCTAGCCTCTTCAGTACCGTGCATTGCCCTTTCTTACCTCGAGAGTTGGTGCAAACTTCGCCGGTGCATCCAAACCCCGTGATATGATACACTCTGTCACACATAAGCCTTATTATATCTTCCTCAAAACAACCACCATACCTACCTATCATGGCATTTCCATAGCCATTCCGAGATATATTGCCATGCAACTTCCATCATCATCATATACATGACTTGAGCATTTATTGTCATATTGCTTTGCATGATCGTAAGATAGCTAGCATGATGTTTTCATGGCTTGTCCGTTTTTTGATGTCATTGCTACGCTAGATCATTGCACATCCCGGTACACCGCCGGAGGCATTCATATAGAGTCATATCTTTGTTCTAGATATCGAGTTGTAATATTGAGTTGTAAGTAAATAGAAGTGTGATGATCATCATTATTAGAGCATTGCCCTGGTGAGGAAAGGATGATCGATACTATGATTCCCCCACAAGTCGGGATGAGACTCCGGACGAAAAAAAAAGAGAAAGGCCAAAAATAAGAGAAGGCCCAAAAAAATAAGAGAAAAAAACAAAAAAATGAGAGAAAAAGAGAGAAGGGCAATGTTACTATCCTTTTGCCACACTTGTGCTTCAAAGTAGCACCATGTTCTTCATATAGAGAGTCTCTTGAGTTATCACTTTCATATACTAGTGGGAATTTTCATTATAGAACTTGGCTTGTATATTCCAACAATGGGCTTCCTCAAATGCCCTAGGTCTTCATGAGCAAGCAAGTTGGATGCACACCCACCTAGTTTCAGTTTGAGCTTTCATATACTTATAGCTCTTAGTGCATCTGTTGCATGACAATCCCTACTCCTCATATTGACATCAGTTGATGGGCATCTCCATAGCCCGTTGATTAGCCGCGTCTATGGGAGATTTTCTCCTTTTTTGTCTTCTCCACATAACCCCTGTCATCATATTCTATTCCACCTGTAGTGCTATATCCATGCCTTGCGCTCATGTATTGCGTGAGGGTTGAAAAAGTTGAAGCGCGTTAAAAATTATGAACCAATTGCTCGGCTTGTCATCGGGGTTGTGCATGATTTGAATATTTTGCGTGGTGAAGATGGAGCATAGCCAGACTATATGATTTTTGTAGGGATAACTTTCTTTGGCCATGTTATTTTGAAAAGACATGATTGCTTTATTAGTAGGCTTGAAGTATTATTGTTTTTATGTCAAATGATAGACTATTGCTTTGAATAACTCATGTCTTAATATTCATGCCATGATTAGATACATGATCAAGATTATGCTAGGTAGCATTCCACCTCAAAAATTATCTATGTCAAATGATAGACTATTGCTTTGAATAACTCATGTCTTAATATTCATGCCATGATTAGATACATGATCAAGATTATGCTAGGTAGCATTCCACCTCAAAAATTATCTTTTTTATCATTTACCTACTCGAGGACGAGCAGGAATTAAGCTTGGGGATGCTGATACGTCTCTGTCGTATCTATAATTTTTGATTGTTCCATGCCAATATTATTCAACTTTCATATACTTTTGGCAACTTTTTATATTATTTTTGGGACTAACATATTGATCCAGTGCCCAGTGCCAGTTCCTGTTTGTTGCGTGTTTTATGTTTCGCAGAAACCCAATATCAAACGGAGTCCAAACGGGATAAAAATGGACGGATAATTATTTTGGAATATTTATGATTTTTGGAAAGTAAAATCAACACAAGACGGTGCCCGAGGGGGCCATGAGGCAGGGGGCGCGCCCCAGGGGGGCAGGCGCGCCCTGGACCCTCGTGGGCACCCCGTAAGGCGGTTGACGCCCTTCTTTTGTCGCAAGAAAGCTATTTTTATGAGAAAAATCTGGGCGAAAGATTCAACCCAATCGGAGTTACGGATATCCGGATATAAAAGAAACGGTGAAAGGGCTGCAGAGGAGAACGCAGAAACAGAGAGAGACAGAGAGACAGATCCAATCTCGGAGGGGCACTCGCCCCTCCCATGCCATTGAGACCAAGGACCAGAGGGGAAACCCTTCTCCCATCTAGGGAGGAGGTCAAGGAAGAAGAAGAAGGAGGGGGTTCATCATCATCATCATCACAATCTTCACCAACAACTTCACCGCCATCATCACCAACTCTTCCCCCCTCTATGCAGCGGTGTAACCTCTCTCTTACCTGCTGTAATCTCTACTTAAACATGGTGCTCAATGCTATATTATTTCCCAATGATGTATGGCTATCCTATGATGTTTGAGTAGATCCGTTTTGTCCTATGGGTTATTGATGATCAAGATTGGTTTGAGTTGCATGTTTTATTATTGGTGCTGTCCTACGGTACCCTCCGTGTCGCGCAAGCGTGAGGGATTCCCGCTGTAGGGTGTTGCAATACGTTCATGATTCGCTTATAGTGGGTTGCGTGAGTGACAGAAGCACAGACCCAAGTAAGTAGGTTGTTTGCGTATGGGATAAAGGGGACTTGATGCTTTAATGCTATGGTTGGGTTTTACCTTAATGATCTTTAGTAGTTGCGGATGCTTGCCAGAGTTCCAATCATAAGTGCATATGATCCAAGTAGAGAAAGTATGTTAGCTTATGCCTCTCCCTCAAATAAAATTGCAATAATGATTACCGGTCTAGTTATCGATTGCCTAGGGACAAATAACTTTCTCATGACAAAAAGCTCTTTACTAAAACTAACTTAGTTGTGTATTTATCTAAACAGCCCCTAGATTTTATTTACGCGCTCTTTATTATCTTGCAAACCTATCCAAAAACACCTACAAAGTACTTCTAGTTTCATACTTGTTCTAGGTAAAGCGAACGTCAAGCGTGCTTAGAGTTGTATCGGTGGTCGATAGAACTTGAGGGAATATTTGTTCTACCTTTAGCTCCTCATTGGGTTCGACACTCTTATCTATCGAAAGAGGCTACAATTGATCCCCTATACTTGTGGGTTATCAAACCTCTCCTCGCCGGAGAAACGCAGACGACGCGCTGATACGTCTCCAACGGATCTATTATTTTTTATTGTTCCATGCTATATTATATTATGTTTTGGACATTAATGGGCTTTATTGTACACTTTTATATTATTTTTGGGACTAACCTATTAACCGGAGGTCCAGCCCAGAATTGCTGTTTTTTTGCCTATTTCAGAGTTTCGCAGAAAAAGAATATCAAACGGAGTCCAAACGGAATGAAACCTTCGGGAACGTGATTTTCGGAATTAACGTGATCCAGAGGACTTGGACCCTACGTCAAGACATCGACCAGGAAGGCACGAGGTAGGGGGCGCGCCCTCCACACTCGTGGGCCCCACGTTGCTCCACCGACGTACTTCTTCCTCCTATATGTACCTACATACCCCCAAACTACCAGATACAGAGCCAAAAACCTAATTCCACCGCCGCAACCTTCTGTACCCGTGAGATCCCATCTTAGGGCCTTTTCCGGAGCTCCACCGGAGGGGGCATCGATCACGGAGGGCTTCTACATCAACACCTTAGCCTCTCCGATGATGTGTGAGTAGTTTACCTCAGACCTTCGGGTCCATAGTTATTAGCTAGATGGCTTCTTCTCTCTTTTTGGATCTCAATACAATGTTCTCCCCCTCTCTTGTGGAGATCTATTCGATGTAATCTTATTTTGCGGTGTGTTTGTTGAGACCGATGAATTGTGGGTTTATGATCAAGTTTATCTATGAACAATATTTGAATCTTGTCTGAATTCTTTTATGTATGATTGGTTATCTTTGCAAGTCTCTTCGAATTATGAGTTTGGTTTGGCCTACTAGATTGATCTTTCTTGCAATGGGAGAAGTGCTTAGCTTTGGGTTCAATCTTGCGGTGTCCTTTCCCAGTGACAGTAGGGGCAGCAAGGCACATATTGTATTGTTGCCATCGAGGATAACAAGATGGGGTTTATATCATATTGCATGAGTTTATCCCTCTACATCATGTCATCTTGCTTAAAGCGTTACTCTGTTCTTATGAACTTAATACTCTAGATGCTTGCTGGATAGCGGTCGATGTGTGGAGTAATAGTAGTAGATGCAGGCATGAGTCGGTCTACTTGTCTCGGACGTGATGCCTATATACAAGATCATACCTAGATATTCTCATAACTATGCTCAATTCTGTCAATTGCTCAACTGTAATTTGATCACCCACCGTAATACTTATGCTCATGAGAGAAGCCACTAGTGAAACCTATGGCCCCCGGGTCTATTTTCCATCATATTAATCTTCCAACAACAAGCTATTTCCATTGCCTTTTATTTTGCTTTTATTTTACTTTGAATCTTTATCATAAAAATACCAAAAATATTATCTTATCATATCTATCAGATCTCACTGTCGTAAGTGACTGTGAAGGGATTGACAACCCCTTTATTGCGTTGGTTGCGAGGATTTATTTGTTTGTGTAGGTGCGAGGGACTTGTGCGTGGCCTCCTACTGGATTGATACCTTGGTTCTCAAAAACTGAGGGAAATACTTACGCTACTTTGTGCATCACCCTTTCCTCTTCAAGGGAAAACCAACGCAGTGCTCAAGAGGTAGCACGCGCCGCCCCTCCTCTGTTTCCCTCCCCCTCTCTAAAACCCTGACGAGTGGGGCCTGCTGTCAGCCTCTCCACTCGTGCCCGAAGCGGTATGAGTGGAGGCGTATTCGCTAGAATACACCATCGACGTCACCCCCCTGGTTTTTCTATTTATTCAAATTTAAATCATTTTGACCAGTAACTTTGACCAGCTCTAACTCCTAATCTACAAGTCCAAATAAGTTGATTCTTTTTGCATTTGTTTTGTTTTGAAATATTCTAGCGACACAACAAATTTGAGATTTTTCCTTGCTGTCTAGAATTTCTGGTGAATTTCAGAAGGGTTCTTGATATTTTCTTTTGCTGTTTTTTATTATTTCAGAAGGAGAAACTTGCCTTGAGGAGAACAGGAGGAGTGTGACCCTCCTCTGTAGTAAGGCAAGCCACATAATAATTTACATGGTGTCATTTCAATAACTATGATTTTCCAACTTGAATATGATATATTTCATGCATTTTATCATTTAATAAATATTGCTTATGTTATTTCAATTGTTATGCTTGGAATGTTTAGCTTGTTGTAGTACTTGAGTGCATGGACTAGTGTGATGCAGTAGAGTGATTTTGATAGCATGACTATGGTTTGGTTATGTTCGGTATTATTTTCATAAATGATTTATTATTTTCACCATGCTAATGCCATAACTAAAAACGATTGAGTTAAAACCAGTGCCTCTAAAGTGATTAGTAGTGCAGGCAGAATGATTCTATGATGTTGATCCATTTCATTTCAGTGATATGTGAATATAGTTGCATGTCAGATATTTGCATGTTCATGGCATTCTATGGCTCGAGTTCTTTTATTTCAATTTAAACCTGATGATAATTCAACTTGAACAACATGTTGATCGAGTCATGGTGGCATCGAATCAAGCTTCCCAGTGCAACCACATTTGCCTTTATGGGAAGGCCTTTATTCGGTCCGTTGTCATGCCTCTGGTCAGTGCCTCCAACGAGGGAAGGTTATGGGCGTGCGGTACCCTAGCCCGGTAAGCAGACATAACCTTGTGTGTCTGTTGTTGTTATGGTACCTTGTCCCTGTTTGGGACCGTTTATGTTTTGCCACGATGGTGGCCGTTGGATGTCATGGGTTGACATCGGGGCCACCCATGACTTAGCCCAAAGGGGAGTTGGTCGGAGTGGCCAGGAGAGTGTCATGACAATGGGTTCGTTCTTTCGGAATGCCGTTGGTCCACCCGAATGGGAGTTCGAGGCCATGGATTCCGTGTTGTTGGTACAGTGTGCTAACCTCTGCAGAGTGTGTGTTGAATCTATCGATAGTCGTGTCCTCGATTACGGACCCAGTTCGTAGTAGGTCACACCATGGAACAACATAAATAATTTAATCTTGCACACTAAAGTTATATGATTGACACTGGTTATGTGATCAGATTGTTGAAACCACGAAGATGGTTGTTGTTGGAACCAGAGAGGGTTGGTTTCCTTTGAGATCCGGGAGTGATCACCGTATTGTTGAGATTGGTTACAAGGTAACCCCTATGGTAAGCGAGTCAGAGGAACTCGGTGCACAATCATGTTCACTTCATGAGTAGTATGTTGAAGCATTGTATTTAACATGCTTAATTATCATGTTATTGTTTTTCATTATGCTTTTATTTGTTGTGAGCTTGCAAGTACATTCAATGTACTGACCTGGCATGTCATGCAAGATTTTAGGGAAGTCTTACCGGATCGGAGTGCTTCCCGTGTCTAGACCGTGTCCACGTTGGTGTCCTTGTGCTATGGAGTTCCGCTTCCTCATCGTTCCGCTGCCGCGTAGTTGTCATGATCGAGGCCCCTTCATGTTCATTAAATAATATACATACTGTTCAGCCGCACCGTGTGTGCCGCTTGGCCTTGCTATCTGATGTAATATTGAACCTATGTTTCCGCTAGCATAATAAAGTGGTTGTTTTCTTTACCAAGTTGTTGTGTGTTGCCAGAAGACTAGATCTCTAGGCTGGCAATGCAAGGTAAACCGGTTGCTCTGAGCCGGGGTGCCACAATGCTTGGTATCAGAGCCGCGCTGACTGTAGGACACGCTAGACTGACAACGCATTAGTTGAACGGTAGCTAGTTTAGTCTTGAGTGCCGGTAGTGTTTGCATCTAATTGCTGTACTGCATGCAATTGATTTATTTTTTTAATAACCGATTAACGGTTGTGAGTGTAGATGGCTCCAGTACCATATGTGTGTTAGTTGGAGCTGCCATCGTGTACTTCGCCGCACCTTCTTCGAGGCGTATGGCGTCGCCTCTACCCTCATGGTGATGACCCAATGTATCGGGTGTACCGGGAGCGCCTAGCAGACTCAGTATTCGAGCATCACGCGGTGGTTACCTTGCGCTGCAGTTCGACATCTGATTCATACACCCATTCTTCTAGGAGTGGTTTTGCTTCTACCCCCGCTCAGGCTATTCAGTTTGCTGCATTTGAGATTCTCATTGAGTTACGCTATAACGGGATTCAAATGCAGACCCACCCAGGCTTCTACTACTACCCATCCCTGCATGATGATGGCCGCGTCCTCTTTCCTATTATTGACCCGGCGGCCGAGAGTCCCACTAGCCACCTTTCCCGCCATATCACTGCTAGCTATCTTCTGATCATGAGCTGGATCGAGAGCTGACTCGTGCTCGCACTGCTTTGGTGGCCGCTAGGTCCAGTCCCGCTCCACCTTCCATCGGATTTACTTCCTTTATTCCCCTAGCTACCAGCTCGCTAGTTACCCCGATTACTCATTCGAGTAGCTCAGGCACCTCGACCGCGACTCCCCACAGTGCCCCTGCCGAGTGGGCTTCACTTCTCGCTACTCGCGCAACCCCTATGCTCCAGCCTCATCCCGCTCCCGCCCCTGAGGGAGAGCCCTCGAGGCAGTGCCGTCGTGTTACCTTTAACCCAGAGGTTTCCGTTGACGTCGTCAGTTCAGCATCCGAGTCCGGGTTAGGAGAGGACCCAACAGTCAGGGTGTGTGTTCGGTTTTTTTGTTTGATTCGGTTCAGTTTATATGGTTTTTTGTTTATATGGTTTTTATACTTCGATTTATACCGTTTTCTACATAGATACGATTCGGTTTCGGTAATAACCAAATTAACCAAAGTTGACGCGGATTTTGGAGCAACACAAAGTTTGGGCACATGAAGAAACAAATTTTGTATACGACAACATGACATAGACATGAAATTTGTTCAATACATGACACACACATGAAATTTTGACACATACATGACAGTACACGGCTTTGATGTCCAGTACCGAGATCCTCAAAGGCCAAAGCCTACTCCACGGTTTAACTTCTTAAACGTGTGAAACTGCTCTTTTATTTTCTTTTTAATGTATATCTATATCTATCTATACCTACTAATAAAAGGACTAACGCTTCTTCCTCCTTATTTTTCGTCCGTTATTAGTTTCACCCGTCAATGTTTGCTTCGTCCGTTGTTGGGAGTATAATTTGTCCGAGCCAGGCGAACTGAGCTCGCTCGTGCGCTCCGGCCCACCTATGCCGTTTGAAGCAAAAATATACATGCTGGTAAGAAGATTCGATCCCTAAACCTAACGCCCAACAAATAATGGCACACCCAACCGAACTAGTTGTGTTATTTGTAGAAACAAAGGTTGATTCAGTTGTTAAATAGTCCCACCTTGCTCCCTCAGATCGAGTCTACCCAATTTATATACATCTTTAATTTTCTTGATATATCAAGAAGCCATCTAGCGAACATGGTGAAGTGTGGGTCTCATGTTTCTTAAAGACAAACAAGGAAAGAAGGGATTTCCAGGATTGACAGCAAAAAAATAGGAAAGTGGGAACCCGTCCGGTAATAAGAAGGAATGGAGGGATTTTGGGGATTGAAAGCAAAAAATAGGAAAGTGGAAAGATATCTCGTAATAAGAAGGGAAAGGAGGGATTCGGGGAAAAAAGTGGGAAGCCAGTCGTCCCGTAATCTCTACTACTATTAAACAAGCAAACATATTCATCACTAAATACACCCAGCCTAACGTACACACAACCACGCGAAGCAATTACAGCCGCATGATCAGAGCCACTTAGTTTAATCTAACCATTAAAATTATACCAACCCCCAGCCAGAATTGCGTTTAGCAATTTGCCCAAGCGGACGAAAACTCTGCCGAACCAAACGTTCCGCGCTCCACCCTCGCTCCGTTAATCCAAGGAAGGAAAAAAACACAAGCCGATGTCAAATAGATGGGTATTTGCAGGCGGGTGATGCGGGCAACGCGGGGCGGCGGCGGCGGCAGCTCGATGCAGGGAGGCGTGGGTTCCGGTGGGGCTGGCATGGATCTGGCGGATGGCAGCCGGATCGGATCGATGACGTGCGGCTCCGGCGAGTCAGAAGGGCGGCGTAGGCGGCTGAGCTCCTCCATGGACTGCTGCAGTTCCAGGGAGAGAGGGAGCTTCGAAGGCTCGCCTTTTCGATCCGGGGCCCCATCTTCCAGCCCTCTCGAGCACCGACGCCGTTGTCGTTCCCCTTCTTCTTAGACCCCCGGATCCGCTGGGGCCTCCACCTTTGAGGTATGCATGGGAAGCTAGGTTGTCTGATTGTTTCTTCACATCATCAATTCTCCTTGCTAATTTAATCGGTCAATCCCACTAGGGTGGGGATGGGACCTTCGCAATTTCTGCGGTCAGATTCGCTCTGGGTGTAGTGTCCATGGCACGATCATACATGCTGTTGTGTTCCTGGATTCCGTCTTGGGGATTATTTGTGTATGATTTGCTATCTTCATCTTGCGTTGTTAATTTCTGTCGCTTTTACAAAGAATGATGCGTCATAGCTTGGTGCCTTTTAGGAATTTCAGTATTTGTTTAGAAGATACTGTATAAAGTATTGATTTCTTCGCGGCTAGCAACTCCAGTGGTGTGTTGAATATCTGCTCGTCATTTGATACGTAGATTCTAACCCCTGCATTTCGTAGGGTTTGTAAGGAAGAAGAGAAGTTGAACCATGGGAAAGAGGAAGGTGTCCGCTATGCCACCCACTAGGAAGCTGATGGACAAGCTCGATATTGCCTTTTCCTGCGCATTCTGCAATCATGGGAGCAGAGGATGGACAAGGTTGATATGGCATTTTCCTGCCCATTCTGCAATCATGGGAGCAGCGTTGAATGCCTGATGTTAGTACCATCTTCACATATTTTTCCTGTTAGTTCGTTGATGCTGGATGGCTATCTATCCATTCAACATTGTGTCTGCCCTTCTTTTTTCTTTAGTGATAAATTTTGTACCAGGCATCTCATTTGGTTTTGTTCCTTCTAAACCTAATGATAGCAACTCTGGGAATGGGGTATATCGTATGCATAAATTTTGTACAGCCATGCCCATTTCATATACTATTGGGGGGTTTAATCACTGTAATCAACTATCATAATAGAGCATAGCTGAGGTAGTAAATGATGCAGGGTTATATGCAGACTCGGTTGCCATTAAATGATGTCTGTACGACAGGAGGCTCTGACGAGTTGGATGGACGGCAGCGGCGGCTGAGCTTCTCCATGGCCTGCTGCAGTTCCAAGGAGAGAGAGCTTTGAAGGTGAGGAGGAGATATAGAAGAACAGAAGGAATGGAGAGTTGGAAGGGCAGGGGCGTGGCGGCCTTGACTTTGAACCTCCGGTTGTGATGGTCTCCGGCGAGAGGTGGTGGATGGCGTCGACGTGAGCCTAGGGGGCGGCGGCGGCGGCTTGGAGCTGCGGGAGCTCGGGCGTTTGGTGCGTTTGGATCGCAGGCCAAAGGTTGTGCATATTGGGTACGTTTTGAATGGCTATCAAACCTGTCCATACAAAATGTTGCCATGATTTATCCTGATGTTGGCTAGATCTGAAGTATTACCTATCAAATCAACAATTCTTTTTGTTTTGAGGCCACATGTATGTTGATTCTGTCAACACACTGGGATCCCTGTAGATAGACCCATAATAAGAGGACTGGTCCTCTGATCATTGTAGGCCTTCAACGCCCATTTAGGAATTAGGACACACACATATATTATTTGGATCTCTGGCCAATGATTTGAGGAGCTAGCACTAGATGGTCTATCGTGGCGTACTTCTCCGTCGACGGAGACCCTCCGCCTCCGGTGAGTACAAGGGCGCTCTACTCTGTTGTATTTTTCTACTCCAGGCACATCAATCATGGGGTCAATGTGTTGCTTGTTTTGTTTGGGTGTTTTCTCCGTGAGGTACTGGTTGGGATTCAGAGGAGGTGCTGTGGGGTGCTTTTTCTCCTGTAGGTGAAAACACTCTGATCCCTTTTTATTGGACCAGGCAATGTCAGATTCTGCTCTTGCAATCGAGTTTTTGCTACCCTTCATTTCCTATAGCCGGATCACGGGATCAGTGTGGTTCTAAACTTTGTATACACTTTTGAATTTGTGAGCAAAACAAGATGGTGGTTCGATTACCTCCCAGCCTGTACACCCGCACACACTTAACAGCTCGATGAGGTGGACGGTGGCGAATTCAGTGGGAGTGTCCTTTCCCTTGTACAGATGTGATAATTTGTTATTTGCTGGTTACAGAGGCAGTACATTCTTGATTATTCGAGCCTACGTTAACTGGTCCAGATTAAACCTAGGAAATGCAATTTTCTTTTTGGTTCGAGGTGACAATTCAGTTGTATTATTGATATCCTGCACATTCATTCTGAATTATTAAGTGTCATTTTTGGGTGCATGTCTTCAATATAACAATAAACTGATTTTGTGTGCTGTGATAAACACTGATTGCTACTTGCTCATGGCGACTATGTGCACGAAGATGATCTCGGTGGAGGAGTCCCGACGACTGACGTGAAGTCGGGATGGAAGGAGGGCATGAAGGACACCTTCCCAAAAGGAATGATCTTATTTTTCCGGTGTATAATTATGTATTTTAAATAGTTGTTGGGTGTACCTTTTATATTATCACTATAATCTTTGAAGTTATATTTCTATATATTTCACTTTTCACATGAGCTGAGGCACAATTTATTTGAAAATAAATTGTAAATTGATATTTTTGGATAGATTGAATGAGGTTTCATGTGTCTGAATTGCACTTCAGGTCAAATAAGTTTGCTAGGTGCAGAGGAGCTATGAGAAAAGTTGTTCAAAAACCGCATGAACTTATTTTTTTCGTTCAGTGCTGGAGATCGATCATGTATTAGAATGTGTCAAGTTCCGCAAGTTTTGTGTTCTCTATTGATAGCTTCTATGATTTCTGACTTTTTTTTCTTCATTCTTCATCCATTTGCTTTGTAGCAGTATTTTCCCTTTAACTCCTTGTTCTTCAGAGTTAACGCAGTAGATGGTATGGACACAGCAAAAAGGAAATAACAATACTTCCAATACTAAAAGAGTTAGAGTTGCTGTAGACGTCGACCTTGGTCAGGTCGGTGTTGGTCGAGCAGGATAAACCTCCTGGCAAGCCAGTGGCGTCAGCAAGGCGGACGACTACAGTGGTGTGGAGGTGTGATCTATCAGGTATCTCACTCTGTTTGTGGTCAACTTTTTTGGTTCATCAATTCAAAACAAGCGTGAAGAGGTGAAGATACTGGCGTGAAGGAACCATGAGATGAGAACATGCTGAGAACAGTTCTGTTGATGAACAATTGACCACAGTAATTATATACTAATGCAGCTGCTGCAAGTTTTTTTTTTAATTTAATATCTTTCATTGTGACAACCTCTAAGATTTTCAGCCATCTCTTTATACGTACTATAGAAAACTAATTTCTGAGTTATTGGTGTTGTCCCTTTTACTTTTCTACTCATACATTGTTGCTAATTTGGAGTAAGTATAGTAAATCTACTGACTTGAAGGTCTTTATTATGTAGTCCAGTTTCTTTATGCTTCTACTGACTTTCGTGTTGTCCATGTTTCTCTTCTATTTCCTTCAATGAGAAGTTAAGATGTTGGTTTGGACGATATTCTGATGCTGGTTAGTTAGAGTAGGATATTCTGATGTTGGTTGATCATTTCCAGGCTAAGGTTCACTGGAAAATATATATTGGAACTACCAGCTATGATGCTAGACGATGATAATGGTTTACTCCGTTTGATGCGAGATGACCCAATCAGGGTGCTTGATCTAGAAGGTTAAGATGCTAGATGATTAAAAAGATTCTTTTGAACATAGAAGTACACCAGAGATTCTCTCCTCACAATTTGCAGATATTATTGTTTGTACTTTTCTTGTTCGTGATAATTAGCCCTGATTTACGAGTTTTGTATTTAATATTGTGATATTTTCCGAGTCACCACAAGTTTGGTCTGGCAAATTGACTTTGCTTGTTTGTTGTTCAATCATCTCCTTAACTCATGCAGATTACAGATACATTTTATTTCATCTTCACACCGATTGCCAAGTCCTGATACGTATTCTTGTCATGCCTGGGCCAAACTGAATGCAAATGTTGAGGTTGATGATACTACAGTGGCTCGATCATCGTCCCTTCGTAGTTATATGAGCATGTTTTTGAAAGGGAAAAAAAATCATGCGAAGCCTAAACATGACATGGTTACGGAGGTGTATTGGCCAGCCATGAGTTCGTGGCTGCAATGCGGTGTTTCCTTGCTGCTAGGGGCGCCCGTGGTCACAGATAAACCGAACTAAGAGTGACGCACTATATGTCTACAAGTACTTTCTCAGCTGAATCATAAGATGTGTCTTGTAGAGACGTGCGTGCACGTGCAAGGCTACGACATGACAACGGCGTCTAGGTGGCACGTGCAAGGCTATATGTCTAGGCGGCGGCGGCGGATCCCTCCCGAGGTGCTCGCGGGGGAGGCCGACGCGAGAGGGACTGCAGAGGAGGACGATGGGTTTCTCAGACCTATACGACTCTGCAGATCGAGGAATTTCCACATATCTATACCAATATAAAAAGACCCAAATGGGCAGATCCAAACCATCTCGACGGTCAACTCATGTTATTTAGCGGTTCAAATCGCTCCAATGTTGAGCACCAAACACGTTTAACGCTCTAATTACCCACCACTACCATTGATTATAAACACATTTTGACTCAATGCTATCCCTTGAAATCTACCATGTACTTAATATCCTACCATTCCCGCGAAAAACTAATTGATATCTTACCAAATACCAACGTGCAATAGATATATCTTAATTAATATAAAGTACAACTAATATCCTACCTAATATAAACGTGCATTGCACGTACATTATTACTATAAGAAATAAGTGTCCTAATAAGGAAGAAGGGATAGAACAAAGAAGGAAAGGAGAGATTCCAGGAATTGAAAATAAAGAAGGAAATGAGGGGGATTTCTGGGATTGATCAAGAAAAATAGCAAAGTGAGAAGTTGTCCCGTAATGAAAAGGGAAGTGTCCTAAAATATCCTGGTGATTTTTTGTCATTTTTTTGTCCCTTAATGAGTTGATTGATCTCTAAAAAGATTGTGGGAACGAAGTAACCAGTTAGAAATCAATCAAAAGTCGCCCCCCTAAAAAAATTCATCCTCTGCCACTAGCTATAGTCCCATGAACATGTAGTTTTACCCCGTCCATAACTCGAGAGAAAATTATGTTAGAATTGTTTAACACCTGCAAAAAAGTACTAAGTCTAAATCATAATAAAAAAATTTATTGTTCATGTTAAAATACTATATAGGCCTTGGAAGATAAAACGTGTACTATTTTAACACCTGATACTATTTGAACGTGTACTATTTTAACACCTGCACAAAAGTGTACTTCTTGAACGTGTACTATTTTAACACCTGATGTTAGAATGGGTAGTATTTTCTATTATGATTTAGACTTAGTACTTCTCTGGTACTTTTGTGCAGGTGGGTAGTACACGTTTTTAGGGGTTAAAATAGTACACGTTTGTGCATGGGTAGTGTACTGTATAGGCCTTGGAAGTTTGATCTTTCTCTCATAGACGCACACAAACATTTCTAGCATCACAACCCAGTACTTGTTGATCCATCGGCCCATGTAAGTAGAAGCACAACACGGCAAAGAGGCGCTAGCGCTGGCGCGTAGCCAATTTACGCAGTAGTTTAGTGCCACCTCGCGTAGCTACAAGAAATTGTTGGGGAACGTAGCATGCAATTTCAAAAAAATCATATGATCACGCAAGATCTATCTAGGAGATGCATAACAACGAGAGAGGGGAGTGTGTCCACGTACCCTCGTAGACCGAAAGCGGAAGTGTTAGTTTAATGCGGTTGATGTAGTCGAACGTCTTCACGATCCAACTGATCCAAGTACCAAACGTACGGCACCTCCGTATTCAGCACACGTTCAGCTTAATGACGTCCCTCGAACTCTTGATCTAGTAGAGGATCGAGGGAGAGTTCCGTCAGCACGACGACGTGGTGACGGTGATGGTGATGTGATCCGCGTAGGGCTTCGCCTAAGCACTACAATGTTATGACCGGAGGAGTAAACTATGGAGGGGGGCACCACAGACGGCTAAGACAAACCTTGGTGTGCCTTTGGGGTGCCCCCTACCCCCGGATATAAAGGAGGGGAGGAGGGGGCCGACGTCCTAGGAGGGGCGCGCCAAGGAAGGAGTCCTACTTGGACTCCTAGTGCAGGTAGGATTCGGCCCCCTTCCTTCTAACGGGGAGGGGAAAGGGAAAGGGGGGGAGAGGGAGAAGGAAAGGGGGGCCGCGCTGAGGGGGTCCTGGATTAAGGGGTCCTTGGGTGTCCATGTTGGATAACGTTGCAGAAAACAAAAATTTTCCTACGGTTTCACCAAGATCCATCTATGAGTTCATCTAGCAACGAGTCATGGGAGAGAGATTGCATCTACATACCACTTTGTAGATCGCGAGCGGAAGCGTTCAACGAACGGGGATGAGGTAGTCGTACACGACGTGATCCAAATAACCGGAGATCCTAGCACCGAAAGGACGGCACCTCCGCGTTCAACACACGTACGGTCAGCGTAACGTCTCCTTCTTCTTGATCCAGCAAGGCAAAGGAGAGGTTGGGGAAGATGGCTCCAGCAGCAGCACGACGGCGTGGTGATGGTGGAGCTGCAGTACTCCGGCAGGGCTTCGCCGAGCTCTACGGAGGAGGAGGAGATGTTGGAGAGGGAGAGGGAGGCGCCAGGAGCAAGGGTGCGGCTGCCCCCTCCCCTCCCCCCTTTATATAGCCCCCTAGGGGGGGCGCCGGCCCTAGGAGATGCAATCTCCTAGGGGGGCGGCGGCCAAGGGGTGGGGCTTGCCCCCCAAGCAAGGGGGGCGCCCCCCTTTAGGGTTTCCCCCACCCTAGGCGCATGGGCCTCTAGGGGCTGGTTCCCCTTGGCCATGTAGGCCAAGGCGCACCCCTAGAGCCCATGTGGCCCCCCGAGGCAGGTGGCCCCACCCGGTGGACCCCCCGGGACCCTCCGGTGGTCCCGGTACAATACCAATAACCCTGAAACTTGTCCCGATGGCCAAAACAGCACTTTCTATATATAATTCTTTACCTCCGGACCATTCCGAAACTCCTCGTGACGTCCGGGATCTCATCCGGGACTCCGAACAACATTCGGGTTACTGCATATACATATCTTCACAACCCTAGCGTCACCGAACCTTAAGTGTGTAGACCCTACGGGTTCGGGAGACATGCAGACATGACCGAGACGGCTCTCGGGCAATAACCAACAGCGGGATCTGGATACCCATGTTGGCTCCCACATGCTCCACGATGATCTCATCGGATGAACCACGATGTCGAGGATTCAATTAATCCCGTATACGATTCCCTTTGTCAATCGGTATTTTACTTGCCCGAGATTCGATCGTCGGTATCCCAATACCTCGTTCAATCTCGTTACCGGCAAGTCACTTTTCTCGTACCGTAATGCATGATCCCGTGATCAAACACTTTGATCACATTGAGCTCATTATGATGATGCATTACCGAGAGGGCCCGGTGATACCTCTCCGTCAAGCAGAGTGACAAATCCCAGTCTCGATCCGTGTCAACCCAACAGACACTTTCAGAGATACCTGTAGTATACCTTTATAGTCACCCAGTTACGTTGTGACGTTTGGCACACCCAAAGCACTCCTACGGTATCCGGGAGTTACACGATCTCATGGTCTAAGGAAAGGATACTTGACATTGGAAAACTCTAGCAAACGAACTATGCGATCTTATGCTATGTTTAGGATTGGGTCTTGTCCATCACATCATTCTTCTAATGATGTGATCTCGTTATCATTGACATCCAATGCCCATAGTCAGGAAACCATGACTATCTATTGATCAACGAGCTAGTCAACTAGAGGCTTACTAGGGACACGTTGTTGTCTGTTATTCACACATGTATTACGATTTCCGGATAACACAATTATAGCACGAATAAAGACAATTATCATGAATAAGGAAATATAATAATAATGCTTTTATTATTGCCTCTAGGGCATATTTCCAACAGTCTCCCACTTGCACTAGAGTCAATAATCTAGTTACATTGTGATGAATCGAACACCCATAGAGTTCTGGTGCTGGTCATGTTTTGCCTTAGGGAGAGGTTTAGTCAACGGATCTGCGACATTCAGATCCGTGTGCACTTTACAAATTTCTATGTCTCCATCTTGAACATTTTCACGAATGGAGTTGAAGCGACGCTTGATGTGCCTGGTCTTCTTGTGAAACCTGGGCTCCTTTGCAAGTGCAATAGCTCCAGTGTTGTCACAGAAGAGTTTGATTGGCCCCGACGCATTGGGTATGACTCCGAGGTCGGTGATGAACTCCTTCACTCAAATTGCTTCATGTGCTGCCTCCGAGGCTACCATGTATTCCGCTTCACATGTAGATACCGCCACGACGCTCTGCTTGCAACTGCACCAGCTTACTGCCCCACCATTCAAAATATACACGTATCCGGTTTGTGACTTAGAGTCATCCAGATCTGTGTCGAAGCTAGCGTCGATGTAACCCTTTACGACGAGCTCTTCGTCACCTCCATAAACGAGAAACATTTCATTAGTCCTTTTCAGGTACTTCAGGATATTCTTGACCGCTGTCCAGTGTTCCTTGCCGGGATTACTTTGGTACCTTCCTACCAAACTTACGGCAAGGTTTACATCAGGTCTGGTACACAGCATGGCATACATAATAGAACCTATGGCTGAGGCATAGGGGATGACACTCATCTCTTCTATATCTTCTGCCGTGGTCGGACATTGAGCTGAGCTCAATTTCACACCTTGTAACACAGGTAAGAACCCCTTCTTAGATTGATCCATATTGAACTTCTTCAATATCTTATCAAGGTATGTGCTTTGTGAAAGACCTATGAGGCGTCTTGATCTATCTCAATAGATTTTGATGCCTAATATATAAGCAGCTTCTCCAAGGTCCTTCATTGAAAAACTCTTATTCAAGTAGGCCTTAATGCTGTCCAAGAGTTCTATATCATTTCCCATCAAAAGTATGTCATCTACATATAGTATGAGAAATGCTACAGAGCTCCCACTCACTTTCTTGTAAACGCAGGCTTCTCCATAAGTCTGCGTAAACCCAAACGCTTTGATCATCTCGTCAAAGCGAATGTTCCAACTCCGAGATGCTTGCACCAGCCCATAAATCGAGCGTTGGAGCTTGCACACCTTGTCAGCATTCTTAGGATCGACAAAACCTTCCGGCTGCATCATATGCAATTCTTCCTTAAGGAAACCATTAAGGAATGCCGTTTTGACGTCCATTTGCCATATTTCATAATCGTAGAATGCGACAATTGCTAACATGATTCAGACGGACTTCAGCTTCGCTACTGGTGAGAAAGTCTCATCGTAGTCAATTCCTTGAACTTGTCGATAACCCTTAGCGACAAGCCGAGCTTTATAGATGGTCACATTACCATCTGCGTCTGTCTTCTTCTTAAAGATCCATTTATTTTCTATGGCTCGCCGCTCAATGGGCAAGTCAGTCAAAGTCCATACTTCGTTTTCATACATGGATCCTATCTCGGATTTCATGGCTTCTAGCCATTTGTCGGAATCCGGGCCCGCCATTGCTTCCTCATAGTTCGAAGGTTCACCGTTGTCTAACAACATGATTTCCAAGACAGGGTTGCCGTACCACTCTGGTGCGGAACGTGTCCTTGTGGACCTTCGAATTTCAGTAGGAGCTTGATTAGAAGTATCTTGATCATCATCATTAATTTCCTCTCTAGTCGGTGCAGGCACCTCAGGAACGTTTACTTGAGTTTCGCCATTTTCCGGTTCAAGAGGTAACACTTCATCAAGTTCTACTTTCCTCCCACTTACTTCTTTCGAGAGAAACTCTTTCTCTAGAAAGGATCCATTCTTGGCAACAAAGATCTTGCCTTCGGATCTGAGGTAGAAGGTATACCCAACAGTTTCTTTAGGGTATCCTATGAAGACGCATTTTTCCGACTTGGGTTCGAGCTTTTCAGGTTGAAGTTTCTTGACATAAGCATCGCATCCCCAAACTTTTAGAAACGACAGCTTAGGTTTCTTCCCAAACCATAATTCATACGGTGTCGTCTCAACGGATTTCGACGGAGCCCTATTTAAAGTGAATGCGGCAGTCTCTAAAGCATAGCCCCAAAAAGATAGCGGTAAATTGGTAAGAGACATCATAGATCGCACCATATCTAATAGAGTGCGATTACGACGTTCGAACACACCATTACGCTGAGGTGTTCTAGGCGGCGTGAGTTGTGAAACTATTCCACATTTTCTTAAGTGTGTGCCAAAATCGTGACTCAAGTATTCTCCTCCACGATCTGATCGTAGAAACTTGATCTTTCTATCACGTTGATTTTCAAACCTCACTCTGAAATTCTTTGAACTTTTCAAAGGTCTCAGACTTGTGTTTCATTAAGTAGATATACCCATATCTACTCAAGTCATCAGTGAGGGTGAGAACGTAACGATAGCCACCGCGAGCCTCAACACTCATTGGACCGCACACATCGGTATGTATGATTTCCAATAAGTTGGTTGCTCGCTCCATTGTTCCTGAGAACGGAGTCTTGGTCATTTTACCCATGAGGCATGGTTCGCACGTGTCAAATGATTCATAATCAAGAGACTCTAAAAGTCCATCTGCATGGAGCTTCTTCATGCGTTTGACACCTATGTGACCAAGGCGGCAGTGCCACAAATATGTGGGACTATTGTTATCAACTTTAACTCTTTTGGTATTCACACTATGAATATGTGTATCATCACGTACGAGATTCATTAAGAATAAACCATTAACCATTGGAGCATGACCATAAGACATATCTCTCATATAAATAGAACAACCATTATTCTCGGATTTAAATGAGTAGCCATCTCGAACTAAACGAGATCCAGACACAATGTTCATGCTCAAACTTGGCACTAAATAACAATTATTGAGGTTTAAAACTAATCCCATAGGTAAATGTAGAGGTAGCGTGCCGACGGCGATCACATCGACCTTGGAACCATTCCCGACGCGCATCGTCACCTCGTCCTTCGCCAGTCTCCGTTTATTCCGCAGCTCCTGCTTTGAGTTACAAATGTGAGCAACTGCACCGGTATCAAATACCCAAGAGCTACTACGAGTACTGGTAAGGTACACATCAATTACATGTATATCACATATACCTTTTGTTTTGCCGGCCTTCTTGTCCGCTAAGTATTTGGGGCAGTTACGCTTCCAGTGACCACTTCCCTTGCAATAAAAACACTCAGTCTCGGGCTTGGGTCCATTCTTTGGCTTGAGCCCGAAAGTCACCAGGACACTTCGGATCCTGGGCTAATGACCTCAGAAATTCTTCAAACTCCTGATGCAATAGTGGGCCAGGGTTCGGATTTTAACCCGCCCACCCACCACTAGCAGTATTCGCCAAGCAATTCAGGTCCTCCAGATGTATGTGACCTAATGTATGTGCGGCAGCAACCTGAGGAAAGGGTCCATCACTTTTGGGCCAGATTCCTGCTTGTTAAAACAAGATCAAAGATTGTTGCGACAACGACGCAGTTTCGGTATTTTACCGCAATTGTACGAACGAGGGAATCCTTAACGCCCTCAACTGTCGCCACATACTACACTTTGCAGATTTGGCACAAATCATGCAGAAGTACTGCACAATGGAAAGCGCCTGGAAGGCCCAGACAGCTCGGTGGGAACCGCCTTCCTTCAAGCAGCCCACCGGACGGACAAAAAGGATGCACCCTTACGGGGCACCTGACTATCATCTCATGGACAAAAAAGTCAAGCCCTTCACGGGACATAGAACTGTCCTTGACGACCTGCTCGACAAACCCTGTCAGATACACACGACGCCGAATGCCGAACCAACACATAGCCTTTGGGCATGTTGGGTACTCCGGCAGGTGGCTAAGAGCGGCGAGGCCATTCTCACTAACATTGCTCCAGAGAGGCACTCTATGGCGGATGCCGATCTCCATGTTTTAACGATCTTCGAGACCTTTCCTTCCAACAACCAGCGCAAAAGGGCATTACGCGACCTTGCCGAAGTCAGCCAGGTAGCCGCAATAAATCCTTGGAACGACACAGTGATAACTTTCACCGTCCATGACGAGCCAAGGGCCAGATCAGTCCGAGCACCAGCCGCCTTGGTCTTAAACCCAATAGTGGATGGCTTTCGGCTCACCAAAGTACTCATGGACGGCGGCAATGGACTGAACCTCACCTACGAAGATACACTCCAAAAAATGCAGATGGACAAAAGTCGCATTGAGAAAAGCGGCACCACTTTCCAAGGCATCATCCCCAGTCAAGAAGCACGAAGCTCAGGGAAGATCAAACTCGACGTCGTATTTGGCACGCCGGAGAACTACAGGTCTGAAGAGTTACTCTTCCACATGGCACCTTTCAACAGCGGATATCACGCCCTGTTAGGGCGAGACACATTCACACGCTTTCAAGCCATACCCCATTACGGGTACATGAAACTCAAAATTCCAGGGCCCAACGGAGTTATCACTATCACTAGTGATCCGGATATAGCACTCCGCGCCGAAAACAAAATTGCATCACTGGCCCTCGAGGCGCTATCCGAGGCCCTCGCAGCCGAGGAACTAACCACTCTGCGCTCTAAAGTGGACAAGGACGATGTAATCCTCGACAAGAGGCCCAAATCCACTTCCTTCAAGCCAGCAGACAAAATAGTCAAATTTCAAGTACACCAAACGGATCCTAATAAAACAATAGCCATTGGAGCACAGCTGGACCCAACGATCGACGCTGCTCTACGAGTGTTCCTGCGCGAGAATTGGGACATCTTTGCCTGGCATCCTTCGGATATGCCAGGAATCCCATGTAGACTGGCCGAACACAGCCTCAACATAATAAAGGGGTTCAAACTAGTCAAGCAAACGCTGCGGCGATTTTCCGAACCCAAGCGACCAGCTATGGGGGAGGAGCTAGCCAAACTACTTGAAGTCGGGTTCATCAGAGAGATCAAACACCCGGATTGGCTAGCAAACCTGGTCATGGTGCCAAAGAAGGACAAATCCTGGTGCCTTTGTGTCGATTTCAAAGACCTCAACAAGGCCTGCCCTAAGGACCCATTCCCACTACCCCGCATTGACCAAATAATTGACGCAACTGCAGGACACAATTCACTGTGCTTCCTCGACACATACTCCGGATACCATCAAATTAAGATGAAGGAATCCGACCAGGCCGCAACGGCATTCATTACCCCGTATGGGCCTTTCTGCTTCAACACTATGCCTTTCGGACTTAAATACGCCGACGCCACTTACCAACGCATGATTCAAACATGCCTAGAAAAGCAAATTGGCAAGATGGTGGAGGCATACATAGACGATGTGGTCATCAAGACTAAACATGTCGAATCGTTGGTGGACGACTTACGCCTCACATTCGACAACCTCCGAACATATGACATACCGCTCAATCCGGAAAAATGTGTTTTCGGTGTTCTAGCCGGAAAACTGCTAGGGTTCGTTGTTTCCAATATAGGAATCAAAGCAAACCCGGCTAAAATCCGAGCCCTGTCGCAATTGGCAACGCCAACAGACCTAAAGCAGGTCTAAAAACTAGCCGGGTGTGTGGCAGCTTTGAGCCACTTTATCTCCAGATTGGGAGAAAAGGCACTGCCACTCTATCGCCTTCTCCGACGCACCGATCACTTCGAGTGGACGGATGCGGCAACAACCGAATTGGAAGAAATAAAGGCTTTGTTATTGTAAGTGCACCTAGTGCCACCCCTAGTTGGTTTTGGAGTATTGACGACAAACCTGGTTGAGACTAATGTGTTTGTGAGAATTGCAGGATAACACAGGTAGTAGTCCCTCATTGATTCAGTTTACCTACCGGAGATGACCCCTAAAAATGTGTGAACACATTGAAGGCAATGGTGGTATGTGAAGATATTCAGAACGAAGATTATGACTCGAGAAGACATTCACGTGAAGACTATGGAGTGCGAAGACATAACTATTTTGTAGTTTCCTTTTCTTCTTTGTTGAGTCATAGGAACCACCGTACTGTTAAGTGGGGTCCAAGTGAACAAAGTTAGAGTGACTAAAGTGATGCTCAACCAAATCCTAAGTCTTCGAGCGAAGACAATGAGAGAAAATCTTATCCAGAGCTGGATGAGTCAGCTTTACTTGTAGCCCAAGTCAAGCTGACGCGTGTGTTTGAAATCTGACCGTTGGAACACACGTCAGTTCCTTAGTGACCCAGGGTCATTTCGGACAAATCAGGTCGGGTTGCCTAGTGGTTATAAATAGCCCACCCCTACACCATAATTTGGTGGCTGCTCAGAGTTAGTGCACGGTTTTTGTCGTTTGACAGAAACCCACTGTTGGATCTCGGGTTCCGGCAAAACCCTCAAGGTTCGAACAGTTGGGTGCGCGCGGAGGTTTCCTCCCTACCGATCTACGCCCTAGCTCGCTAAGATCTCGCGGACGAACTCGCAACACAAAGACACAAGATTTATACTAGTTCGGGCCATCGTTGTGGTGTAATACCCTACTCCAGTGTGGTGGTGGTGGATTGCCTCTTGGGCCGATGATGAACAGTACAAGGGGAAGAATAGCCTCCTGAGGTTGAGTTCTTGTGTTCGGTGTGTGGCTAAGGATTGGCTCTAGATCAGATGAGATCAAGCTGCCCCCTTTGGTCCTGGCTAGTTGTACTTATATAGGCCCTGGTCCTCTCCCCAAATATTGAGCGGGAAGGGAGCCAACAATGGCCAATTTGAAAGGGGACAGCTAGTACAGCTTATCCTGACAAAATCGGTCTTCGCCTGTGGAAAGCTCTGGTGGTGACGCCGCCTCGGGCTCCACGGTGACCTTCATCCGGCCGTCCGGCTGGTCTTGGTCTTGTTGCACTGATATGGAAACCTTTGCCTGATGCCTCGGTACTCTGCGCCTGCGCTGGCCTCCTTAGCACCAAAGAGGAAACAAGGGCACTGCACGCTGGCACCCGCCTGATCTTGATCGTCATGGCTCACGTCACGAGAGCCTCGCGAGGTTTGCCCTGCCTTGATATCTCCGCTCCTCGCGAGGTAGCCTGGTGAGGCCGCTCCTGAGGACATCTTGCGTCGTCCGCCTTGCGAGGCTTGGCCCCGCGAGGGTCTTGATTGCCTTGTTGATGAAGATGGGCCGTACAGGCCTGTTAGCACAGCCACGCCGTGGGCCGCAGGCAGACAAGTCTGGGGACCCCCATTCCCAGAACACCGACAATAGCCCCCGGGCCGAAGGTGCACTCGGGCCTAGCTTCCCGGCGAAGCCAAAGGTCAAGCGCGGAGCACCGCGGGCCCCAAAAGCCCGTGGCCTTCGTCGACGCGTGGAGGTTGATTGGACGTGGGCATCTCCACTTCCCCACGCTGCCTCGGCAAATGCTTGATTTGATAAGTCCCTGCGACATGCAAGGAAAATCATCATTACCTGTGATCATGGGAGGCGTCGGTTGGCCTTCTTCCGCTATAAATGGGGAGGGGGGCGGAGCCCCCGTCGCCCATCTCTTCTTGGTTCACTTGCTTCTTCCTCCTTGCTCCACGGCTAGCGGCAATGGCGCCATCGAAGAGGTTCTCTGCCACGGAGAAGGGCAAGGCCCCTCCGGAGGGACCCGGCTCTCCGGCGCTCAAGCGAGGACGTGGCCGTCCCCGCAAGCATGCCGCGACCCCCGCCATGGCCGCCGGCTCTCGCGGTGGCGCCGCAGTGCATGGCAGCAGTCACTCTGGTCGCGACAGTCCTGTCGACGAAAGGAGACGCGCCGTGATTGCGCGGCCTCCCCGACCGCGGTTCCATGCGTCAGAGGTGCTGCCGGAGTTCGTTGTCTGGTCGGAGGATCCGCCGGCAGCTGGATCCAGCTCCCCCGCTTCTTTGCCGATGAGCTTCCGGTCTCTGGTCCAGGCGGGCTCTGGCTGCAGGCAGACGGTTGCTGCAGCCGGGATTCTCGGGTCGCGGTCGAGGTCTCCGTGGCGGGAAACATAGCTCTGCCCCGTGGTTGACAGACGTTCGCCCCGCGCGGCCTGGGCAGGCGGTGCACCCTCCACTTCAAGTTCGACGGCGACGCGACCCTCTACGTGAGGGTGTTCAGGGAAGACGGTCGCCGCACCGGATGCTGCCCCGAGGTGAACGACGACGAGGAGGTGCTCGGTCTTGGCGATGGTCGGGACAAGGAGGAGGACGAACCCGCCGGCCGCGCCTCGTCTGGCTATGGAGGCTCCTCCCTTGGCGAAAGTTCCAGCGGCGGCGGCCTTGATCAGCCGCCGCGCCTGCTTCGAAGGTGGTAGCGGGTCGTCTTGTCGCCGCGCATTGGTGAAGTGCAAGGAGGGGTCCGACTAGACCCGGGACGTCGCCAAGGCCCTACCCCGTTGGCTGCTGCAGGGGTGAGTGCCGCTTTTGTCATGTTCCCCTTTTCCTTCCTGCATCGAAATGAACACAGCATGGGCCCGGAGGGGCGTGTATCAAACCATAACTTATTAACCATTATGCTATGCTTGTTGTTTCAGTGCTGTGTGGATATTTTGCGCAATGATAACTTAGCCTGGTGCATTCGGGGCGCCCTCCTCCTTACGAGGCGTTTATTTCCTCGTGTCCATCTTGACCTAGTGGTCTGCGATTGCTCAGAAACTGCAAAAAATTCATTAGGGGGTTTGCTAGGAGATTTGTCGTTCATCCAAGCCGTGACCCGTCGCTTTGTATCACGGTACTCGAGGGCCACGGATTAGGAGAGATGCGCCAACTTTCGGGCTCGAACGAGGGTGGCTCGCGAGAAGGCAGAGAGAAGAAAAACGCTTGCGAGGGCACCTGTCTAGCCCCCTCGCGAGGTATGCGAGAGAGAGAACATGAGCGAACCAGAGCCAGAAAATGCGGTAAGAGGCGAGGGAATCGAATCAGCAAGGAACACCAGAAGCAAACTTCGATTAAGGAAAAGCGAGCCAACTACGGAAAGCAAATGAAAAGCCTCTTCCGGCACCTAATCTAGTCTTCAAGTCTTCTCACCAGTGCGGAGCTAAGTGCTGCCACTAGGCGTGGGAGGGAGCCCCAGGGCCTGAGGCCGGCGCTCTTGAGACTCCGGGGCGTGTACAACCCCACTCGTTATTACATGAGAGTGTCATGGGTGGATATTCTTCACAGGCACCGGACCTTCTTCATAGGCTTTGGGCCTTTCTTCACAGGCTCTGGGCCTTGCTTCATGGGTAGAACTTCCGGAGGTGCTGGATGTTACAGGCGTTCTGGATGGGTATCCCGTCCTGCGTCTCCAGGCGCGCGGCGCCAGGCCTGGAGACATGGACAACCATGAACGAGCCCTCCCACATTGGTGAAAGCTTGTGCAGCCCTCCCCTGGAGAGGACCCGCCTCAGGACGAGGTCGCCCGCCTCGAGCGTCCTGGAGCGGATGTTGCGGTAGTGGTATCGCCGCAGCGCCTGCTGGTACCTTGCCGCCCTCAATGCAGCTTCGTGATGACATTCCTCCCTCAGCACGAGGTCCATCCCCCGCGTGGCGTCCTGTTGTATTTCATCAAACGCCAGGACCCGTGTAGAGCGATGCTTAACCTCGTGAGGAAGGACCGCTTCAGCTCAGAAGACAAGGAAGAATGGGTTCTCGCCCATTGGCTTGGTGGCGGTGGTGCGGATGGACCACAACACGGACTGGAGCTCGTCGTGCGAGCCCCTGCCACAGGCCTCAAGCTTCTTTTTGAAGGTCCTAGTCTTGAGGCCCCTCAGGACCTCCGCATTGGCGCGTTCAGCCTGACCATTGCTCCTGGGGTGCGCCACCGAAACATAGCAAATCTGCGTTCCAAGGTTAGCACAGTACGTTTTGAAGAGGTTACTAGTGAACTGCGAGCCGTTATATGTGATGATGCGGTTGGGGACCCCGAAGCGGCTCGCGAGGCCCTTGACGAAATTGACAGTAGAGCCAGCTAGGATGGTGCGCACGGCTTCCACTTCCGCCCACTTGGTGAACTTGTCGATGGCGACATAGAGGTAGCGGTAGCCCCCATGCACTCGAGGGAACGGGCCCAAGATGTCCAGCCCCCAGACCGCGAACGGCCACGTGAGCGGAATGGTTTGGAGGCCCTGAGCCGGCTGATAAATCTGCTTGGCATGGAACTGGCAGGCTTCGTAGGACTTCACCAGCTCAGTTGCGTCGTTGAGCGCAGTGGGCCAGTAGAACCCACTGCGTAATACTTTGCCGACGAGGGTCCTGATGACGAGTGGTACCCGCAGTCCCCACCGTGTATGTCAGTTAGCAGCTCCTTCCCCTGGTCCCTGGAAATGCAGCGCATGGAAACATCGTTTGGCCGCTTCCTGTACAACTCACCGTCTTGGATGCAGTATGCCGTGGCTTGCCGAACCACATGCTCTGCATCCTCCTCCTTCTCCGGCAGCGCCCCTTGCATAAGATATTCCTTGAATTCCTTGGTCCAGCATCACTCCTGAGGCTTGAGCGCCAAGAGCAGGCGAGCTCGTGAGGTCGGGCCACAGGCCGGGGCTCCCGTGGCAGGAGGCTATGGGAGCTCCTCCCGAGGCTGAGCTGTGCTTGAAAGTGGTGGCGTCGCTGATGGCTTGAAGAGCCGTTCCTCAAAGACACCGGACTCTTGTGGCTGCCACTTGGATGCTCTCTTGGCGATGTTGTTGGCTTCCTTGTTGGTGCCCCGGGGCACGTGCTACAGCTCCAGGCCCAAGAACTGCTTCTCCATCTTGTGCACCTCCTCGTGGTATGCCTTGTTGGAGAAGTTGACGAGGAGTTGCGAGTCGCCTTTAACGGTATGGTGCTTCACCCCCAGAGATGCCGCGGCCTTCAAGCCAGCTATGAGGCCTTCGTATTTCGCGATGTTGTTGGAGACTGTCTCGCCCTGCTGAAAGCAGAGCTACACGGCGTAGTAGAGCTTATCCTGAGTGGGCGAGATGAGTACTGCTCCAGCCCCTGGGCCCTGATGCGCGAAGGCGCCATCGAAGTACATGACACAACCGTCTGGTGCCTCACTTCCTGGTGAGGTGGACCGGTCTGCGCCACAAAATCAGCGAGCGCGGCTCCCTTGATGACCCTGGTAGTGCTAAACTCTAACTGGAATGGTTGCAGCTCGACGTTCCACTTAGCGACCCTTCCAGCAGAATTGGGTCTCCCGAGCACCCTCTCCAATGGGCAGGCTGAGACAACCCTGATGGGGTGCCCCTGGAAGTAGTGCTGCAGCTTGCGTGAGGCCACCAAGAGTGCGAGCAGGAGCTTCTGAGGCATGGGATATCGCGCCCTCGCATCTCGCAACATGGTGCTGACGAAGTACACCGGGTGTTCGACGAGGGCTGGCGCGGTGTCTGGGCTCACGTCTTGCGGAAGTTGGGATGCCTCCTGAGGTGACGGGACTCCTGACGCCTGATTGTTTGCGGGAATTTTGGCGGCGACGTCCTGCTGAGCTTGGTCTTCTGTCGGCGCTGCCACGGCTCTTGCGACACCTTCCTGATCTTGCATTGCTTCAGCTGTAGCTCGGCGCAGTGCGCCCTTGGCTTGGTGCTCCTCCCGAACTACGGGGTAGCGGTGAGGTAGCGTACTAGGGGCTCGAGGGGTCATGGCGCTACCATCATCGGAGGGCTGGTCAGGTATCTCCTGAGGTCTTGAAAAGCTCGGTTGGCCTCCTGGGTTCACTTGAATGGTCCCTTCTTTGTCATCAGCTTGAAGAAGGGTAGGGCGCGTTCCCCTAGCTTGGAGATGAAGCGTCCCAACGCAGTTACCCGGTCAGCCAGCTTCTACATCTCCCTAAGGGTCTGCGGCGGGCTCATGTCCTTGATGGCCTTGATCTTCTCTGGATTCGCCTCGATCCCTCTGTGGGACACGAGGAAGCCCAGCAGCTTGCCGGAAGGGACGCCGAACACGCACTTCTCCTGGTTAAGCCGCAAGTTCACTTGGCGCTGGCGCGCGAAGGTCTCCTCCAGGTCTTGAATCAAGGTCCTTGCCTCCCGAGACTTCACCACAATGTTGTCGACGTAGGCCTCTGTGTTTCTCCCGAGCTCCTTGCCTCACTAGGGTAGATCTTCACGAAGTAGGCGATCTCCTTGCCCTTAAGAACTCCTTGGTTCAACTCCACAATCTTGACGGAGGCTCCAAAGTGACACCTAAACAATCTAGGAGACACCACTCTTCAAGAGGTAATAGATGGTGTGTTGATGATGAACTCCTTGCTCTTGTGCTTCAAATGATAGTCTCCCCAACACTCAACTCTCTCTCATAGGATAGGATTTGGTAGAAAGATTATTTGAGTGGAAAGCTACTTGGGGAAGGCTAGAGATCAAGATTTATGTGGTTGGAATGAAATATCTTGACCTCAACACAAGTGTAGGTGGTTCTCTCTCAGAAAATGTATGTTGGAAGTGTAGGCATGTTCTGATGGCTCTCTCCATGAATGAAGAGTGGGTGGAGGGGTATATATAGCCTCCACACAAAATCTAACCGTTACACACAATTTTCCAAACTCGGTGGGGCCGATTCAGAGAACTCGGTCGGACCGATTTGGTTCATAATGTGACCGTTAGGATTTTCGGTGGGACCGACATGTCAACTCGGTGAGACCGATTCCATTAGTGTTAGGGCATAACGTGATCTCGGTGAGACCGATTACACAAACTCGGTGAGACCGATTTTGGTAATAGACTAACCAGGGAGTTGGTCAGGCAAACTCGGTGGGACCGATTCCCTAATCTCGGTTGGATCGAAAGGTTACGAAAGGGAAACAGAGAGTTTGCATTGCAATCTCGGTGGGACCGATCGCTCAGCTCGGTTTGACCGAAACGTTACGAAGGGAAACAGAGAGACTACAATCCCATCTCGGTGAGACCAAAAAGACTAGGGTTTATGGCAGTGGCTATGTCAAGTGAACTCGGTGGCGCCGGATATATCAAATCGGTGGGGCCGTGTTTGACATTTGGTTTGGGACATATTTGGATATGAGAAAGTAGTTGAGGGTTTTGGAGCATATCACTAAGCATTTTTAGCAAGAACCTCATTAGGCAACACCTCATCCCTCCTTGATAGTATTGGCTTTTCCTATGGACTCAATGTGATCTTGGATCACTAAAATAGAAAATGTAGAGTCTTGTGCTTTGAGCTTGAGCCAATCCTTTTGTCCTTAGCATTTTCAGGGGTCCAATTTCTTAATCGATGCCATGCTAATCATTGAGCTTCCCTGAAATATTTATCTGGAAATAGCATTAGCTCAGTGAGCTATATGTTGTTAGGAATTACCAAAACCACCCAGGGATAGTTGCACTTTAAATCTCCCCCTTTTTGGTAATTGATGACAACATTGGATCAAAGCTTCGACAAATGATCATAAGATTGAAAAACATCGTCTCTTTGAGAAGTATGTGATAAGCAAGAGCTCCCCTAAATTTGTGCATTATTTAAAATTTGCTTTTGAATGCAAATGCACAATCGATTAAGGTCATTGGTTACTCTTCCATGTCACATACATCTTGGTGGAGCGCTCAAAATGATAGAAATTGAAAGCATGCACTCATCGCCGAGCAAGTGAATGATCATATAAGAATATAAGAGATAATATCATCCAACAAGCATTAAGGTAACATATGATCAAACACATGATCAAACAAGTATCTCACAAGGACATAAAGTATCTCACACAGGCACACAACAAAGAAGTTTAACCAAAATAGCAAGAGAGATAAAAAGCAACACTCTCTCTCGAAGCCTATGATCTATACATTTTTCTCCCCCTTTGGCAACAAGTTACCAAAAAGTTCAAAAATGCATAGTGCTAAACGTCTCTCAAGCTTGGCCTTCATGAGGTGGTGTAGAGATGACTCCAAGGACAAAAGCTTCTGTTGATGTAGCTGGAGCTGGTGGAGTGGCTGCTGGAGGTGGCACTAGAGCTGTAGCTGCTGGAGCTGATGCTGTAGCTCTAGTATCTGTGACTGGCACTACAGCAGACCTCTGGCTTCGGGGCACTCTAGCAAAAGCATCTGTAGTTGACTTGCCCTTCTTCTCCTCCACTTCCTCCTGAAGTTGCTCAACTGCTGACTGAATCTCAGTTACTTTGACATCAAGATCATAGAATTTCTGCTCAATGATCCTCTCCAAGCTTTCCTGGTTTTGAGTCAGGGTGGACAAGCCCTTCTCAATCCTCAAAGTGGATTGGGTCAGATATCCAAGCTGATCTTGCTTGGTCTTCAAGAACACTTGAGATGCCTCTTCAACAGTTGGCATCCTTGCAGCTTTCTTTGTCCTTGCCTTCTCTATCTTCTCATGTGCTTGCACAGATGTGGGGTCTTCCTCATTCATCACAACAGTGTTATCTTAAAAATCAGGATGCAAAGGAAGGTGCTCCTTGTCCAACAGATATGTTCCTGTCCCCATCTTGGAGTTGATGAGCTCCTGAATGTGTGCAGCATACCCACAGCTTCTCTTTTGGTCAGCAGCTGTCCTTTTAATTATCTCTACAATCAAGCTCATGACCTTGAACTTCTGAGGCACATCAAACAAGTGTAGCAAATTGATAGCATGTCCTCTGATCATCTTGTGATCTCCTGACTTGGGTAGCAATGTGTGCCTAAGGATCCAGTTGATGGTAGGCAGTCCAGACAACAAGAAGTGTACTGATCCAAGCTTGTGAGTCTCCAAAGATTTATCTGGGATCTCCTTGTACATATTGGCCATAGTGTTGTGGTCTTTTTTCTTGGTGGCATACACATCCCAGTCATCTTCATGTTCTTCAGGGGCATTTATCAGCTTGGCCCATTCTTCAACAGTGGATTGGTACCTAATACCCTCAGACATGCATATAATTCTCCCATCTGGATAGAAATGAGCAGTAGAATAGAATTGCATGATCAGCTCATCATTCCACTTGGTGAGCTTCTGTCCAATAAATGTATCTACTCCACAAGCCTTGAAGCTGTCATAGACTCCTGGATAGTGATCTTCATTTTCCTTGATGTACTCCCAGTCTACCCATCTCATGTCGCATACTATGGGCTTCTTGTCAAGCAGGATAGTCTCATAGAAATATTGTTGTTCCTTTGTGTGGAATCTGTAATCAACTGCTGTTCTCCTCCTGACAGCATATGGATCAAACTGTCTCCATAGTCTCAGTCCTGCATCCTTTCTGATCCTCATATCTTCTGCAACAGGATGTGCATCATTATGGCCAGGGATCTTTGGCTTCAACTTTCTCAAAACAAGTGAGTCATCTTCTTCTTCTGCAGCTTCAGGCACTGAGGCCTTGTTCTTTTCCTCAGCTGGAATGCTCATGGTGTTCTCTTGGGTTTTGGGGGCTTCTGAGTTTGAGCTTTGGGAGCAGTCTTGGGCTTAGATGGAGCAGCCCTAGCTCTGATTGCATCTCCCATAAGCTTCTAAGCTTTGGATGCTGGTGCAGCATCCTCTTCCTCTTCTTCTTCTCCTTCAGAGTCTCTCTTCATTGAGGGTTTGCCAAGAACTCTGGCAGTAGTGGTTCTTACCCTCTTCTTCTTCTTGTCCTCACCAGCTGCCTCTTCTTCATATTCAATGGTGAACTTCATAGTTTCACCTGTTGCAACCTTCCTTGGTTTCGACATTGGCACTCTTCTTGCTGGAGCCTTTGTTTTTAGTCCTGGCTTACTTGCAGTAGCTGTGCCATACTCCTTTTTCAGCACCTTTTTCCTTGAAGTAGCCTCATCCTCAGCAGCCACATATTCCTATCCTAAGAATCCGAGGTTTTCTTCTTCCTTGTTCTAGTAGCTGCCTTGGGCAAGTTACTACGTGTGCTCCTGCTGCCATCATCATAGCTGCTTGAGGGACTAGTGCCCTCACTCATTTGAACATTCACTTCAGACTTGTTCTGGCTGTCACTTTGATCAGACATCCTCAGGCAAACTGTTAGAAGACCCTGTGAATAGGTTGTAGATGAGGTAGAGTAGATGAGCATCACAAAGTACAGAGGTTTTGCAAAAGAATTGAGTCAAAAAACTTAGTTTTATTTCTCTACAGAAATGATCTAGGAGCTACCGAATTGACAAACTCGATGATATTGAAGTAGCACTTGGAACCTAAACTAGTGAAGTAGGTTGGGACGATTCACAGTTTGGTGGCACCGAGATTGCTAGGGTTTCATAGAAACTTGAACTCGGTCACACCGATTTGCATGTTTCAATCAGACCGAAAAGCACATGTGCCATGGCCTAAGCCGAATCGGTGAAACCGATTTCTACAGTTCGGTCGGTCCGAGATGAGTTCTGTGGAGAGCTAACCCTAAAATTTTCGAATCAATCTAGACCTAAGGAAGTTTTAGCTGGAAAGGATGATTTCATACGTGGCAAGAATCATGGCAAAGCAATGTGCTATGAATCGGAGTTAAGGAATAGCACAAAGATCAAGTTCATACCCTAATTCGGCGGTGAACTTGCTACGGCGGCAACGGCGGTGCAGATTGCCGTTGTCGGCGGCGGAGACCAGCGGCGGGAGGTCGCTGGCGGCGAGAGGACGATCCGGAGACCTAAGGAGGAAGAGCAGGATATGCGCGGGCTGAGAGGTTTCGAAGAAATTTCCAAAATCTCATTCGTGAGTATTTATATCCCGACCCTGTCGGTGTGGCCGAGTGGAACAACTCGGTGGCACCGAGATGTAAAACTGCAAGCAGTTACTACAACTCGGTGTGACTGAAAAGTTCTAATCAGTTGCACCGAGATTGAAAACCTAGATCAACTTAGTGATCTCGGTATGATCAAAAAGGGTGAATTGGTCAAACCGAAATGCAGAAAGAAGTTTTGGAAGTTTAAGTCTATGACGAATCGGGGACTCCGAGTGCTCCTCACACAGAGTGGTTCAAATCTGACTTGATCAAACTTTGTGATGTAGCATGAATAGAGTTTGATACGAGCAAAGCATAAATAGCTAGAGGGAGTTGAGGGAGTCCTGGATTAGGGGGTGTCCGGATAGCCGGACTATACCTTCGGTCGGACTCCTGGACTATGAAGATACAAGATTGAAGACTTCGTCCCGTGTCCGGAAGGGACTTTCCTTGGCGTGGAAGGCAAGCTTGGCGATACTGATATGTAGATCTCCTACCATTGTAACCGACTCTGGGTAACCCTAGCCCTCTCCGGTGTCTATATAAACCGGAAGGTTTTAGTCCGTAGGACGAACAACAATCATACCATAGGCTAGCTTATAGGGTTTAGCCTCTCTGATCTCGTGGTAGATCTACTCTTGTACTACCCATATCATCAATATTAATCAAGCAGGAGTAGGGTTTTACCTCCATCGAGAGGGCTCAAACCTGGGTAAAAACATCGTGTCCCTTGTCTCCTGTTACCATCCGCCTAGACGCACAGTTCGGGACCCCCTACCCGAGATCCACCGGTTTTGACACCGATATTGGTGCTTTCATTGAGAGTTCCTCTGTGTCGTCACTTTTAGGCCCGATGCCTTCTCCGATCATCAACAGCGATGCGGTCCAGGGTGAGACTTTTCTCCCCGGACAGATCTTCGTATTCGGCGGCTTTGCACTGCGGGCCAATTCGCTTGGTCATCTGGAGCAGATCGAAAGCTACGCCCCTGGCCATCAGGTCAGGTTTGGAAGTTTGAACTACAAGGCCAACATCCACGGAGACTTGATCTTCGATGGATTCAAGCCACAGCCGAGTGCGCCACACTGTCACGATGGGCATGATCTAGCTCTGCCACCGAGGATGGGTGGTTGGACACCGCCTCGGGGGCTGCAATCTCTACGGCGATCGAGCCGAACACCAGCCTTATCCTCGGCGAAGCCCGTGACTCCAAGAAGCCGGACTCCTCTCCGGACTCCGAACCCTTCGCGCCCTCGCCAATCGAATCCGATTGGGCGCCGATCATGGAATTCACCGCCGCGGATATCTTTCAGCACTCGCCCTTCGGCGACATTCTTAATTCACTCAGGTCTCTCTCTTTGTCAGGAGAGTCCTGGCCGGACTAGGACCGACAGGATTGGGATGCGGACGACGAAGAAATTCGATGCCCACCCACCACTCACTTCGTAGCCACTATCGATAATTTAAACGACGTGCTCGACTTTGACTCCGAAGGCATCGACGACATGGACGACGATGTAGGAGACGAACAGGAACCAGCGCCTATAGGGCACTGGACAACCACCTCATCTCATGATGTATACATGGTGGACACACCTAAAGGAAGCGACAACGAGGAACTCGGGGACACAACGAGGGATCATTCACTCGAAAAGCAATCAAAGCGGCGACGTAAGCGCCGCTCCAAGCCCCGCCTCGACAGAGACAGCAGCCATATAGACCCAGCCATAGATCAGGATGAGGTGGTGGACGATGAACATGCCTTCGAGCAACCGTCCGAAAAGGGCAACTTGGATAAACAAACCGAACAACCCGTCCTCGGCGAAAACAACAGTCCGGATGACCTTACGCCGGATAAGCTCATGGAGCAGAAGAACCTCCGCAAAAGGCTCGTCGCCACTGCGCGTAGCCTGAAAAAGCAGAAGCGGAAGCTCAAAACTGCGGAAGACGCACTCAGAATCATATGGAGCAAAGTACTCAACACCGCAGACAAATACGGCGGCAGTCACCGCACAAAAAGCTACCCAAAGCGAAAGCTACTGCCTGAATTTGACGAGGAGGCCTTAGAGCCCCCACGATCAAAAAAATAAGGAAGCCACCCGGTTGGATAGACGACCCCATGGCCAACCTAGAGCGGCAAGCGGCGCCGCACACAAGCCGTCACGCGATCCACCCAAGGATCCGCATCAAAAAGATGGCCCAGCCAGATCTATCTACGGGCCAAGAAAGCAAGCTCTAGTAAGCAATGCAACTCAAGAAATACCCGAACATCACGACACACCCAAATACAGGGGTGCCGCACACCCCCTATGTTTCATCGATGAGGTGCTGGACCATGAATTTCCAGCGGGATTCAAGCCCGTAAACATAGAGGCGTACGACGGAACAACAGACCCAGGGGTCTGGATTGAGGATTATATCCTCCACATACACATGGCCAGAGGAGATAACCTCCACGCCATAAAATACTTACCCCTCAAGTTCAAGGGGCCAGCCCGGCATTAGCTCAAAGGCCTTCCAGAAAACACCATTGGAAGTTGGGAAGAGCTTCAGGATGCTTTTCGGGCAAATTTTCAAGGGACCTATGTCCGCCCTCCGGATGCAGACGATCTAAGTCATATAACTCAACAGCCGGAGAGTCAGCCCGAAAATTCTGGAACAAATTTCTTAATAAAAAGAACCAGATAGTCGACTGTCCGGACGCCGAAGCTTTAGCAACTTTCAAACACAGCGTTTGAGACAAATGGCTCGCCAGACTCCTCTGCCAAGAAAAGCCAAGAACAATGGCCGCATTAACAAGCCTCATGACCCGCTTTTGCGCGGGAGAGGACAGCTGGTGGGCAAGATGCAGCACCAGCGACCCAAGTACATCCAAAGTCAGGGATGGAAATGGGAAACCACGACGTAACAAGGATCAACGCCGAAATAAGGGAAGCAGCCCGAAGAGCACGGTAGTCAACGCCGGATTCAAAAGCTCTCGGCAGAATCAGAAAAAGCTGCCCCTTAAGGATAACAGGGACGAGCTATCTAACCTAAACCAAATCTTGGACAAGATATGTCAAATCCACAGTACCCCCGGGAGGCCTGCAAACCATACCCACAGAGATTGTTGGGTCTTCAAGCAATCTGGCAAACTCAACGCCGAACACAAGGGGCTCGACACACCAAGTGAGGACGACGAACCCCACAAGCAGAGCACCGGGAAACAAAAGAATTTCCCACAAGAAGTCAAAACAGTAAACTTACTTCATGTGACAAAAGGGAAAAATAGAGTGGCGCCTATAGAGATACACGCCATACAGTCTATCCCAAAGGAGTCTCGCCATTGGTTGTTAAAACCGATCACCTTCGACCATCGGGATTACTCTCGAAGTATCCGGGACGCATGCCGGACTGCATTGATGCTAGATCCGATAATCGATGGACTCCACTTTACAAATGTCCTGATGGACGGCGGCAGTGGTCTAAACCTGTTATACTAGGACACAATCTGCAACATGGGGATAGACCCAATAAAAATTCGGCATAGGAAAACCTCCTTTCAAGGGGTAACACCAGGCCCGGATGCCCATTGCATGGGTTCTCTCAGGCTAGAAGTTATGTTCGGCTCCCACGACAACTTCCGTCGCGAAAAGCTAACCATCCATATCGCCCCGTTTTCAAGTAGCTATCAAGCACTACTGGGATGCGAAGGTCTCGTCAGCTTTAACGCAATACCGCATTATGCATCTCTTATGCTTAAGATGCCCGGTCCACGAGGCATCATATCATTAAAGGGAAAACATTGAGTGCGCCTCCCGCGCGGAAGACTGTGCGGCTGCCTTGACAGCCCCACACTAAAGCGGCTTTACCAGCCAAAGCACCTAAATGGGTCATTAAGACCACGGACACGGTTAGACGAGTCCGGCATAAAAATACAATGGATAAAGGCTTAATAGCCGCATACCCCTGTACTAGGGGCTCCGCGCATACAAAATAAGAGATAATAAAGCTCAATTTTACCGATTTTTTAATCATACTTTGTTTATTTAGTACAGCATACGTTTTTGCACGATCATTTTATCAACTAAGTTCCTCTCTTTTACAGATGAACATCGTGCTACGCCCGTCTAGGATACGGCACAACGGAGACACAGGCGCATACGTGGAGCAGGGACCCGTGCCAAGGATTCTTTTCAGATTAAGACCCTGCGTAAACCTTTTTTACTGTCTCTTGTTGATACACATCCCCTGGTTTTCTTGTATAACCGAGGAGGAGGCTGGCGTTTTGGCATGTGGCCACGTCAGAATTTTGCGCGTACGTGGACACCAGGGGCTTATTACCAAGGGCGTTGTTCCGCCCGCCGTCACAAAGACCGAATACCTTAGGGAGTGTTCGGCGTCGTGAGTTTGGCCTTATATGCATCAGCTCTGAATCATGTCTTTGGTCAAATGTTGGGTTTGCCCGGATCCTGTGTTTTGCTGCCTTACGTTCCGCTCTATCGGCTAACGCGGCACCCGGAGAACTAATGCGATTGTGCCCCGGTTCGGCCAGGCGAGCACCTCAGTAGAGAAAGCCAAAAACTGACTGTCATGATATAGCGTGAGACTGATCAACCACTCGATGACTTACCACAATCTTTAGGATTCCTCCGTATTAACGAAGGGCCGTTTCCCGGCCAGGCAGATACGCGCCCCGAGTTCGGGCGAGCGCAGGCGCCACCAGGGGCAATATAAGTAGCCTCACTGTCAAACTCCTATGGCTAAGTGAAAGTGATAAAGCATCATAGTACGATTGCCTAGTTCGCTGCGCTATCACCTCCTTTGTAGGACCAAGACACTGGATCAAGTGTGAAAATGCGCCTTCTGCGAACACCCCCGCATTATTTGCGTGGGGGCTGAAGCCGACGTCTGCCATCTTTCAGATTATATATACATATATCTTAAACGGCCGCACCGGAGGTATTATAATACTTGCGGGCACAAGTATACAAAGCTTCTACAATTTATCAAAACATTGTTTTATAATATATGCTATTCGATATAGTATCCTTCGAGCACTGCGTCTCTATTAAACGAGCGCCTTGCAAAACTTCCTAAAAATAGTGCTCGGCAGGTACTCGGCTTTCGTCCGAGTCTTGGGATGCAACAACGGTGGTCTCCATCTCCGCCCAGTATTTCTTGACACGGGCAAGAGCCATACGCGCACCCTCTATGCACGGTGACCTCTTCATCGCATTGATATGCGGCACCGCACCAAGGAACTGCCGCACCAAGTTGAAATAACTTTTCGGCTCTGGCCTTTCCGGCCACAGATGACTCATGACATACTTCATGGCGAGTCCGGACAACCTATTTAGCTCGGCCCATTCGGCCAAACGATCGGCTAACAACAATGGACGCTCTGGGTTGTGGAACTGCGACCAGAAGAGCTTTTCCACTTCACGATCTTCTTGATCTCGGAAGTGTTCGGCCGCATCTGCGGCACTCGCTGCCAAATATAGATAGGTGTCCGCCGTACTCCACATCCGGTCTAACGCAGCATGTTTAGGATCACATAACTTCCTCTGCAGCATAAAGGGCTTTCCAGCCGCGATCTCTCAGGTCTGACGTAGCTCCTCCTTCATAGCTCTCATCGCAGAGCGAGCATCCTTGGCATCGGCAACGGCCTTCTCCAGGTCCGTCTGTTCCGCCCAGTCTTCTTTTTCAAGAAGCTTGTAACGGTCAGCAGCGTTCTTCAGCCTCACGGCCACCTCGGCCATTTCCTTCTTGCTTCGGCAGTGAGCAGCCTGTTCGGCTTTCAGCTCTTCAATTGCCTTTCTGGCAGCCGCATCACTTTTCCTGGCTTGCTCCTTGGCTCGGGCAAGTTCCGCCCCAAGATTCTCCATGGCAGCGGCACCAATTGCATCAAGTGCACACGTTGTAAGACATTGGCATCAAGCTCCTCTTACCAGGTGCCGCCGGGGAAATAACATACCCTGTGCCTCATTAAGCCGCTTGTTGACAAGTGCGATGTCGGCATCTGCCACGTCAAGTTACCGCTTCAGCTCGGCAAATTCATCAGTCCAGCTGGCCAACGGACACTTCGCCACCTACGTATGTAGGCGGCACGTTAAACCTGGGGTTATGATCCTCTGCGCGCCGTCACTTTTGACAATGCACAGAGTCTCAGGGGCTACTATCTACACAGGGCACATCTTATTTATGCGCAACTGTCCAAAAAGGGTACATTATTTCGCGTACCTCAAAACCTGTCAGTAAACTCCTGTCGGCCTCGTGCAATCCGCTTTCCGCGGATGAAATCCTCTCAATCACCATACCCATGAATGCACGGTGCTCCTCTGAGAGAGATGCTCGCCCTAGCAGATCTTGCAGCTCCTCCGACCGCACACCGGATGGTGCTGGACTCGTCCGATGGCCCTTTTCAAAGGCCAGACACGGAGGGCTTTGGGGAGCCATATGACTACCTTCCGGCCCTACCGGATTCGGAGAAACCCTCCGCGACGATACCTCAGGGTCACCCGCCTCGCAAGGCGGTACGACAGGAGGAGGTGAGGGAGTCTTGGATTAGGGGGTGTCCGGATAGCCGGACTATACCTTCGTCCGGACTCCTGGACTATGAAGATACAAGATTGAAGACTTCGTCCCGTGTACGGAAGGGACTTTCCTTGGCGTGGAAGGCAAGCTTGGCGATACGGATATGTAGATCTCCTACCATTGTAACCGACTCTGGGTAACCCTAGCCCTCTCCGGTGTCTATATAAACCGGAGGGTTTTAGTCCGTAGGACGAACAACAATCGTACCATAGGCTAGCTTCTAGGGTTTAGCCTGTCTGATCTCGTGGTAGATCTACTCTTATACTACCCATATCATCAATATTAATCAAGCAGGAGTAGGGTTTTACCTCCATCGAGAGGGCCCGAACCTGGGTAAAAACATCGTGTCCCTTGTCTCGTGTTACCATCCGCCTAGACGCACAGTTCGGGACCCCCTACCCGAGATCCGCCGGTTTTGACACCGACATTGGTGCTTTCATTGAGAGTTCCTCTGTGTCGTCACTTTTAGGCCCGATGGCTTCTCCGATCATCAACATCGATGCGGTCCAGGGTGAGACTTTTCTCCCCGGACAGATCTTCGTATTCGCCGGCTTTGCACTGTGGGCCAATTTGCTTGGTCATATAGAGCAGATCGAAAGCTACGGCCCTGGCCATCAGGTCAGGTTTGGAAGTTTGAACTACATGTCCGACATCCACGGAGACTTGATCTTTGATGGATTCGAGCCACAGCCGAGCGCGCTGCACTGTCACGATGGGCATGATCTAGCTCTGCCCCCGAACAGTGCCCTGGAGGCCGCGCCTGTGTTCGCTCCGACCCTTAGCTCGGAGCCGACTACGCCAATCGAGGATGGGTGGTTGGTCACCGCCTCGGGGGCTGCAATCTCTACGGCGATCGAGCCGAACACCAGCCTTATCCTCGACGAAGCCCGTGACTCCAAGAAGCCGGACTCCTCTCTGGACTCCGAACCCTTCGCGCCCTCACCAATCGAATCCGATTGGGCGCCGATCATGGAATTCACCGCCGCGGATATCTTTCAGTAGTCGCCCTTCAGTGACATTTTTAATTCACTCAGGTCTCTCTCGTTGTCAGGAGAGTCCTGGCCGGACTATGACCTGCAGGATTGGGATGCGGACGACGAAGAAATTAGATGCCCACCCACCACCCACTTCGTAGCCACTGCCGATAATTTAAACGACGTGCTCGACTTCGACTCCGAAGACATCGACGGCATGGACGACGATGTTGGAGACAAACAAGAACCAGTGCCTATAGGGCACTGGACAGCCACCTCATCTCATGATGTATACATGGTGGACACACCTAAAGGAAGCGACAACGAGGAACCCGGGGACACAACGTGGGATCGTTCACTCGAAAAGCAATCGAAGCGGCGACGTAAGCGCCGCTCCAAGCCCTGCCTCGACAGAGACAACAACTATATAGACCCAGCCATAGAGCAGGACGAGCCGGTGGACGATGAACATGCCTTCGAGCAACCGTCCGAACATGGCAACTTGGATAAACAAACCGAACAACCCGTCCCTGGCGAAAACAACAGTCCTGACGACCTTACGCCGGATAAGCTCATGGAGCAGAAGAACCTCCACAAATGGCTCGTCGCCACTGCGCGTAGCCTGAAAAAGCAGAAGCGGAAGCTCAAAACTGCGGAAGATGCACTCAGAATCAGATGGAGCAAAGTACTCAACACCGCAGACAAATACGACGGCAGTCACCGCACAAAAAGCTACCCAAAGCGAAAGCTACTGCCTGAATTTTACGAGGAGGCCTTAGAGCCCCCATGATAAAAAATAAGGAAGCCACCCGGTTGGATAGACTACCCCATGGCCAACCTAGAGCGGCAAGCGGCGCCGCACACAAGCCGGCACGCGATCCACCCAAGGGTCTGCAGCAAAAAGATGGCCCAGCCAGATCTATCTACGGGCCAAGAAAGCAAGCTCTAGTAAGCAATGCAACACAACAAATACCCGAACATCACGGCACACCCAAATACAGGGGTGCCGCAAACCCCCTATGTTTCACCGATGAGGTGCTGGACCATGAATTTCCAGCGGGATTCAAGCCCGTAAACATAGAGGTGTATGACGGAACAACAGACCCTGGGGTCTGGATTGAGGATTATATCCTCCAGATACACATGGCCAGAGGAGATGACCTCCACGCCATTAAATACTGACCCGTCAAGCTCAATGGGCCAGCCCGGCATTGGCTCAAAGGCCTTCCCGAAAACACCATTGGAAGTTGGGAAGAGGTTGAGGATGCTTTTCGGGCAAATTTTCAAGGGACCTATGTCCGCCCTCTGGATGCAGAAGATCTAAGTCATATAACTCAACAGCCCGGAGAGTCAGCCCGAAAATTCTGGAACAAATTTCTTACTAAAAAGAACCAGATAGTCGACTGTCCGGACGCCGAAGCTTTAGCAGCTTTCAAACACAGCGTGTGAGACGAATGGCTCGCCACACACCTCGGCCAAGAAAAGCCAAGAACAATGGCCACATTAACAAGCCTCATGACCCGTTTTTGCGTGGGAGAGGACAACTGGTTGGCAAGATGCAGCACTAGCGACCCAAGTACATCCGAAGTCAGGGATGGAAATGGGAAACCACGACGCAACAAGGATCAGCGCTGGAATAAGGGAAGCAGCCCGAAGAGCACGACAGTCAACGCCGGATTCAAAAGCTCTCGGTAGAATCAGAAAAAGCTGCCCCTTAAGGATAATAGGGACGAGCTATCTAACCTAAACAAAATCTTGGACAAGATATGTCAAATCCACAGTACCCCCGGGAGGCCTGCAAACCATACCCACAGAGATTGTTGGGTCTTCAAGCAATCCGGCAAACTCAACGCCGGACACAAGGGGCTCGACACACCAAGTGAGGACGACGAACCCCACAAGCAGAGCACCGGGAAACAAAAGAATTTCCCACAAGAAGTCAAAACAGTAAACTTACTTCATGTGACAAAAGGGAAAAAACAGAGTGGCGCCTATAGAGATACACGCCATACAGTCTATCCCAAAGGAGACTCGCCATTGGTTGTTAAAACCGATCACCTTCGACCATCGGGATTACTCTCGAAGTATCCGGGACGCAGGCCGGACTGCCTAGATGCTAGATCCGATAATCGACGGACTCCACTTTACAAATGTCCTGATGGACGGCGGCAGTGGTCTAAACCTGTTATACCAGGACACAATCCGCAACATGGGGATAGACCCAACAAAAATTCGCCACAGGAAAACCTCCTTTCGAGGGGTAACACCAGGCCTGGATGCCCATTGCATGGGTTCTCTCAGGCTAGAAGTTATGTTCGGCTCCCACGACAACTTCCGTTTTCAAGTAGCTATCAAGCACCACTCGGACGCGAAGCTTTCGCCCGCTTTAGCGCAATACCGCATTATGCATCACTTACGCTTAAGATGTCTGGTCCACGAGGCATCATCTCATTAAAGGGAAAACATTGAGTGCGCCTCCCGCGCGGAAGACTGTGCGGCTGCCTTGACAGCCCCACACTAAAGCGGCTTTACCAGCCAAAGCACCTAAACGGGTCGTTAAGACCACGGACAGGGTTAGACGAGTCCGGCATAAAATACAATGGATAAAGGCTTAATAGCCGCATACCCCTGTACTAGGGGCTCCGCGCATACAAAATAAGAGATAATAAAGCTCAATTTTACCGATTTTTTAATCATACTTTGTTTATTTAGTACAACATACGTTTTTGCACGATCTTTTTATCAACTAAGTTCCTCTCTTTTACAGATGAACATCGTGCTACGCCTATCCAGGATATGGCACAACGGAGACAAAGGCGCAAACGTGCAGCAGGGACCCATGCCAAGGATTCTTTTCAGATTTAGACCCTGCGTAAACCTTTTTTACTGTCTCTTGTTGATACACATCCCCTGGTTTTCTTGTATAACCGAGGAGGAGGCTGGCATTTTGGCATGTGGCCACGTCAGAATTTTGCGCGTACCTGGACACCAGGGGCTTATTACCAAGGGCGTTGTTCCGCCCGCCCTCACAAAGACCGAATACCTTAGGGAGTGTTCGGCGTCGCGAGTTTGGCCTTATATGCATCAGCTCCGAATCATGTCTTTGGTCAAATGTTGGGTTTGCCCGGCTCCTGTGTTTTGCTGCCTTACGTTCCGTTCTATCGGCTAAGGCGGCACCAGGAGAACTACTGCGATTGTGCCTCGGTTCGGCCAGGCGAGCACCTTAGTAGAGAAAGCCGAAAACTGACTGTCATGATATAGCGTGAGACTGGTCAACCACTCGATGACTTACCGGAATCTTTAGGATTCCTACGCATTAGTGAGCGGCCAGGCACATACGCGCCCGAGTTCGGGCGAGCGCAGGCGCCACCAGGGGCTATATAAGTAGCCTCCCTGTCAAACTCCTATGGCTAAGTGAAAGTGATAAAGCATCATAGTCCGATTGCCTAGTTCGCCGCGCTATTACCTCCTTTGTAGGACCAAGACATTGGATCAAGTGTGAAAATGCGCCTTGTGCGAACACCCCCGCATTATTTGCGTGGGGGCTGAAGCCGACGACTGCCATCTTTCAGATTATATATACATATATCTTAAACGGCCGCACATGAGGTATTATAATACTTGCGGGCACAAGTATACAAAGCTTCTAAAATTTATCAAAACATTGTTTTACAATAATATATGCTATTCGAATATAGTATCCTTCAAGCACTGCGTCTCTATTAAACGAGCGCCTTGCAAAACTTCCTGAAAATAGTGCTCAGCAGGTACTCGGCTTTCGTCCGAGTCTTGGGATGCAACAGCGGTGGTCTCCATCTCCGCCCAGTATGTCTTGACACGGGCAAGAGCCATCCGCGCACCCTCTATGCACGGTGACCTCTTCATCGCATTGATATCCGGCACCGCACCAAGGAACTGCTGCACCAAGTTGAAATAACTTTTCGGCTCTGGCCTTTCCAACCACAGATGACTCATGACATACTTCATGGCGAGTCCGGACAACCTATTTAGCTCGTCCCATTCGGCCAAACGATCGGCTAACGAAAATGGACGCTCTGGATTGTGGAACTGCGACCAGAAGAGCTTTTCCACTTCGCGATCTTCTTGATCTCGGAAGTGTTCGACCGCATCTGCAGCACTCGCTGCCAAATCCAGATAGGTGTCCACCGTACTCCACATCCGGTCTAACGGAGCATGTTTAGGATCACAGAACTTCCTCCGCAACATAATGGGCTTTCCAGCCGCGATCTCTTCGGCCTGACGTAGCTCCTCCTTCATAGCTCTCGTCGCAGAGCGAGCATCCTTGGCATCGGCAACGGCCTTCTCCAGGTCCGTCTGTTCCGCCCGGTCTTCTTATTCGAGAAGCTTGCAACGGTCAGCAGCGTTCTTCAGCCTCATGGCCACCTCGGTCATTTCCTTCTTGCTTCGGCAGTGAGCAGCCTGTTCAGCTTTCAGCTCTTCAATTGCCTTTCCGGCAGCCGCATCACTTTTCCTGGCTTGCTCCTTGGCTCGGGCAAGTTCCGCCCCAAGATTCTCCATGGCAGCGGCACCATCTGCATTAAGCGCACACGTTGTAAGATATTGGCATCAAGCTCCTCTTACCAGGTGCCGCCGGGGAAATAACATACCCTGTGCCTCGTCAAGCCGCTTGTTGACAAGCGCGATGTCAGCATCTGCCACGTCAAGTTGCTGCTTCAGCTCGGCAAATTCATTAGTCCGGCTGGCCACCGGACACTTCGCCACCTACGTATGTAGGCGGCACGTTAAACCTGGGGTTATGATCCTCTGCGCGTCGTCACTTTTGACAACGCACAGAGTCTCAGGGGCTACTATCTACACAGGGCGCATCTTATTTATGCGCAACTGTCCAAAAAGGGTACATTATTTCGCGTACCTCAAAACCAGTCAGTAAACTCCTGACGGCCTCGTGCAATCCGCTTTCCGCGGATGAAATCCTCTCAATCACCGTACCCATCAATGCACGGTGCTCCTCTGAGACAGATGCTCGCCCTAGAAGATCCTTCAGCTCCTCCGACCGCACACCGGATGGTGCCGGACTCGTCCGATGGCCCTTTTCGAAGGCCGGACATGGAGGGCTTTGGGGAGCCATATGACTACCTTCCGGCCCTGCCGGATTCGGAGAAACCCCCCTGACAATACCTCAGGGTCGCCTGCCTCGCAAGGCGGTACGGCAGGGGGAGGCGTTCTGCTCTCCATCATCTCCGGAAGAAGATCCCCCGAAGAAGAGCTCTGCTGAGAAGGGCTGAGGTCCAAGCTACAAGGTAAATCTTCGGTTAATTTTCTCAGATATAAAGCAAGGATTCCACTTATTTCTTAAAAAGAAAAACTCCTCTGTACTTACGGCTCGGTGGAGGGATGATCCCCTTGAGGGCATAATTCGGCCGAGGTATCCCCCGACGCAGGACCCTCTGACGAAGATTTCTTTCCCCGCTTTGAGGCCATGGTCTCCGGGTCTTCAAAGGCGGTCCTCTTTTTCCCCTGAGGAGAGGAATTTTCGATTCCTCCCTTCCTAACAGCCTCCTTCGAGGAGGCCGTAGCTTCCTTGTCCCCTCCCTCGCTTTCCTCCGAAGGCACAACCTCCAACATCCGGGCCAGCACAGGATCCGGGCCAGCACCTGATTAGCTTTGCTTTCGCTATCCACTCCTGTTTAAAGGACAACTCCTTTAAGGGCAATTTCATGATAAATATACGGATAGCGAGTCTGGGCACAAGGCTACTTACTTGAGTAACCGGGCGATTGCAGCTCAGACCTGCGTCCTCGGTCAAGTCCGGACACATTGCTTGTGATCCGAAGAACAATTTGTACATCTCCACGGGCGTCGCGCCCATGAAATGCTGGAGAGCTCGTGGTCCCTCCGGATTGAACTCCCACGGGCGAAGGGGGCGACGTTTGTCGGGCAAGGCTCGGCGGATCAACATGACCTGCGTCACCACGACCAGGCTGATGTCTCTTTCTAAGAGATCTCGAATGCGGCCCTGCAACAAGGGCACGTCCTTGGATGGCCCCCAATCCAGTCCTTTACTGACCCATGACGCCAGCTGTGGCGGGGGACCCGAGCGAAAGGCAGGTGGCGCCACCGACTTGGTGCCCCTGGAAGAGGTAATATAAAACCACTCTCGTTGCCATAAGCTGGACTCCTCTTGAAAAGAGCCCTCGGGCCATGGAGCATTAGCATTCTTGCTTATAACAACGCCTCCGCACTCCGCGTGCTGTCCCTCGATCATCTTCGGCTCTACTTTGAAGGTCTTGAGCCATAGTCCGAAGTGAGGAGTAATACGGAAGAAGGCTTCACACACGACGATGAATGAGGAAATATGGAGGATGGACTTCGGAGCTAAGTTGTGAAATTCCAGCCCATAATAAAACATGAGCCCCCTCATGAAGGGATCCGTCGGGAAGCCTAGCCCTCGAAGGAAGTGAGACATGAACACCACACTCTCACCAGGCTTGGGAGTGGGAATGACCTGCCCTTGAGCAGGCAGCCTATGCGAGATTTCGCCGGTCAAGAACCTGACCTCTCTCAACTTTAACACGTCCTCCTCCGTGACGGAGGAGGGCATCCATCGGCCTCGAAGGTGAGAACCGGACATTATCGAAGGTCCGAAGCGCCTGAAATCTGGAGCCTTGGGTGCTGGAACTCGAGGCGAAAGGCAAACTCGTTTGAGATTAAAAGAAAGGAGTAAGGCCTTGGTCTCTTTGTAAGAGGTTGAATACCAAGGGCCCTCCCCGTAACCATTTGGGACTCGCCTTTGATCGAGAAAACATACCAATGGGCACGACTGGGTTACCCACGTCTGTATTGATGAGAATCCCGTAAATAAAGGGGACACGATCTCTGCTTTGAAAGGACGTGCCAAGGAAACCGCCTCGCAAAACATGCTGAGGTGGGACAGTAAAAACGATTTGAATAAGGGCTTGGTCGTGGTGTGATGTCATGCTACGGAATACGTCAGCAGATTAGATTTGTGTAAATATTATTCTCTCTATGGCAATATGTGGAAACTTATTTTGCAGAGCCGAACACTACCTTTGTGTTCAAAATCTTCTATGAAGTACTTGGAGGAGGAACGCGCCTTGCAATGCGGAAGAAAATCTGCGCGCCGGACTCGTCGTCATTGAAGCTTGGTTCAGGGGCTACTGAGGGAGTCCTGGATTAGGGGGTGTCCGGATAGCCGGACTATACCTTCAGCCAGACTCCTGGACTATGAAGATACAAGATCGAAGACTTCGTCCCGTGTCCGGAAGGGACTTTCATTGACGTGGAAGGCAAGCTTGGCGATACGGATATGTAGATCTCCCAAATTTCCTTTGCATTCTCAATACATCTGATTTTGTTGAGTTCTTCGGGGCACAATCCATTGAAGAGAATATCACAAGATTGAGCATTGTATTGCAACATCTTCAACTCTTCCGCGGTAGCTTGACGGTTTGGTTCTCTCCCATCAATGAATTCACCTTGCAAGCCAATACACACAATAGCCCAAACGGCGGGGTTATGTCCAAGAATATGCATTTTCATCTTATGCTTCCAACTAGCAAAATTTGTACCATCAAAGTAAGGACCTCTACGGTGGTAATTTCCCTTGCTAGACGCCATACTCTCCTAGGTTGTGAAACCAAGGCTATGACCACCAAAGGCTATGGAAATCAAAGCAAATGGAGACCAAAGCTCTGATACCACTTGTAGGATCGAAAGTATGTCTAGAGGGGGGGGGGGTGATTAGACTACTTGACCAAATAAAAATCTAGCCTTTTCCCAATTTTAATTCTTGGCAAATTTTAGCAACTTAGCACAAGTCAAGCAATCAACCTACACATGCAATTCTAAGAGTATAGCAGCGGAATGTAGAACAATTGCATATGAAGGTAAGGGGATGAGTTTGAGGGGGCAAACGCAATGTTGACACGGAGATTTTTTATCCGTGGTTCCGATAGGTGGTGCTATCATACATCCACGTTGATGGAGACTTCAACCCACGAAGGGTAATGGTTGCGCGAGTTCACGGAGGGCTCCACCCACGAAGGGTCCACGAAGAAGCAACCTTGTCTATCCCACCATGGCCGTCGCCCACGAAGGACTTGTCTCACTAGGCCAGATCTTCGCAAAGTAGGCGATCTCCTTGCCCTTACAAACTCCTTGGTTCAACTCCACAATCTTGACCTCAACACAAGTGTAGGTGGTTCTCTCTCAGAAAGTGTATGTTGGAAGTGTAGGCATGTTCTGATGGCTCTCTCCACGAATGAAGAGTGGCTGGAGGGGTATATATAGCCTAGACACAAAATCTAACCGTTACACACAATTTACCAAACTCGGTGGGACCGATTCAGAGAACTCGGTCGGACCGATTTGGTTCATAATGTGACCGTTAGGATTTTCGGTGGGACTGACATGTCAACTCGGTGAGACCGATTCCATTAGGGTTAGGGCATAACGTAATCTCGGTGAGACCGATTACACAAACTCGGTGAGACCGATTTTGGTAATAGACTAACCAGGGAGTTGGTCAGGCAAACTTGGTGGGACCGATTCGGTCATCTCGGTTGGACCGAAATGTTACGAAAGGGAAACTGAGAGTTTGCATTGCAATCTCGGTGGGACCGATCGCTCATCTCGGTTTGACCGAAACGTTACGAAGGGAAACAAAGAGATTACAATCCCATCTCGGTGAGACCGAAAAGACTAGGGTTTGTGGCAGTGGCTATGTCAAGTGAACTCGGTGGTGCCGGATAGATCAAATTGGTGGGGCCGAGTTTGACTTTTGGTTTGGGACATATTTGGATTTGAGAAAGTAGTTGAGGGTTTTGGAGCATATCACTAAGCATTTTGAGCAAGAACCTCATTAGGCAACACCTCACCCCCTCTTAATAGTATTGGCTTTTCTTATGGACTCAATGTGATCTTGGATCACGAAAATAGAAAATGTAGATTCTTGTGCTTTGAGCTTGAGCCAATCCTTTTGTCCTTAGCATTTTCAGGGGTCCACTTTCTTAATCCATGCCATGCCAATCATTGAGCTTTCCTGAAATATTTATCTTGAAATAGCATTAGCTCAGTGAGCTATATGTTGTTAGGAATTACCAAAACCACCTACGAATAGTTGCACTTTCAATCTCCCCCTTTTTGGTAATTGATGACAACATATAGATCAAAGCTTCGACAAATGATCATAAGATTGAAAAACATCGTCACTTTGAGAAGTATGTGATAAGAAAGAGCTCCCCCTAAATTTGTGCATTATTTAAAATTTTCTTTTGAATGCAAATGCACAATCGATTAGGACCATGGGTTACTCTTCCATGTCTCATACATCTTGGTGGAGCGCTCAAAATGATAGAAATTGAAAGCATGCACTCATCACCAAGCAAGTGAATGATCATATAAGAATATAAGAGATAATATCATCCAACAAGCATTAAGGTAGCATATGATCAAACACATGATCAAACAAGTATCTCACAAGGACATAAAGTATCTCACACAAGCACACAATAAAGAAGTTTCACCAAAATAGCAAGAGAGATAAAAAGCAACACTCTTTCTCGAAGCCTATGTTCTATACATTTTCTCCCCCTTTGGCAACAAGTTACCAAAAAGTTCAAAAATGCATAGTGCTAAACGTCTCTCAAGCTTGGCCTTCATGAGGTGGTGTAGAGATGACTCCAAGGACAAAAGCTTCTGTTGATGTAGCTGGAGCTGGTGGAGTGGCTGCTGGAGGTGGCACTAGAGCTGTAGCTGCTGGAGCTGATGCTGTAGCTCTAGTATCTGTGACTGGCACTACAGCAGACCTCTGGCTTCGGGGCACTCTAGCAAAAGCATCTGTAGTTGACTTGCCCTTCTTCTCCTCCACTTCCTCCTGAAGTTGCTCAACTGCTGACTGAATCTCAGTTACTTTGACATCAAGATCATAGAATTTCTGCTCAATGATCCTCTCCAAGCTTTCCTGGTTTTGAGTCAGGGTGGACAAGCCCTTCTCAATCCTCAAAGTGGATTGGGTCAGATATCCAAGCTGATCTTGCTTGGTCTTCAAGAACACTTGAGATGCCTCTTCAACAGTTGGCATCCTTGCAGCTTTCTTTGTCCTTGCCTTCTCTATCTTCTCATGTGCTTGCACAGATGTGGGGTCTTCCTCATTCATCACAACAGTGTTATCTTAAAAATCAGGATGCAAAGGAAGGTGCTCCTTGTCCAACAGATATGTTCCTGTCCCCATCTTGGAGTTGATGAGCTCCTGAATGTGTGCAGCATACCCACAGCTTCTCTTTTGGTCAGCAGCTGTCCTTTTAATTATCTCTACAATCAAGCTCATGACCTTGAACTTCTGAGGCACATCAAACAAGTGTAGCAAATTGATAGCATGTCCTCTGATCATCTTGTGATCTCCTGACTTGGGTAGCAATGTGTGCCTAAGGATCCAGTTGATGGTAGGCAGTCCAGACAACAAGAAGTGTACTGATCCAAGCTTGTGAGTCTCCAAAGATTTATCTGGGATCTCCTTGTACATATTGGCCATAGTGTTGTGGTCTTTTTTCTTGGTGGCATACACATCCCAGTCATCTTCATGTTCTTCAGGGGCATTTATCAGCTTGGCCCATTCTTCAACAGTGGATTGGTACCTAATACCCTCAGACATGCATATAATTCTCCCATCTGGATAGAAATGAGCAGTAGAATAGAATTGCATGATCAGCTCATCATTCCACTTGGTGAGCTTCTGTCCAATAAATGTATCTACTCCACAAGCCTTGAAGCTGTCATAGACTCCTGGATAGTGATCTTCATTTTCCTTGATGTACTCCCAGTCTACCCATCTCATGTCGCATACTATGGGCTTCTTGTCAAGCAGGATAGTCTCATAGAAATATTGTTGTTCCTTTGTGTTGAATCTGTAATCAACTGCTGTTCTCCTCCTGACAGCATATGGATCAAACTGTCTCCATAGTCTCAGTCCTGCATCCTTTCTGATCCTCATATCTTCTGCAACAGGATGTGCATCATTATGGCCAGGGATCTTTGGCTTCAACTTTCTCAAAACAAGTGAGTCATCTTCTTCTTCTGCAGCTTCAGGCACTGAGGCCTTGTTCTTTTCCTCAGCTGGAATGCTCATGGTGTTCTCTTGGGTTTTGGGGGCTTCTGAGTTTGAGCTTTGGGAGCAGTCTTGGGCTTAGATGGAGCAGCCCTAGCTCTGATTGCATCTCCCATAAGCTTCTAAGCTTTGGATGCTGGTGCAGCATCCTCTTCCTCTTCTTCTTCTCCTTCAGAGTCTCTCTTCATTGAGGGTTTGCCAAGAACTCTGGCAGTAGTGGTTCTTACCCTCTTCTTCTTCTTGTCCTCACCAGCTGCCTCTTCTTCATATTCAATGGTGAACTTCATAGTTTCACCTATTGCAACCTTCCTTGGTTTCGACATTGGCACTCTTCTTGTTGGAGCCTTTGTTTTCAGTCCAGACTTACTTGCAACAGTTGTGCCATACTCCTTTTTCAGCACCTTTTTCCTTGAAGTAGCCTCATCCTCAGCAGCCACATAATCCTCATCCTCAGAATCTGAGGTTTTCTTCTTCCTTGTTCTAGTAGCTGCCTTGGGCAAGTTACTAGGTGTGCTCCTGTTGCCATCATCATAGCTGCTTGAGGGACTAGTGCCCTCACTCATTTGAACCTGCTCTTCAGACTTGTTCTGGCTGTCACTTTGATCAGACATCCTCAGGCAAGCTGTCAGCAGACCCTGTGAATAGGTTGTAGATGAGCATCACAAAGTACAGAGGTTTTGCAAAATAATTGAGTCAAAAAGCTTAGTTTTAGTTCTCTACAGAAATGATCTAGGAGCTACCGAATTGACAAACTCGGTTTTACCAAAGTAGCACTTGGAACCTAAAATAGTGAACTCAGTTGGGCCGAGTCACAGTTCGGTGGCACCGAGATTGCTAGGGTTTCACAAAATCTTGAACTCGGTCACACCGATTTGCACGTTTCGGTCAGACCAAAAATCACATGTGCAATGGCCTAAGCTGAATCGGTGAAACCAACTTCTACAGTTTGGTCATTCTGAGATGAGTTATGCGGAGAGCTAACCCCAAAATTTCCGAATCAATCTAGACCTAAGGAAGTTTTAGCTGGAAAGGATGATTTCATACGTGGCAAGAATCATGGCAAAGCAATGTGCTACGAATCAGAGTTAAGGAATAGCACAAAGATCAAGTTCATACCCTAATTCAGTGGTGAACTTGCTACGGCGGCAACGGTGGGGCAGATTGCCGTTGACGGCGGCGGAGACCAGCGGCGGGAGGTCGCTGGCTGTGAGAGGACGATCCGGAGACCCGAGGAGGCAGAGCAGGTTATGCGCCGGCTGAGAGGTTTCGAAGAAATTTCCAAAATCTCACCCGTGAGTATTTATATCCCGACCCTGTCGGTGTGGTCGAGTCGAACAACTCGGTGGCACCGAGATGCAAAATTGTGAGTAGTTACTACAACTCGGTGGCACCGAGATGCAAAACTGCGAGCATTTACTACAACTCGGTGAGACCAAAAAGTTCAAATCGGTTGCACCGATATTGAAAACCTAGATCAACTTAGTGATATCGGTATGATCGAAAAGGGTGAATTGGTCAGACCGAAATGCACAAAGAAGTTTTGGAAGTTTAAGTCTATGACGAGTCGGGGACTCCGAGTGCTCCTCAAATAGAGTGGTTCGAATCTGACTTGATCAAACTTTGTGATGTAGCATGAATAGAGTTTGAGACGAGGAAAGCATAGATTGCTAGAGGGAGTTCTTAGGCATTCTTGTCCATCCATTTGGCAAAAGAGACAAAAACCAAACAATCAAAGCAACAAGTGGATGTCCTCGAATGAGTAAAATATGCTCTCAACATGCTCACACAATAAAATGGCAATTGAAATATGTGGCAAAGCATGCACAACCAATTCTAGCATCTATCAAGCAATTGGCGATGACTAGGTCATCTATATATGAGTATATTGACTTAGGAGTCAAATGAGAACATTTGAATCATAGGTCATACTCATCGTTTAAGCACAAGTGGGGTCGCCACTTTTACATAAAGCATTGTTGTGTTCACATCATTAGAGTTGCTTTAGCTCAATTGATTAGAGTAAATATCCCCCTAGATGTGATAGCCCCCCTAAGAGGGATGAACTAACCTTGGGTTTTGTCGATGATGACTTCATGTAGGTGTTGAAGATGTTGGTGCTCAATGTTGATGTAGATCATTTAGAGCAATCCTTTGGAGTGAGTTGCACTTTCAATACCTACACGGGTTAGTCCCACAAGGAACAAGCAAGGATATCCATAGACATAGAGTTATGTTCACAAAAGATGTTGTCTATGAATGCATTAGGTTACCTTGTCCCTTGTCTTACCAACAAGAGGGTTTGTGACTACTTGAACTAGTGCAAGATGTGGAAGTTGTTTGCACTTGTCATTTCCAAAATGATAAGAGTGAAGTATGTTGGCGGAGTCACCCTCAAGAACTCTCTAGTTCTTCTTCTTCGAGATCCACACCATCTCGATGGGAATCCTTGGAGTTGTAGTCATACTTGATGAAGTAGAGCTTGATGTAGTCTTGGGAACCCACTTGACCAAGGCCTTAGGAGCTTCTTCAAATGCATCAATCTCCTCTTGAAGCTTGTCCTTGCCTTTTTGCTTGTGGTCTTGTGGTGGAAGATCATCTTGAGCTTGTGTCCCTTGGAAAGAAGTAGGATCATACTTCTCTTGTTGAGGAACAAACTTCGTCTTGTGGTATTGATCTTCTTCCCGCCCAAATCCATTGGCATTGAACATTCGTTCAAAACCAACACCTTGATTCTTCCGGTGTCTTCCTTTCTTGCAAACAATTTCCTCAAATTGCTTACTTCCGGCAAGACTCTTGTAAACACCTTTCTCTATAATTCCCTTCAATAAGCTATTTTCTTGCTCAAGTGTAACTTGGCTAAGAGAATCATTAGTGGAATCAAGAGAACTTCTAGAAGCAACAATATTATATTTTGCAAGATTGTTGTTACTACTAGAGGAAGAATCTTTCTTGTTCTTGTTGCTGGATTTAACTTGTGGCATGTAGGTAGACAAGAGTAAACGCTTGGCAATGTAAGAAGAACTTTTCTTGCAAAGATCATCATTGATTGCCTTTAAGAACTCATGCTCTTGCTCAAGGTTGAGCTTTTCAAAGCGTAGCTTGTCATGGGTCTTTAAGAGTTCTCGATGATCTTCCAAGGTAGTTTCATGAGCTAACTTAAGAGTGTTTAGTTCTTTAGTTAGACGCTCAATCTCCTTCTTATCGTTGTCATTTGTTTTATCTTGGTTATCATGATTAATAGCAAGTTCATCATAGTTTTCATAACTAGAGTTGTCAACAAGTAAATCATCATCTCCTAGCAAATCATCTTCATCACTATTGAAATCAACATACTCAGGGTGTGTTACCTTTGGACCTTTAGCCATAAAGCATCTTCCAATTCCTTCATTTGGTGAATCAAATATGTCGTAGGAGTTGGTTTTCTCAAGTGCTAGTCCGGCAACACCTTCATCTTGAGTATATTCGGAGTCGGAGTGATAACTTCTTTCGGAGTGATGGTCGGAGTTGAAGCCGGATACCCATTCACCAACATGAGCTTGATGTCTTCTTTTTATGTAGCCCTTTGATGATTTTTCCATCCTCTCCGAATCCTTGCTTCTCTGAGACGGTCTTCATTCATAACGATCATCTCTACTCCTTCTCTCTCTTGGTGGTGATTCTTCTCTCCTATTCCTTCTTTTGGGAGAATCTTCTCTTCTTTTGTAGGGAGCCGTACACTCATTGGAATAGTGTTCGGGTCTTCCACAATTGTAGCAATTACACTCATGACTAGAAGATCTTTTGTCATTGTAGGACCTTGATTTGGAACTTCTTTCCTTGCTTCTACTCTTGTAGTACTTGTTGAAGTTCTTCACCATTAGGCTCAATTGTTCATTGAAGGTTTGCTTATCACTTGATGATATGGGGGCATCACATGAGGCTTTGTAAGCACCAATTGACTTGTTGTGAAGCTCTTCCTTATCCTTAAGTGACATCTCATGAGCAACAATTCTTCCAATGACTTCCGTTGGCTTGAGATCTTTGTAGTTGGGCATCATTTGGATCAATGTGCACATGGTATCATATTTTCCATCCAAGGCTCTTAGGATCTTCTTGATGATGAATCTATCGGTCATCTCTTCACTTCCTAAGCCGACAATCTCATTTGTGATGAGAGCAAGCCTAGAGTACATTTCAGCGACACCTTCACCATCCTTCATTTTGAACTTGTCAAGTTGACTTTGAAGCACATCCAATTTGGATTCCTTGACAGAGTCGGTACCTTCATGCATATCAATCAAAGTATCCCAAATTTCCTTTGCATTCTCAAGACGGCTGATTTTGTTGAATTCTTCAGGGCATAATCTGTCGTGGTTTTGTCACGGCAGATGTCCTCATGAAAGGACTTAGTCGTGGAGCCATCGCTACGGGTTAGCTTGAAGGGGTTAAAGCGGACACAAGGACGCAAGAGAATTTATACTAGTTCGGCCCCATCGATGAAGGTAAAAGCCTACGTCTAGTTGTGATGGAATTGATGGGGTTTCGATGACTAGGAAGCAACAAGCTTCGCCTGAGTCTCGATTTGTTGTTTGTTGTCCTTGAACCGCCGCCGGGTTGTCCCTTTATATACATGGGTGACGCCCATCGGTTTACAGACTCCCGATACCGGCTCATAGATGTGTCCGGTTCGGTCTCCACTATTTCTAACTTATAACACAAGTTACATACCGACGCCGGTTTACAACTACATGCCTTAAACCGAATATGGGCCTTTAGCCCTCATCTACCTTCATGGGATTTTAACATACTCAACTACTGATGAAGTTAACCCGGCCTATCTTGGCCGGTTTACGCCTAGTAATGATATCCCCAACATTAGGCCCCAGATTGATTTGAATAGGTTCATGTCAATCCTTAGCAAAAAACTTCATCTTCAACATCTTCTTGTAATTTGGTGAACCGTCGTGACGTCATCTTCTCTGATCGTTGTAAACCGGCGTGACGTCATCTGTCGTAAAGAAACTATCCATGATACATTCTTTGTTTAATTGATCTACGACAATCGAGGCGACAACTCCGTTTCCAAAGTTGTGGCTCCTTGATTTTTGCGCCTGACACATATCCCTTGCCTTATAAATAGGACCGACAGGTCATTTCTTTTTACCCTTCGCGCCCTTCTGCTTCGTCTTCCTTGCGCCGACCAACTTTGGAGCTCCGCCGCCGCCGTCGACTTCTGCTCCAACCTTGGCCGCTGCATCACCCTGAGCGCACCAGAGCACCGCGGTGGTTCTTTTGCTTCTTCCTCAGCTCCGGTAAGTCTTCTATCCTTTCCACCTCATATCTGTTCTTAGGGTTTCCAAGTTCTTCAGTGTTCATTGTCTGCTTCTTGTTTACACGATAGATCTTAGATGAATCTGTGAATCTTCACTTTGTGTAGTGGTAGTTGTTTAACCTCCATCTTCACTTACGCATCTCAAGGCCATAGATCTACCTGTACCTTTGCTCATTGGTTCAATATTGCTCTATTTGGACCTTGAATATTCAACTCTTCTCTGGACATGTTCCAGATCCAAAATTGTAGTATAACTTCGTGAAATCTGTTTCTGCGTACTTACTCATCTGCAATCTTGACTTTTCAATGTTGAACCTGGCGGTTTAACTTTGTAGAAATATTTACAAACCGGTAAATACCATTAGTCCCCTTGTTGAACCACCAAAATCCTTTAGCAGAGCACTGTCACTTGTAAAAACTCCGGTCTATAAATGACTGCCTCCGGTTTAACAAAGCATGCATCAGTGAATACCTTTTCGACATATTCTTGAATCGGTAATTACTGCCTTGTAGATTTTGCCATAGCTAAACAAGCATATGAATGCAATTGGGTCCCCTCTCAAGTGATCGAAGCCGGTTTGAACAATTTGGTCAGAACTGGCGCTTTGAGTAAGCATGACATCATTCACTGGAGGGTCCCTGGCCCGGAATGTCCTCAAAAACCCCGAGAAGGGGAAGTTGTAGTTTTTGCTGATCACCTAGCCCGGGGCTTCAACCCCCCCCCCCGGTTCAAAGTTTTATCGAGACGTCTTAGCCAAATTCCAACTGCGTCCTCAAGACACTGGTCCAAACTCCGTGACCAACATTTGCCACTTTCAAGTGTTCTATGAGGTGTACCTTCAAGAAGAACCTACCGTAGAGTTGTTCCGGGATTGCTTTCACCTGAACCGCCGCACTGAGTTCACAGACGGGCCCAATACTAAACTGGGCGGTATGGCAATCCAGAAGAGGAAAGAAGTTACCTTCCCTCACGCAAGATTTCACAGCCACCCCAAGGAGTGGAACCAAACATGGTTTTACTGCAAAGACACTTCTCCTGGAAAAGAAACTCCCTTGCCGGGTTATCGTCCAGAACGTCTAAGCAATACACACCCCTTCCCACAGAGGCTGACTGCTAAGGAAAGACTCAAATATTCTCCTCAGTTATCCAAGCTGAGGGCCTTCATGGCAAACAGTTTGACCGAGGTTGACTTTGCTCGCTGCTGGATATCTTGGAGCATACTACCCCTTAGCCAGCACCCCGGTTTGATGTGCAAATATACCAGAGATGTAAAAGACCCTCAACGGCAGATTGATATTCAGCTGACAGATGACAAAGTTACTGAGGCTGTGAAAAAGATATTAAATGAGCCGGAAGCTGTCTGTGCTCAAACCGGCCTACCTCCTTTCTACACTCTTAACAAACAACCAGATGTAAGCCGCGTACCTTAGGCTTTTATTGAATCTTCCTTTATTCAAAATATCCTCTGTTAACATTAACATCTTTCCAACAGGGTGATGATCCGTTTTGGAGCAGGAAGCCTCCAGAAGAGAAACCGGAGAAGCCAACTCGGACTGAGAAGCCAACTCGGCCGAAAACCAGAGTTGTGAAGAAACCTGCCAATAGGAAAAGAACCACTGCATCTTCCGACCCCCCTGCTGCTGATGATGTGGGTAAGCCGGATCTTGAGGTAGATCTTGACTCACTTGGTTTATATTTCATCCGTCTTATTGATGATGATTATTGTCAGGATGACGCTGAAGTCAGTCATGCTGATGCTGTAGAGGTAATCGCTCTTTCTTCCGATTCAAACTCTTTGCCTTCACAAAAAACCCGTCGGGCAAACCAGAAAGTTAAATCTTCTCATCCTCTTGATTATTTGGACCCACACTTTCTTGTGAAGACACAACAACACGAAGCTCGCCGCACAACTCGGCACAGCGGCCAGGTAGTTGCCTCCGCCGGTTTACTGAACAGTCCGGTTCGAAAACACCCTTCAGAGGTCTCTAACTCTCTTGTCAACGATTGCCCTAAAGCTAGTTGTTTTTGTCAACCTCTTAATCCGCCTGACTCCGATTATCAGGGAACTTCTCATTCATCCTCTGACGAGTCGTCAGCCACCCAATTTCCACCACTTAAAACGGTGCTTGGGTAAGTTGTATTCCATCTTGTATCTTTGATATATTACTTCAAACAAAAAACTATCTTGACCCTTCTTAATCTTCTTTTTCAGGGCCAAACCCAGACCAAGCAAGAAAGCTCGTCTGAACAACACGGCAGAGGAGAATGCCGCTGCTGAACCGGGGAAAACCCCAGATCCTGAAGAAGCCAATCGCGATGACGTGCTGAATGACCCACCACCACAAGACCATGACATTGTCGCTGAAGAGGCAAATGTTGATACCACAGGTCCTACTGATCAACCAAAGAGCCCTGTCCGGATTGACAAAACAGCTAGCCCGTCAAAGAATACTGACAAACCGGCAACCCCAGACCGAACTGGTGAAGAAAAAGATGATGAGGTCCTTATTACTGGCATTGGTCGTACCGAGCCAAGTAATCCTGTCGCTTTGTCCAGGCACACTGCCAAAGATGAATTCACTGCAATTGGTAAAGGCAGGTGGAATGCCGATTTGGTGACCTACGCTGCTCTGAACGCCCAAGATCTCCATTCCGGCTATCTGAACCGGCTATACACGAGCCGTGATTATGAAGCCGGTCCGGTTAATATGATGAAGGACAAGTATGGGGTAACTTCTCATATCTTTTCTCTGCTTGTATATTGTAATATGTCAACTCCATAGCCCCCAAGTAACGGTTTTAAGATATCAACTTAAACCGAGACTTTCCAATGCAACTTTAACTCATCTGTACTTTACTGATGTAGCCCCCAAGGGCCGGTTCAACTGCATGCAGTTAAACCGGGACTTTTTAGATCATAAGAAATCTAGTATCAACAGTCATTGAGCAAATAGCCATTAGCCCCCAAGTGCCAAGTTGAATACTTGTATTGAGCTTGGGACTTTTTAGAATTTGTATGATGAAGAGCAAATATGCATTAGCCCCCAAGTACTAAGGGCATAACTTGTTATGTGGTTTGTACTTCAAATCTGTATCGTTTATTTTCATCATATAATCATCTGTGTGCAGGCTGAGCTGAGTAAAAGAGAAAGCCAAACCGCCGAGCTGCAAGAAAATCTGAAGTCCCAACAAGCTGAAACATCAAAGGCAAAAGAGGAATTAACCTGCGCTTTAAGCATCATGGAAAAATTGAAGGAAGGCTTCAACAAAGAGCGGGCGGATTGGGCCACTGAAAAGGCCGCTTTAACTCAAAGGGCAGAGAAAGCCGAGGCCGCTCTTAAATCGGTGGTTGACGAGCTAACCAGTGTGAAGCGCCAGGTTCATGCCATGACTGCTGCTATCTTCGGTAAGCATCCTTATTCTTTATGATTCGAGAAGTCCTTGATATGTATCTGCCGGTTTAATAACCCTTATGATGATGTAGGAACACGCATTGGTCACTTGGGATCAGACGTGCGGAAGAAGTTGAAAGCCGCCTATACATTGATAGAACAACTGTATACTGGTGCTCAATGGATCATCTTCACTACTTCCCACAACAACCCGCCGCCCACTTTGATCCAGGACACTATTAAAAGGTTGCCTATGCTTCCCGCCAGGGTTGAAGAGCTGAAGAAATCTGCTGCTAGAACTGGCGCTATAAACGCCTTAATCCGGGCAAAAGCGTGGGTACCGGATTTTCATCCTGTTGAAGCGGCCCAAGGCTACCCCGGCTTGAAGGAAGACGGGACACAATTTAGTGAAGAGGATCTCCGAGCTATAAACCGGGAAGTGCGCCCTCTGGCTTGTCAATTGGTTAAAGAGGCAAATTTGTCCCACTATCAAGCCCAATATGATGATCAAAACAAACGAGTGGTTGCACCAATTCCTGAAGCGGAAAACCTTATACCTCCAATCCGTAAGCATACTTACGCCCCTAACATTGAACCGCCGTTGCTGATCAGTGATGAAGCTGTTTTTCAAGCGTTAACTGGAATCGACTGGGCAACTATTGATTTCTAGCCACTGGGTAGGGAGGAAGAGGCTGAACCAGCGCGAGATGACCCACAACCATCAGGTCAAGCTGGTGACCAAGCATGAACCGGTAGCCGGTTTAAATTACTGCACGTTGTGTTATGCACAAAACAATGATCTTTATTTGGGCACCATGTTGCTTTGTAATAGGCTAGCTGATACACTTGGTCTTGACATGCCTTCGTGCATATTTACTGCAACTGATATTTTTGAATTATCAATCTCCAAACTGTTTTTTTGCCATCGTTGGGCATGAAGTTGGCTTTGCCAATCTTGAAGCGGTTTTTAATAAACCCACACTGTTGGAGGAGAAAACAGCTCCTGTTTATATGAGACCGGTTTACAATGTAAACCATTCTGGGTTATGATAAACACCGGTTTTACTCCATAATAGGATGGTAATAAAAAATCAAATTGGGCAGTTAATCTCCGGATTAAGATTTGACCGTGTTCCGTCAATTTGTAATTGACAGTTGAACCGGAGTAATATTGTTGGTAAAACGCAACAGAGAAAAATATTATGCCAAAAGCAAGAAATAGAAGCAAAGGCAAAAATAAAACCATTGCAAATAAGGCATTGAGCCAATCAAGTGGCATTACCATGGTCGGACAAGACCATGCCCCCAAAAAGGCGTAGCTATGGTTCAAGTCAGCCCGGTCCCCAAATGATTCATTGGCATTATGCCAATCAAGAGGTGTAGCGATGGTTCGGGTTCGACCAAAGCCCCCAAGTGATGATGTGGCACTAGGCCGATCAAGAGGCGTGACTATGGTTCAGACATGAACAAGTCCCCAAGTGATGCTGTGGCTTTCGCCTACCAAATGGCATTGCTATGGTTCGGACACGACCAAGCTCCCAAGTGATATGGTATAAAGCTTTAAGAAGCTAAGTCAAGGGGTAAACGGGAGGCCGCTTTAAGACAGAAACTCCGTGTAACCACACATGATGTAAAAAGAACTGATACCCCGCTTTAGCTGAGGCTCCGGTTTATTGCATTGATCATAATATATACATTGTCATAATATGTACATAAGTAGAGCCTATGGCTCAAGTATAGTGAGGCCGAAGATGAGCAATATTCCACGGCCGGTTGGTCTCCTCCTCCGATTTACGTGAGTCTTTGCGCTCTCGAACATCAATGAGGTAGTATGACCCATTGTGCAGATTCTTGCTGACCACAAAAGGTCCTTCCCAAGGTGGGGATAACTTGTGCATGTCTGTCTGATCTTGGATGAGCCGAAGTACCAAATCTCCTTCTTGAAAAGTTCTGGTTCTAACCCGGCGACTGTGATAGCGACGGAGATCTTGCTGATAAATCGCCGAACGGGCAGCCGCTTTGTCACGTTCCTCGTCCAACAGGTCCAGAGCGTTTTGTCATGCCGCCTCGTTGTCCGCTTCAACATTTGCCGCTACACGAGGTGAATCACGCCGGATGTCACTGGGGAGAACCGCCTCCGCTCCATAAACCATGAAGAACGGTGTGTATCCTGTCGATCTGTTGGGTGTGGTGTTGATGCTCCATAATACAGATGGTAACTCCTCAACCCAACAACCCGGCGTCCGTTGCTTGATGCCTCGCAAGATCTCTTGATTAGCTCTTTCTGCTTGGCCATTGGACTGTGGGTGAGCCACTGATGAAACATCAAGCCGGATGTGCTCACGTTGACAGAACTCCTTCATAGCACCCTTGGACAGGTTGGTACCATTATCGGTGATGATGCTGTGTGGAAAACCAAACCGGAAGATTACTTTCTTGATTAATTGAACCGCCGTGGCTGCGTCACACTTGCTAACAGGCTCTGCCTCCACCCACTTTGTAAACTTGTCAACGGCCACCAAGAGATGGGTTTTCTTGTCCTTAGACCTTTTGAAAGTCCGACCATATCTAGCCCCCAAGTTGCAAACGGCCAAGTAATTGGAATCATCCTTAATTCTTGAGCCGGCACATGAGCGCGTCTTGAGAACTTCTGACAACCATCGCATCGTCTGACCAGGTCCTCCGCATCAGCATGAGCATTCAACCAATAAAACCCGTGACGAAATGCCTTAGCCACCAAAGACTTTGAACCGGCGTGGTGACCACAATCTCCTTCATGGATCTCACGCAAGATTTCACAGCCTTCCTCAGGAGACACACAGCGTTGAAATGCCCCTGGCACACTACAATGATGCAACTCTCCATTGATAATAGTCATGGACTTGGATCGCCGGATTATCTGCCTGGCCAGAGTCTTGTCCTCTGGTAACTCGCCCCGGTTGATGTATGCAAGGTAAGGAACCGTCCAGTCCGGGATGACATGAAGAGCTGCCACCAACTGGGCCTCCGGATCAGGAATAGCCAAATCCTCTTCACAAGGGAGCTTGACTGACGGATTATGCAGAATATCTAAGAAGACATTAGGCGGAACCGGTTTACGTTGAGAACCCAACCGGCTCAAAGCGTCTGCCGCTTCGTTCTTCCGTCGGTCCACGTGATCCACCTGATAACCTTTGAAGTGACCCGCAACAATATCCACCTCACGACGATATGAAGCCATGAGCGGATCTTTGGAATCCCAAGTGTCAGATACTTGTTGAGCTACCAAGTCCGAGTCACCGAAGCACTTAACTCGGCTCAGATTCATCTCCTTAGCCATCCGAAGACCATGGAGTAAAGCCTCGTACTCAGCTGCATTGTTAGTACAAGGGAACATTAAGCAGAGAACGTAACAGAACTTATCACCTCGTGGGGAAGTTAATACGACTCCAGCCCCCGAGCCCTCCAATTGCCTGGACCCATCAAAATGAATAGTCCAATAGGTATGATCCGGCTTTTCTTCAGGTGCTTGCAGTTCCGTCCAATCATTGATGAAATCCACAAGTGCTTGAGACTTGACCGCCGTCCGGGGCACATATTTCAACCCGTGAGGCCCAAGCTCTATAGCCCACTTGGCAATCCGGCCAGTTGCCTCCCTATTCTGGATTATATCTCCCAAAGGGGCAAAGCTGACCACTATGATGGGATGACCTTGGAAGTATTGCTTGAGCTTCTGGCTTGCCATAAAAACTCCATATACCAGCTTCTGCCAATGCGGGTACCTTTGCTTGGATTCAATAAGCACCTCGCTGATATAGTAAACCGGACGCTGAACCGGATATTCTTTGCCTGCCTCTTTACGCTCCACCACAATAGCCATGCTGACTGCACGAGCATTAGCTGCCACATATAACAATAATGGTTCCTTGTCAATCGGAGCAGCAAGAACATGCGGGTTGGCGAGCTGCCGCTTTAAGTCCTCAAATGCTTCATCAGCGGCAGAACTTCAGACAAAGTTATCCATCTTTTTCAGCATCTGATACAAAGGAATCGCCTTCGCACCGAGGCGGCTGATAAACCGGCTCAACGCGGCAATCCTGCCTGTCGGATTTCGGGTTCCAGCAGACCCTTAAGGTTCGAACTCTGGGGTGCGCGCGGAGATTATGCCCACTACCTCTCCGTCTCGCAAGGATCTAAACTACCAAAAGCACAACACAAAAGACACAGAGTTTATACTGGTTCGGGCCACCGATGTGGTGTAATACCCTACTACAGTGTGGTGTGGTGGATTGCCTCTCTGGCTGGTGAAGATGAACAATACAGGGAAGAACAGCCTCGCGAGGGTCTGTTCTTGGCTAGGGGGATGAACTGCTAGGAGGAGTTCAACCAGTGACTGATGGATGATCTCTAGATCTTGATCACCCGATCGCTGGATGCCCCTACCCTAGGGGTGGCTAGTCCTATTTATAGGCAAAGGCCCTGGGGCTCTTCCCAAATATTGAGCGGGAAGGGCGCCAACAATTGGCCAATTCGAAGGGGAACATCTGGTACACTTATCCTGACTAAAGTTGGTCCTCGCCTGCCAAAGGCCCCGTGGTGACGCCGTTCTGGGCTCCACGATGACCTCCTTCCCACTGTTGGACTGGTCTTGGTCTCGTTGCACCGAAATGGGTGCCTTTGCTTGATCCTCTCGCCTGCGCTTGCCCCCTTTGCACCAAAGAGGAAAGGGAGGACACTGCGCGGGTTGGCGCCCGCCTGGCGCCCTTGGTCGTCATAGCTTGCGTCATGGGCACCTCGCGAGGTACCCCGCCTTGATCTCTCCGCCTCCTCATGAGCCAGCCTGACGAGGCCGTGCCTGAGGAAGCGCCGTGTCATCCGCCCTGCGAGGCTTGGCCCCTCGCGAGGGTCTTGGGTCTTGCGTTGATGAAGATGGGCCGTGCTGGGCCTCCTTTGAGCCACGCCGCGGGCCGCAGGCAGGCAAGTCTGGGGACCCCCGTTCCCAGAACGCTGACAGTAGCCCCCGGGCCCAAGGCGCGCCCGGACTTGGCCGTGCCGAGAGGCGAAAGGGCAAGGGCGAAGCGCCGCGGGCCCTAACAGCCTGAGGCCTGGGGCGCCGCGTGGCGGTTGATTGGACGTGGGCGGCACTGTTCCCCCAGGCTTCCTTATTTTGCGCCCTGCTATGTGGACTCGCAATCGTACACAGCCGCTCCCCTTCCTGTTGCTCGACCATCCCCTATTCTTCCTCCCTTCGAACTCCGACTCTTGTCTCCAATCCCATCTCACATCTTCCCCCTCCTTTCCATCGCCTTGGCTCCGACGAAGAAGGAGAAAGGGAAGAAACCCATGACTCCGTCTCGCTCGCCGCCGTCGGTGAACCCCGCCGTCGGCCGATCGATCATACTCAATCGAGAGTGCCTGGATAAGCTCAGCCCGGCTCTGGCCACCACCTTCAACGAGTGTGGGAGGACGACGGCCTGGTCTATGTATCACTTCCCCACTGATAGGATAATCACTGAGGTTCATTATTTTGCCGATGCCTTGTGTGCGGGTCTGGTTCCCCCCTTTTCTGGTTTCTTCAAGGCCGTCCTCTCTCATTACCAGATCCATATGATGCATTTGGGTCCACAATCCATCACCCTCCTTTCGGTCTTTGCTTTTGTTTGCGAGGCGATAATGGGCATCCCTCCTTCCGTTGCCTTGCTACGCCACTTCTTCTCTTTGCGCCTTGCTGACCCCACTCAATGCTCAGCGTGTGTGAGCTTCGTTGCCGCGCCCGAGACTGCGGCCTCGGGGATTGACTTCAAGCTTCCTTCGCCTTCAGCTGGGTTCCGCGAGCGGTGGTTGTACGTTGATGTCGGGGTGCCCAGCCCCCTGCTGGCGAAGCCAACTTCGCCTGCAGCACACAATTCGGGTTGGGGCCAGGAGACGCTCGTGAGCCCTCGGCTCGCCTTTGTCTGGCGCCGCTTCATGTTCTTGAGGTCGCTCGGCGTGACGGCGCCCAAGGTGGTGAAGGAGTTCCTGTTACTCCGCATTGCCCCTCTCCAACGTCACTCTCACCGAATGTGGGCTTTTAGTGGGCATGGTGATTGCATGAGGCTCCAGGAAGAAGACCTGACGCCTGTGGCGCTAAGGACTGTGCTCTTGGTCCTGACTGGTGACCCCAACCCGGGCAGCATCCAGAGAGGAGGGGCCCTGCTCTACCTCTGCCAGAATAGGGACGACTTCGTGAAGCAGATGCCCTCCTTCGACGAATGGGGGCTGCGCCCCGCTGGCCTCCAAGGGCCTCGCGTGAACCCTGTGGTGGTGACCGCCCTTCCGGTCGGTCAAGGCGAATCCTCCTCGAGTGGCGAGGCAGGGAGGCGTGAGATGGCGAAGACCGATAAGGCTTCCGATGAGGAGACTGCGCCTGGCGATACCCTCGAGGAAGCAGCTCCTGAGGCCCGTGCTGCAGAGGCTGTGGGTGGCAAGCAGTCGCTCCCAGCGCCTGGGGCCGAGGCTCCTGAGGCCCCGGCCGCGTCTTCTGCCGAGGTGATTGGCAGCACGCGTCAGGTAGGCGCCCCTGACGCGGATAGCTTTGCTGCTCCATCTTCGTCGCAGGTTGATCCTTGCGCTCTTATATTGGGTCGTTTCCGTGTGGACTTTGAGGCCCTCCGGAGGAAAAGGGAGGCCCTGGGTGATGACTTCCCTTGTCGCTTGCTGAAGTGCCAGAAGTACTTCGCCACCGACAAGTAAGCCTTCTCCTTTCCTGGCTCCTGATCCCCTTGTTGCGTCTACTGATCCTTGCTCTGCAGGCCTCTTCCTGCCGAGATCGTGGAAGCCGCTGAGGTGCCGCCTCCTTTGGCTTCACCTCCCCCGTCGCCCCAAAGCGTTCCGAGCAGCACAACTCTTGTGGTGAGGACGAACGAAGGGGCGGACCGTCCCAAAGTGCCCCGCAGCCCTTCTCTTCCCGCGATCTTCCTTCGCAGGCCCTCTCTTGGCTTGGCCAGCCTGCCGTGGGCTCCCCGCCTAGCCGCTGGCTGCGACTGGCTGAGGCGCCCCCCGTGCCCTTCTTCTGAAGACGGGCTGGCCTCAGGCCGGGCTTCTGGTACGGTGTACCCGGCCGTCGTGAGGGCGCCAGCCCCCAGCCCCCCTGCCCGGAGGGGAGCAATGATTTGTGGACCACGGCGCTCGCTTGGGGCAGATGATGGTGTGGAGGACGTGCTCGGGCGCGCTCGGGAGCGCCGTGATCACCGCCAAGAGTTCCTTCGAAGGGCGACCGACGCGGTCGACCTGCTCGGGGAGGAGCTCGCTGGTGAAGACGCACGCCTGGAGGCCGAGGGCCTGCGCTTGGCCGCAGGGAGGCGCGAGCTGGAGGCCGCCATCGCCCTCGCGCATCACCAGCGCGACCTTGAAGACGAAGAAGCGAAGGCGTCGCTGGAGGCCTCCCTGGTGGCCTGATCCCAGGCCGCCGAGGAGGCCCTGGGATCCGACCGACGGCGAGAAGCAGCGGAGGAGCGGGCTCGGGAGCTCCTGGCCCGATGCCACTCATTAGAGTAGCAAGTGGAACTGCGCGAGGCGGCCCTTGCGTCGATGAGGGTGGCCTCTGGCGACCCAGCTGAGCTCCAGAGGCGTGAGGAAGCGTTGACGCTGGAAGCCGCCGAACGCACCCGCGAGTACGAGTGGTTGGAGATGAGGGAGCGCCTGGTGACGCAGGCAGAAGATGAAGTCGCCGCGCGGGAGGCGCGTGTCCTGGAGGAGGTTGGTCGTCGGGTGGCGACAGCATGCCAAGGCTTCGAGCGCGAGTTCACGGGGAAGCTGGAGTTGATCCGGGTCGAGGCTGAGGGAAGAACCGCAGCCCTGAGGGCCCAACGGGATGAGGCGACGCAGTGGGCCGACGCTTCCCGGGCCGCCCTTGAGGCAACGCAAAAGGAGTCGGCTGCCCTCCAAGCCGAGGTGCTCCGTCTTCGCCAGCGGGTGAAGGAGGCTGAGGGCGTCGAGCGCCAGAACACTGATGAGATACACCAGCGGTAGGTCTTGGAGCACGTGCATGGACCCATGCTGGCTACGCTCAGGGAGAGGGCTAACGCAGCCTTGGGCAACATCTGTGAGGTGGCCGTCGGCGAGCCGCACACGATCAACTACGCCGGCAACCTGCAGTTCTTCACCGCCGTGGTGACGCAGCTTGAGGCGCGGTCGGTTAGGGCCGACAGTTTGGTGGAGGAGAGGAGCCGCGCCCTACTCGGGCGCGCCTTTTCTCGCGTCTCCAGCCATCTTCGGAACATGGATCCCCACTTCGACTTCGACGCCGCCATCGCCCCATTCCCCCAGGCCGTCCGAGGCGACCTGGCGCACTGGGTGGAAGACAACATGGACGCTCTTGCGAGGGCCTTCACTTCGGATGACGACGACGTGATCGTGGCTGCCAACGAAGGCGGTGTGGTGGACGGCCTTGACGCCGCTGGCAACGACGCAGGTAGCAATGGCGAGTTCAGCGATGCCAGCGGCGGCTCGGGAGGTGCTCCTGAGGATGCATTGGTGGACGTCCTCGCCGTCCCCCGTCGCACGCCGTCAACACCACCACAGGCCCAGCGGGAGGCGAGCAGCAAGCACCACCCCGGCGCCTGTCTATGCGACCGGGCTGCCGCACCACAACGTCGACGCTCCCGGTCGTCGTGGCCCTCCTGGGCGGCTCGCAGGCGCCACCAACAAGCCTCCACGTCAAGCCGTTTTCCCGCCAGATCGGCGTCGTTTCCGCACGGCAGGGGGCTCCCACGGATCGGGCGGCGCGCGAGGTTGGCCTGACCTTCAGCTCGGAGGACAACCCCGCTAACTTGGCCGGCTCGGGCGCGCTCCCCCTGCTGTGCACCCCCACCATCTGCCAGGTGGCCATCACCAGAACCCTCGTCGATGGCGGCGCGGGCCTCAGCGTGCTTTCGGTCGAGACCTTCAACCTCCTCCGCATACCCTGGGAGCGGCTGCAACCCAGCCGATCCTTCTCAGGCGTCGGCTGCAACCCAGCCGATCCTTCTCAGGCGTCGGGGGCGGGTTGTCCGACTCCTTGGGACAGATCCGGCTCCCAGTGAACTTCGGCACCTACGACAACTTCCGCACGGAGATGGTCGACTTCGACATCGCCCCATCGGCCTCCCTTACAACGCCATCCTCGGCTACCCGGCACTGGCTCAGTTCATGGCCGCCACGCACCCGGCGTACAACCTCATGAAGATGCCCGGGAGCAACGGTACCCTCACCGTGCACGGAGACACCGGGGACACCCTGCGAGTACTCAAGCTCGCCTTCAAGACGGCGGCATCGGCACAGCCCGCCGACGCGGGGACCCCTGAGCCCAAGGGGGCTGCGCCTACCAAGAAGAAGAAGTTGTTCACCCAGGACAAGGCAGAAACCAAGCAGATACCCGTCGACGAGGACGGGTCCTCCAGCGCCACTTTCACCATTGGCGCCAACCTGGGGCCTGAGCAGGAGGAGGCCCTGGTCAAGTTCCTGCGTGCAAACAGAAAGTGTTTGCTCGGGAGCCCGATCAGTTGGCAGGGATCCCCAGGGACGTCATCGAGCACCACCTCAACGTGTGCCCAAATGTGCGCCTCGTGAAGCAGAAGGCCAGGCGGCAGTCCGCAGAGAAGCAGGCCTTCATCGTCCAAGAGACCCGCAAGTTGGAAGCCGCTGGAGTCATTCGCGAGGTCCGGTACCCAGATTGGTTGGCCAACCCTGTCGTTGTGCCCAAGAAAGGGGGGAAGGAACGCATGTGTGTCGATTTCACCAACCTCAACAAGGCATGCCCGCAAGATCCGTTCCCGCTCCCTCGCATCGACCAGATCGTCGATTCCACCACCGAGTGCGACCTGTTGTGCTTTTTGGATGCCTTCTCCGGATATCACCAGATCAAGATGGCAATAGAAGACGTTGAGAAGACCGCCTTGTTGACCCCGTGCGGGGTGTACTGCTATACATGCATGCCATTTGGACTACACAACGCAGGGGCAACCTTTCAGCGGCTGATGCACATCACCTTGGGCCCGCAGCTTGGGAAGAATGTTGAAGCATACATCGATGACATTGTGGTGAAATCTCGAGAGGCCAGGACCCTGATACAAGACCTGGAGGAGACCTTCGCGAGCCTCGACGCAGTGAACCTGCGGCTCAACCCGGAGAAATGTGTGTTTGGCGTTCCCTCGGGCAAGCTTTTGGGATTCCTCGTATCTCACCGTGGCATCGAGGCCAACCCCGAGAAGGTCAAGGAGGTCGAGGACATGAGTCCGCCAAAGACCCTCAGAGAAATGCAGAAGCTCACTGGGTGTGTGACCGCGCTAGGGCGCTTCATCTCCAAGCTGGGGGAACGAGCGCTGCCTTTCTTCCAGCTGATGAAGAAAAAGGGACCCTTTGAATGGACTGAAGAGGCAGATAGGGCATTTCAAGATCTCAAGAGGTACCTAACCAGTCCCCAGTCATGGTGGCCCCGCGTCCTCAGGAGCCTCTGCTGCTTTACCTTGCCGCCACCCCCTACCCTGCCAGCGCGGCACTGGTGGCGGTTAGGGAGGAGCGCCAGTCCAAGACCATAGCGGCAGCCTGAGGCCAGACAAGACGGGAACAGGGAAAGCTCGAGGGAGCCGAAACTACAGATGAAGAGAGTCAGCTGCCGAGGGACGCACCAGAGACAGGAGAGGCAGCATGCCCGGATGGTCCACCTCCCGAGGCCACAGCATCTCGTGAGGTACCCTCACCTCCCGAGGGCGCTGCGACCCAAGCTGCCCTCAGCCTTGTTGAGCACCCGGTCTACTTCGTTAGCACGGTGCTACGGGACGCGAGGGCATGATACTCGATGCCTCAGAAGCTCCTCCTCGCGCTGCTAGTGGCCTCGCGCAAGCTGCGGCACTATTTCCAAGCTCACCCGATCAAGGTCGTCTCATCGTACCCCCTGGAGAGGGTGCTTAGGAGCCCTAACTCAGCCGGAAGGGTCGCTGAGTGGAACATAGAGTTGCAAGCGTTTCAGCTCGAGTTCAACACAACTAGGGTCATCAAGGGAGCCGCATTGGCGGATTTCGTGGCGGAATGGACAGAGGCGCCAGGCCTCAAGGATGACGAGGATCGCTCCCTCTCCCCAGGGAGCGAGGCGCCGGAAGGCTGGGTCATGTACTTCGACGGGGCATTCTCCAGGCACGGCGCGGGGGCTGGTGCTGTGCTGATATCACCCACTCAGGATAAGCTTTGCTATGCAGTACAACTCTGTTTCCAGCAAGGAGAAAAGGTCTCCAACAACATAGCAGAATATGAGGGACTGATAGCCGGGTTGAAGGCCGCAGCGGCCCTCGGAGTAAAGCGTCTCACCGTCAAAGGCGACTCGCAGCTCCTAGTCAACTTCTCCAATAAGGTGTACGAGCCGAAGGATGAACACATGGAGGCCTACCTAGCAGAGGTCCGCAGGATGGAAAAGCAGTTCTGGGGGCTGGAGCTGAAGCACGTGCCCCGTGGCACCAACCAAGAAGCTGACGACATAGCCGGACGGGCGTCCAGGCGGCTGCCGCAGGAGCCAGGCGTCTTCGAAAAACGGCACTTCAAGCCTTCAGCGCAGCCAACGCTATCAAGCACAGCTCAGCCTCGAGAGGAGCTCCCTCAGCCGCCAGCCTCGGGAGCCCCGGCCTGCGGACCGCCCTCAGGAGCACGTTTGCTCCTGACGATGGAACCTCAGGAGGAACGCTGGATCACCGAGCTCCGGAATTACCTGACACATGGAGCCCTGCCAGAGAAGGAAGAGGAAGCAGAACATGTGGCGTGGCAGGCCACGGCATACTGCATCAGAGACGGAGAACTCTACCGGAAGCGACCCAACGACGTATCCCTGCACTGCATCTCCAGGGGGAAAGGAAGAGAACTACTGGGGGACATACACGGCGGCGACTGCGGACACCACTCATCATCACGAACCCTCGTCGGCAAAGCATTCCGTAGTGGGTTCTATTGGCCCACCGCGCTCAACGACGTGATCGAATTGGTAAGGGCTTGTGAGGCCTGCCAGTTCCATTCCAAGTAGATCCATCAACCAGCGAGGAGCCTGCAGACTATACCCCTCTCGTGGTTGTTCGCAGTTCGGGGGTTGGATATTCTGGGCCCGTTCCCTCGGGCGCCAGGGGGCTACCATTACCTCTACGTCGCCATTGACAAGTTCACCAAGTGGGCAGAGGTGGAGGTTGTCCGTACCATCCCCGCAGGCTCCGCGGTCAAGTTCATCAGGGGTATCGTGAGCTGGTTCGGGGTGCCGAACCGCATCATCACAGACAAAGGTTCGCAGTTCACCAGTAATCTCTTCAAAACATACTGTGCTAACCTTGGAACGCAGATATGCTACGCTGCGGTGGCACACCTGCGAAGCAATGGGCAAGCCGAACGAGCCAACGCGGAGGTCCTGAGAGGCCTCAAGACCAGGACGTTCAAGAAGAAGCCGGAGGCCTGCGGCAGGGGTTGGTATGATGAGCTCCAATCCATGCTGTGGTCCATCCGCACAACCGCGACCAAACCAACCGGGGAAACTCCGTTCTTCCTAGTCTACGGAGCCGAAGCAGTCCTTCCTCACGAGGTCAGGCGTCACTCCGCGCGGGTCCTGGCGTTCGACGAGGCGCAGCAGGACGCCATGCGGGGGATGGACCTCGTGCTGGGGGAGGAACGCCGCCGGGAAGCCGCGCTGCGAGCGGCGAGGTACCAACAGGCGCTACGACGATATCACTGCCGCAACATCCGCCCCAGGACCCTCGAGGTAGGAGACCTCGTACTCAGGCGGGTCCTCTCCAGGGAAGGGCTGCACAAGCTCTCTCCCATGTGGGAGGGCCCGTTCAAGGTTGTTCATGTTTCTAGGCCTAGCTCCGTGCGCTTGGAGACTCAAGAGGGGGAGCCGATCCAGAACGCGTGGAACATCCAGCACCTCTGGAGGTTCTACCCCTAAAAGGCCCTGAGCCTGTGAAGAAGGCGAACGCCTGTGAAAATCGTCTCTTTTTGGAAAAGGCCCTGAGCCTGTGAAGAAGGCGAACGCCTGTGAAGATCGTCTCTTTTTGGAAAAGGCCCCGAGCCTGTGAAGAAGGCGAACGCCTGTGAAGATCGTCTCTTTTTGGAAAAGGCCCTGCCTGTGAAGAAGGCGAACGCCTGTGAAGATCTTCTCTTTTTGGAAAAGGCCCTGAGCCTGTGAAGAAGGCGAACACCTGTGAAGCTCGTTACCTCAAGGAGAAAGGCCCGGAGCCTGTGAAGAAGGCCAATGCCTGTGAAGTTCGCCGCCCCGTGACACTCTCACGTAATAATGAGTGGGGCTGTACACGCCCCGGAGTCTCAGGAGCGCCGGCCTCAGGCCCTGGGGCTCCCTCCCACGCCCAGTGGCAGCACTTAGCTCCGCGCTGGTGAGAAGACGTCGAAGACTATACTAGGTGCCGGACGTGGCTTTTTCATTTGCTTTCCGCATTTGATGTGTTTTACTTGCATTTGAAGTCTTATCAAAGCAATCACTGTTGTTGGTTTGTGGTTTGTCGATTTTCGCTCCTCGTTTTGATTTTCTCTCATGAAGGCCTCGCGAGGGATGGGGCTCGAACGCCCTCGCGAGCGTTTTTGCTCTAGCCGTTTAAAGGTTTCACGGCCCGGGCTCTCTATAGGAGCACCCCTCTAGTCCGTGCCCCTCGGGCACCGCGACATGCACACGGGGCCTGGGTCGGTCGCCCCCCGGCTGGGGCCGTAAACTACCTACGCAAGGGAAAATAGTTGAGAAACGCAGCAACAAAATTAAGGTAATTGCTACAACGGCAATAATTCTCAACACGCCCCCACGGGGCTCCACGCAGCTGTCTTATCTTACACAGGAAGCAAAAGGAAAAGGAAAGGGCGAGCCCGGCGCGGCCCGGCCCGCATCGGCCTACTGAGGCGACACCGGATGCCTCCAGAGCTCAGGCGGACTCCCTCTCGCGCTTCACCGGAGTGCGACGACGGGCGGATGAAGAGCCACCCCCCAAGCAGGCGCGAAGGCGAGGGGGCTGGCTGCGGCCACCGCTGGAGGAGCCGCCTGAAGGGGAGTAGGCGAAGCTTGGGGAGCCTCGGGCGCCGCCAGCAGAGTGGGCGCTGTCTCCTCCATCGTCGTCCTCAGGGCAGCATCCTGCGCGGCGACCATCTTCCCCAAACACCCTCACGTAGAGGGTGCTGTCGCCGTCAAACTTGAAGTGCAGGGTGCACCGCTCGCCCAGGCCGCGCGCGCGGGCAAACGTTTGCCAGCCGCGGGTCAGGGCCCCATTCCCAGAAGGGGAGACCTCGAGCGAAACCCAAGAGGCCCTACTGCAGCAGCCGTCAGCCTGGAGCCAGAAGCCGCACCAGGCGCCGGCCGGCAGCTCGCTGATGAAGAAGTGAGGGAGCTGGAGCCAGTTGCTGGTCAGGTCCACCGACCACACGACGAACTCCGACAGCACCTCCGCCGAGCGAAAGCGCGGCCTGGGAGGCCGCGCAACCACAGCCTGCCTCCCCATGGCAGCCGACCGCTCACCACCACGCGGAGAATCACCCCTGTGCCCACGGGGAGCCACAGCGGGGACCGCGGGATGCTTGCGGGGACGACCCCGGCCGCGCTTGGCCGGAGGGGAGTCGGGCCCCGCCCGACTAGCCTTCCCCTTCTCCGCAGCTGAGAACCTCTTCGGAGCCATGCGAGCGGCGGCGGCGAAGGAGAGGGAGAAGAAGAGAAGCGGGAAGGGATGGACTGGCGGAGCTTGTGCGGCCTCGCACTTATAGCCGGAAGAGGCCAACCGTCAAGCACCACAATCGAAGGTAATAATGACCCGTATCTATGCATGCAGGGACTAGTCAAGTCACGCAGTTGCTGAGGCGTCGTGGGGAAGTGGAGACGCCCACGTCCTGTCAAACCGCCACGCGGCGCCCAAGGCCGCAGGCTGTTAGGGCCCGCGGCGCTTCGCCCTTGCCCTTTCGCCTCTCGGCACGGCCAAGTCCATGCGCGCCTTGGGCCCGGCCGGGGGCTACTGTCGGCGTTCTGGGAACAGGGGTCCCCAGACTTGCCTGCCTGCGGCCTGCGGCGTGGCTCAAATGGGGGCCCAGCGTGGCCCATTTCCATCAGCACAAGGCTCAAGACCCTCGCGAGGGGCCAAGCCTCGCGAGGCGGATGACATGGCGCTTCCTTAAGCACGGCCTCCTTAGGCTGGCTCGCGAGGAGGCGGAGAGATCCAGGCGGGTACCTCACGAGGTGCCCATGATGCAAGCCATGACGACCAAGGGTGCCAGGCGGGCACCTGCCCGCGCAGTGTCTCCCTTTCCTCTTTGGTGCAAAGGGGGCAAGCGCAGGCGAGAGGATCAAGCAAAGGCACCCGTTTCGGTGCAACGAGACCAAGACCAGTCCAATGAAGGGAAGGAGGTCACCATGGAGCCCAGGACGGCGTCACCGCAGGGCCTTTGGTAGGCGAAGACCAATTTTAGTCAGGATAAGTGTGCCAGATGTTCCCCTTCAAATTGGCCAATTGTTGGCGCCCTTCCCGCTCAATATTTGGGGAGAGGACCAGGTCCTTTGCCTATAAATAGGACTAGCCACCCCTAGGGTGGAGAGAGATTGGAATGAGCTAGGATCGAATCTAGCATCTAGGGGGAGAGAGAGAAGGGCGATCGAACTCCCCCTAGCAGTTCATCCCCTAGCCAAGAACAGGCCCTCGCAAGGCCATTCCCCCTTGTATTGTTCTTCCCCATCAGCCCAAGAGGCAATCCACCCACCACAAACTAGAGTAGGGTATTACACCACAATGGTGGCCCGAACTAGTATAAACCTTGTGTCTCTTGTGTTGTTCTTGCAGTAGTTAGATCCTTATGAGACGGAGAGGTAGAGGGCACGATCTCCGCGCGCACCCCAGAGTTCGAACCTTAAGGGTCTGCCGGAACCCGTGATCCGACACCTCCCGAGAAAGAGCAATAGCGGCAGTCTGGGCTGCGCACGAGCCTGGCCCGACCCGACTCGCGAGGGGCTCGCGAGGGGAGGCAGCTGTGGTGAAGTGGTAACCGGAACGCAAGAAATGGCTTGAACGAGACTAAGCACCCCTTCCCCGAACGCACGCAAATCTCAAATTAGAATCCAACTTAAATCCAGCAGGGGAAAAGTTACAACCAAAAGAAGAAGGCGATGAAAGCAGACAAAAGGCCGCGTCCGGCACCTAATCTAGTCTTGGACGTCTTCTCACCAGCGTGGAGCTAAGTGCTGTCCACTGGGCATGGGAGGGAGCCCCAGGGCCTGAGGCCGGCACCCCTGAGACTCCGGGGCGTGTACAACCCCACTCATTATTACGTGAGAGTGTCACGGGGCGGCGAGCTTCACAGGCACTGGGCCTTCTTCATAGGTACCGGCCTTGCTTCATATCGCCAGACGAGGGCCCCGCCTTGCGCCACACTCTAGTGCCACCAACGACGACCGGAAACCAGGACGCCACCGGTGGGGTAGAGCAGTCGCCAGCGGTTCCCCCGACGACCACGGGTCCTCCGCCAGGGGCAGGCCCTCAGGCGCCTCCCCAGCGGAGGGCCTACCTCCTGAGAACGCCTTGCTCCGAACACCGCGGTGGTGATGTGGGGTCCCTGCCCCTCTCCTTCAGCCCCTTGCGCCCTCCTCCCGAGGGGTAGGAGACTGTGGGAGCGGGGCAGATGCTCGCTACGGCGACCTGCACCACCTGCGATCCATGATTAGCGTATGCCTGCTCCTGAGGAATTAGTGGTACCCGATAATTGTCGCCTCCAGCGTGGCCGGCGGAGCCGTCCCGGGGCTCCCGGAAGAGCTCAGCTTCTGGTGTCTCGTCTCCCCAGCTTGGGCTGAGAAGCGAGCCTTGTTCGCCCTCGTGAGCGTGCCCTTGGTCCATCATGTGGGGCACGTATTCTTCTGGCGCCGCTACCCCGAAGGCCGTGCCGTAGTGCTCCATGCGCCATGCGGCGCTGCTTGACGTGCCCACCGCGGGGTGGTAGCGCGGCTACCCGCCGGCGCCATGGGCTGCGCCGAGCCCCTCTCCCTCACGCGCCGAGGGCGGGGGTAGCGCCACTGCCAATCCGGCGCCGACGGATTCGCTGGTGTTGGGGTAGCCCTGAGGCCCGCGGGAGCGCGCGGGGCCCCCGCGCGTGCCGCCCTGGGCTTGAGACATAAGCTGGATGTAGAAGGGGTGAGCCCCCGAAGCGGCGAAGCCCAGGAGTTCGGCGACCCGCTCCAGCAGCACGTCGCGGCCGCTTTCTAGTAGCCTACATTGCAGCAACTCTCGGGCCACCGTGAGCGCGGCCCTCGAGTTCGCTTGCTCCCGGCGGGTGTACGGTGTCGTGGTCGCGGCGTGATTGGAGGCCCTTGCCGCCGACCGTGCTTGCCGTGGCGTGAGGGTTGTTGAAGCCTGTCCGCGCCGCCCGCGGCCCGCAGCGCCCTGCGGACCATGAGCTGCCTGGGGCGCGGGGTCGCCCGAGGCGGGCGGCACCGCGCGGGCGGGCCACGCCGCCCATGGATCTTGGTTGCCCGCCTGGTCGCCGGACATGGTGATGACGGTGCGACGGGACGCGGAGCGGTAGAGAGGTGGACTCCGGCGCACCCCTACCTGGCGCGCCAAATGTCGGATTTCGGGTTCCGGCAGACCCTTAATGTTCGAACTCTGGGGTGCGCGCGGAGATTATGCCCAATACCTCTCCGTCTCGCAAGGATCTAAACTACCAAAAGCACAACACAAAATACACAGAGTTTATACTGGTTTAGGCCATCGATGTGGTGTAATACCCTACTCCAGTGTGGTGTGGTGGATTGCCTCTCTGGCTGGTGATGATGAACAATACAGGGAAGAACAGCCTCGCGAGGGTCTGTTCTTGGCTAGAGGGATGAACTGCCAGGAGGAGTTCAACCAGTGACTGATGGATGATCTCTAGATCTTGATCACCCGATCGCTGGATGCCCCTACCCTGGGGGTGGCTAGTCCTATTTATAGGAAAAGGCCCTGGGCCTCTTCCCAAATATTGAGCGGGAAGGGCGCCAACAGTTGGCCAATTCGAAGGGGAACATCTGGTACACTTATCCTGACTAAAGTTGGTCCTCGCCTTCCAAAGGCCCTGTGGTGACGCCGTTCTGGGCTCCAGGATGACCTCCTTCCCACCGTTGGACTGGTCTTGGTCTCGTTGAACCGAAATGGGTGCCTTTGCTTGATCCTCTCGCCTGCGCTTGCCCCCTTTGCACCAAAGAGGAAAGGGAGGACACTGCGTGGGCTAGCGCTCGCCTGGTGCCCTTGGTCGTCATGGCTTGCGTGATGGGCACCTCGCGAGGTACCCCGCCTTGATCTCTCCGCCTCCTCATGAGCCAGCCTGACGAGGCCGTGCCTGTGGAAGCGCCGTGTCGTCCGCCCCGCAAGGCTTGGCCCCTCGCGAGGGTCTTGGGTCTTGCGTTGATGAAGATGGGCCGTGCTGGGCCTCCTTTGAGCCACGCCGCGGGCCGCAGGCAGGCAAGTCTGGGGACCCCCGTTCCCAGAACACCGACACTGCCTGGCAAGCGTTGAACGTCATTGATACACTTTGGTTTAGCCAAGGAGGTGATAGCTGTGATCTTCTCCGGATTAGCCTCAATCCCCCTGTTGGATACTAGAAAACCCAATAACTTTCCTGCCGGTACACCAAAAACGCATTTGGCGGGGTTGAGCATCATCTTATATGTCCGCAGGTTATCAAAAGTTTCCTTCAAATCGTCAACCGGAGTTTCCTTCTTCCTTGACTTAACCACAATATCATCCACATAGGCATGCACATTACGGCCATTTGCTTATGAAGGCAATTCTGCACACACCGTTGATAAGTCGCCTGGGCACTCTTGAGACCAAAGGGCATAGACACATAGCAGAAGGCTCCAAAGGGAGTTATGAACGTCGTCTTCTCCTGGTCCTTAACTGCCATCTTGATATGATGATAACCAGAATATGCAATTAGAAAACTCAAACGCTCACAACCTGCCGCAGCATCAATAATTTGATCAATACGGGGGAGTGAAGGAAATATGCCCTAGAGGCAATAATAAAGTTATTATTTATTTCCTTACATATCATGATAAATGTTTATTATTCATGCTAGAATTGTATTAACCGGAAACATAATACATGTGTGGATATATAGACAAACAGAGTGTCACTAGTATGCCTCTACTTGACTAGCTTGTTAATCAAAGATGGTTAAGTTTCCTAACCATAGACAAAGGAGTTGTCATTTGATTAACAAGGTCACATCATTAGTTGAATGATCTGATTGACATGACCCATTCCAATAGCTTAGCACCCGATCGTTTAGTATGTTGCTATTGCTTTTGTTCATGACTTATACATGTTCCTTTGACTATGAGATTATGCAACTCCCGTTTACCGTAGGAACACTTTGTGTGCTACCAAACGTCACAACGTAACTGGGTGATTATAAAGGTGCTCTACAGGTGTCTCCGAAAGTATTTGTTGGGTTGGCGTATTTCGAGATTAGGATTTGTCACTCCGAATGTCGGAGAGGTATCTCAGGGCCTTCTCGGTAATGCACATCACATAAGCCTTGCAAGCATTGCAACCAATGAGTTGGTTGCGGGATGATGTATTACGGAACGAGTAAAGATACTTGCCGGTAACGAGATTGAACTAGGTATTGGATACCAACGATCGAATCTCGGGCAAGTAACATACCGATGGACAAAGGGAACAACGTATGTTGTTATGCGGTCTGACCGATAAAGATCTTCGTAGAATATGTAGGAGCCAATATGGGATCCAGGTCCCGCTATTGGTTATTGACCGGAGACGTGTCTCGGTCATGTCTACATTGTTCTCGAACCGTAGGGTCCGCACGCTTAAGGTTACGATGACAGTTATTATGAGTTTTTGCATTTTGATGTACCGAAGGAGTTCGGAGTCCCGGTTGTGATCACGGACATGACGAGGAGTCTCGGAATGGTCGAGACATAAAGATTGATATATTGGACGGCTATGTTCGGACATCGGAATGGTTCCGAGAGGTTTCGGATATTACCGGAGTGCCGGAGGGGTTACCGGAACCCCCCGGGGGAAGTATTGGCCTTATTGGGCCGCGAGGGGAGAGAGAGGGCCGCCCCAGGAGGTGGCGCGCGCCCCCCCCATGAGGAGTCCGAATTGGACAAGGAGGGGGGGGGGCGCGGCCCCCTTTCCCTCTCCCTCTCCCTCTCCTTCCTTTCCCCCTTCCCCCTCCTAGTTGGACTAGGAAATGGAAGTCCTACTCCCACTAGGAGGAGGACTCCCCCTCCCTTGGCGCGCCCCTAGGGCCGGCCGGCCCTCCCCCCTTGCTCCTTTATATACGGGGGCAGGGGGGCACCCCAGGCCACACAATTGATCAACGTGATCGTTCCTTAGCCGTGTGCGGTGCCCCCCTCCACCATATTCCACCTCGGTCATATTGTCGCGGTGCTTAGGCGAAGCCCTGCGTCGGTAGTACATCAAGATCGTCACCACGCCGTCGTGCTGACGAAACTCTTCCCCGAAGCTTTGCTGGATCGGAGCCCGGGGAACGTCATCGAGTTGAACGTGTGCCAAGAACTCGGAGATGCCGGAGTAATGGTGCTTGGATCGGTCGGATCGTGAAGACGTACGACTACATCAACCGCATTGATATAACGCTTCCGCTTTCGGTCTACGAGGGTACGTAGACAACACTCTCCCCTCTCGTTGCTATGCATCACCATGATCTTGCGTGCGCGTAGGAATTTTTTTGAAATTACCACGTTCCCCAACAGTGGTATCAGAGCCAGGTTTTTATGGTTTGATGTTATTTGCACGAGTAGAACACAAGTGATTTGTGGACGATACAAGTCATACTGCCTACCAGCATGTCATACTTTCGTTCAGCGATATTGTTGGACGAGACGATCCGGACCAACCTTACGCGTACTCTTACGTGAGACCGGTTCCCTCGACGTGCTTTGCACATAGATGGCTTGCGGAAGACTGTCTCTCCAACTTTAGTTGAACCGAGTGTGGCTACGCCCGGTCCTTGAGAAGGTTAAAACGGAGTCTATTTGACAAACTATCGTTGTGGTTTTGATGCGTAGGTAAGATGAGTTCTTGCTTAAGCCCGTAGCAGCCACGTAAAACTTGCAACAAACAAAGTAGAGGACGTCTAACTTGTTTTTGCAGGGCATGTTGTGATGTGATATGGTCAAGACATGATGCTATATTTTATTGTATGAGATGATCATGTTTTGTAACCGAGTTATCGGCAACCGGCAGGAGCCGTATGGTTGTCGCTTTATTGTATGCAATGCAATCGCCCTGTAATGCTTTACTTTATCACTAAGCGGTAGCGATAGTCATAGAAGCATAAGATTGGCGAGACGACAACGATGCTACGATGGAGATCAAGGTGTCGCGCCGGTGACGATGGTGATCATGATGGTGCTGCAGAGATGGAGATCACGAAGCACAAGATGATGATGACCATATCATATCACTTATATTGATTTGCGTGTGATGTTTATCTTTTATGCATCTTATTTTTGCTTTGATTGACGGTAGCATTATAAGATGATCTCTCACTAAATTATCAAGAAGTGTTCTCCCCGAGTATGCACCGTTGCCAAAGTTCATCGTGCCCAGACACCACGTGATGATCGGGTGTGATAAGCTCTACGTCCATCTACAACGGGTGCAAGCCAGTTTTGCACACGCGGAATACTCGGGTTATACTTGACAAGCCTAGCATATGCAGATATGGCCTCGGAACACGGAGACCGAATGGTCGAACGTGAATCATATGGTAGATATGATCAACATGATGATGTTCACCATTGAGAACTAATCCATTTCACGTGATGATCGGTTATGGTTTAGTTTGATTTGGATCACATGATCACTTAGAAGATTAGAGGGATGTCTGTCTAAGTGGGAGTTCTTAAGTAATATGATTAATTGAACTTAAATTTATCATGAACTTAGTCCCTGATAGTATCTTGCTTGTTTATGTTAATTGTGGATAGATGGCTCGTGCTATTGTTCCGTTGAATTTTAATGCGTTCCTTGAGAAAGCAAAGTTGAAAGATGATGGTAGTAATTACACGGACTGGGTCCGTAACTTGAGGATTGTCCTCATTGCTGCACAGAAGAATTACGTCCTGGATGCACCACTAGGTGCCAGGCCTGCTGCTGGAGCAACACCAGATGTTATGAACGTCTGGCAGAGCAAAGCTGATGACTACTCGATAGTTCAGTGTGCCATGCTTTACGGCTTAGAACCGGGACTTCAACGACGGTTTGAGAACCATGGAGCATATGAGATGTTCCAGGAGTTGAAGTTGATATTCAAACAGAATGCCCGGATTGAGAGATATGAGGTCTCCAATAAGTTCTATAGCTGCAAGATGGAAGAGAATGGGTCTGTCAGTGAGCACATACTCAGAATGTCTGGGTATTACAATCACTTGAGTCAACTGGGAGTTAATCTTCCGGATGATTGTGTCATTGACAGAATTCTTCAATCACTGCCACCAAGCTACAAAGGCTTCGTGATGAACTATAATATGCAAGGGATAGATAAGACTATGCCCGAGCTCTTCGCAATGCTAAAGGCTGCGGAGGTAGAAATCAAGAAGGAGCATCAAGTGTTGATGGTCAATAAGACCACCAGTTTCAAGAAGAAGGGCAAAGGGAAGAAGAAGGGGAACTCAAGAAGAACAGCAAACAAGTTGCTGCTCAAGCGAAGAAACCCAAGTATGGACCTAAGCCTGAAACTGAGTGCTTCTACTGCAAGCAGACTGGTCACTGGAAGCGGAACTGCCCCAAGTATCTGGCGGACAAGAAGGATGGCAAAGTGAACAAAGGTATATGTGATATACATGTTATTGATGTGTACCTTACTAGAGCTCGCAGTAGCACCTGGGTATTTGATACTGGTTCTGTTGCTAATATTTGCAACACGAAACAGGGACTACGGATTAAGTGAACACTAGCAAAGGACGAGGTGACGATTCGTGTGGGAAATGGTTCCAAAGTCGATGTGATCGCGGTCCGCAAGCTACCTCTACATCTACCTTCGGGATTAGTATTAGACCTAAATAATTGTTATTTGGTGCCAGCGTTGAGCATGAACATTATATCTGGATCTTGTTTGATGCGAGATGGTTATTCATTTAAATCAAAGAATAATGGTTGTTCTATTTATATGAATAATATCTTTTATGGTCATGCACCCTTGAAGAGTGGTCTATTTTTGATGAATCTCGATAGTAGTGATACACATAATGTTGAAGCCAAAAGATGCAGAGTTGATAATGATAGTGCAACTTATTTGTGGCACTGCCGTTTAGGTCATATCGGTGTAAAGCGCATGAAGAAACTCCATACTGATGGACTTTTGGAACCACTTGATTATGAATCACTTGGTACTTGCGAACCGTGCCTCTTAGGCAAGATGACTAAAACACCATTCTCCGGTACTATGGAGAGAGCAACAGATTTATTGGAAATCATACATACAGATGTATGTGGTCCGATGAATATTGAAGCTCGTGGCGGATATCGTTATTTTCTCACCTTCACAGATGATTTAAGCAGATATGGGTATATCTACATAATGAAACACAAGTCTGAAACATTTGAAAAGTTCAAAGAATTTCAGAGTGAAGTTGAAAATCATCGTAACAAGAAAATAAAGTTTCTACGATCTGATCGTGGAGGAGAATATTTGAGTTACGAGTTTGGTCTACATTTGAAACAATGCGGAATAGTTTCGCAACTCACGCCACCCGGAACACCACAACGCAATGGTGTGTCCGAACGTCGCAATCGCACTTTACTAGATATGGTGCGATCTATGATGTCTCTTACAGATTTACCGCTATCGTTTTGGGGTTATGCTATAGAGACGGCCGCATTCACGTTAAATAGGACACCGTCAAAATCCGTTGAGACGACGCCTTATGAACTATGGTTTAGCAAGAAACCAAAGTTGTCGTTTCTTAAAGTTTGGGGCTGCGATGCTTATGTGAAAAAGCTTCAACCTGATAAGCTCGAACACAAATCGGAGAAATGTGTCTTCATAGGATACCCAAAGGAAACAGTTGGGTACATCTTCTATCACAGATCCGAAGGCAAGACATTTGTTGCTAAAAATGGATCCTTTCTAGAGAAGGAGTTTCTCTCGAAAGAAGTGAGTGGGAGGAAAGTAGAACTTGATGAGGTAACTGTACCTGCTCCCTTATTGGAAAATAGTTCATCACAGGAACCAGTTTCTGTGACATCTACACCAATCAGAGAAGAAGTTAGTGATGATGATCATGAAACTTCAGATCAAGTAACTGCTGAACCTCGTAGATCAACCAGAGTGAGATCTGCACCAGAGTGGTACGGCAATCCTATTCTGGAAATCATGCTACTAGATCATGACGAACCTACGAACTATGAAGAAGCAATGGTGAGCCCAGATTCCGCAAAATGGCTAGAAGCCATGAAATCTGAGATGGGATCCATGTATGAAAACAAAGTGTGGACTTTGGTTGACTTGCCCGAGGGTCGGCAAGCAATAGAGAACAAGTGGATCTTTAAGAAGAAGACTGACGCCGACGGTAATGTTACTGTCTACAAAGCTCGACTTGTCGCAAAGGGGTTTCGACAAGTTCAAGGGATTGACTACGATGAGACCTTCTCACCCGTAGCGATGCTTAAGTCTGTCCGAATCATGTTAGAAATTGCCGCATTTTATGATTATGAAATTTGGCAAATGGATGTAAAGACTGCATTCCTGAATGGGTTTCTGGAAGAAGAGTTGTATATGATGCAACCAGAAGGTTTTATTGATCCAAAGGGAGCTAACAAAGTATGCAAGCTCCAGCGATCCATTTATGGACTGGTGCAAGCATCTCGGAGTTGGAATAAACGTTTTGATAGTGTGATCAAAGCATTTGGGTTTATACAGACTTTTGGAGAAGCCTGTATTTACAAGAAAGTGAGTGGGAGCTCTGTAGCATTTCTGATATTATATGTAGATGACATATTACTGATTGGAAATGATATAGAATTTCTGGATAGCATAAAGGGGTATTTGAATAAGAGTTTTTCAATGAAAGACCTCGGTGAAGCTGCTTACATATTGGGCATTAAGATCTATAGAGATAGATCAAGACGCTTAATTGGACTTTCACAAAGCACATACCTTGACAAGATTTTGAAGAAGTTCAAAATGGATCAAGCGAAGAAAGGGTTCTTGCCTGTATTGCAAGGTGTGAAGTTGAGTCAGACTCAATGCCCGACCACTGCAGAAGATAGAGAGAAGATGAAAGATGTTCCCTATGCTTCAGCCATAGGCTCTATCATGTATGCAATGCTGTGTACCAGACCTGATGTGTGCCTTGCTATAAGTTTAGCAGGGAGGTACCAAAGTAATCCAGGAGTGGATCACTGGACAGCGGTCAAGAATATCCTGAAGTACCTGAAAAGGACTAAGGAAATGTTTCTCGTGTATGGAGGTGACAAAGAACTCATCGTAAAGGGTTACGTTGATGCAAGCTTTGACACTGATCCGGACGATTCGAAATCGCAAACTGGATATTTATTTACATTAAACGGTGGAGCTGTCAGTTGGTGCAGTTCCAAACAAAGCGTCGTAGCGGGATCTACATGTGAAGCGGAGTACATAGCTGCTTCAGAAGCAGCAAATGAAGGATTCTGGATGAAGGAGTTCATATCCGATCTAGGTGTCATACCTAGTGCATCGGGTCCAATGAAAATCTTTTGTGACAATACTGGAGCAATAGCCTTGGCGAAGGAATCCAGATTTCACAAGAGAACAAAGCACATCAAGAGACGCTTCAATTCCATCCGGGACTTGGTCCAGGTGGGAGACATAGAGATTTGCAAGATACATACGGATCTGAATGTGGCAGACCCGTTGACTAAGCCTCTTCCACGGGCAAAACATGATCAGCACCAAGACTCCATGGGTGTTAGAATCATTACTGTGTAATCTAGATTATTGACTCTAGTGCAAGTGGGAGACTGAAGGAAATATGCCCTAGAGGCAATAATAAAGTTATTATTTATTTCCTTACATATCATGATAAATGTTTATTATTCATGCTAGAATTGTATTAACCGGAAACATAATACATGTGTGGATATATAGACAAACAGAGTGTCACTAGTATGCCTCTACTTGACTAGCTTGTTAATCAAAGATGGTTAAGTTTCCTAACCATAGACAAAGGAGTTGTAATTTGATTAACAAGCTCACATCATTAGTTGAATGATCTGATTGACATGACCCATTCCAATAGCTTAGCACCCGATCGTTTAGTATGTTGCTATTGCTTTTGTTCATGACTTATACATGTTCCTTTGACTATGAGATTATGCAACTCCCGTTTACCGTAGGAACACTTTGTGTGCTACCAAACGTCACAACGTAACTGGGTGATTATAAAGGTGCTCTACAGGTGTCTCCGAAAGTATTTGTTGGGTCGGCGTATTTCAAGATTAGGATTTGTCACTCTGAATGTCGGAGAGGTATCTCAGGGCCTTCTCGGTAATGCACATCGCATAAGCCTTGCAAGCATTGCAACCAATGAGTTGGTTGCGGGATGATGTATTACGGAACGAGTAAAGAGACTTGCCGGTAACGAGATTGAACTAGGTATTGGATACCGACGATCGAATCTCGGGCAAGTAACATACCGATGGACAAAGGGAACAACGTATGTTGTTATGCGGTCTGACCGATAAAGATCTTCGTAGAATATGTAGGAGCCAATATGGGCATCCAGGTCCCGCTATTTGTTATTGACCGGAGACGTGTCTCGGTCATGTCTACATTGTTCTCGAACCGTAGGGTCCGCACGCTTAAGGTTACGATGACAGTTATTATGAGTTTATGCATTTTGATGTACCGAAGGAGTTCGGAGTCCCGGATGTGATAACGTACATGACGAGGAGTCTCGGAATGGTCGAGACATAAAGATTGATATATTGGACGGCTATGTTCGGACATCGGAATGGTTCCGAGAGGTTTCCGATGTTACCGGAGTGCCGGAGGGGTTACCGGAACCCCCCGGGGGAAGTATGGGCCTTATTGGGCCGCGAGGGGAGAGAGAGGGCCGCACCAGGAGGTGGCGCGCGCCCTCCCCATGAGAAGTCCGAATTGGACAAGGAGGGGGGGCGCGGCCCCCTTTCCCTCTCCCTCTCCCTCTCCTTCCTTTCCCCCTTCCCCCTCCTAGTTGGACTAGGAAAGGGGAGTCCTACTCCCACTAGGAGGAGGACTCCCCCTCCCTTGGCGCGCCCCTAGAGCCGGCCGGCCCTCCCCCCTTGCTCCTTCAATACGGGGGCAGGGGGCACCCCAGGACACACAATTGATCAACGTGATCGTTCCTTAGCCGTGTGCGGTGCCCCACTCCACCATATTCCACCTCGGTCATATTGTCGCGGTGCTTAGGCGAAGCCCTGCGTCGGTAGTACATCAAGATCGTCACCACGCCGTCGTGCTGACGGAACTCTTCCCCGAAGCTTTGCTGGATCAGAGCCCGGGGAACGTCATCGAGCTGAACGTGTGCCAAGAACTCGGAGATGCCGGAGTAACGGTGCTTGGATCGGTCGGATCGTGAAGACGTACGACTACATCAACCGCGTTGATATAACGCTTCCGCTTTCGATCTATGAGCGTACGTAGACAACACTCTCCCCTCTCGTTGCTATGCATCACCATGATCTTGCGTGCGCGTAGGAAATTTTTTGAAATTACCATGTTCCCCAATAGGGAGGGCAAGAGGATCTGCTGGACAAGCCTTGTTGAGGTCTATGTAATCCACACACATACGCCAGGTGCCATTTTTCTTAAGAACCAGCACTGGATTAGCTAACCATTCAGGATGGAAAACTTCAACGATGAATCCCGTCGCTAAGAGCTTGGCCACTTCCTCTCCAATAGCTTTGCGTCTTTCTTCGTTGAACCGGCGGAGAAACTGCTTCACCGATTTGTACTTAGGGTCAATATTAAGAGTGTGCTCAGCGAGTTCCCTCGGTACACCAGGCATGTCAGAGGGCTTCCATGCAAAGATGTCCCGGTTCTCATGGATGAACTCAATGAGCGCGCTTTCCTATTTCGGATCCAAGTTTGCACTGATACTGAACTGCTTGGACGAATCGCCAGGTACGAAGTCAACAAGCTTAGTCTCAGCAGCCGATTTGAACTTCAAGGCCGGATCATGCTCCGTAGTTGGCTTTTTCAATGGAGTCATGCCTGCCGGATCAACATTATCTTTGTAGAATTTCAATTCCTCCTTGGCACAAACCGACTCAGCATAGGCTGCATCACCTTCTTCGCACTCCAAAGCGATCTTCCGGCTTCCATGAACAGTTATTGCTCCTTTGTGACCCGGCATCTTGAGCTGTTAATAGACATAGCAAGGTCGTGTCATGAAATTAGCATAAGCCGGCCGTCCAAACAGGGCATGATATGGACTTTGAATTTTCACCACTTCAAAGGTCAATATTTCTGATCTGGAGTAGTAATCGTCTCCAAAGGCCACCTCCAGAGCTATTTTGCCAACAGGATATGCCGATTTACCAGGTACCACGCCGTGGAACACCGTATTAGATGGTTTGAGATTTTTATCCGTCAACCCCATGCGACGGAAGGTCTCGTAGTAGAGGATGTTAATGCTGCTCCCTCCGTCCATGAGTACCTTGGTGAACTTATAACCTCCCACCTGAGGCGCCACCACCAACGCTAGCTGACCCTGATTGTCAACCCGGGGAGGATGATCCTCTCTGCTCCATACAATTGGCTGCTCAGACCAGTGTAAGTATCGGGGCACTGCCGGTTCAACAGAGTTTACTGCCCATTTATGAACTTTTCGGTCACGCTTGTCCAAACTAGTGGTGAAAACATGATATTGCCCACTATTTAACTGCTTCGGGTGGCTCTGATAACCCGACATCTGCTGCTGATTGTAACTGCCCTGGCCGCTTTGATTACCTTGGTTATTTTGTCCGCCCTGATTGCCATTGAAGCCTGGACCGGAATTTCCTCCGTCGTGACCCGACCCATGAGATCCGGATGCTGAACCGCCACCTGATCCGTGATCATACCGGAAAGTATTAGAATTCTTAAACTCTTGCATGATGTAGCAATCCTTCCAAAGGTGGTTGGTTGGCATCTCCTTCGTCCCATGTTTTGGACAGGGCTGGTTTAACAGGTAAGTCAAGCGGTCCGGGTTGGGATTTGGCGCCCCGCTGCGATTCGGTGATTTACCCTTTCGTCACTGGCCTTTGTCCTGCGCGTTGGTATTAGCCACAAAGTCCATGATGCTATCTGCTTTACGCTTGCCTCCGTTTCCGTGACCCGCCGTGTTGTGTTGCTGCCCTTTGGAGTTGCTGCTCTTCTTTCCCTTCCCTGTCTTGTCATCGTCAGACTCGGGATCCTTGGTACTATCAAAGTCAGCATACTTCACTAGCGCAGCCATGAGGGTCCCCATATCGTTGCAATGGCGCTTTAGCCGTCCCAATTTCAACTTCAGAGGTTCAAACCGGCAGTTGCCTTCCAAAGTTACGATTGTTGTATCGGCATTGATACGGTCTGATGAATGCAAAATCTTCAAGACCCGGCGCACCCAACGGGTCGTCGATTCTCCTTCCTCCTGGACACAGGCAGCCAAGTCCACTATCGACATAGGCTGCTTACATGTATCCTTGAAATTCTGGATAAACCGGGCTCTCAACTCAGCCCATGAACTGATAGAGTTGGCCGGTAAACTTTTCAACCAAGTACGGGCCGTCCCTTCGAGCATCATGGTGAAATACTTTGCACATGCCGCATCATCAACACCAAGCATCTCCATGGCCATCTCATAGCTCTCCACCCATGTTTCTGGAGACAAATCGCCAGTGTAATTTGGTACCTTGCGCGGACCCTTGAAATCCTTGTGCAGGCGTACATTGCGTAAAGCGGGGACAAGGCACGACACCCCCAAAGAACTAGAGGTAACCCCTGGCTTGACCGAGGTGGTTGGACGAACCGGCGTAAGCTAACGAGCCTCATACTGCGTTGCTAACTCGGCCTCCCTGCGCGCTCAGGCCCGGTCCACCACTTCCTGAGCATCACCAATATCACCTGCCGGGTTGTTGCCGCGGGGCGCTTCACGGTTTCGTGCATTGCTTGACACGGCCGGTTCTTCCATACGTCTGTTGTAGCTCCGGCTTGGACGAGGGGTGGAGTGAATTCGGCCACGGCTGTATGAATATGCTTCTTGTTGAATCAAAGCTGTCCGAAGAAGCTCCTTAACCCGGCGCGTCTCCACCGCCTGCGGAGAATCGCCTTCAATCGGGATGGCCTCCAGTCATGAAGCGGCAGCAATAAGGTTGTCCATCGGATTGGAATAATGACCCTGAGGCGTCGGGACAGGCTGAGGCACAATATTGTTCTGACGATGTGGGTCCATCAAACGTGGTTGAACCGGCGCAGCTGCTCCAGGTGCTTCCGCCCAGTTTAACACCGGCGGGTTACTGGCTCCTGCTCCTGGAGTGTTGAAGAGGCACCTCTGTAGGATCGGAAGTATGTCTAGAGGGTGGTGATTAGACTACTTGACCAAATAAAAATCTATCCTTTTCCCAATTTTAGTTCTTGGCAGATTTTAGCTATCTTAGCACAAGTCAAGCAATCTTCACACAATTCAAGCAAGCATGCAAAGAGTATATGAGCAGCGGAAAGTAAAGCATGCAACTTGCAAGAATGTAAAGGGAAGGGTTTGGAGGATTCAAACGCAATTGGAGACACGGATGTTTGTGGCGTGGTTCCGATAGGTGGTGCTATCGTACATCCACGTTGATGGAGACTTCAACCCGCAGAGGGTAACGGTCGCGAGAGTCCACGGAGGGCTCCACCCATGAAGGGTCCACGAAGAAGCAACCTTGTCTATTCCATCATGGCCCTCGCCCACGAAGGACTTGCCTCACTAGCGGTAGATCTTCACAAAGTAGGCGATCTCCTTGCCCTTACAAACTCCTTGGTTCAACTCCACAATCTTGTCGGAGCCTCCCAAGTGACACCTAGCCAATCTAGGAGACACCACTCTCCAAGAAGTAACAAATGGTGTGTTGATGATGAACTCCTTGCTCTTGTGCTTCAAATGATAGTCTCCCCAACACTCAACTCTCTCTCAAAGGATTTGGATTTGGTGGAAAGAAGATTTGAGTGGAAAGCAACTTGGGGAAGGCTAGAGATCAAGATTCATATGGTAGGAATGGAATATCTTGAGCTCAACACAAGGGTAGGTGGTTCTCTCTCAGAAAATGTGTATTGGAAGTGAAGATCTGTTCTGATGGCTCTCTCCATGAATGAAGAGTGGGTGGAGGGGTATATATAGCCTCCACACAAAATCTAACCGTTACACACAATTTGCCAAACTTGGTGGGACCGAATCGTTAAACTCGGCCGGACCGATTTAGCAAACCTAGTGACCGTTAGGATTTTTGGTGGGACTGAGATGCAACTCGGTAGGACCGATATGGTTAGGGTTAGGGCATAACGTACTCTCGGTGTGACCGATTACACAAACTCGGTGGGACCGATTTTGGTAATAAGCTAACCAGAGAGTTGGTCAGGTAAACTCGGTGGGACCGATTCGCTCTTTTCGGTGAGACCGAAATGTTACGAAAGGAAACAGTGAGTTTACATTGCAATCTCGGTGGGACCGATCGCTCACTTCGGTTAGACTGAAACATTACGAAGGGAAACAGAGAAATTGCAATCCCATCTCGGTGAGACTGAGATCCCTATCGGTGAGACCGATTTGCTAGGGTTTGTGGCAGTGGCTATGACATGTGAAACTCAGTGGCTCCGGATAGGAAGAATCGGTGGGGCCGAGTTTGACTTTAGGTTTGGGTCATATCTGGATATGGAAAGGTAGTTGAGGATTTTGGAGCATATCACTAAGCACATGAAGCAAGAGGCTCATTAAGCAACACCTCATCCCTCCTTAAAAGTATTGGCTTTTCCTATGGTCTCAATGTGATCTTGGATCACTAAAAATATAAAATGTAGAGTCTTGTTCTTGAAGCTTGAGCCAATCCTTTGTCCTTGTAATTTTGAGGGATCCACTTTCCTCATCCATGCCATGCCATCCATTGAGATTTTCTGACATATTCATCTTGGAATGATGTTAGCTCAATGAGCTATATGTTGTTAGGAATTACCAAAACCACCCAGGGATAGTTGCACTTTCAATCTCCCCCTTTTTGGTAATTGATGACAACATATAGATCAAAGCTTTGACAAATGATAATAAGAATGGAATATATCGTCGCTTTGAGAAGTATGTGATAAGTAAGAGCTCCCCCTAAATTTGTGCATACTTAAGATTTGCTTTGGACTGCAAATGCACAGTGAGTTAGGATCATGGGTTACTCTTCCATGTCACATACATCTGGGTGGAGCGCTCAAAGATAAGAGTTAAATGCATGCACTCATCACCAAGCAAAGTGAATGATCAACATAAGGATAAATTGATAGTAACATCCAACAAGCATTAAGTGTAGCTTATGATCAAACACATGATCATCAATGTCTCACAAATAAAAGCATAGTATCTCAAGCACTCAAAAGCAAATAAAGTATCAACCAAAAGACAAGAGAGAACAAAATCCAAACTCTCTCTCTCTCTCTCTCTCTCTCGAAGCCTATGATCTATACATTTTTCTCCCCCTTTGGCAACAAGTTACCAAAAAGTTCATAGAAAATGCATAGGACTAAACGACTCTCAGGCTTGGTCTTCAGGTGGTGGTGTCCGGATGACGCCAAGGACGAAGGCTTCGGTTGAAGTAGTTGGAGCTGCTGGGGTAGGAGCTGGAGCTGGTGGAACATAAGCTGTAGCTGGTGCAGAAGTGGTGGCTCTGGTGTCAGGAATTGGCACTGCAGATGATCTCTGAGCTCTGGGCACCTTCGCAAATGCATCAGTTGTGGTCTTGCCCTTCCTCTCCTGCATATCTTCTTGTAGTTGTTCCACAACAGACTCGATCTCTGTCACCTTCACATCTAGGTCATAGAACTTTTGTTCCATGATTCTTTCCAAACTCTCTTGGTTTTGAGTTAGGGTGGCCAGTCCTTTCTCAATCCTCAGAGTGGATGCTATCAGGTAACTTAGCTGCTCCTACTTGTTCTTCAAGAAGTACTCAGATGCCTCCTCTTGAGTTGGCATCCTGGCAGCTTTCTCCATCTTTGCCTTCTCCTTCTGTGCTTGAGCATGTGCAGATGATGGTTCATCCTTGTTCATGACAACCTGATTGTCTTCAAAGTCTGGATGGATGGGCAGGTGTTCCTTGTCCAGCAGGTATGTTCCTGTGCCCATCTTTGAGTTTATCAGATCTTGAATTTGTGGGGCATATCCACATCTCCTCTTCTGATCAGCTGCTGTTCTCTTAATGGTCTCTACCATGAGGCTCATCACCTTGAATTTGAGGAGCATGATTATTGCATGGCCTCGGATCATCTTGTGATCACCTGACTTGGGCAATAGAGTGTGCCTCAGAATCCAATTAATAGTTGGCAGCCCTGACAGAAGATAATGCACTGAGCCAAACTTGAAAGTATCAAGTGCCTTGTTTGGGATCTCCTTGTACATGTTGGACATGGAATTGTGATCCATCTTCTTCTTGGCATATATGTCCAAGTCATCTTCCTGCTCTTCTGGGGCATTAATGAGCTGTGCCCACTCAGCAACTGTTGACTGATATCTGGTTCCTTCTGACATCCACACAATCCTGCCATCTGGATAGAAATGTGCTGTGGAGTAGAATTGCATGATCAGCTCTTCATTCCACTTTGTGAGCTTCTGCCCAATAAAGTCTGCAACTCCACAACCCTTGAAGCTGTCATATACTCCAGGATAGTGCTCTTCATTCTCCTTGATGTACTCCCAATCAACCCATCTCATGTCACAAACTATGGGCTTCTTATCAAGCAGCACTGTCTCATAGAAATCTTGTTGTTCCTTGGTATGAAACATGTAATCCACAGCAGTTCTTCTCCTTGAAGCATATGGATCTGCTTCTCTCCACTTCTTCAGCCCTGAATCTCTTCTAATCTTCATATCCTCAGCCACAGGATGAGCATCATTGTGGTCTAGGATCTTGGGCTTAAGCTTTCTGAGCACTTGACCTTCTTCTTCTTCAGCAATGTCAGGCACTGGGGCCTTGTTCTTTTCAGGAGCAGATATGTTCTTGGTATTTCTCTTTGGTGCATTCTTGATCTTGGATGCAGCTTTGGGTGTTTCCTTGGGCTTGGATGCAGTAGCCCCTGACCTTATGGCATCTCCCATGAGTTTATATGCCTTAGGTGTTGGTGCAGCAACCTCTTCTTCCTCTTCTTCATCTGAGTCTCTCCTCATAGAGGGTTTACCAAGAACTCTGGCAGTGGTAGTCCTGACTCTCTTCTTCTCCTTCTTATCTTGGCCACTTGCTTCCTCTTCAGATTCCATGACAAGTTTCGTGGTTTCTTCAGGTACAGCCTTCCTAGGCTTAGAGGTAAGAACTCTTCTTGCACGTGCCTTTTTCAGCATTCCAGGCTTGATGGCTGCAGCTGAGCCATACTCTTTCTTGATTACCTTCTTCTTTGATGTGGCTTCCTCTTCTGCCACATAGTCCTCATCCTCTAACTAAGAGGTTCTATTCTTGCTTGCTCTAGTGGCAGCTTTGGGCAGGTTGCTTGGGGTGCTCCTCCTACCCTCATCAGAACTGCTAGAGGGACTAGTGACCTCACTCAAATGAGCCTGCTCCTCAGATCTGTTCTGGCTATCACTCTGATCAGACATGTTGATTTTCAGACTGCTGACCCTGTGAATAATTTATAGATGAGATAGAGTGGATGAGCATCACAAAATGCAGAGATTTTTGTAAAAGAAAGAATCAAAAACTTAGTTTTAGTTTTCCACAGAAAGCATTTCGGATCAACCGATTTGCAAACTCGGTGATACCGAAGCAGCTTTTGGAACCAAAACTAGTGAACTCGGTCAGGCCGAGTCACAGTTCGGTGGCACCGAGACTGCTAGGGTTTCACAAAGTCCTGAACTCGGTGTCACCGATTTGTAATTCTCGGTCAGACCGAGAACCACATGTGCAATGGCTATGGCCGAATCGGTGGAACCGAGTTCCGCAACCCGGTGGGTCCGAGATGATTTCGGCGGAAACCTAAACCTAAATTTTCAAATCTCAACTATTCTAAGGATTGTTTTGACTGGATAGGAGTGTTTCAATCATGGCAAGATTCATTAAGAACACAATGTGCTAAGATTTGGATGGGGAATAGCACTGTGATCGAGTCCATACCCTAGTTCGGCGGCGGACTCGCTACAGCGGCAACGGTGGGGACAAATTTCGTTGACGGTGGCAGAGACCAGCGACTGGAGGCGGCTGGCGACGAGGAGGACGATTCGGAGACCAAGTTGGCAGAGCGAGCTATGCGCGGGTGAAGAGGTTTCGGAGAAATTTCCAAAATTTTGCCCGTGAGTATATATAGCCCGACCTGTCGGTGTGACCGAGTGGAACAACTCGGTGGCACCGAGATGCATAACTGTTGACAGTTATAGCAACTCGGTGTGACCGAAAAGTTCAAATCGGTTGCACCGAGGTGAAAACCTAGATCGACTTAGTGATCTCGGTATGACCGAAATGGAGGAATCGGTCAGACCAAAAAGCACAAAGAAGTTTTGGAAGTTTAAGTCTATGACAAATCGGGGACTCCGAGTGCTCCTCACACAGAGTGGTTTGAATCTGACTTGATCAAATTTTGTGATGTAGCATGAATAGAGTTTGAGACGAGAAAAGCATAGATAGCTAGAGAAGGTTCTGAGGCATTCTTGTCCATCCACTTGGTAAGAAAAAAGAAAAACCAATCAATCAAAACAACAAGTGGATGTCCTCGAATGAGTAAAATATGCTCTCAACATGCTCACACAATAAAATGGCAATTGAAATATGTGGCAAAGCATGCACAACCAATTCTAGCATCTATCAAGCAATTGGCGATGACTAGGTCATCTATATATTAGTATATTGACTTAGGAGTCAAATGAGAACATTTGATCATAGGTCATACTCATCGTTTAAGCACAAGTGGGGTTACCACTTTTACATAAAGCATTGTTGTGTTCACATCATTAGAGTTGCTTTAGATCAATTCTTAGAGTAAATCTCCCCCTAGATGTGATATCCCCCTAAGAGGGATGAACTAACCTAGGGTTTTGTCGATGATGACTTCATGTAGATGTTGAAGATGTGGATGCTCAATGTTGATGTAGATCACTTGGAGCTATCCATTGCAGTGAGTTGCACTTTCAATACCTACATGGGTTAGTCCCACAAGGAACAAACAAGGATATCCATAGACATAGAGTGATGCACACACAAGATGATGTCTATGAAAGCTTTTAGGTTACCTTGTCCCTTGACTTACCAACAAGAGGGTTTGTGACTCCTTGAACTAGTGCAAGATGTGGAAGTTGATTGCACTTGTTCGTGCCAAAATGATAAGAGCGAAGTATGTTGGCGGAGTCACCCTCAAGAACTCTCTAGTTCTTCTTCTTTTGGTTCAACACCATCTTGATGGGAATCCTTGGAGTTGTAGTCGTACTTGATGAAGTGGAACTTGAAGTAGTCTTGGGAATCCACTTGACTAAGGTCTTAGGAGCTTCTTCAAATGCATCAATTTCCTCTTGAAGCTTGTCCTTGCCTTTTTGCTTGTAGTCTTGTGGTGGAAGATCATCTTGAGCTTGTGTCCCTTTGAAAGAAGTAGGATCATACTTCTCTTGTTGAGGAACAAACTTTGTCTTGGGGTATTGATCTTCTTCCCACTCAACTCCATTGGCATTGAACTTTCGTTCAAAACCAACACCTTGATTCTTCCGGTGCCTTCCTTGCTTGCGTACAATTTCCTCGAATTGCTTACTCCCGGCAAGGATCTTGTACACTCCTTTCTCTATAATTCCCTTCAATAGGCTATTTTCTTGCTCAAGTGTAACTTGGCTAAGAGAATCATTAGAGGAATCAAGAGAACTACTAGAAGCAACAATATTGGATTTAACATGATCATTGTTACTACTAGAGGAAGAATCTTTCTTGTTCTTGTTACTAGACTTGACTTGAGGCATGTAAGTGGATAAGAGTAAATGCTTGGCAATGTAAGAAGAACTTTTCTTACGAAGATCATCATTGATTGATTTTAAGAACTCATGCTCTTGCTCAAGGTTGAGCTTTTCAAAGTGTAATTTCTCATGTGTTCTTAAAAGCTCTCGATGATCTCCTAAGATAGTTTCATGAGCTAACTTAAGAGTGTTTAGTTCTTTAGTTGGAGACTCAATTTTCTCCTTATCACTGTCATTCGTTTTATCTTGATTAGCATGATTAATTGACGTTTCATCATAGTATTCATCACTAGAGTTGTCAACAAGTAAATCATCATCACCTAACAAGTCATCTTCATCACTATTGAAATCAACATACTCGGGGTGTGATACCTTTGGGCCTTTAGCCATGAAGCATGTTCCAACTCCTTCATTTGGTGAGTCAAATATGTCGTAGGAGTTGGTTGACACAAGTGCTAGACTGGCAACACCTTCATCTTGTGTATATTCGGAATCCGAGTGATAACTTCTCTCGGAGTGATTGTCGGAGTCGGAGCCGGATACCCATTCACCAACATGAGCTTGATGTCTTCGTTTTGTGTAGCTCCTTGATGACTTGTCCATTCTTTCCGAATCCTTGCTTCTCCGTGAGTATCTTCGTTCATAATGATCATCTCTACTCCTTTCTCTAGATGGTGATTCCTCTCTTCTGCTTCTTCTTTTGGGAGAGTCTTCTCTTTTCTTGTAGGAAGCCGTACACTCATTGAATAGTGTTCGGGTCTTCCACAATTGTAGCAGTTTCGCTCTCGACTAGAAGATCTTTTGTCATTGTAGGACCTTGACTTGGAGCTTCTATCTTTGCTTCTACTCTTGTAGAACTTGTTGAAGTTCTTCACCATTAAGCTTAATTATTCATTGAAGATTTGCTTCTCACTTGATGATGTGGGAGCTTCACATGAGGCTTTGTAAGTACCACTTGATTTGTTGTGAAGTTCCTCTTTATCCTTGAGTGACATCTCATGAGCAACAATTCTTCCAATGACTTCCGTTGGCTTGAGATCTTTGTAATTGGGCATCATTTGGATCAATGTGCACACGGTATCATATTTTCCATCCAAGGCTCTTAGGATCTTCTTGATGATGAATCTATCGGTCATCTCTTCACTCCCTAAGCCGGCAATCTCATTTGTGATAAGAGCAAGCCTAGAGTACATTTCAGCGACACCTTCACCATCCTTCATTTTGAACTTGTCAAGTTGACTTTGAAGCACATCCAATTTGGATTCCTTGACGGAGTCGGTACCTTCGTGCATATCAATCAAAGTATCCCAAATTTCCTTTGCATTCTCAAGACGACTGATTTTGTTGAATTCTTCGGGGCACAGTCCGTTGAAGAGAATATCACAAGCTTGAGCGTTGTATTGCAGCATCTTTAACTCTTCCGCGGTAGCTTCATGGTTTGGTTCTTTCCCATCGAAGAAGTCACCTTGCAAACCAACACACACTATAGCCCAAACGGCGGGGTTATGTCCAAGAATATGCATTTTCATTTTATGCTTCCAACTAGCAAAATTAGTACCTGTTGGGGAACGTAGTAATTTCAAAAAAATTCCTACGCACACGCAAGATCATGGTGATGCATAGCAACGAGAGGGGAGAGTGTTGTCTACATACCCTTGTAGGCTGAAGCGGAAGCGTTGATTCAACATAGAGGAAGTAGTCGTACGTTCTCCTCACGATCCGACCGATCACAGCACCGTTACTCCGGCACCTCCGAGTTCTTGGCACACGTTCAGCTCGATGACGATCCCCGGGCTCCGATCCAGCAAAGCGTCGGGGAAGAGTTCCGTCAGCACGACGGCGTGGTGACGATCTTGATGTGTTACCGGCGCAGGGCTTCGCCTAAGCACTACAACGATATGACCGAGGTGGAATTTGGTGGAAGGGGGCACCGCACACGGCTAAGGAACGATCCGTAGATCAACTTGTGTGTCTATGGGGTGCCCCCTGCCTCCGTATATAAAGGATCCAGGGGGAGGGGCTGGCCGGCCAAGCCCTTGGCGCGCCAGGAGAGTCCTACTCCCTCCGGGAGTAGGATTCCCCCCCCTTAATCCTAGTTGGACTAGGACTCCTCAAGGGGGAGAGGGAGAGAGGGGGCCGGCCACCTCTCCTAGTCCTAATAGGACTAGGGGAAGGGGGGGAGGCGCGCGGACACCTAGGGCAGCCCCTTTCTCCTTTCCACTAAGGCCCACTATGGCCCATCTGGCTCCCGGGGGGTTCCGGTAACCCACCCGGTATTCCGGTAAAATCCTGATTTCACCTGGAACACTTCCGATGTCCAAACATAGGCTTCCAATATATCAATCTTTATGTCTCGACCATTTCGAGACTCCTCGTCATGTCCGTGATCACATCCGGGACTCCAAACTCCTTCGGTACATCAAAATGCATAAACTCATAATAACTGTCATCGTAACGTTAAGCGTGCGGACCCTACGGTTCGAGAACAATGTAGACATGACCGAGACACGTCTCTGGTCAATAACCAATAGCGGGACCTGGATGCCCATATTGGCTCCTACATATTCTACGAAGATCTTTATCGGTCAGACCGCATAACAACATACGTTGTTCCCTTTGTCATCGGTATGTTACTTGTCCGAGATTCGATCGTCAGTATCCAATACTTAGTTCATTCTCGTTATCGACAAGTCTCTTTACTCGTTCCGTAATACATCATCCCGCAACTAACTCATTAGTTGCAATGCTTGCAAGGCTTAAGTGATGTGTATTACCGAGAGGGCCCAGAGATACCTCTCCGACAATCGGAGTGACAAATCCTAATCTCGAAATACGCCAACCCAACATCTACCATTGGAGACACCTGTAATACTCCTTTATAATCACCAGTTACGTTGTGACGTTTGGTAGTACCCAAAGTGTACCTCTGGCAAACGGGAGTTGCATAATCTCATAGTCATAGGAACATGTATAAGTCATGAATAAAGCAATAGCAACATACTAAACGATCGGGTGCTAAGCTAATATAATGGGTCATGTCAATCAGATCATTCAACCAATGATGTGACCTTGTTAATCAAATAACAACTCTTTGTTCATGGTTAGGAAACATAACCATCTTTGATTAACGAGCTAGTCTAGTAGAGGCATACTAGTGACACTCTGTTTGTCTATGTATTCACACATGCATTATGTTTCCGGTTAATACAATTCTAGCATGAATAATAAACCTTTATCATGATATAAGGAAATAAATAATAACTTTATTATTGCCTCTAGGGCATATTTCCTTCAGTCTCCCACTTGCACTAGAGTCAATAATCTAGATTACACTGTAATGATCCTAACACCCATGGAGTTTTGGTGCTGATCATGTTTTGCTCGTGGAAGAGGCTTAGTCAACGGGTCTGCAACATTCAGATCCGTATGTATCTTGCAAATCTCTATGTCTCCCACCTAGACTAGATCCCGGATGGAGTTGAAGCGTCTCTTGATGTGTTTGGTCCTTTTGTGAAATCTGGATTCCTTTGCCAAGGCAATTGCACCAGTATTGTCACAAAAGATTTTCATTGGACCCGATGCACTAGGTATGACACCTAGATCGGATATGAACTCCTTCATCCAGACTCCTTCATTTGCTGCTTCCGAAGCAGCTATGTACTCCGCTTCACATGTAGATCCCGCTACGACGCTTTGTTTAGAACTGCACCAACTGACAGCTCCACCGTTTAATGTAAACACGTATCCGGTTTGCGATTTAGAATCGTCCGGATCAGTGTCAAAGCTTGCATCAACGTAACCTCTTACGGTGAGCTCTTTGTCACCTCCATATATGAGAAACATATCCTTAGTCCTTTTCAGGTATTTCAGGATGTTCTTGACCGCTGTCCAGTGATCCACTCCTGGATCACTTTGGTACCTCCCTGCTAAACTTATAGCAAGGCACACATCAGGTCTGGTACACAACATTGCATACATGATAGAGCCTATGGCTGAAGCATAGGGAACATCTTTCATTTTCTCTCTATCTTCTGCAGTGGTCGGGTTTTGAGTCTTACTCAATCTCACACCTTGTAACACAGGCAAGAACCCTTTCTTTGCTTGATCCATTTTGAACTTCTTCAAAATCTTGTCAAGGTATGTGCTTTGTGAAAGTCCAATTAAGCGTTTTGATCTATCTCTATAGATCTTTATGCCTAATATGTAAGCAGCTTCTCCGAGGTCTTTCATTGAAAAACTTTTATTCAAGTATCCCTTTATGCTATCCAGAAATTCTATATCATTTCCAATCAGTAATATGTCATCCACATATAATATTAGAAATGCTATAGAGCTCCCACTCACTTTCTTGTAAATACAGGCTTCTCCGAAAGTCTGTATAAAACCAAATGCTTTGATCACACTATCAAAGCGTTTATTCCAACTCCGAGAGGCTTGCACCAGTCCATAAATGGATCGCTGGAGCTTGCACACTTTGTTAGCTCCCTTTGGATCGACAAAACCTTCCGGTTGCATCATATACAATTCTTCTTCCAGAAATACATTCAGGAATGCAGTTTTGACATCCATCTGCCAAATTTCATAATCATAAAATGCGGCAATTGCTAACATGATTCGGACAGACTTAAGCATCGCTACGGGTGAGAAAGTCTCATCGTAGTCAATCCCTTGAACTTGTCGAAAACCTTTTGCGACAAGTCGAGCTTTGTAGATAGTAACATTACCATCATCGTTAGTCTTCTTCTTAAAGATCCATTTGTTCTCAATTGCTTGCCGATCATCAGGCAAGTCAACCAAAGTCCATACTTTGTTCTCATACATGGATCCCATCTCAGATTTCATGGCTTCAAGCCACTTTGCGGAATCTGGGCTCACCATTGCTTCTTCATAGTTCGTAGGTTCATCATGGTCTAGTAACATGACTTCCAGAATAGGATTACCGTACCACTCTGGTGCGGATCTCACTCTGGTTGATCTACGAGGTTCAGTAGTATCTTGATCTAAAGTTTCATGATCATCATCATTAGCTTCCTCATTTATTGGTGTAGGTGTCGCAGAAACAGTTTTCTGTGATGTACTACTTCTCAATAAAGGAGTAGGTACAGTTACCTCGTCAAGTTCTACTTTCCTCCCACTCACTTCTTTCGAAAGAAACTCCTTTTCTAGAAAGTTTCCGAACTTAGCAACAAAAGTCTTGCCTTCGGATCTGTGATAGAAGGTGTATCCAACAGTTTCCTTTGGATATCCTATGAAGACACATTTCTCCGATTTGGGTTCGAGCTTATCTGGTTGAAGCTTTTTCACATAAGCATCGCAGCCCCAAACTTTAAGAAACGACAACTTTGGTTTCTTGCCAAACCATAGTTCATAAGGCGTCGTCTCAACGGATTTAGATGGTGCCCTATTTAACGTGAATGCGGCCGTCTCTAGAGCGTATCCCCAGAACGATAGCGGTAAATCAGTAAGAGACATCATAGATCGCACCATATCTAGTAAAGTACGATTACGACGTTTCGGACACACCATTATGCTGTGGTGTTCCGGGTGGCGTGAGTTGCGAAACTATTACACAATTTTTCAAATGTACACCAAACTCGTAACTCAAATATTCTCCTCCACGATCTGATCGTAGAAACTTTATTTTCTTGTTACGATGATTTTCAACTTCACTCTGAAATTCTTTGAACTTTTCAAATGTTTCAGACTTGTGTTTCATTAAGTAGATATACCCATATCTGCTCAAATCATCTGTGAAGGTGAGAAAATAACGATATCCGCCACGAGCCTCAACATTCATCGGACCACATACATCCGTATGTATGATTTCCAAGAAATCTGTTGCTCTCTCCATAGTTCCGGAGAACGGTGTTTTAGTCATCTTGCCTATGAGGCACGGTTCGCAAGTGCCAAGTGATTCATAATCAAGTGACTCCAAAAGTCCATCAGTATGGAGTTTCTTCATGCGCTTTATACCGATATGACCTAAACGGCAGTGCCACAAATAAGTTGCACTATCATTATCAACTCTGCATCTTTTGGTTTCAACATTATGAATATGTGTATCACTACTATCGAGATGAATCAAAAATAGACCACTCTTCAAGGGTGCATGACCATAAAAGATATTACTCATATAAATAGAACAACCATTATTCTCTGATTTAAATGAATAACCGTCTCGCATCAAACAAGATCCAGATATAATGTTCATGCTCAACGCTGGCACCAAATAACAATTATTTAGGTCTAATACTAATCCCGAAGGTAGATGTAGAGGTAGCGTGCCGACCGCGATCACATCGACTTTGGAACCGTTTCCCACGCGCATCGTCACCTCGTCCTTTGCTAGTGTCCGCTTATTCTGTAGTCCCTGTTTTGAGTTGCAAATATTAGCAACAGAACCAGTATCAAATACCCAGGTGCTACTGCGAACATTAGTAAGGTACACATCAATAACATGTATATCACATATACCTTTGTTCATCTTGCCATCCTTCTTATCCGCCAAATACTTGGGGCAGTTCCGCTTCCAGTGACCAGTCTGCTTGCAGTAGAAGCACTCAGTTTCAGGCTTAGGTCCAGACTTGGGTTTCTTCTCTTGAGCAGCAACTCACTTGCCGTTCTTCTTGAAGTTCCCCTTTTTCTTCCCTTTGCCCTTCTTCTTGAAACTAGTGGTTTTGTTAACCATCAACACTTGATGCTCCTTCTTGATTTCTACCTCCGCAGCTTTTAGGATTGCGAAGAGCTCGGGAATAGTCTTGGTCATCCCTTGCATATTATAGTTCATCACGAAGCTCTTGTAGCTTGGTGGCAGTGATTGGAGAATTCTGTCAATGACGCAATCATCTGGAAGAGTAACTCCCAATTGAATCAAGTGATTATTATACCCAGACATTTTGAGTATATGCTCACTGACAGAACTGTTCTCCTCCATTTTGCAGCTATAGAACTTATTGGAGACTTCATATCTCTCAATCCGGGCATTTGCTTGAAATATTAACTTCAACTCCTGGAACATCTCATATGCTCCATGACGTTCAAAACGTCGTTGAAGTCCCGGTTCTAAGCCGTAAAGCATGGCACACTGAACTATCGAGTAGTCATTAGCTTTGCTCTGCCAGACGTTCATAACTTCTGGTGTTGCTCTAGCAGCAGGCCTGGCACCTAGCGGTGCTTCCAGGATGTAATTCTTCTGTGCAGCAATGAGGATAGTCCTCAAGTTACGGACCCAGTCCGTGTAATTGCTACCATCATCTTTCAACTTTGCTTTCTCAAGGAACGCATTAAAATTTAACGGAACAACAGCACAAGCCATCTATCTACAATCAACATAAACAAGCAAGATACTATCAGATACTAAGTTCATGATAAGTTTAAGTTCAGTTAATCAAATTAATTAAGAACTCCCACTTAGATAGACATCCCTCTAATCCTCTAAGTGATCACGTGATCCAAATCAACTAAACCAAAACCGATCATCACGTGATATGGAGTAGTTTTCAATGGTGAACATCTTTATGTTGATCATATCTACTATATGATTCACGCTCGACCTTTCGGTCTCTGTGTTCCGAGGTCATATCTTATATGCATAGCTCGTCAAGTATAACCTGAGTATTCCGTGTGTGCAACTGTTTTGCACCCGTTGTATTTGAACGTAGAGCCTATCACACCCGATCATCACGTGGTGTCTCAGCACGAAGAACTTTTGCAACGGTGCATACTCAGGGAGAACACTTCTTGATAATTTAGTGAGAGATCATCTTATAATGCTACCGTCAATCAAAGCAAGATAAGATGCATAAAAACATAAACATCACATGCAATCAATATAAGTGATATGATATGGTCATCATCATCTTGTGCTTGTGATCTCCATCTCCGAAGCACCGTCATGATCACCATCGTCACCGGCGTGACACCTTGATCTCCATCATAGCATCGTTGTCGTCTCGCCAATCTTATGCTTCCACGACTATCACTACCGCTTAGTAATAAAGTAAAGCATTACATCACGATTGCATTGCATACAATAAAGCGACAACCATATGGCTCCTGCCAGTTGCCGATAACTCGATTACAAAACATGATCATCTCATACAATAAAATTTAGCATCATGTCTTGACCATATCACATCACAACATGCCCTGCAAAAACAAGTTAGACGTCCTCTACTTTGTTGTTGCAAGTTTTACGTGGCTGCTACGGGCTTAAGCAAGAACTCATCTTACCTACGCATCAAAACCACAACGATAGTTTGTCAAATAGACTCCGTTTTAACCTTCTCAAGGACCGGGCGTAGCCACACTCGGTTCAACTAAAGTTGGAGAGACAGTCTTCCGCAAGCCATCTATGTGCAAAGCACGTCGAGGGAACCGGTCTCGCGTAAGCGTACGCGTAAGGTTGGTCCGGATCGTCTCGTCCAACAATACCGCTGAACCAAAGTATGACATGCTGGTAGGCAGTATGACTTGTATCGTCCACAACTTACTTGTGTTCTACTCGTGCAAATAACATCAAACCATAAAAACCTAGGCTCGGATGCCACTGTTGGGGAACGTAGTAATTTCAAAAAATTTCCTACGCACACGCAAGATCATGGTGATGCATAGCAACGAGAGGGGAGAGTGTTGTCTACATACCCTTGTAGACTGAAGCGGAAGCGTTGATTCAACGTAGAGGAAGTAGTCGTACGTTCTCCTCACGATCCGACCGATCACAGCACCGTTACTCCGGCACCTCCGAGTTCTTGGCACACGTTCAGCTCGATGACGATCCCCGGGCTCCGATCCAGCAAAGCGTCGGGGAAGAGTTCCGTCAGCACGACGGCGTGGTGACGATCTTGATGTGTTACCGGCGCAGGGCTTCGCCTAAGCACTGCAACGATATGACCGAGGTGGAATTTGGTGGAAGGGGGCACCGCACACGGCTAAGGAACGATCTGTAGATCAACTTGTGTGTCTATGGGGTGCCCCTGCCTCCGTATATAAAGGATCCAGGGGGAGGGGCTGGCCGGCCAAGCCCTTGGCGCGCCAGGAGAGTCCTACTCCCTCCGGGAGTAGGATTCCCCCCCCTTAATCCTAGTTGGACTAGGACTCCTCAAGGGGGAGAGGGAGAGAGGGGGCCGACCACCTCTCCTAGTCCTAATAGGACTAGGGGAAGGGGGGGAGGCGCGCGGCCACCTAGGGCAGCCCCTTTCTCCTTTCCACTAAGGCCCACTATGGCCCATCTGGCTCCCGGGGGGTTCCGGTAACCCACCCAGTATTCCGGTAAAATCCTGATTTCACCTGGAACACTTCCGATGTCCAAACATAGGCTTCCAATATATCAATCTTTATGTCTCGACCATTTCGAGACTCCTCGTCATGTCCGTGATCACATCCGGGACTCTGAACTCCTTCGGTACATCAAAATGCATAAACTCATAATAACTGTCATCGTAACGTTAAGCGTGCGGACCCTACGGTTCGAGAACAATGTAGACATGACCGAGACACGTCTCTGGTCAATAACCAATAGCAGGACCTGGATGCCCATATTGGCTCCTACATATTCTACGAAGATCTTTATCGGTCAAACCGCATAACAACATACGTTGTTCCCTTTGTCATCGGTATGTTACTTGTCCGAGATTCGATCGTCAGTATCCAATACTTAGTTCAATCTCATTATCGACAAGTCTCTTTACTCATTCCGTAATACATCATCCCGCAACTAACTCATTAGTTGCAATGCTTGCAAGGCTTAAGTGATGTGTATTACCGAGAGGGCCCAGAGATACCTCTCCGACAATCGGAGTGACAAATCCTAATCTCGAAATACGCCAACCCAACATCTACCATTGGAGACACCTGTAATACTCCTTTATAATCACCCAGTTACGTTGTGACGTTTGGTAGTACCCAAAGTGTTCCTCTGGCAAACGGGAGTTGCATAATCTCATAGTCATAGGAACATGTATAAGTCATGAATAAAGCAATAGCAACATACTAAACGATCGGGTGCTAAGCTAATATAATGGGTCATGTCAATCAGATCATTCAACCAATGATGTGACCTCGTTAATCAAATAACAACTCTTTGTTCATGGTTAGGAAACATAACCATCTTTGATTAACGAGCTAGTCTAGTAGAGGCATACTAGTGACACTCTGTTTGTCTATGTATTCACACATGCATTATGTTTCCGGTTAATACAATTCTAGCATGAATAATAAACCTTTATCATGATATAAGGAAATAAATAATAACTTTATTATTGCCTCTAGGGCTTATTTTCTTCAGTACCATCAAAGTAAGGACCTCTACGGTGATAATTTCCCTCACTAGACGCCATACTCTCCTAGGATGTGAAACGAAGGCTATGACCACCAAAAGCTATGGAAATCAAAGCAAATGGAGACCAAAGCTCTGATACCACTTGTAGGATCGGAAGTATGTCTAGAGGGGGGGTGATTAGACTACTTGACCAAATAAAAATCTATCCTTTCCCCAATTTTAGTTCTTGGCAGATTTTAGCTATCTTAGCACAAGTCAAGCAATCTTCACACAATTCAAGCAAGCATGCAAAGAGTATATGAGCAGCGGAAAGTAAAGCATGCAACTTGCAAGAATGTAAAGGGAAGGGTTTGGAGGATTCAAACACAATTGGAGACACGGATGTTTTTGGCATGGTTCCGATAGGTGGTGCTATCGTACATCCACGTTGATGGAGACTTCAACCCACGGAGGGTAACGGTCGCGAGAGTCCACGGAGGGCTCCACCCACGAAGGGTCCACGAAGAAGCAACCTTGTCTATTCCATCATGGCCGTCGCCCACGAAGGACTTGCCTCACTAGCGGTAGATCTTCATGAAGTAGGCGATCTCCTTGCCCTTACAAACTCCTTGGTGGGACCGATTCGCTCTTTTCGGTGAGACCGAAATGTTACGAAAGGGAAACAGTGAGTTTACATTGCAATCTCGGTGGGACCAATCGCTCACTTTGGTTGGACCGAAACGTTACAAAGGGAAACAGAGAAATTGCAATCCCATCTCGGTGAGACCGAGATCCCTATCGGTGAGACCGATTTGCTAGGGTTTGTGGCAGTGGCTATGACATGTGAAACTCGGTGGCTCCAGATAGGAAGAATCGGTGGGGCCGAGTTTGACTTTAGGTTTGGGTCATATGTGGATATGGAAAGGTAGTTGAGAAGTTTGGAGCATATCACTAAGCACATGAAGCAAGAGGCTCATTAAGCAACACCTCATCCCTCCTTAATAGTATTGGCTTTTCCTATGGACTCAATGTGATCTTGGATCACTAAAAATATAAAATGTAGAGTCTTGTTCTTGAAGCTTGAGCCAATCTTTGTCCTTGTAATTTTGAGGGATCCACTTTCCTCATCCATGCCATGCCATCCATTGAGCTTTTCTGAAATATTCATCTTGGAATGATGTTAGCTCAATGAGCTATATGTTGTTAGGAATTACCAAAACCACCCAGGGATAGTTGCACTTTCAACCTCGCGTCGTAAATTGGAGGCAGGTGAGACCGATGCTTCCTCTTCAGGACTTCATGCGATGCGTTCTGATCCAACATAAACCAATAAGCCTGCGCATCCAAAGCGGACCGTTCTGCGGCCATCCTGGCGTTCTCTGCTGCTAGGTTGGCCTTAGCCTGAGTAATCTGATCCTTCATCTTTGCGATCTCCGCATTGTGGGCGTCCTGATCCGCCAGGTTAGCCTCCGCCATGAGCGTAGCCAATGCATCGAACAGATCAAATATCACTTGAGCCGGCGGGTGCACGGGGCCTCCTGCCCCAGCTGTCGTCGTCGTTCCTGATCCAGAGATCATTGTTGCGGTGGTCGAAGAGTGGATCGCTGCTTGTGTACCGGCCATGAATATTCCAACCCGGTTTGGCAGATCCGAGGGGTGCAGAATACTGTCGCCGTTGGAACAGCCCCCAATCCGGCCGTCATGTAACTGATACAACGATTCGGTTTCTCCGGTCGGGGACTCGTCGCCGGAATAAACGACGGTCTCACCACCAGATTCTGGTCCCTCCTCGTATTCTCCTCCATGGATGACTCCCACAAAGGCGCGCTTCACGACCCATTTAACCTGGGCGGACCGTGCACGCTGAGCCGTCTCGACGAGGTCGGTGCAGATGTCCGGCTCAGGGCCCGGTTCACCGATCTTGCCGATGAAGACGTGTATGCCACCAAAGGGGATCCGGTACCCGTACTCAATTGAGCCGGCCTCGGGGCCCCATCTTGCATCGTCGATGTAGAGCTTGCCGCGACGACTCTTGGTCATCCGGCCCACGGCGTAACCCTTGAGTCCTTTGAAGTTTCCCTCCAAGAACTTGAAACCATCGTGCGATAGCCCCACAGTGGGCACCAACTGTCGTGATTTTGTCACGACAGATGTCCTCATGAAAGGACTTAGTCGTGGAGCCATCGCTACGGGTTAGCTTGAAGGGGTTAAAGCGGACACAAGGATGCAAGAGAGTTTATACTAGTTCGGCCCCTTCGATGAAGATAAAAGCCTACGTCTAGTTGTGATGGAATTGATGGGGTTTCGATGACTAGGGAGCAACAAGCTTCGCCTGAGTCTCGAGTTGTTGTCTATTGTCCTTGAACCGCCGCCGGGTCGTCCCTTTATATACATGGGTGACGCCCGTCGGTTTACAGAGTCCCGATACCGGCTCATAGATGTGTCCGGTTCGGTCTCCAATATTCCTAACTTATAACACAAGTTACATACCGATGCCGGTTTACAGCGACAGGCCTTAAACCGAATATGGGCCTTTAGCCCTCATCTACCTTCATGGGATTTTAACATACTCAACTACTGATGAAGTTAACCCGGCCTGTCTTGGCCGGTTTACGCCTAGTAGTGATATCCCCAACACAATCCGTTGAAGAGAATATCACAAGCTTGAGCATTGTATTCCAGCATCTTCAACTCTTCCGTGGTAGCTTCACGGTTTGGTTCTATCCCATCAATGAATTCACCTTGCAAGCAAATACACAAAACAGCCCAAACGACGAGGTTATGTCCAAGAATATGCATTTTCATCTTATGCTTCCAACTAGCAAAATTTGTACCATCAAAGTAAGGACCTCTACGGTGGTAATTTCCCTCGCTAGATGCCATACTCTCCTAGGTTGTGAAACCAAGGCTATGACCACCAAAGGTTGTGGAAATCAAGGAAAATGGAGACCAAAGCTCTAATACCACTTGTAGGATCGAAAGTATGTCTAGAGGGGGGTGATTAGACTACTTGACCAAATAAAAATCTAGCCTTTTCCCAATTTTAATTCTTGGCAGATTTTAGCAATTTAGCACAAGTCAAGCAATCAACCTACACATGCAATTCTAAGAGTATAGCAGCGGAATGTAGAACAATTGCATATAAAGGTAAGGGGAGGAGTTTGAGGGAGCAAACGCAATGTTAACACAGAGATTTTTTATCCGTGGTTCTGATAGGTGGTGCTATCGTACATCCACGTTGATGGAGACTTCAACCCACGAAGGGTAATGGTTGCGCGAGTCCACGGAGGGCTCCACCCACGAAGGTTCCACGAAGAAGCAACCTTGTCTATCCCACCATGGCCGTCGCCCATGAAGGACTTGTCTCACTAGGCTAGATCTTCACGAAGTAGGCGATCTCCTTGCCCTTACAAACTCCTTGGTTCAACTCCACAATCTTGACGGAGGCTCCCAAGTGACACCTAACCAATCTAGGAGACACCACTCTCCAAGAGGTAATAGATGGTGTGTTGATGGTGAACTCCTTGCTCTTGTGCTTCAAATGATAGTCTCGCCAACACTCAACTCTCTCTCATAGGATAGGATTTGGTAGAAAGATGATTTGAGTGGAAAGCAACTTGGGGAAGGCTAGAGATTAAGATTTATGTGGTTGGAATGGAATATCTTGACCTCAACACAAGTGTAGGTGGTTCTCTCTCAGAAAATGTATGTTGGAAGTGTAGGCATGTTCTGATGGCTCTCTCCATGAATGAAGAGTGGCTGGAGGGATATATATAGCCTCCACACAAAATCTAACCGTTACACACAATTTACCAAATTCGGTGGGTCCGATTCAGAGAACTCGGTCGAACCGATTTGGTTCATAATGTGACCGTTAGGGTTTATGGTGGGACCGACATGTCAACTCGGTGAGACCGATTCCATTAGGGTTAGGGCATAACGTAATCTCGGTGAGACCAATTACACAAACTTGGTGAGACTGGTTTTTGTGACAGACTAACCAGGGAGTTGGTCAGGCAAACTCGGTGGGACCGATTCGCTCATCTCGGTTGGACCGAAAGGTTACGAAAGGGAAACAGAGACTTTGCATTGCAATCTCGGTGGGACCGATCACTCATCTCGTTTTGACCGAAATGTTACGAAGGGAAACAGAGAGATTACAATCCCATTTCGGTGAGACCGAAAAGACTAGGGTTTGTGGCAGTGGCTATGTCAAGTGAACTCGGTGGCGCCGGATAGATCAAATTGGTGGGGCCGAGTTTGACTTTTGGTTTGGGACATATTTGGATATGAGAAAGTAGTTGAGGGTTTTGGAGCATATCACTAAGCATTTTGAGCAAGAACCTCATTAGGCAACACCTCACCCCCTCTTAATAGTACTGGGTTTTCTTATGGACTCAATGTGATCTTGGATCACTAAAATAGAAAATGTAGAGTCTTGTGCTTTGAGCTTGAGCCAATCTTATTGTCCTTAGCATTTTCAGGGGTCCACTTTCTTAATCCATGCCATGCCAATCATTGAGCTTTCCTGAAATATTTATCTTGAATTAGCATTAGCTCAGTGGGCTATATGTTGTTAGGAATTACCAAAACCACCCAGTGATAGTTGCACTTTCACAATGGTCTTCGTACTTTAGCTTCATTACTTGCTTGACTATGGCTTGTATAGTGTAGTCTACCTTCCGCTGCATATCAATAGGTTCAATTCTCTTGTTTGTCTTCGAAACTCTCATGTTTTGAAGACTTTCATAAAAATCGCCTATTCACCCACCCTCTAGTCGATAAGTAGCACTTTCAGTTATTTAGCAACCCTATTCTTACCGCACCGAGTGTCGGCGAACCCATGTTGCTCTACATATTGGCAATTCACAAGGTGGTGAGCGCGGTACTCGTCGTCGAACGAGAGGAAGAGGGACACAAATTCCCACTCCAAAAACCAGTGTACTATGTCTCGACGGTCATTACACCATGCAAATCTCGATACCCACACTATCAAAAGATAGTGTATGCGGTCTTTATGGCATCCCGGAAGCTATGACACTACTTTCAAGAGTGTTCGATCACGGTGGCTTCCGACATACCACTCAATGACATCATAAACAATTGAGACGCCACCGAACGCATTGCAAGATGGGCCATCGAGCTCTTACCATTTGAAATAACATACAAGCCACACAGAGCTATTAAATCTCAGGAGTTGGCCGACTTCATCGCCGAATGGACAGAAGCCGAACTCCCTAAAGAGTACATCACATACTCCAACTAGGTGATGTACTTCGGCGGCGCTAAATGTTAGCCGGATTAGGGGCTGGTGTCATCCTAACATCCCCTACGGGGGACACAATCCAGTACGTATTACAAATCCTGTATACGGACTCCAACAACGCATCCGAATATGAGGCACTATTGTGCGGTTTCCGAATGGCTGTATCTATGGGCATACAACGCCTTGAGGTGCGTGGGGACCCGAACCTCACAATATCCCAAATAAATGGAGAATTCAATGCGACAGATGCAAATATGGCGGCCTACCGTAACGTCGTACTCAAAATATCAGCTCGGTTTGAGGGGCTCAAGTTCCATCACGTAGCTCGAGACAGTAATCAGGCAGCAGACATCCTTGCTCGAATGGGTGCTAAGCGCGACCCCGTCCCACCCAACACTTTTGTTAAAAGGCTTTTCAAGCCATCCATCGTATGGCAGGACGAGAGTGGCAATACTAGTCCGGCGCCGATCATACCCTCAGATGCCGAACACAATTCTAATGACATCGGGGGCTCGAAAACCGAAGTGACACCTTCCGCCCATGTAATTATGGTTGTCATTGCTCCATGGACCAAACCCTTCCTGGCCTACCTTAATAGGCGGGAGCTCCCTGATATGACCAGAACGAGGCACATCACATAGTTCGACATTCGAAAGCCTACAAAGTTCATGAAGGAGAACTCTACAAGAAAAGTACTACGGGAGTTCTTCAAAGATGTATCTCCGAAGAGGAGGGACGACAGCTCTTGGCTGAAATACATGCCGGCCTCGACGGCCATCACGCCGCAGCTTGAGCCCTCGTAAGGAAAGCCTACTATACATGTTTCTTTTGGCCCACGGCTCGAGCAGGCGCACGGGCCCTTGTACAGCGCTGTGTCGGATGCCAGCTTTTTGCTAATCAAAGCCATTTGCCGCCCACTGCCCTCAGAACAATCCCCAATACCTGGCCTTTCACGGTCTAGGGGCTAGACATGGTCGGACCCCTTAAAGGGGGAAGCCCTAAGAAGAAGTATCTGTCGGCGTTCTGGGAACGGGGGTCCCCAGACTTGCCTTCCTGCGGCCTGCGGCGTGGCTTGAAGGGGGGCCCAGCACGGCCCATCTTCATCAACACAAGACCCAAGACCCTCGCGAGGGGCCAAGCCTCGCGGGGCGTACGACATAGCGCTTCCTCAGGCGCGGCCTCATCAGGCTGGCTCACGAGGAGGCGGAGAGATCAAGGCGGGGTACCTCACGAGGCGCCCATGACGCAAACCATGACGACCAAAGGCGCCAGGCGGGCGCCAGCCCGCGCAATGTCCTCCCTTTCCTCTTTGGTGCAAAGGGAGCAAGAGCAGGCGACAGGATCAAGCAAAGGCATCCATTTCGGTGCAATGAGACCAAGACCAGTCCAACGGTGGGAAGGAGGTCATCGTGGAGCCCAGAACGGCGTCACCATAGGGCCTTTGTCAGGCGAGGACCAACTTTAGTCAGGATAAGTGTACCAGATGTTCCCCTTCGAATTGGCCAATTGTTGGCGCCCTTCCCGCTCAATATTTGGGAAGAGGCCCAGGGCCTTTGCCTATAAATAGGACTAGCCACCCCCAGGGTAGAGAGAGGGGAAAAACCTAGCAACCGAGAGATCATAGGGCAATCTAGCAAATTGGATCAGAGAGAAAGAGAGGGAAGGGCGATTGAACTCCTCCTAGCAGTTCATCCCCCAGGCCAAGAACAGCCCCTCGCGAGGCTGTTCTACCTTGTAGTGTTCATCATCACCAGCCCAAGAGGCAATCCACCACACCACACTGGAGTAGGGTATTACACCGCATCGGTGGCCCGAACCAGTATAAACTCTGTGTCTCTTGTGTAGTTCTTTTGGTAGTTTAGATCTTTGCGAGACGGAGAGGTAGAGGGCACAATCTCCGCGCGCACCCCAGAGTTCGAACCTTACGGGTCTGCCGGAACCCGAAATCCGACATTTGGCACGCCAGGTAGGGGTGCGCCGGAATTTGTCTTCTACCGCTCCGCTCTCCTCCGACTGTCGCCTCCATGTCTGACGCTCGTCGGGCCCGTGCTGAGCGCCGGGCCGCCATCGCTTCCCGCGTCGCCCAGACGGCTCCTGTCGGTGGGCTTCCTCGTCGTTCCCCATCGCCCACCGTCAATGCTGCCACCGGCCCAGCGGAGAACGAGCAGCAAGCGTCGTCTCAGCACCTGTCCGTGCGGCAAGACGGCCGCACCGCTACTCCATCGCTCACACCAGCTGGCTCTTCGTCCCGCGCGCTCCGCACACCCTTGGAGGATCGAGCTGCGCTCATCGCGGCAAACGAGCTCCTGCGCTACCGTCCCATTGACGATGTCTACGAAGAGTGGCTCGACCGCATTGCCGAGCTCTTCCGCGTCGCGGGGGGCTCTCCTGCGCCGTCCGCTCCGCTGCGCCGCACCCTCGACCGCAAGAGGCTGCCCGGGCGCTTCCTGCTCCGGCTCGCCGTGACCCTGCTCCAGCTCCGGCACGTCAAGACCCCGCGCTGCTTCCAGCTGCGGTGCATTGGGACCCGCAAGGCCCAGCTCTCCCTCAACCGAAGCCTCCCGTGGCCACCGCTGGCTGCCGCGCCTACACCATCGAGCTGCGGAGCGTCGCATGGCCCGGCAAGTTCAAGCCAGACCTGCCTCTTCGCTATGACGGCACGACCGACCCTACAGAATTCCTCCAGCTCTATGAGCTGGGCATCGAAGCTACCAGTGGAGACGAAAAGGTCATGACCAACTGGTTCCCCATGGCGCTCAAGGAAGGAGCTCGCACCTGGCTCCTGAACCTGGCCCCAGGCACGATCTCTTCCTGGGACCAGATGCGTACCCGCTTCATCGCCAACTACCAAGGTACTCGCGACCGGCCACGTGCCGTGAGCGACATGTGCCGCATCAAGAAACAACCCGGAGAGACCCTGCAAAAGTACATCCAGCGCTTCAACAGTGCGTGCCTCAAGATCCCCAAGGTATCCGAGGAAGCCATCATCTCAGCCTTCTCCGATGGTGTGCGCGACGTCAAGATGAAGGAGGAGCTGGCAATGCATGAAGACCTGTGCACCTCCCTGGAGCTGTTCAACTCGGCGACCAAGTGCGCCAGGGATGAGGAAGGACGCCTCTCCCTCCTCGAGCTACCTGCCGCAGACCCAGAAGAGAAGAAGCCCAAGGCCAAGGACGTGAAGCGCAAGGGGGCTGCCGTGCTCACGGCGGAACCGGACACCAAGCGGGGCAAGGATTTGCCCGAATCCTCCAGGGGCAGCCAGTACTGTGTGTACCACGACCTCCACACCCACAACACCAATGAATGCCAAGAGCTCCACGCCGTGCGAGAAGGAAGGATCGGCCGTCGTCCCGACCGCGCTGACCGGGGCTACGGCCGAGGAGGAGGAAGAAACCCAGGACGCTGGGAAGACCACGGCCCGCACCAAGGATGGCGTGATCAACCTTACAAGGACCGCTGGCGAGACCTGCCTCGCGAGGGGGATTGGCGGGATCAGCCTCGTGAGGATCGCCTGCAGGGCAACGCAGGCCTCCCTCCACTGCCGCCTCAGCCAAGGAGGAACGAGGACCGCCATCAGGACGAGGGGGCTGGGGGCTTCCAGGAGCCGCGCGCCATCGCCTGCATCCTAGGCGGAGCTCAAGCCCCAGCCTCCCAACGCATCTTCAAGCAGTTTGCCCGCGAAGTGAATGCAGTCCTCCCCAAGCTCGAAGCAACGTGCCCCCTCAAGTGGTCGGCGTGCGCCATCACGTTCAGCTCAGCAGATCAGCTCAAGTGCGCGGCCACAGCCGGAGTCCTCCCGATGCTTTGCTCCCCAGTCATCAGCAATGTACTGGTCACCAGGACCCTCATCGATGGTGGAGCAGGGCTCAACGTCCTGTCCATGGAAACATTCAACAATCTCCAAGTGCCCTACGACCAGCTTCAGCCAACCAAGCCTTTCTCTGGAGTCACCGACGGTTCCAAGGTCCCGATCGGGCAGGTCCGCCTCCCTGTCACCTTCGGGGCCCACAGCAACTACCGCACCGAGCTCATCGACTTTGACGTCGCCCACATCCGCCTGTCGTACAATGCCATCCTTGGGTACCCGGCATGGCCAAGTTCATGGCCGTGACTCATCATGGCTACAACATCCTCAAGATGCCAGGAAGTGGCGGAGTCATCACGGTGCCATGTGAAGAGAAGGATGCAGTGTGTTCCCTGGAGCGAGCCTTTTAGGCCGCGTCACTAGAAGACCCAGATCGCGGAAGCAGGAGGCTTCCCGAGATCACCCCCAAGAAGAAGAAGACATTGTCAGGCTCAGCCCCTCAGGAGGCAGGCCCCTCAGGGCCCGCGTCTGCCCAAGGGGACCCTCCTTCCATCGCATAGGAAAGCGCGCCCGGCGCCCTCCTCAGGCAGGGCTCGGGGGCTCTCTCCTGGAGGGCCACCCACCTGGCCAGAGTCACGAGGGAGCCGCTGGGGCACCACGTGGAGGCATGCCTTGAAGCACGTTTCCCTCAAGAAGGAGCGAGGCAAGGAAGGTCAGATCAGCAGGAGTTCGTTAACAAGGCCGTCGAAGAACTACAGGAGTCAAGAATCATGAGAGATTGCCGCCGTCTACCGGCTGTGGCTCCCCATCCAGGCGAGGATGGTGGGCTGCACGTCTGCATCGACGTACCAGGGCACAATCGGGTCGCCACGATAGAGCGCCTATGGCCCTCGCTGGTGGGGCGTTGTGGAGGTCCACCCCACAGCTATGTTCGCATGCCTTACGGCTTGCCGAGCATGGCTGCTGCGTACCAGCGCCTCATGAGGGGCATCATGGAGACTCAGGAAGACAGGCGTTCCGCAGTCCTGGCGGAGATGGAGATGATTCGCAAGGAGCCACCAGCGCCTCCGGAGCCTCCTGAGGCCCCTGGGCCTGGGGGCTTGTGAGGATCGGCTTCCGCAGCCCACCGAGTCTGCTGCACCAACACCACTTCATCTTCGGCATCTTCAGGTGACATCCTTCAAGCTTCATTTCCAGCTGGGAGCACCCTCCCAGGGCTGCATCATTCCCAGGCCGCGTGGGTCCGTCCCTGCAGCATGTATCCCTTTTTATTTTTGGTCATTAGCTTGCTTTGTTGGGGGCGCCCCTCGGGCTGCATCATCCCCAGGCCGCTCGGGCCAGGCCCGGTGGCGTGTATCTCCCTTGCGTTTATTTCCAGCTATGCATTCGCCTATCATGCTTGATTACTTGATGCTCGTTCACGGCACCTCTTCTTCTCCATGTCGACCACTTGCACGTTAAAGGGGGGGTACCTGAGCATCGCGACTCAGGGCTCTTAATGGCTCTCCAGCCCTCACCCTCTAGCCTTGTCCACGGCATCGCGACCTGGCATACCAGCGACGGCTGAGACAAGCTCGAGGACCGGGACCCGAGGACGTAGAGTGCCGGCATCTAACCAAATTTGCAGGAACACATCTCAAGATACGACCCAGTGCCAGGCGCGACCCGCCTAGAGGTAGGGCCCCGTGAGTCCCGCGCTGGCTCACGGGTGCCCAGATACACCTCACCTAGCCCTACCGTGCCGGCCACGTGTCAGGGCGGGGCTGTACACGCCCTGGGGGCTCCTCCCGGAGGGGAGCCCCCTCCCACGTACCAGTGGAAGCACCATGCTCCGCACTGGCTGACGACACTGCCGAGGAGCGGCTATGCCCGTACACATACGGAAGCGCTATGCTCCGCGCTGGTGATAAACAACTGAGGGTGGCCTCCGGGCCGCATCAACCTCAAGGAGCCCAGAGCTCAGTGTCTAGCCTCATCGCAACGCCTCCCCTCGGGAGCGCCGCGCGAGGGGGCTAGGCACGGGGGCTACGACTAGGTCACGCCCAGACGTACGCCACCCAGCTAGGCCCCTCGGGCCTGGTCCGTCGCGCATCTCTCCCCGAGTGGAGCCAAGGTATGAAGGCCGTTTGAGCGTCAAGGGGGACCCCTGAGCATCGCGACTCAGGGGCCTAACTGGTCCCGTAGCCCCTTGCTCCTTAGTTCCGAAAGGCTATGCTGGGTGAGGTACGCGCGGGGCCGGGCTCTGCAGACGTAGAACGGTAGTCCCGCTTGCATCTCACCTCACCGCTTGCTGTTTGCGTGTCAAGGGGGACTCCTGAGCATCGCGACTCAGGAGCCTAACTGGCTCCATAGCCCCTCACTCCTTAGTTCCGAAAGGCTATGCTGGGTGAGGTACGCGCGGAGTCGGGCTCTGCAGACGTAGAACGAAAGATACACCTACATCACGCTTCCCTACTTGTTGTTCGTGCGCCAAGGGGGACTCCTGAGCATCGCGACTCAAGAGCCTAACTTGTCACGTAGCCCCTCACTCCTTTGGTCCCATCCTGGTTTCCGGTCAGGGCTAATGCTGGGTGAGGTACGCGCGGAGCCGGGCTCTGCCGGCGTAGAACACAAGCAAGTAGGGAGGAAAAGCATAAAACTCAAGGAATTTAAAAGCAAATATTACAGTCCATACTGTCGTCTCAGTACCAAACGCAAGTTTAAATGCCTCCCCGAGGCGTGATGCATGTGCAGGAATTAAAAGAAGAACAGGAGCAGTAACGGAGTCACTTGTCGGCGGTGGAGCAACGCGGAGTGGCCTCGCTTCGTGGAGTAGCAGGGCCGACAGCGCCTTGCTTCGGCTTTCTGCTGAAGGCCCGGAACTTCCCTAGTAGCGCCTCCGCGCGCCCCTTCATGGCCCCGACAGTGGCGCCAGCTTCCTCGCCACTCACCGGCTCCAACAGGCTGTCGAGGTCGGCGCTGGGATCGCGAAGGTACATGTGGGCGAAGACCCGCGTCAGCGCAGCAGAAGACAAGACACACGCCTCGGCCTCAGCCGTGGGGCCAAGGCCAAGGGCGACATCCCCAAGGGCACGAACCAGGAAGGTAAGCAGCTTGGCGGGGCCGTCCTCGGCACCGGCCAGCGGGCTCTCCAGGCCGCTCTCGTAAAGCGTCTTCAGCGAAGCACGGGCCTCCTTCTCCATGTCCGCAAAGGTCACGCGATCCTCGGCAAGGACCCGGGCCTTGCCGTCCAGGTCGGCCTTCGTCACCTCCAGCTCCTTCTTCAGCGCGCCTAGGCGGTCGCGACGCTTCTTGAGCTTGGCCTCCCGATCCTCGATGGCTGCCTCGCGAGCCTTCGTGCCTTCTTCCTGCTCTTGGCGAAGGCAGACCTCCTCCGCGAGCCGGTCTCGCAGGCCTTGCAGCTCGTCCTCCAGCTCCTTGCAGCGACCACGGACTTCAACCGCCTCCCCCAGGGCCGCGTCTCGAGCAGCCTTTGCCTCGAGGGTGGCCTCCCTCTCTCCATCACAGGCCGTCGAGGCCTGAGCCAGCGCTGCCCGAATCGAGGCGTCGGAGCGAATCCACCCCGAAGCCAGCTCTAGGCGCCCGGCCACCAGGCGAGGGTCGGTGCTAAGAAGATCCTGCCGCAGCCGATCCAGTTCAGCAACGACACGCTCCAGGACGGCAGAAGAAGACGGAGAAACAGCAGACGGAAGAGTAGGAGGAGGAAGCAGCGGCGGCACAACCACTGCGTCCCGAGGCGGAGTCTGCTGCGCCCCGACGGTCATGGTGGTGGCGCCAGACAAGGGCACCTCGGGAGTCACTTGGGCCACGGGGGCTGAGCTTGCCCTAGCCAGTCCAGCCAGGCCTTGCGAAGGCGACCAGGTAGGAGAGGCCCGTGCGTCACGATCACCATCCCCCACGGACGCAAGCGCTGCCGTGATCGAAGCCTCAGGAGCCCCCTTCGGTTTCTTCGCCGCGGGCGCCAACCTGTTCAAAAAGGGCGGACGTCAAGCCTCAACAGCAGAACAAGAAATAAAGACGAAGGATCGAGCACTTACGGGTCGTCGCTGGAGAGCTCAAGCAGCCTCCGGCCATACTTGAAGCCAGAAAGCCGGCTAGAAGGATCGCCCTCAGGAAGCCCAGAAGCAGGAGGCGTGTCTGCGGTGCGCCTCGGGGCAGGGGCAGACCCGCGGGAGAGCTGCCCGGTCCTGTCCTTCTTCGGGATCGGGGGCAAGCTCCTCCCGACCTGCTCATCGTCCTTGTCATCGTCACTTGAAGAGAGGCTGAGAGAACGGGGTCTGCACCGGGGAAGGGGAGCCCTCGACTCTCCGTTAGTTGCCTTGGACTCAGGGCCCTTCTCCTGCTCCTCTTCGCCCTCCTCTTCGCCGGAGTCACCGGAGGACACGTCCACCAGCCCCTCGGGAGCCACCACGGGCACGGGCCCGTCCCCGTTGAAGACAGGCATGGACTCCACCACCTGCTTCCAGTCGTCGCGAAGGAACAAGGGCGCGGGCGCGCCCTCCAACCTTGCCACCTCGCCCCCGACCAGAGACTGGAGAACCGCGGCAAGTCCGCATCGCCCAAGGCCGCGGGGCTCGGATGAGGCCTCCACATCGGGGGTGAGTACTGCCGAAGCGGAGCCAATTGGTGCTCCAGGAACTCCCTCAGTGGCGACGCGCCGGTCAGCTTTGCCGCCGCCATGCTGGCCGGCTTCAGGTCCGCGTCCATCTTCTCCAATACCGGTTTCGCACGGGGGTCCGTGAGCTCCGCTCGGCACCAGTCGCTGGAACTCGTAGGCTGCTCCGCGGGCAGGATCAGCCGAGGGGGGATGCGCCCAGCATCTACCAAGACCCACTTGCTCCTGAAGCCCTCAATCCTCTTCCCGGGATTCGAAATGGCAATGGCGCTGCCGTACGCGACGAAGCTTGCGCATGCGGAAGGAGAACCACGGGTGACCCGGAGGGAGAAGTAGTGACGCAGCAAGGCCACTGAGGGCTGCACCCCCACATGAGCCTCGCAGTAGTAGGCGAAGATCGCCAGAAGAAGGATGGAGTTGGGGCGGAGATGCACAGCTTTTAAGTCGTAATGGCGGAGGACAAAGAGGAAGAACTCGGAGAAAGGAGGCACCAGGCCCGCAGTAATGGAGCTTACGAAGAGAGGGTAGAAGGTGCTCCCTCGGCCCTCAGGGGTGGCGGAGCCGACCTTGAACAGCTGCGCCCCATCGATGCCCTGCGCCGCCGCCATCCGGCGCAGCCGGGCAAGGCTCGCCTCCGACACATTGGGCAAGTCCAGAGCAGGCGAGAACCAAGCTTCGGCCGGAGACTGACGAGGCGCCATGTCTTCCTAGGACACACGGGTGGAGCAGATCTAGGAATTTGGAGGAAGGAAGGAGAGGCACAAGAAAGGGGATCTGAGAAGCGGCCGGAGAAAGAGAAAAGCAAAGCCTGGGCAGACGCCGCACCTTTAAGAAACTGCGCGGTTGCTGAAACACTCACGTCCAATCAACCGCCACGCGGCGCCCAAGGCCGCAGGCTGTTAGGGCCTGCGGCGCTTCGCCCTTGCCCTTTCGCCTCTCAGCACGGCCAAGTCCATACGCGCCTTGGGCCCGGGGGCTACTGTCGGCGTTCTGGGAACGGGGGTCCCTAGACTTGCCTTCCTGCGGCGTGGCTCGAAGGGGGGCCCAGCACGGCCCATCTTCATCAACACAAGACCCAAGACCCTCGCGAGGGGCCAAGCCTCGCGGGGCGGACGACACAATGCTTCCTAGGGCGCGGCCTCATCAGGCTGGCTCACGAGGAGGCGGAGAGATCAAGGCGGGGTACCTCGCGAGGCGCCCATGACGCAAGCCATGACGACCAAAGGTGCCAGGCGGGCGCCAGCCCGCGCAGTGTCCTCCCTTTCCTCTTTGGTGCAAAGGGAGCAAGCGCGGGCGAGAGGATCAAGCAAAGGCATCCAACGGTGGGAAGGAGGTCATCGTGGAGCCCAGAACGGCGTCACCACAGGGCCTTTAGCAGGCGAGGACCAACTTTAGTCAGGATAAGTGTACCAGATGTTCCCCTTCGAATTGGCCAATTGTTGGCGCCCTTCCCGCTCAATATTTGGGAAGAGGCCCAGGGCCTTTGCCTATAAATAGGACTAGCCACCCCCAGGGTAGAGAGAGGGGAAAAAACCTAGCAACCGAGAGATCATAGGGCAATCTAGCAAATTGGATCACAGAGAAAGAGTGAGAAGGGCGATTGAACTCCTCCTAGCAGTTCATCCCCGAGGCCAAGAACAGCCCCTCGCGAGGCTGTTCTACCTTGTAGTGTTCATCATCACCAGCCCAAGAGGAAATCCACCACACCACACTAGAGTAGGGTATTACACCGCATCGGTGGCCCGAACCAGTATAAACTCTGTGTCTCTTGTGTTGTTCTTTTGGTAGTTTAGATCTTTGCGAGACGGAGAGGTAGAGGGCACAATCTCCGCGCGCACCCCAGAGTTCGAACCTTAAGGGTCTGCCGGAACCCGAAATCCCACAGTATCTGTTGGTTATGGTGGATAAACTCACCAAGTGGATAGAGGCCAATCCGGTAAAAACGGCCGAAGCCGGACCGGTGATCGATTTTATATCCAGTGTTGTACATCGTTATGGCATCCCGCACAACATCATTACTGACAATGGTTCGAACTTTATAGCCGACAAGGTGAAAACTTGGTATGCTAATCTGGGCATTAAGCTCGACTACGCCTCCGTTTATAACCCTCAAACAAACGGTCAGGTCGAACAGGCTAATGGCTTGATAATGAGCGGCATCAAACCCAGACTAGTGCACTCCCTATGGGAATCAAATAAGCACTGGGTAGAGGAACTCGATTCCGTACTCTAGGGGCTGCGGACTATGCCCAATCACATGACCGGATACACACCCTTCTTTATGGTGTACGAGGCTGTCTTGCCTTGCGACATTATTCATGACTCACCTCGAGTGCGCATGTATGAAGAGAGAGAAGTCGAGCTCGATCGGCAGGACGATCTAGACGGATTGGAGGAGGAGTGCGATGTTGCGAAGGCCCGTTCCGCATTCTACCAACAACAGGCTCAGAGATATCAAAGCAGTGAAGTGAGGGCAAAGAGTTATAATGCCGGTGAGCTCGTTATACACCTACCAGAGAAGAAAAAGGACAAACTCAAACCCAAATGGGAGGGTCCCTTCATTAGAGATGAAGTTCTCACTAGAGGAGCCTATCGCCTTCGCAATGCATCAGATAATTGCTTAGAGCCGAACCCATGGAACGCTGCTTGGCTCCGAAGATTCTACGCCTAAGTCCGGACATATACCTTTGTTCGTTCCTTTTTCTCCCTTTCAATTTTTCCTTTTTCTCGTTTTATATGTTTTCTAGCGTGTGTTCGGGTAAGCCGCACGCTTGAGGGGTATACATCCTTAAATGTACACACCCCACCATAACTGTGGGCTTCTCTCAAGAGAAGCTTATTATTATTTTGATCATAGAGCTCACCATATATATGTGTCGTCAGCTCATATACGTCCTTTCTTCGCCATTATATGCACCTCTATGACTTAAGTTTTTGCCAAGCTGGGTTGCCTGGCTCCTGTGCTTATGCCCTACATTCCCGCTTGTTCGGCTAGGGCATAAAGGGAGCACCTCTGCAATTGTTACAACTGGGTTATCCGGACATGTACCTCAGACGGGTGAAGCCGAAAGCTAGCGTTCTTAAGAGAATAATTAGTCAGTGGACAAACGACGAACTGCCTTCGTTGCAATATAAACTCCCAAAATATAAAGTTCCCTGTGATTTTTTAGCATCATAGCTTAGGCATGCTTAAATAACGCATGCTGACCCAGGGAGAGGAACCCTTAATGGAACTATTCTCTCTAGAAGATGTTTCCTACATTAAAGAGTAATATAACATAACTCCCCGAATACAGTTTGTCTGTTCAAGCACCATGACCGGATTTCCTGGTTTCCGAACATACTTGGTGTTTACCACAGGTATAGTATTCGAAAACACTCCAAACCTTGTGTTTCGGAGGTTAAACCGGAAGGTCTTCCATGGCAATCTTTTCAAGTTCGACTGGAGATAAGTTTGGTGATAAAGTACATTGTTACATGGAATCAAACACCTACTCTTCATCTATACAATCTATAAGGTTGTCTAGTTCACAGTCCTATTGTGAAAATTTGGCGGCTGTCTTTACTTGGTCGTACACCAAGCTAACTGGAATTTCTTGTCCGTCGGGTCCGCGAGGTCCGACCCGGGCCATATGATTTGGATCAAGTCCGATATACCATGTTTTCACCATGGCCCACGCTTCTCGTGCACCTTCTCGACATGTTGATGCCTTCCATAGTTCAAAGCGGCGTCGAGCTCCCTTGAATAAATTCCCGAGCTCCTCCATAATTTCCGGAGGAGAATCAGATGGCAACAAAGCCTTCACCATGTTCCTCATGGCTTTCCGAGCATGCTCGTGCACCTTGGATAGCTCTTGCAGCAAGTCGCCTTTAAATCCGGACACTTCTCCCTCGGGCCGCCCAGTTAACAAACCTACAGGAACAATTTCGTAAAACTTTCCATTAGGGGACCGTATGAAAGTTAGGTTAAAGGACATACTGAATATGCCGCCTTTCAGCTTTCTGTTCTCCTTCAAGGCATCTGACAGTTGGCCTCGTACGTCCTTTAGCTCTTCGGCTTGCTTGATGTTTGCATCCTGTAGCTTGTTCTTCTCATCAATGGTCCGTGTTAATATACGTTGACCAGCGGCTTATTTCCCTTCGGCATGTTGTTTGTCTGCCTGAGCAACCCTTAGCCTCTCATCCAACTGATCTGTCGATCCTGCCGCTGTAAACGAAAATGCATATTTCAAAATCATTGTTGGCGCAGAATCATATTTTCCAGACACTGATTGTGCTTACCAATAGGTGCCTTCTTGGATTTCTTCAAATTTTCTAGTTCGGCGGTGACAAAAGTTAGCTTGGTCCGACATTCTTCAAGCTCCTTAGACAATGTGTTATTTTTCTCCGTGAGTACCTGATGATATAACGACCCTTAAATCAGTTGGGCCAACTGGTTCAAGTCTCGGGGGCTACTGGCACATGATTATTGAGTTTACACAAAGTTTTTACCCGCATATCCTTTGAAACCAGGTGAGTGGCTCCGGCAAGTCCATCCCGAGCAGCTCGGATATATGCATCCGCAGAGCTGAGGGCATTGAACGCCTCTTCGGTGAAACTTGGGTCACACATGGCCTCTTTCTGCCACGATGATTCATCGCACTCTCCACTTCAAAATTGGTGACAGATACATTATCTGAATCCTCTTGGAGACGACAATTCGGCGTTGCGCCCGTATCAACCCTAGTCCTTGTGGTAGGGTCCGGGGCCGGATTGGTCGGTGCACGGCCGGTAAGGTCCCTGAATGCAGTCCAACGTATGCCCCTCCTGAAATATGGCACATCGTAAAAACATCACAATCCGGTCTATTCAACCGAGTGCATGTTAAAAATTATACCTCTTTGGTGAAGGTGGGGGCCCGGTAGTATCACCGTTTGCCTTTCTTTTCAAAGACTCGCCCTGCGCGGGCGTCGCCTCCTTAGAGGACGCCTTTGATACAGCTCGGCGAAACGAGCGCCACCCCTTCGGAGCATGAGACAGTGTGGTGGGTGAGGCGCGAAAAACTCTTTTTGAGGGGATGTCTCCTGGGTACTTACATGGGAGGAGGGTAGAAGGCCGGGGTAATCGGCTATAATGGCCACTTACGTGCCGTCATGGCTCGCCTGATAAAAGACCCCCTCCTTAAGTTCTATAAATATATCCTGATCTTCTTTAAATCTGGGATCCATGTCTCTAACATGGTCCTCTGGCTGCAGAGCGGGGCTGTGGACCCCCTCGACGACCTTTCTCCACTCCTATTAAAAATAGCCGGATTAAATTCAGCTAGCATGACTCAGGAAAGAGATTGAGTGAGGCCAATAACCAAAGAAAAACTCACCAAGTCGATGGGGTTATACATGGAAAAACCTTCCAGACATTTCAAGCGAGTGAAGTCTTCCTTCTCCCCTTTGTAAAGGTCAGCTAAGATGGTGGCCAAGGCGGTAAAATTGTCCGGACCCTTGCGTAGACAGCGGGATGCATCGTCCTCCCCATTGTAATTCCACATAGGAAAACCTCTAGATTGGAGCGGCTGAACACATCGCGTTATTGTAATTGCCATTACCTCGATTATAGACAGCCCGGAGTGGGCAAGTACTCTGATCTTGCTTAGTTTCATCTTCACCTCCGCACTGTCTTCTTCCTCGAGGCTTCAGGGACACCATTTCACACGCTTCTTTTAAGGAGCACTGGAGAATTCGGGAAGATCGCGTCAGATTGGGTCCGGAAGAACGACGTCTTCAAAATAAAACCATTCCGAGGGCCACTCTTCGGATGGCTTCTTCGGAATGCCGGACAGGTAACTTGTCCCAGCCATGCGCCATACTTTGGCGCCGCCCACCTCGAATATGGATCCCTTTTGGGAGCGGGGGGCGAGGCAGAAAAATTTCTGCCATAGATCAAAATGAGCCTCACAGCCTAGAAATAGCTCGCAAAGAGAAACGAAGCCCGCGATATGCAGGATGGAGCCTGGCGTCAGATTGTGCAGTTGGAGGCCATAAAACTCCAGGAGACCTCTGAGGAAAGGATGGATAGGGAATTTCTACGCCTCTCAAAAGGAAGGAAACCAAGCACACTCGCTCCTCTTTAGTAGGATTGGGGAGATTCTCTGCCAGGGCTTCGCCGTTGAGGGAAGTTAATCCAGCCCGAACGGAGACTAGATCCCCAGGAGGAAGATATCCCTGCGTCTGAAGTCTGTTCAGATGGGCACGGGATACTGAGTAGCTTTCCCAATCACCTTTTTGAGGGCCATAGGGGCGTGAGAAAGAACTGGGAACGCCGACCATGTTTGGACGATTTCCTATGGCGAGCTCTAAGGATTTCCACGTGGCGTGGAATGGCATCTGAGATCTAATCTCCTTAAATAGACGCCTTCCCTACATGGTCATGGGATTGTTTGTAAAAAATACTTGGACCCTTCGCATTCATTTGACACGTGGAAGCCGAGGCGACGGAGGCAAAAAGGCAAAAAAATATGATATTTAATATGGAGCTGAACTATCGTCAATCCAAAGTATAATGGAGAACCCGCCTTTCAAAGCTGAAGACACAAAGCCAGATACTACGTCGTCATTGAAGGCAAGTTCGGGGGCTACTGAGGGAGTCCTGGATTAAGGGGTCCTCAGGTGTCTGGATGGGACTCTCCTTTGCGTGGATGGCAAGATTGGCGTCCGAACCTGTAGTTTCCTTCCTCTGTAAACTGACTTTGTACAACCCTAGCCCCCTCCGGTGTCTATATAAACTGGAGGGTTTAGGTCATAGAGGCTATCAGAATTCATATAGGCTAGACATCCAGGGTTTAGCCATTACGATCTTGAGGTAGATCGACTCTTGTAACCCCTATATTCATCAAAGTCAATCAAGCAGGAAGTAGGTATTACCTCCATTAAGAAGGCCCGAACCTGGGTAAACATCGTGTCCCCTGTGTCCTGTTACCTTCGATCCTCAGACACACAGTTCGGGACCCCCTACCCGAGATAAGCCGGTTTTGACAACGACATGCGCCCCCACCCCTTGTCCAATTCGTTTTGGGCAGGGGGAGGCGCGCGCCACCTCATTTGGGAGCCTTCCCTCTCTCCACTATGGCCCATGAGGCCCATTAACTTTCCCGGGGGGTTCCGGTAACCTCCCGGTACTCCAAAAAATCCCCGATCTTCTTCGGAACCATTTCAGTGTCCGGATATAACCTTCCAATATATGAATCTTAACCTCTCGACCATTTCGAGACTCCTCGTCAGGTTCGTGATCTCATCCGGGACTCCGAACAAACTTCGGTCATCAAAACACATAACTCATAATACAAATCATCATCGAACGTTAAACGTGCGGACCCTACAGGTTTGAGAACTATGTAGACATGACCGAGACACATCTCAGGTCAATAACCAATAGCGGAACCTGGATTCTCATATTGACTCCTACGTATTCTACGAAGATCTTTATCGGTCAGACCGCATAACAACATACGTTGTTCCCTTTGTCATTGGTACGTTACTTGTCCGAGATTTGATCGTCGGTATCATCATACCTAGTTCAATCTCATTACTGGCAAGTCTCTTTACTCGTTCTGTAATGCATCATCCCGCAACAAACTCATTAGTCACATTGCTTGCAAGACTTATAGTGATGTGCATTACCGAGAGGGCCCAGAGATACCTCTCCGATACATGGAGTGACAAATCTTAATCTTGATCTATGCCAACCCAACAAACACCTTCGGAGACACCTGTAGAGCATCTTTATAATCACCCAGTTACGTTCTGATGTTTGATAGCACACAAGGTGTTCCTCCAATATTCGGGAGTTGCATAATCTCATAGTCAGAGGAACATGTATAAGTCATGAAGAAAGCAATAGCAATAAAACTAAACGATCATTATGCTAAGCTAACAGATGGGTCTTGTCCACCACATCATTTTCTAATGATGTGACCCCGTTCATCAAATGACAACACATGTCTATGGTCAGGAAACTTAACCATATTTGATTAACGAGCTAGTCAAGTAGAGGCATACTAGGGACACTCAGTTTTGTCTATGTATTCACACATGTACTAAGTTTCCGGTTAATACAATTCTAGCACGAATAATAAACATTTATCATGATATTAGGAAATATAAATAACAACTTTATTATTGCCTCTAGGGCATATTTCCTTCAATCTCCCGCTTGCACTAGAGTCAATAATCCAGATTACATAGTAATGATTCTAACACCCATGGAGTCCTGGTGCTGATCATGTTTTTCTCGTGGAAGAGGCTTAGTCAAAGGGTCTACAACATTCAGATCTGTATATATATTTCAAATCTCTATGTCTCCCTCCTTGACTTGACCGCAGGTGGAATTGAAGCGTCTCTTGATGTGTTTAGTTCTCTTGTGAAATCTGGATTCCTTCGCCAAGGCATTTGCTCGAGTATTGTCACAAAAGATTTTCATTGGACCTGATGCACTAGGTATAACACCCAGATCGGATATGAACTCCTTCATCCAGGCTCCTTCATTTGCTGCTTCTGAAGCAGCTATGTACTCCGCTTCACACATAGATCCCGCCACGACGCTTTGCTTGGAACTACACCAACTTAGAACTCCACCACTCAATATAAATATGTATCCGGTTTGTGACTTAGAGTCATCCGGATCAGTGTCAAAGATTGCATAGACGTAACCATTTATGACAAGCTCTTTGTCAACTCCATAAACGAGAAACATATCCTTAGTCCTTTTCAGGTATTTCAGGATGTTCTTGACCGCTGTCTAGTGATCCACTCCTGGATTACTTTCGTACCTCCCTGCTAAACTTATAGCAAGGCACACATCAGGTCTGGTACACATCATTGCATACATTATAGAACCTATGGCTGAGGCATAGGGAATGACTTTCATTTTCTCTCTATCTTCTGCAGTGGTCGGGCATTGAGTCTAACTCAACTTCACACCTTGTAACACGGGCAAGAACCCTTTCTTTGACTGATCCATTTTGAACTTCTTCAAAACTTTATCAAGGTATGTGCTTTGTGAAAATCCAATTAAGCGTCTTGATCTATCTCTATAGATCTTGATGCCCAATATATAAGCAGCTTCACCGAGGTCTTTCATTGTTAAATTCTTATTCAAGTATCCTTTTATTCTATCCAGAAATTATGTATTATTTCCAATCAACAATATGTCATCCACATATAATATTACAAATGCTACACATCTCCCACTCACTTTATTGTAAATACAGGCTTCTCCAAAAGTCTGTATAAAACCATATGCTTTTATGACACTAACAAAGCGTATATTCCAACTCCAAGAGGCTTGCACCAGTCCATAAATGGATCGCTGGAGCTTGCACACTTTGTTAGCACCTTTAGGATCGACAAAACCTTCTGGTTGCATCATATACAACTCTTCTTTAATAAATCCATTAAGGAATACAATTTTGATATCCATTTGCCAGATTTCATAGAATGGGGCAATTGCTAACAAGATTCGAACAGACTTAAGCATCGATACGAGTGAGAAAGACTCATCGTAGTCAAATCCTTGAAATTGTCGAAAACGTTTTTGCAACAAGTCGTGCTTTGTAGATAGTAACATTACCATCAGTGTCAGTCTTCTTATTAAAGATCCATTTATTCTCTATGGCTTGCCGATCATCGGGCAAGTCAACCAAAGTCCATACTTTGTTCTCATACATGGATCCCATCTCAGATTTCATGGCCTCAAGCCATTTTGCGTAATCTGGGATCATCACC